>CM030325.1:959802586-959898462 GCA_002915635.3 Ambystoma mexicanum | reverse complement strand
AGGAAGTGATGACGTAAGACCGAGTGAACGGTCTGATGAGGCGCAAAGAAAGGAAAAGGAGAAAGAACAGGACATGAGAGACGAGAGGGTAAGAAAGAAGGATAGGTTGAGGCGAGAACAACTATATCGCGAAAGAGCAGGGAATACCGCTCAGTCGCACACAATACGCTGCCTATGAAAAGTACAGGCAGAACATGCTAAAGTTGGAGGAAGAAAGGAGAGTGCACGAAAAGAAAGTGAAGAAGCGAGAAGATGAGGAGATTAGAAGGGCAAAGGAACGTAGAAACGAAACGGATGAGGGAAGTAGATAAGGCTAGAGAAGAAGCAAAGAAGCGAAAGGAAATAGATGAGGAAATGGAACGTAAGCGCAGACAGAGGGCACAGGATCTGATATTTGGAGCGGGAAGTCATTAAACCCAATCCTGTTGTAGACTGGGAAGACATAGAAGAGTTCTTTCCTGCAAGCGATGCGTACCAGGTACAAGCGGGACAATATTGAAGATGACTTCGACACCAGAAGCATCGGGGAAACGATTGATAAAATCTATGATGAGATGGGGCTGGAACTAATTTCCCAAGGGGGAAGGGAGGATGAGCGCTTAGAGAGCACTCAGCTATATGACACCGAGGATGTCACCCGAAGTAGTGGGAGCAGGGGACTGTCCCTAGATAGGCTAGAAATTGGGCAGAACGAAGATGATGCAAGAAGTTGTGTAAACTGGGAGTATTCAGAGTCTGACTCCGGTGGGGAAACGGAGGAAGTGGCACATGATGAAGGGAGACGGTGCGAAAAACGGCTCCCAAGGGACCGAGAGGTACGATGGTCAGATGCTAGTGGGTCCACAAGTAGGACACCGAAGTCCGCTGGACAGTCCAGCCGACATAAAGAAGCACCCCACGGTCAGAGGGGGACGTCAGCACCTGCCTATGCGGACAGGTTGAGGGCATTGCCAGGTAGATGGCAAGGCGGGGACGCCACCCCGGCGAAAGACCGGAGAGGTACGGGGAAGGAGAAGGAGGATTGCGCATTCCAATTCCCACTGCTAGAAAAGGGGGGAGCAAGACCACAATATATCCCATGGCCGCATATGGACCGAGAAAACCTGAAAAATAAGCTTCCAATGCTGACATCGGGAGCTGGAAAGTGGATACACGAGTTAGAGAAAATGACGGGGGGTGTCACCCTAGCCATAGGGGACATTAAGGGGCTCCTAATTGCTATACTTGGTGAAAGAGCAGACGACGTGTGGAAAAGGGCGGGATACCCTAGAGTAACCATAACTGACACCTCCCATGATGGAGCACCATTTAATAACTGTAGAGCAGCAGTGTGGAAAGCGCTGCATACGCTATATCCAGACACGTCTGATATGGGAGCTATAATGACTCGAAAAATGAAAGAGTCAGAGGATCCGTTGCTTTATATCCAGAATTTTCAAGACGCATGGGTGCTCGAAACGCATGAATCTTGGACGAAATCCATCCCTGTGTTCTACCATATATTGTGCCAAGGGTTACCAGAACCGGTGCAAAAACAGCTCAAGAAATTGGTAGGAATAGAAGCTAAACCATGGGCCGAAATCCAGTTGACAATTGCACATTATTGTAGATTGCTACAGGAAAAGAATCGAAAAAAGGAGGCAACACGTAAGGGGGAGGAGGCAAAGCTGGTGCAAAGGAAGCTCTCAAGTATGCTCTCGAGGGAGCAATGCTCACCAGCCCGGCCGAACCAAGCATACAGCAAGCGCCTAACCTCTCACCGAATAATCAAGGTAGCACAGGATTTTACCGAGGGAAGAGGTTTTGGAAATAGAGGATGGCAGAGTAATCAGGGGGGGTTTCGAGGTAACCAAGGAGGGTTTCAGAATGTTCAAGGTGGCTTCCAGAACACACAGATGGGCAGTCCAGCTACATTAAATGGACAAATGGCCCGACCACCTCCAGTTTGTTGGCTGTGTGGAGTGACAGGACATGTGGCGCGCATGTGCAGAAGCAAAAGCATATGGCAAAACAGCCAAGGGACGGGGGCAGGCATGGTGAATCAACCTGCTATCCCGCAACAGGGCAATGCACAAAATTATACCATGCAGCAGCAGGCGGCAGGCTTGCAGCAAGGTGCAAAGCAAGTGGTTCAACCACCGAACATGGGAATTTGCCACAGGGACAACCCCAGCAGGCACCGCCGCAAATGGCTCAGGGCACTAATTCCGGTGGGGGAATTAACCCTGGAAATGGGGGAAACCCACAAGTATACAGTGGACCGAACCTATATATGAAATAGGACAGCTCACAGGAGACTCTGATGTGTTCTATCCTATCAGTGACACCAGACCCTAACAGGGAACCTAGGGTAAATGTCACCATAGGGGGGAAAGAATATTCCTTCTTAGTTGACACGGGTGCAACGCGCTCGTGCATACGAGAAGGCAAGTTCTCCTTGTCCGGCGAGGCTATAGACACCCAGAGTTTTACTGGAGCTCATAGTAGAGTTCCCTTTACTGATGCACTCCCAGTCTCTGTAGGAGAGCGATAAATGAATGTACCTCTATTATATTCACGTCAGTCCCCAGTAAATATCATGGGTCGGGACTGACTGATGACAAATTAGAACATGACCATCTCGTTTACCGAGGAATGGTATAGTGTGCTCCACCCAGGAATGCATTATTCAAACTGTGCGAAATGATCAGAGCATACTCTGGAGGTGCAGCCATGAGAGCTATACCGCTGGAGCCAGAAGTTTTCGCATATGGCGTACGGGTGCTTATGGCAGGATTGCCAGGCCTCGCAGACAAAACTATGAGAACCCCTGATGAGTTTCTATTCAGACCAAGAATACCCATGCACGAAGAGGAGGGACAAGTATTTCCCTTAACGATACAATCTGCCGCAGTACGAGGAAAAGTGGTATTGGTTGAAGGATATGACGATGAAGGCAGACAATGGGGTGCGATTATTGCCATTGAAGAAGGGTATCGAGTGACTGACGTCACCGATGACGATCTGTTCGAAGAACACCCTGACCTAGAAGAGACAAGAGTGGAAGTGAGTCTCATATTTTGGGTCAAAATGATCAGAAGGGAGGTACCACAGAGAATGATGTTGGCACTAATACGTCCAGAATACTTTGATAATGACATGGCCCAAGTGCCTGCCATAGTATGGACTACAGGGCCCTATGATGTAGGTCTCCTGAAAGGGGCGGGTGAAGTGAAAATCAAATTGAAACCAGGAGCAATTTTACCACGAGCGCGACAATATCCCATGTCCAGAGAGGCAGATGAAGGAATCGCGAAAGACAATCTCCGCCATGATGGAGCAGGGCATCCTAGTGACGTCAGAATCACCTTGCAACACAGTGATTTACCCTGTCAAAAAATCAAAGGGAGGGTCTTGGCGTTTAATCCAAGATTTACGAGCATTAAACGATATAGTTGAAGGCAAGTTCCCTCTAGTCCCGAATCCCTCCACAATTCTGTGCAACATACCCACCGAGGCAAAATATTTCACGGTGATCGATTTGAAAAATGCATTCTTCTCAATCCCGTTGCACCGTGACTCTCAAGACCTGACGTCATTTACTTTCAGACAAATGCGCCTGAAAAGTACGAGGTTGCCACAGGGGTACTGTGAGTCTCCATCTATTTTCAACAGAGTCCTGCAGATGGACCTAAGCAATATTGCGGTGGACAGTGTTGTTTTGCAGTATGTAGATGACATTCTGATCTGCAGCACCACTGAAGAGCAATGCAGGTGCGATTCTGTCCAACTATTGACTATACTGGCTGATAAGGGATACAAGGTTGATAAGGAAAAGTTGCAGTACTACCAACAGGAGGTGTTGTATATAGGGCAACTGATCTCACATGATGGAAAGAAGATAACCCCAGAAAGGGCTGAAGCCATCATGAACACGGCCAAGCCGCGCACTATAAAACAAATGCAAAGCTTCTTAGGCCTGTGCAATTATGTCCGAGCATGGGTCTTTGACTACAGCTCGTATACCAAGCCCTTGCTACAGGCCCTTAAAAAGGCCCAGGAAACAAGAGAAGAAATTGAATGGAATGAAGCAATGGAGAAGGGTTTACAGAACTCAGGGGGCAATTTGTAAGGCCCCAGTTCTCGGGATTCCTAATTATGCAGAGGAATTCTATCTGTTCTCTCATACTGATGGTATTTTATGACGGCAGTGCTCGCACAGCGAACCTCGCTGGGGTACAAGCCCCTAGCATATTACAGCGGGAATCTGGACCCGGTCATGAAGGGCCACTTCCCATGCGAACAAAATCTAGCTGCTGCCCGTTCACCATCGAGAAGGTGTCATCCATTGTGATGGGGTGCTCCATGACCCTGTATGTTGGGCACTCGCTGTTCGCCATACTGGAAAAGCCAAAAGGCACACTGACATCTCAAAGAGCATCCGCCTATGAGGTGATCATCTCTAATCCATCAATCAAAATAGTGCAATGTAAAACCGTGAACCCTGCTACGTTCATAGCTGAGCCAGTCACTGAGGGAGAACCTCTGCACGACTGTGCAAACTATGAGGAATTCTGTGATGAGATCCCCAGGATAAAGGAAAATTCCCTGGTAAGTGGTGAGATTATCTTTATTGACGGGTCTTCGAGAATTGACCAAGAAGATGGACAAAGGTATACAGGCTTGGCCGTGGTAAACACCTAGCGAATGGGGAGTTTCAAGTACTCGTTAGTGCACGGAATACCATCTCACTATTCAGCACAAGCTGCAGAACTATTTTCATTGATACTCGCCATTGAGAATCATGCAGACCAGGAAGTAATGATGTACAGTTACTCCACCTATGTGACGTCTACAGTTCACGCAGGACCAGCGCGCTGGAAAAGGAGGGGCTACCTCTGAGCAGACGGCACGCCAGTGCAACAAGCAGCCTTATTGGACAGGCTGATAAAAGCACTACAGCTCCCAGTAGGCGTAGCGGTTGTGAAATGCGCAGCTCATACCAAGGGGACAGATATCGTGTCACGTGGAAACCATGAAGCGGACACGGAAGCCAAACGCATGGCATCCAAGAATGAAACAGTCATGGACGTGGAGTTGGCACATAACTATGAACGAATGATGGTAGCACGAGCCACTCCAGAGGCCTATAGCAACATGGGGCATATTCAGCTCATGGAGCTCCAAGGGGAGGCACCTCAGGAGGAGAAGAACTTGTGGAAGCGTCGAGGGTGTTCTTTAAACCCCTTTGACGGACTGTGGAGGCAAGACAGCACTGGTAAACCAGTAATGCCTGTCACCCTCCTAAAGGTAGTGTTAGAATAGCTTCACTACCCATACACATGTCAAAAGAAAATCTTGCTGCAACGCTCGCAGAAGACTGGTTCACACCAAATTTAGCGAGCATGTTGCATTTTTATGGTAAACTGCATTATCTGCCAGCAATTCACCTCTGGGCACACATTAAAAGTAGTGAGAGGAATCATCCCCAGACCAAATGGACCTTTCCAGCACCTGCATATCGATTATTTCGATATGATCCAGGTGTGTAATGGGTACAGGTATTTAATTGTGGTGGTGTGTCCCTTTTCAAGATGGGTAGAAGCAGGTCCCTGTACACACCCCGATGCAACCTGTGCCGCAAAGTTCCTGGTGAGGGAAGTGTTCCCTAGATGGGGGGTGTGCGAGGTAATGAGATCAGATAATGGGGCTCATTTTGTAAATTCAGTTTTCGAACAGATTAGCTTGTTGCTTGGTATAAAGCACAAGTTCTCGTCGGCGTATCATCCTGAGGGGAATGGGATATGTGAACGAATCAACGGCTTGCTTAAGGAAAGGATAGCCAAATTGAAGCTCACATTAAGGAAAGGATGGTTGCACTGTCTACCACTGGCATTGTATGCTCTTCGGAACCAGCCAGGCTCCGACCATCATCTCACGCCGCACAAAATAGTTACTGGTAGAAGGATGAGGACCCCTCTAACCCCCCGAGACAGAGCTAGATATGATGCCCAGCCAACTAGGGAGGTACTAGGAGAAGAGATGAAAGTCTATCTGGACTGTTTAACATCCAGCACTTTTGTCATTTCAAGGCCAGCTGCAGCAACGGCGGAAAGGGGACAGCACACACAGAACACAATAGATTGTGCTGAGGCAGGCGCAGCTCACAGCCTTTGTGCGCCCCTCATCTTCCCTGGAGACAGCGTCTTCCTAAGAAACTTTACCAGGAAAAGGTGGGACGAGCCAAGGTTTAATGGCCCTTTTATCGTAGAGGACTGCCACCACGTCCGCTGTCAAGCTCAAGGGCAGGAGAGCCTGGATCTTCCTAAATGACATTAAGCCTTTTGTAGGAGAGAGCCCTCCTGCTGCACCTAACTCCGAAGAATCTACAGACAAAGGAGAAGAACCTCACCACGTGCAGACAAGATCCATGATCGAGGAAGAAGGACGCATGAGCAGCAAAATAAAGGCAAAAGAACGCTGGTTGAATTGTGGCTTTTAAAACAAGAACATTTTCTCAAAACCAGTGAAAGAGATAAAGGACAAAAAACGGACACTCTGTGCATCCTAGTTGCAGGGTAAAGAGAAGCACATCCAAAGCCACAACAACAGTGGTAAAATGAACGTTTTAAATCATGTCACGCCCAAGTAGTACAAGGAATCAAGACTCTGATAGACTGCCAATAAAATATTCTCTGAGAGCGTAACACAGTATCCTGAAGCAACCAGTATCAAGACTTTCTTTACATACCTAATGGTACCCCCCAGCAGAAGCCTCAAGTGGGATGTGCTCACGTACTTTCAATTGGTGGTGCTATCATATCCGTCACTCATAGGAAGAGAAACAAGTGTCACAGAATTCATTCAAGATCCAGATAACAAGAAGGTAATCTGGCAACTGCTGACTGTCATCACAGAAGCTTTCACTGAGCTGCCTGAATACAGTGAAAAGGGCACAAATGCTCCCACCTCAAGTGATCATCGATGAACTGACCTAAACCATATTTTTCCGAATCATAGAGGAGTGCCTAGGACTTGTCGGGAGAACCAAAGATACACTAACCTTTATCAGAGTTCCAAGAAACAATGAATTTCTCAACCAAGTATGGTACAAATTAAATTACTTGGTTGCAACCCATGCAGCGGGAAGGTGTAAAACTTGTTTGTGACAAAAGAAGGGCTTGTGATCGGGTCCTAGCAAAACAAGGCGCATGTCTCTGTCTCCCGCGGATACACAGCTTGCACACAATGTTATGCTCAGACTAGTCACGGACTATCCAGAAATGGTGGGAAGGCCTGCTGATGTTGACGTTGTCACCTTCTTAAGAGATCAAGTCAATTTCCTACACATGAGGACCATTCTCCATGGTATCATGCTCCAAGTGGAGCTGTCTAATTTCCAGCGAGAATTCCTAAGGAGTTTCCAGTGAGACTGTTCGCCGAGAGACAGATCGAGGAAAGTGCAAGACTGTTCACGCTGCAAGAAAGGCCTGTGATCTAGAGGCTAGAGAATCAGAGCAAATGTCATTAACACCAGAAGACAGCCAATACGCATATCGTGTTTTCTTTCACCTCATTGAAAACTTTCCAGAACTAGTGGGCAGACCCAACCACATTGATGTGCCCACTTTTCTCAGTGATCCAGCAAAAAACGCTCAACTAAACAGGCTCCTGAGGGCTATTGCAGCGCAACTAAGAAGCAACTATGGACATCCACTGCTGAGGAGAGCCTTAGGAGGAGGAAATCCAAAATAGAATTTTTGTCGTCATCGTTTCACTGTGGAGCAGATAGAGAAAAGAGACACTGTTCTTCAACTTGTCACCGAGAGACCGAGAGAAAGGAGCCGACCCAAGACCTTTGCCATCCTATTTTCCTTTTTCTTCAGTTTTCTTATTTTTGCCTATTTTTTCATATGTTCACTTTTATTTTTATTTTTACGACATTTTATTTTTGTGTGATTTTTAGTAGTTCTATCAGGACGCCCACTGGATAACGAACGTCAGGGGCCTACAAGAGCACCCAGACCCTATCTAGTGATTCCAGTTCCAAGAAAAGCTAATGATGAAGCAAATGACTTAAATTTGAATGTAATTAGCAGCAATACGTATATACGTGAGGTGATGAATGGAGAGAAAAGCTGGAGACAGGGTCAGCACGGAATGAATGATAATGTAGCACTGGCCACGGCACGCACCCACACACAGAATGCACACAAACAAGGGCAAGTGTCAATGGCTACAAGGCCAAGACTCAATTCCAGAGAATAGTGGAGATAACCCAGAAAAGTCAAATGAAATGCCAAAGAAGGAGAAAATAGCAAAATCCCTCGAGAAAACAGAAGTGGGCACGAAAGAACTCACAAAGAAGACACACATGCTAATAGAGTATTTGTTCCCATTTATAGTCCAAGCAAAGAAACTACATGAGGAGCTGAAAAACAGAACTATAGAAACTATAACTGCAAGCACACCTGCTCCAACGCAAGAAACAAGCCGCAGGCCTACAACACAGCCACAAGTTGGGAGGTTGATGAACCAATGGTGGTTACGGGAAGTTTATGGCAGACTGCAAAAGGGAAGGAAGGGAAGCACAAATCCGTCCCCTACAACAGCGATGCAGTCGAGGCAGCCTGCACCATCGAGATACCCGAAGTGGAAAAGCAGCACAGATGCATTCAGAGACGTAGTCATAGCAAACTACAGAAGAACGCTGAGAATCAAGAGAAGCCAGCATGAAGATAACAATGAACTTAATGACTAACTGGACAGCACAGCCCATCTCGGAAACAACATATGGTACCAGCACATGAAGGAAGTAGGACGAAGGCAGTCAGAAGGAAAATGCTTCGTCTGTGCTCTACTACCATACAGCATGGGAAAATCCAAGATCTTCGTGGCTGTAGAAATTGATGTCCCTACAGCACACTGTATGTCACATGTAGCAATGTGCAACACCAGAGGACAATTTATGGGAAGAGACGCCTCGTTGATATGGGCCAACGAAAAGGATTACCCAGATTAAGATGGCTACGTCCAGGACATTAAAACAAGAAACCGAGCACACACCAGAAATCATGTGATCAGGTACGAGAACCCTGGCGTCAAAGGATCAGGGATAAGATGGGAAGTTAACCCGAGACTGAACGTTCAAGGGAAGACTGCAGAAGAGGCTCAAATCTGGAAGAACAGAGGCCAAATGCAGATCTGGGGGTCAGTGGTCTCCCCAGATGGATGGGAAGACGGAGTAGTAATCTGCCGAGCATGGATGGTCCTTGGAGCCTGCAAGGAAGCAATAGAGAATTCACAGAGGTTATGCAAACCTCTGTGGCCAAAGCTAGTAAAATTACTAACATGGGTCGAAGATAGAGGGGGACCCCTGCAGATAGTGCCACTGGAGAGCCCGAAACTATGCTTCAGAAACAATGGCACAAGGAAGATGGGAGAGAATCAAAACTGCAGACGAATCTTTGAAGCTCTGGGAATGACCCAAGGAACCGCAGTTATTATGGACCATTACTGGGCGTGTGGATCCAAGGCATACATAAGGCTGCCGAAAAACTGGGGAGGCATATGCACACTAGTGAACGTCCATGTTCCCGCACTAGTGATCCCTAAGAATGACCTAAAGTTGGACAGTTTCCCAAAAGCAGATGCTCATCTAAGAAGAAGAAGATCTGTGGAACTGGTATCCAGGATGAAGAGGGAAAATTACTTTTCCCCCAAATCAGACGAGGCATTCCATGCAATCCTGTATGAACATAGGCTGTTCAACCTCACCTCAACAGTATTCACAACACTACTCCTGCCCGACATCCAAGTTGGAGTGAATGCTAAATGGTTACAGATAACCATATGGGAGTTATTGCAGACCATCAATACCACTATAAAAGGATTCAACGCGATCAAAGGAGAACTGAGAGAAATCAGACTGATGACCCTCCAAAACAGATATGTGCTTGACATGATCACTGCGATGGATGGAGGTGTTTGCGCAAAAATCGGAGAATCATGTTGCACATTTGTACCATCACATGATGAAGAAAACGGAACCCTAACAGAGGCCATAAGCATGTTGACAACTCTAAAAAACCGGATGACCGATGAAATAATTGAGGTGGACGATGACAGCTGGTTTGGGAACCGATTCTCATGGGTCCCGCAATGGATGGCTGATATTTTCAAGTTCCTGGGAGCCCTACTAGCCATGGTACTGCTAGGATTTTGCCTTATCAAGATAATCATCACACAATGCCAGAAAACTGCAAAGAAAGCCATTGGGATGAAAATTATGGTCGATGTTGAGCCAGGCTGGAAGCCAAGAGACCTGACAGATGAAGATATCATGGACTTTGTGAAGGCCAGCGAATTTGCGCCAGAAGGAACAAAGTTCACATACCCTAAGAAACGAAGAAGGTATGAAGGAAAATGGATCTACTGCAGCCCAAATGGACAATGTCAGCTAATGACCTGGAACAAAGATGAACATGTCAAACAGCAGGAAGTTTGAAAGGCGTGATAAAAATATGGACTCCAAAGACGCACATGTTCACGTCTTTCATGTACCAATCCTGAAGATGATGAACAAAACACTGAAGAATCAAAAGAAATAGAGGAGAAGAATGAAGCAGAAGTGGTCGATGAACCGACCAGAGGGGGAGTGTAAAGGAGGTCCCAGACATGACCTGCACCCCTGCCCCCCATTTCGAGGCTACCAGGAAGAACTCGCCAAGGTATTGACGTATGAAGAGCAAATGAACCTACAAAGAGCTGCACTGGGACTCTGCCCAGTATACATCAGAAGATCCATACCGGTTGAAGCACCCATAACCAGACAACCCTGGGCAGCACGGTACCCTATCAGACAGCCATACCAGCCGCTGATACGAAATGAGGAGTACCTACACACGGTCCACGAAGAGACCCCAAAAGCCTTAATGGAAGGCCAGTGGAAATGACACAAGGGCCTGAACAGATCCGAGAATGAACAAGAGCAGCTATCGAAGATAACACGCCAGTGCGAGTAACTACGAAATTGAATGGAATGTACGCAGAGAAGAGACAATGTTAAAACGTAAGGAAATGGTGCTACGAGACAAGATGGAAGCAACCGTCCTGTTAAACGTGTGTAAATAGGCTTGAAACGCAAGATGCTAAGAAATCGATACTGCCTGCAATGCTTAGTAGAAGATAGAGCGCAAGCGCCAACCATATAACTACCTCAATAAGGCACATTATACAAGTGTGACTCCATTTTGTAAAGGCAGAAAGGTACCCAGGCGGCCAGAGGCCTGACAGGCCAGTTTCGAAACCCAGCCAAAGGCAAGAGAAGGAGCGAATCGAAACTCAACAAAGAGCGGCTCATGCCTAGGAAATCGAGGTCAACCAGAGAAGGGGAGGAGAGCATGAGCTCACAAGACTCCAAATACAGAGAATACCAGCCCGTCCGTGAAGGTCAAGATAAGAGAAGCCCATGCAGGTGGCCAGGCTGACACAGAATTAAATGCACAAAAGGCTAGAAACTGAAGCAGATTCACGGTGAACCAACACGTGACCAGCCAGGCGCGAAGAGGTACCACCGCCTGATGTCATCCAGAACCCGAGGATGCCATAACATTTCCTGATAAAAGGCTACAGTTCCGAGGCCATACCCAGCCAACTAATTGACAAATAGCCCTAAAACACTGATTGATGGAAAGGAGGAAGGGTGAATCTTGGGGCACTAGGCACCTGGGTGTCTATTCTGCATGCGGCTAATTAAAGTGGAGATTTATGTTTAGGGGTGTAACTTGCCCAATCACAATGGGACCATGTAATCTAGGGTCCTATAGACACTGTAACCAATGAGACGTCGTACTTGTGTGATGTAGAGGGATGGGCGTAGACGCCCATTCGATAAGAGTTATCCAATCCACTTGCATTATTTCTATATACAGATATGGCACCTATACTTAAGTTACCTTTCCTAACCAATTATATTGCATGATAATTTTTTATAGAAATTAGACGTCAGAGATGATGATTTTTGGCTATAATAATTGCTGTTCTACCAAAGTTTGTGGAAGTCGGAGCGAGACCGGTGATCGCACTACAGCTTATTCCCATTTGTAAGTCCTCGTTATTGAGTCGTGTCGTAGTAAGTGAATCCTGCACCCCCTGTCCTCACATGGTCCAGCTATCTTGTCATACAAGTTCTAGAGGGTGAGTGCTGACCAATGGGCCAGTCAGCGAATTCCTCCCCTCGTGAAGAGTTGTTCATTCCTTCCTTACTTAGATCCCACACCAGTACAGTGTTTTGGTTATACCTATGACATCTATCAGCCTTCACTGTGGTATGGGGCTAATAGGTGTGTGATCCACGGTCCCAATATAAAATTGCTTGACCTTGAGAAGATAATTCATAAGAAAACTAAAATTATGGTGTACAGTTAAGGGTGAAAAACAACAATTGAAGATGATAATTTAATGAACATTATATTGAAACAAAAAAAAATGCAACTACTTGGATGTAACCTTCTCCAACAAATTCAGCTGCAAATCCAAGCAGGCAGGACAATTTTGCAAAAAAGGGGGCGCAAATCAGTGGAGCCCTAAAGAAATCCCACCTGAGGAATGGTAGATTTGGTATTGTTCCATTAAGAAAGGTTCTATGTTCATTCATCTCCAGCTTTGTTTTGCAGAATTTATTGCTGAACATTTTTGCCCTAAAACACCCATTGAACTCTTTACTTTTTTATTTGCGGTGTCCAGCCCCAGCCTCCCTCCCCTATTATTTATTCCCTATTCCTCACTCCACCCTAGCATTTATTTTCCCTTACCCCTCGCCCCCTCACCTAATATTTTCCGATGATTTTGGGAAACCATTTTCAGCAAAAAGCCAGGGAAAGAAATGGGCGATGAATAAACGGCGTACCATTAAGAAGGCATACACCTTACTATTATTATTATTATTATTATTATTATTATATTATTATTATTATTATTATTATTATTATTATTATTAGAATAATTATTATGATATTTATTAAGCATTGGACCTAGCTTTGAGAAGCAACAGAGCAGAGGTTCACAACAATACAGACACACAACAGAGCACTTTACAGAGGTATACAACAGTACAGATGCATAACTGAATGCTTTCCAAAGGTAACAACAAAACAGCTATACAGCGTGGCTAGGATACAGAGGGGCACTCAGGAGGGCTCTAGCTGTGCATGGCGGTGGGGAGGAGAGGGGCGGATGGTGTCTAGAGAGTCAGGTGGCATGAGGGGCGATGTGATAGCCTAGGTGTTGAGGAGGAGAGACTCCTTGAAGAGGTGGGCCTTGAGTTCTTTTCTAAATTGTAGGAGCGTGGCGGTGAGTCTGATGCTGATGGGGACGAGGTTCCATAGTTTAGGGGCGTAGGCAGAGAAGGCTTGTTTTCTGGTCCTTTCCTTTTTGCAGCGGAGGATTTCAAGTTTGCACATGTCCTGGCTTCTGGTGGTGCGCTGTCCGCCAGAGCTGCTTTGTTTCTCTGCGCGGTAGCTGGGAGACTTGAGGACGACTTGCCTTATAGATGATGCAGCAAGACTTGAAGTTTATTTGTGTGTGCGGTGGGAGCCAGAGAAGGTTGATGAGGGCCGTGTTGATGTGGTCATATCTGCATCATCCCTGGATGAGGCATGCAGGACACGTCTCAGGAGCACAAGGGAGGACGATGGGTGGCCTACAAGGAGGACATTGCCCCCATCCAGGTTGTATAGGACCAGTCTTGAACTGTGGATCTAAAGCTGTCCAGAGGGAGGAATAGCTTGACTTACGGTAGGAGGGAGAGCTGATACCAAGCTCTCTGAGCTTTCTTCGCTATGTTTATCTTGAAGGAGAGGTGTTTGTCGATGTGGAACCTGAGGAACTTGGCGCCCGAGGTGAGCTCGGGTCTGAAGCCCTCAGAGTTCATGGTTGATGGCCAGGTCTTTATGTGTGGGTGTTCAGTGTTTTTGGTGAGGAGTAGAAATTCTGTCTTGGAGGTCTTGAGCTTCAAGTATGCACTGGACATCCAAGACAGGATCAGCGAGAGTCAGGTTTGTGTCTGTGGATGTCCTCGATGGAGTCAATGTTGAGGTACAGCTGTGCGTCGTCTGCATATTGGTGGATGTGGATGCTGTGTGTGTCTAGAAGGGCTCCCAGTGCCTCCTTGTATAGACTGAAGATCATTGGGGAGAGGAAAGAACCCTGTGGGACTTCCCAGATGATAGGCATGGGTAGCATTAGTGATCGAGATGAGTCCATCTGAACAAACTGCTGGAGGTTGGCGAGGTACCAACGTATCACAAGGTTGCTGATCCCCATGCGCCGATGTATGGTGTCCGTGAACGCTTGGTGGTCTAATATGTGAAAAGCATACGAGAGGTTGAGTTGTACAAGGAAACATTAAAACTAACAT
Source organism: Ambystoma mexicanum (assembly GCA_002915635.3). Classification (NCBI taxonomy): domain Eukaryota; kingdom Metazoa; phylum Chordata; class Amphibia; order Caudata; family Ambystomatidae; genus Ambystoma; species Ambystoma mexicanum. The sequence continues at coordinate 959,884,064 of CM030325.1, read as the reverse complement.
CAGTGTGACTTTATGGTTGTGTAGTATAGACTTTTAGCAATGTAAATTGGTTAGAGAAACTAGAAGGGTGCTGTTGGAGACTTTCTTTAGGCTTTCTTGAAAAGACTCCTATCGAGCTTATTACATTGACACGTGGCTTGTGATCTCTAGATGCAAACGCTAAATTGTGGGGTGCTGTTTTGTTCCAGAAGTATGTATATGTCATTATGCTTTAATACATTGAAAGCCTTTGAAACTATGGGCTATGCCAAGGATACACTTGTACTGCTTTAATGTGAAATCTGCAACAAAATCAACTGTCCGGGTAACCTGTGTCATCTAATAATAGACGGCAAGACTCTAAATGGGGAATGTGATAATTTGTATGATCATTATTATTATTTTCATCATTATTATTATTATTATTATTATTATTATTATTAGTAGTAGTAGTAGTAGTATTATTATTATTATTATAATTATTATTATTATTATTAGGGTATTTATTGAGCACGGACCGAGTTTCAGTAAAGCAATGGAGCACTTTACAATCGTAGAGGGAATAACACAGTGAGGGAAGTAGATAGAAAAGGAGCAGGGAGCTAACAGGGGAAGGTGGGCAATTGCAGCATGGGGTGTAGACAGTGGGGAGCAAATAACTTAGTCCCAGGTAGGGTGGGGAGTGCAGGGTGTGTGGACCTAGGTGCTAAAACTGAGCCATTCCTTGAAGAGGAAGGTATTGAGCTATTTCCTGAACTGTAGAATTGACGGGGAAAGTCTGATGTTGACCGGGAGGAGGATCCAGAGTCCTGGAGCGTAGACAGAGAAGGCCTGTCTTCTGGTTCTTTCCTTCCTGCCCTGTCGTAATTCAAGTATGCACATTTCCTTACTTCTGGTAGATCGCAGGCCCCCGGAGATTTTCTCATTGCGGTAGCTTGGGGACTTCAGGCTAACAGCCTTGTAGACGATGCAACATGATTTGAAGATTATGCAGGCTTGCAGTGGGAGCCAGTGCAGTTCGATGAGGGTCAGGGTGATGTGGTCACATTTGCAGAGTCCTTTGTGACGTTCTCCAGCATACATCTCAGGGGTGCCAGGTTAGTTGCCGGAAGGCCTTCCAAAAGGGCATTGCCACCATCCATGTGGGAGAGGACCAAGGCTTGGACAGTGATTTTTTCTTGGGTGAAGGGCTTGATTTTTCGCAGGAGAGAAAGTTGGTACCAGGACATGTGGATTTTCCTGTCAACTTTGTACAGGTGGCCAGCTGGGATGTGAATCCCACGAGGTTCATAGCAGAGAGCCATACCTGTGTGTTAGTGTGTTCAGCGTGGTTGGCCAGCAGTAGGAATTTAGTCTTGGAGGCTTTGATAACACTGACGAACTATGCATACATCAAGACCATGTTCTAGACTTATGATGAGCAGCAGCCTTAAGATCACATTAGCAGCTATTACATTTTGTAATTGTCTGTAAAAAAAGTATTGTGATTGGATGAAATAACATTGTGAATTGGTTTTAAGATTGTATAATGGTCTGCAAAAAATAAATAATACAATTAAAAAAAACATTATTTACAGACTTTTACAGAGATATAGAGGGCTTCCATTTATCATAATTAAGGCTCCCTGATTTCCATTATTACTGATTTTGATACATCAATACAGACGGAATTCACTCTGTCAGTATTAAAAGTGGAAAAAAATGGAAAAAGTAGACCTCTTGTTGGGTGTCAGTCATACATTTCTAGCCAATGGCGGTACAAGTGAGAGCATGCAGAGTGTACATAAATTAGGTGATTTTTCTTTAAAACAAGTTAAATGGATGCAGAAATGTGTCTCAGGTATACAGTGTTCTCAGGATGATCAGTTGTAAAGAGCAATCATTGTGTGTGTGTGTGCGTGTGTGCGTGTGTGTGTGCGTGCGTGTGTGTGCGTGTAGACGTGCATTCCATGTAGGAGAAGCAAATGGAGAATGATTTCTGCTGTTGCAGTCCAACTCAATGAGGGTCCCTTTGTGCAAGAAAAATTAAATGCTGTCTGTTTGAAAGTGTTGTATTTGTAGTTAAGGCGCACATTAAGCTTTCTTTGATTTGGAGGTATTCAGTCGTATATGTGTACTATTTATTACGCAAATAAAAACATAGTTACATTGGAGAGGAAAATTGAACTAGCCCTCGTCTTCAATAGCCCTGCTCTCTGTTTGTCACATAACAGGCATTCACGCGCTATGTTTATTTTTTATTTGAATTAATGTGGAAAAATACTAGTTGCAACGCATTTCTTTTATAGAGCAAATAAATTCATATAAATACAGATAAGTGTCTTCTTTGGGAGCCCCCTGTCAACACTGTCAACACTGACCTCAAAATACACCAGCAAAACCATCTGGACGATAAAAAGAAGATGGCCGATATTGTCAGATGATGAATAGCAGGCTGGACGTGTGGTACGATGTATCAGAAGGGTGACATGCGGTCTCTAGACTGTACGGACAACTTCTGAAATCAAACAATGAACAGGAGCTGGGAATAAGGGACCAATGGGAAAAAGAGCTCCAGAGGCCCTTCAGCAACCAGGAACGGATGAGAGTCTTGCGATACCCGAAGAAAGTGTCAGGGAATGCAAGATTTAGGCAGGCGCAGCGATACCTCACGCATAGAGCATATCTCACACCTCGGAGGATGACTGCGATGAAGACTGGGGAGCCCCGGGGCTGCCCGCATTGCATCGAAATGGAGGCTGACATACTGCACATGTTCTGGACCTGCCCAGAAGACATTTTGGGAGAGGATAAAAGAAAGGATGGAGGAGGACAGAATACACATGCCAGCATGGACCCCAGAATCGTACCTATTGGGCCTCTTCCCCAGGGGAGACAGGCACAGAACACATCTGGCCAAAATGAAGGATCTGGTGAGCATCTTGGCTAAAAGGTGCATAGCAATGGCATGGAACTCCAGTTCAGGTCCGAGCATAGACTTGTGGTGGACTGATCTCAAGAAATGGTCAGTGGCAGAGACAGCAGTGTGGACTAGAGCGGCGCAGAGGGGAGAAGGGGAAAGTGGGCACAAGAAACTTGCATGGAACTCTTTGATACAGGGCTTGTTTGGACAAGGAGAAGGAAGCAGTAATGATGGACCGAAGATGAGGGAGAGCCGTAAAAGGAGACCCGCTAAAGAGTAAGCGTGCCCCGACATGGAGAAGAAAAGAGGATATGAGATGGATGTGGTATTGGATGGGACAGACAATAATCAACCAGGGCAGTACGCCACGGAATTGCGCTACAAGTGATCACGGCAAGGGATGATGTGAGGCAGAATCTACAAAGTAGTGCCAGGATGACTGTTATGTTTTGTTTGTTGTTGTGTTGGTTAATTAATGTAAAACAATAAAGAGTTTTTAAAAAAAGATGACATCACAGACGGCATCATCAATGACATCACAGCTGACATAACGTATGAAATCAAGCAAGGCTTCCTAGTTAAGGTTGTCAATACTCCCAACAGCTGAAGAAATTGATAGGTTTTGTTGCATTACGTTGGGTCTCCCTTTCTCCTGTCTTGCTGAGTCTTCCCTGGTAAGCAACATCGCTGGGGGTCTTTGTGCCTGAATGTTCTTGACAATGTAGGACATAGTGTATGTTGTCATGGGGCAAATCTTTAAAAGGCGCTGGAACCTCCTGACTGTTTTGAGATTGGGAATCACATTGCGTTCCCCAGACACCTACCCGTAGGGGAAGGCGGGTCGCAAAGGGACTCTCCCCATACCAACCATGGAACCAGCATTAAACTGCAGGTGGTACTAGCTCCCAGCCCCCTGGCTAGCCCCTTTTCCACATGAGAGCGTATATCCTTATAATGCCAGCCCAACGTTAAATCACAACTAAATTGGAGGGCGCCTCCTGTCATACAACATTAACGGATGAGATTTCATTTTCCACACCCCTCAGCAAAAGGTCATTGAGGGTTGTGACTGAAAATCCCACCACAGCCCACGGCAGATTGTTGAAGACCTCTGATGTCACGCATTGTGATTAGCACAATTACGCATGTGCTCGGGTGTGGAGGAAGAGCGCTGAAACATAGAATGAGGACCTCTGTACCTGAAGGATCTTTTCAAAAATGCTCACCAAAACTAGTGCTTCGCTATACATATTTTCCCATACAAACATTTACACAGAAGTTGAAAGAAAATGTGGGGCGTTGGGTGATGGGCGTGGGAGGAGGTTCAACATATAGCAAGCATTTTTTTATAGAGCAGACACTATATTCTTTTATATATGTCGCAGTACAATAAAATCAAACTTTGGAGCCAATGACGCAAATGAGCAAAGCCCCAAGTATTTTTTGAAAGGCTTCCAAAACCACATTTGCGAAGAGCATTGACAAAGGGCTATTACTTTTCAGATACACTTACTTGTCATCAAGTGCCCGAGTCTGCTTCACTCCCGTTTGCCAGAACCACACTACATCTGGACATCTCACATGCAGATCACCCCACACCGTCCCGCACCAATCGCATCAAGGAGAGCCAACCACGTACTCTTTGAAGATCACCGCAGCGGGTCCTAAAACAAAAGTCATTTAGGACCCTGCAGGCATTACAACAGTCAGCACAGTCCTGCCAAAAGTCACACATACCAACACAGAATGGCCTAAAGCATGCAGACAAAGGTCGCCAAACATCCAAGCAATATGCTAATGCGTGGCGTTTCCTTTACACCAGCAAGCAGGGAATAAAACCTGTCCTTTTGGGGCCACAGCCTTTAGGTTGCCATGGCTGTGGTCTTTCTTTAACTGAAAGGGCTGACATGTTCGAAACAGTAGCTAAATGCAACTATGATCCCCTTACCACTGCCACACTTCTACTTATCTTTCCCACAACCTCTAGTTTGCAGCACCCAGGCCAATCTTCACACCCACTGGCCATGTCTCCTGTCCCCAGGGGCAGAGGCGCAAAATAGCTGGCAATTAGCCAAACACGTGCGAAAATGAAACTTGCGTGCAGAAACGGACCTTTCACACCCTATTAAGGAAACATATACCCCTCTGACACGTTGCCATCCTGAGATACAGAAACGATCATACAGACCTAACACCAAAAACAACCCTGAAAGTAAAAATACTAATCAATAAAGTAAAACTATTGTGCCCAACCTGTTACCTGGAAGTTGTGGGAATATCTGCGCTGCAGGCGCACAACACACTGTACTCCTACCCCGCCTGCCTCAAGCTTGATTGCTTGCCAGCTGTTACATGCGCGGTGATGTGAGGCACCCAATAAAGTACCCGCCCTGCCGCAAGGACGGCAGAACAGTGCGCGCCAATCTACTGTGTGTCATGCCTCTTCAAAGCTCCCAGCGATGCACATTAGAAGGCCCCAGGCGCTGCATGCCCCTAGCTCAGCCCCCGCTGGCTAGCCAAGCAGGGGACCCAACACTGGCGACAAGGGTGTGCATTAGAACACACGCGCACAGCTGATAATGCGATCTATCGGTGCCAATGACTACTACAAATATCATTTTTGGAAACACAGAGGGGACACGTTCCTCCGCACATGGATAAGGGACAACCAACATTCCTCAACCCACACACTACAGGAAGGACAGCACCATAACAGAAACCAACAGGTGCCATTCTCCTTCACACAGCAAGCCCAACATGCTAATGGACTTTCCACGCCAAGGCCCAGCACTCCGGTGAGGATGGCGGCGTCACTAACCCCACCTGCACCATCACCTCGACACCAAGGAGGAGCCAGAGCAGCGCTCAGGCCTTTTGACCCATACACAGCCCATCATCAGTGAGGCCCCGCTGGACCATCTGGCTTTAAACATTTTAGATGGGAATGGACTGCAAGGATGTGACAACCCCAATAAAACTAAAATCACACCTTCTACTCAATGTTGGTGACGACGTGCTATACATTTTTTATTTAGTTGGCCGTGGGCAATCGCGCAGACGTATATAAACTGGCAAAAGATGTACTTATGGCACACTTCATGCCACAACTAAACCCTGATTGTGAACCCTTTAACTTCTGCACCACGGTGCAAAAAGAAAAAGAAATGCTTGATGCCTACCACACAAGTCTCAGACGATTGGCATTATCCTGCGAATTCAACAAAGTCGAAAAAGAAATAAGGTGCCAAATAATCAACGGTATGTGCTTGGAAAAGCTGCGCAGTACAGTGTTGAGCGATAAATGAATTGCCTTGGTGAATATACTAGAATATGGTCACCAAAGGGAGCTGTCACATGCAAGAGCAGTGCAAATGGGTACCACCCTACAGACGTTACAACTAGCACCAACGACAGCCACCATAGCACAGATCACGAACCACCAATGCCCAATGCCCAAGGGACGGAACCAGTGAAGCATAAAACTCCTCACCGTGGCAACCAAGAATCCCAGGACCAACCAAGTGCATATGGTGCAGAGGAGCACGACATGGGAAAAGCAAGCAGAGATGCGCTTGGCGGTAATGGGAGACAATTCATCAATGGATGAGCGAGGGGATGAACGTGGGGAAGCAGCAACGGCAGTTGAAGCAAGGCGAACGAGAAAAAAAGGAAAAATCCACCTGATATGGAGCAAGGAGGCATAAATCCTAAAAAGAGAAAGAGACGACCAAGGTGTCTCGTGAATATACAGGACCAAGAAACCATGATGATGATCGACACAGGAGCATCGGTGAACGTTATGCCAATAAATGCATTCCAAAAATTACAGCCCCAGCCAGAGCTAAAACACACAGAGACCCAACTATTTTTCTACAGCAGCAAGACGCTGCTTCTGGTAGTGGCGCCATTCAGAACCATACTGAGCAGAGGCGAAAGGACTATCAGCTCGAAAATCTATGTAGTGAACTCAGGCATCGAGCGCCTGCTCAGTTGGGAATCAGCGAAGGAACTGGGCCTCATAAATTTCATATGTGATATCACTGACTACACAGAAGTCACAAACCTACTCGCCAAGCACCCCAGCATCCTACAAGGTATTGGATGCCTTGAAAAAAAGCTAATAAAGCTAATTATGAACCCTACAGTTCAACCCCAACGGTACGCCACAGAAGGACCCCGTTCCACATGAGGGACCTAGTGGCGAAGGAACTACAAGAACTCAAAAAAGCTGCCATAATTGAACAAGCATCGGGGACAACACCATGGGTGTTCCCGATGGTTGTCACGAAATAACCCAAGCAAACAGGAAAGGTACAAATCTGCATAGATATGCGCCTGCCCAACGCAGCTATGAAAAGGGAAAGACACATCACCCCACCCTCAATGAAATAATCACAGACCTCACAGGCTTGAATATGTTTTCAAAACTTGCCCTCAACGCTGGCTACCATCAACTGAAGCTACAACATGACTCAAGGTACATAACAACCTTCTCGACTTACCTCGGCCTAAGGCGGTACAAGAGACTCCGCTTCGGAATATCGTCGGCAGCTGAGGTCTTTCAGCAAGCGATCCAAGAAGTGATCCCGGGTATCCCAGGAGTATTAAATGTCAGCGATGACATTCTCATCCATGCCAGAGACAGAGAAGAACACATGCGCTGCCTCAAAATGGTCACTGACAGACTGGAGTCAGCAGGCCTCACAATACACTGCGAAAAGTGGGAGTTCTAAAGGATGAAATAACATTTTTTGGATACGTCTTCAACAAAGAAGGAGTATCTACTGACCCTCAGAAAGTGGCGGACATAAAAGAAGCCTCCCCATCAACTACCCCCATGGAGGTACACAGTTTCCTGGGCATGGCCACTTACTGTGCCAGGTTTATCCCCAACCTAGCAACCATGTCAGAACCACTCAGGGAACTCACCAGAGCAAACGACAAATGGGACTGGAGCCCCAAGTGTGCGGAATCCTTCGAACGGATCAAAGCATCACTGTCATCGGACACAACCATGGCATACTATGACCTGGCCCTAACAATGGAACTGTACGTAGATGCGAGTCCCATAGGACTCAGGCATGCCTAGTCCAACAATCATGAACTGGAGAGACCAAACGCATTGCATATGCCTCCCAAACCCTTACGCCGACTGAACAACAGTACTCCCACATAGAGAAAGAAGCCATAGCATTCCTGTGGGGCTGCAGACATTTCCACATATATCTCTATGGTTGTAAATTTGAAACCTACCAACCACAAGCCTCTAATTCCAATCTTCACGGGGTTGTCAGCGCACCCTCCAGCCAGAATCGGGAAGTGGCTGCTACACCTCCAACAATATGTGTTTGAACTGGCATACCAGGCAGGGACGGACAACCCGGCAGACTTTCGATCAAGGTATCCGAGAGCCACAAACCTCTGTGAGGTGGGTGAATCGGAAGAGACGGAGGAGCACATCTGCCAGATTCTCAATCGCATGAAGCTAAGGGTAGTCAGCATTGCTGACATCGTGGAGGCCACACAGAGTGACCCATGCTGCAACATCATGAAAAACAGAATACTGGCAGGAGAATGGAAATCATTCCTCCATCATGTGCACAACCGCACGCCAGCAGCCATGGACATCCACACTGGAATGTTTCCAGTACAGATGAAGCTGTCCGTCAACAGCAAAGGACTGATCCTGAGAGGAGCATGCATAGTTATCCCCATCAGTCGACAAGACAGGATTGTAACACTCACCCACAAGGGACATCAAGGAATGGTCAGAACAAAGTCAAAAATAAGACACATAGACGCCAAAGTGGAAGAGATCATTACTTCCTGCCACCCATGCCACATGATGGGAGCACCACCAAACCCAGAACCAATCCGGACAGCGGAACGTGGATCATCGAGATGGGAAGCTATCAGCATTGACTTCTGCACAGTGCAGGAGGGGACTTACCTGCTGATGGCTATCGACGACTATTCACGATACTCTGAGGTGGAGATAATACCTTCAACAGCGGGAGAAACTGTAATCCCAGCACTCGAGAAAATGTTTGACCACACACGGCCTGCCCAAGTACATCACAAGCGATATTGCACCACCATTCCAGGGGACGGATATAAGGGGGTACTTGGAAGATCTACACATCAACTACCATCACATCACACCCAGGTGGCCGCAAGCGAATGGAGACATGACGAGATTCATGAGAACAATCAACTAAGTATTGCGAACCTCCAGAGCTCAAAACAGCCCGTGGCGAGTCGACCTGTAACCGGTTCCTGCGGAACTACAGGGTAACGCCTCACAGCGCCACAAATGTACCCCCTTCAGACCTCATGTACAGGACAATGGTGAACTCATTATACTGCATCACCCCGACAGCAGCGTGGATGGACTCGACAGTGAGCGCATACAAGCCAAGAGGGCAGCAGCAAACAGGCATATGAGCAACAGAAGAAACGCCAGAGAATCCAAGCACAAGGGGGGGACCAGGTACTGGTGCTACGGAACCCCATAAAGTCAAAGTTAGAAACACGCTATGACTACGCACCATCGAGGGTCATCCAGATGGAAGGAACAATGGTGACATGAAACAGTTGCCAGAAATGCCTCCTGGTTCAAAAGAGTCCCAGAGGAGATGTGGACAGACCAGGAAAGACAGCAGCGAGATGATGGCGGGCCCACGCTATTGAAGTCATGATACATGTATGCACGCATATGCCATTGATTGACAGGGCAGCACCGTGCAACTCTAGTGCTACCATTTCACCCTAGAAGATAGAAGATGCAGCAACTGCTTGCACTGAAAGAGGAGCTTGCCAGGCAGGCATAATTCCATGCTCCTCCTCAACACAATCCCATATCCTCCTCCTTGCATTGTCTCCCTTCGGCCACGTCTGCAGCTGTGGATGATGCTAATTTAGCATTTTCTCTAAAGACCGGTTGCATTGTTAATTGAGGGGAATTGCAAAGGGAAGAATATTGTTATTGCATTGGCTCGCCTCGCCGACCTTCCAAATGCGCTAATTCAAGCTGTCATTGCAAAGTTTGGAAACATGTGCCCAAGCACCAAGTAGCTAAGTTCTTCTGAGAGGAATAGGTAGGGCTACCTCACCTGCTGATGCACGTGATGTCCTCAGCACTGTCTGGAGGTGCTGCCGTGCTCGTCCAGGAGGACCAAGCCACAACTCTGGCACACAGCAACAACGCAGCGCTAGTCCACTCCAGAGGGCCTCCGCTCCAGAGTCCAGGCCCCCACAGCACCGAAGTCACTTTACTTCGTCAGTCTCCACCGCCTGCACGTCTGCTGAGCTGCTAGCAGCAAGGTTCAAGGTGAGTGAGAAGTAACTGGCTTGGTTGGCTTTCGCCTTTCGGAAGTTCTTATGGCGCAGCGGGCCATTGGTTGGTATCACAATCACATGAAATCATGGTGGGATGCTGGAAAACTGTTACATTGTACAATCCCACTGGTGTCACCTGACCAGTGCCCACTCTATCCCTGTGGAACATGGCCTGCCCTGCCCCCCGACCACCACCCCAGGCTGTGTGTGTTGCACTTGTAACTGGCTGGGGGCGTCAGATTCCCAGTCCGAGCGGCCCAATTATGGAATTCATTGCCACATCCTCTACGTGATGAGCAGCTCTATCTCAAATTCAGATCCAACTATATCAATCTGCTGAAGTCTGCCGACAACTAGTTGCTCACTAGTTCATACAAGACTACTGATACCACCTTCTTTATATATATATATATATATATATATATACTCACCATCCTGCTGCCCATTTGTATATTTTCCCTTTTGTCTAGTTTTGTGACCTTCTATTGCCTGTATGTATACTGTTTTGCTTGTAATCTGCAACCATGTAACTTCAAGCCTCGCATATTCTGTACTGTTGCGCCCGGTTACCTTCGGGTTTGGTGTGCATTATAACTGAATAAAACAAACAAACTTGTTTTAAACTTCTCCTGCTGCCGCTGCAGTAGCAAATCTACAAATGGCACCTGACCTCGCACTTGAAATCTCACCCAGCCTCAGGCGGCCGTGAGGCCCCCCCTCTGAACGTGAGGCCTGCGGCTGTTTGCCCCACCCTGGATACCCCTCATGATGGCCAGGAAGGCAAAGAAATAAGATAGGTGGGGTTGCGAAGGGAAAAAAAATAAATAATAAATAACGGGACAGAGGTTAGGGGGAAGATGGCGGCAGGGGGGCTGGCCGTCAGGTGGGATGGAACGCAGGCGTTCACTGGCGGTTCAGCCCGCATTCCTAGTCACCTGATTGGCTCCTCTCCCTCCCCGCCAGGGTGCTAATGCCATTTTTCATCCCTCTTGCCTGAGCTCCATAGCCTTTTCATTGTGCGCTTGAAGTACCGTACTTCATCCTCTCCGTGATAACCTGCATTTTCCGATGAAGGATAAACTTCCCATTTGTTCAGACATATGGCGATGGTGCGCCTAAGCACCTTAAGTATCCAGATAATGTGGCCCACCCCTGTGTCTGCCCACTCCCTACCCGCAGAGCGATCATCCTTGGCCTCGGAACCCTTCATGTGTGAAGGTTAGCCCGGCATTATATGGGCCATGGAAAGACACCTTAACTATGTGTTAGGTCTCCAGTGAGACAGCAACAGCTAGCACGGAGCAGGAGCCGCTCGCGAGGTTGATGTGTAATTAATTCGACAGCTGATGACACCAGCGTAAGGTTATTTCTGTTTGGTAGATAACCACGTCCGATAGGGCGGCGTGATGTACAAGCCTGCGGTCTGTGATGGATGGTTTTACAAGAATTGCTGGAGCCCAGCAGTTCAGGTTGAAATGCCGCAATTGAGGTGCTTAATCAACGTGAACAGCAGGCGCGTGGCCCACGCACAAAAGCTGACTTGCAAAAGCTAAGGCCTCATTAAAAAGAACCTAATTTGATATGAAAGATAAATGCCCTTATTTCCATTGAATGCATTGGGGTTTCACAGTCCTGCAAGGGACGTGAAGTTCAGTCTCCATTAGTGCAGGTCGGGTGGTGAGGAATCAATCTAATCTAAGATGGCCGACTGCTTCCTCAGCTTTAACCAATCATGTTTTCTGCCAGCTAATGATTCGTCGTAATAGGGGTTGTCCAACTCCAGCCTCGAAGGCCGGGATTTTGACAGGTTTTCAGGATATACCCATTGATATGCATAAGTATTTAAGAAAAAAATGTCATATATTTAGAATCATAGTATGCAAATATATCTCATGACTATTAATGATATGATAGGTTATTTATAACGTGCTTAATACCCAGAGGTTTCTAAGCGTGCACCCGGGGATCGAACCTGTGTTGCTCCCCATCATCTTGCTTCCAAGGTTAGCACATTGCCCCTGAGCTATCAGCTTCTTCTATCTACTGAACAAGCTATGTTGTTTTATACAGGGTAGGACATGGGTCACAACACAACAGAGTAGAGCTCTGGTAAAGCTTGTCTGGCCAGAGCTCTGCTCTGCCCTGAGACACCAGAAACTCCCCAATCTGTTACCAAGCCAAGCACAAGAAGACTCAGCACACAAGACCGAATGCAGAAACAGCCAAAGGCTCACATCCTGGTCAGGAGCTGTCCGAGTATCGTGACCAATGAAAAGAGCGAAGTCCAACTTCCATTACTCGCTGAAATGTTTCTCGGTGAATCAATATCACAGACATGTTTCAAATTTAAAATTGTGGGCATTTCTATCTTCCTAAAATGCTCTTTGCTTTTATGCAAATCGCCAGGCTTGGGATCCATGAAGAGATACTGTGTTGCTGACCTCTTCGGCCCGCCCCTCCGCCTGGCCCTCCTCCCTCCCCAAGGAGGTGAGGGTTCCCAGAGTACATATTTTCCATTTCCAGCACTGGTTTTATACATGGCTTCAATATTGCAATTGCATCTTGTGGAGTTGTGTGGTTGGCTTCGGTGACAGAAGATGGTCAAGATCCACTTGGCTCACGTTGAATCCAATTGCATCAATTTCCTAATAAACAGATGTGTACCCAGCATACACTGACAGTCCCTCAATCACTTGCTCTCAATCATCGTCCATCACATCGTACACCCCCGCTAGCTGCAGACCCTAACTAAATTAATTCCTGATGAGATTCTACCGCTAATACAAAAGATTCAAACCCGCCACAGAATCAATTCACGTGCCCTGCTGCCTTAGTGCCAAACGCGCCGACTTCCTGGGGGGCAATGCCACAGATTGTATTAACCACTCACTTCAACAAGGTTCATTTCCAGACGATCGCAGAGAATCTTTCATGGCCTCCTCCAAAAATAACATCTCCTGGCCAACGTATTCTCTCAAACTGCATTGTATTGCTGTCCTACATTTGATGGCCAAAATCCTTTAAGAAGTAGTTACAAAACTACAAAACAGCTTCGACTCCATGTAGAAATGAATACTCGTTTGGGTGCCTTGCCAGCAGGGATCAGATTCAGGCACTTGATTAATGCCTGGGGTGATGCAGTTGCCTGAACCAATGATTGTTCATGTCCCTTGACCTGTCCGCTGCATTTGACACAGTGAGCCACACTCTATTGGAGCAATATGAGTAGTATCTCAAGTGCCTGTAGGTTACTTGACTTAGGTCTGAGAGTTTCCGATGGACCGTGAGCCAATGCACCAGTCTCAACATGTTCCCTTCTTCCAGCTCCACAGACCCTGTGGGAGTTTCCCAGTTCCCCAGATTTTCCCTGCTCACCCCTCCTTATTAACATATACATTAAATGCCCAAAGGACCTTCAGAGCCACACCCACTTCTACCCCTACGTGGATGATAAGTACACACTGTGCCGAATTTTGGTTCCACTTTTTCTCCTTGATGGCCCCTAAACATTGGAATGTTTCCTCTCAGCTCTCTCTCTATCCTTGCACTCTTTTGCACTCAACTCAACGCTCACTTGCTCAATTGCTGGTTTGGTTTGCTTATTTTGTGCTGCATGAATTGTACCATCTTTTTATTTTGTGTACAGCACTTTGGCGTATAGCGTTATATAAATATAAAAAAACAAATAAAATCGATCAGCAACTAACTACTAATGTCAGTCTATTCCAGAACCTTTTCCAGCAGCACGACAGCACTTAAGGCGTGGGTGGATAAAAACAACCGTAAGCGCAAAGGTAGCAAAACTGAGATTATTCCGCTCGGCATCAAACATCTGATTAAGAAAAAATCCATGCCCACCGTCAACGTCACACCTCATTTTGCGCTCTTTCCTAAAAAAAAGTATGGCCCATGTCTCAAAGGTGCATGAACCATGCCTTGAAAAATAACATGAGCTATATTCGAAAGTAATATGAGCCATGTCCTAAATTAACAAGCGCTATGACCTAAAGTAACTGGAGTGTGACCTAAAGTAACAAGATCAATGCCCCAAGGTCACATAATGAAACCCTACATACAATTTAGTAACACGAGCTATATCCTAAAGTAACTCTAGTTATTACCTAAGAAAAGCCTGAAGGTAATATGAGATATAATCTAAATTAGCACCCCTGGCATGTGCAGGAGGCAATCAGGTTGCTCCAAAGCCGGGCTGACCCTAGCAATGCAAGCCATGGTTTGGAGCAACCTGAATGCTCTGCGCACCCACCCTCCATTGGCGCTACTGTTTTCCCTCCTCCCCTGCCTCCAGCCCCAAAATTCAGCCCCTCAACCCACCCAACTCATCTTAGATGGACTCTTCGGCCCGGTCCCCAGCCCACTCTGTTCCACTCCATCAGATTGGCTTCCTGGTAAGCCATGGAAATGGAAGAGGGGCTCAGAGCGGAGACCCGCCTTCCATTTCTATGGCAACCCTATCTCTCCCCAGCCGCTGCTGCGAACAAAGCAGTGCGGGCAGTATTTTTCTTTTTTAAATTGCTTTTAGCACCTCAAGGGTTTGCCTCAGGGTGCTAATAGCAATAAACCGGCTTAGCTCAAGTACACCGAATACCAGCACATTTGCAGGCTGCCCAATCTACGTCACTGTCGGGTTCTAAACTTTAGTGCCATGCAGGGCTAAGAAACAATTGTGAATGTTACCCTGTGTCACATCTAGACAAGTTTAATAAATATTAGCCAATGCCACATCTAGATCAGTCTGTGAATATAACCCTTTGTCACATTCAGATAGAATTGTGAATATTAGCTTGCGTCACATCTAGACAGGTTCGTTAATAGCCTGTGCCACATTTAGATAGAAATGTTGAGATATTCACGTGCCACTTCTAGAAAGAATTTGGAAATTAGCATGCATCACATCTAGATAGCGATGCCACTAACCAACCTACTAGAAATCTTACCCTTCTTCATACACCTCTCAAACTCTAACCAAACACAGCCACACCTCTAAAAGCACACCAAATTGCACAAACTTCACTACATTGCAAAAATAAAACAAATCAAACATAGCCTTGCTAAAACAGAACATGATGGCTTCCAACCAAATGTCACACCTAAGCTCAGCGAACAGTGTTAACCAAACTGAAGCTGCCAACAGCACATCACTGTTCTGTTGCAATTTTCCCGCTCAGTCCTACTTACTCGCCCCAATCCCTTTCCTTTTCAGATCTGCCAGAGCACCAGGGGACCACTCCGGTGGCCATAGTGCGCGATACAAATGTCCTTTAACATTAACATCAACATCCTGGGGGCTTCATCGGCCCACTAATAGCACCGGCACTCAGCGTTAAGGCACTCACGTAACTCTGGCCTGTAACTTGGGCCCCAGGCCTTTACCAGCCGGTGAAGCCCATAAAATGCAGGATTATTGCTTAAGTACCATGAGGCATGTCATGACGTAACACAAGCCATCTTCTAGAGTCCCATAAAGCTCGCCCTGAAGTAACAAGAGCCATACTCTGAAAGAACATTGGATATGACCCAAAGTCACTCAAACCCATGCCCTGAAGTAACAAGAGCCATACCCTGAAGGAACATTAGACATGCCCTAAAGTCACAGAACCCATGTCATGAATTCACAAGTGCCATACCATGAAGGAACTTTGCACATGCCCTAAAGTCACAAAACCATGCCATGAATTCACAAGAGCCACACCCTGAAGGAACATTGGGAGGATACTAGGCACACATTTATATTTAACTTTGCACAGAGAGGAGATTGGACACACTTCTAGATTCATCTTTGCACAGAGCGGATACTAATAACACTTCTAAATTCAACTTTGCACAGGGAGGATACTAGGCACACATTTAAATTCAACTTTGCACAGAGAGATTGGACACACTCCTTAATTCAACTTTGCACAGGGAGGATATTATGCAAAGTTCTAAAGTCCACCAGGGGATGCTACTGGGCACACTTCTAAATGTAATTTTTCACAGAGAGGAAGTTGGACACACTTCTAATTCAACTGAGAATTCACGCTTTATAAATGCAACTATACGGCAGACATGATGTAAATGTGAGCTTCTAACCGCAGAACTACCACAGTATGAAGATGTTTACAATGGTTTAGGCTCTAAGGTTGAGTGGTAGGGTAGTATGGCGTGAAGTAATTGCTTCTGTCCCTGCCCTTGCCACACTTACTTATTGTTGGCTTCTTGCTTCTCCTGCGGTTACCTGCAAATACGATCAGAGCCGTCAAAATGGAGCTGTCCTTTGCCTTTGGTCCTTAGCCGATGGGCTGCCAGGCAGAGGGCTGCCCTGGGAGGACTGGCAATGAGTGGCGAACGGGGCACTGGGAGATGGATCAGAGGGCCTGGCAGAGAAAACAGATTAAAATTGGCGCAGATGGAGGATGGTACTCACCGTGCTACCACGACGAAAAAGTGGAGCCGGTCGAGACCAGCAGGGCGCTACACCTTGTACACACTGTCCAGGGGACCAATCAGGGCTGGTGGGCTGGTTGGGAGGCGGGAGGGCTTGGGACCAGGAAGCGGGTGCGGGGAGGGAAAGAGGCTATAAGAAAGCGGGTCGGGCAAGCGAACGGGGGACTGGGAGATGGATCAGAGGGCCTGGCAGCCAAAACAGATTGAAATTGGCGCAGATGGAGGATGGTACTCACCGTCACAGAACCCATGCCCTGGAGTAACAAGAGACATACCCTGAAGTACCATTAGACATACACCAAAGTCACAGAACACATGCCCTGGAGTAACAAGAGACATACCCTGAAGTACCATTAGACATACACCAAAGTCACAGAACACATGCCCTGTAGTAACAAGAAACATACCCTGAAGTACCATTAGACATACACCAAAGTCACAGAACCCATGCCCTGGAGTAACAAGAGACATACCCTGAAGTACCATTAGACATACACCAAAGTCACAGAACCGATGCCCTGAAGTAACAAGAGACATACCCTGAAGTACCATTAGACATACACCAAAGTCACAGAACACATGCCCTACAAGAGACATACCCTGAAGTAGCATTAGACATACACCAAAGTCACAGAACACATGCCCTGTAGTAACAAGAGACATACCCTGAAGTACCATTAGACATACACCAAATTCACAGAACCCATGCCCTGGAGTAACAAGAGACATACCCTGAAGTACCATTAGACATACACCAAAGTCACAGAACACATGCCCTGTAGTAACAAGAGACATACCCTGAAGTACCATTAGACATACACCAAAGTCACAGAACCCATGCCCTGGAGTAACAAGAGACATACCCTGAAGTACCATTAAACATACATCAAAGTCATAGAACCGATGCCCTGAAGTAACACGAGCCATACCCTGAAGTACCATTAGACATACAACAAGTCACAGAACCCATGCCTTGAAGTAACAAGAGACATACCCTTAAGTACCATTAGACATACACCAAAGTCATAGAACCGATGCCCTGAAGTAATCCGAGCCATACTCTGAAGTACCATTAAACATACAACAAAGTCACAGAACCCATGCCCTGAAGTAACAAGAGACACAACCTGAAGTTCCATTAGACATTCCCCAAAGTGAAGGCGAACGTCCCCTGATAGCACGATCCTCCCCACAATGAGAGACAATAATGGACTCTCCCAAGATGGGAATAAGGCTAAGACAAAGTGCGGGTGAGCTTAATGGGAGTTTATAAGTCAAAAATAGGGCATGCAAAGGACTCTGCAAACTCCGAGAGAGCTCTGTCTGACACTAGCAAAGACAGGCGTATACATTTACAAAACGTGTCATAAGAACCTACACACTATAGGGGGCACATGTTCGTGGGGATTGGGTAGCGACGACTAACTATAGGTGCAGCTGTGATGTGGTGCGCCGTGGTTGGTGGACGTCACTGGTTGCCAACGTGGGCTGGGCAGGTCAGCTGGGCTTATCCGGGCGGTGCTGCTGTGCCAGGCGTGGCCTCTGTCATTGATGAACGTCTTCCTTGGCTTTCTGCCCTAAGGGCCACGCACACCCCATTCATTCGATACTGCAATATTATCTTTCCCTGTAAATCTTACAATAGGTTATTCTACAGGTTAATGCAACACAGGAGGAATGCATCTAGAGTGGGGTCCTTTGGTGATACATCAATACATGGTTACCATTATCCTGTTGGCCGGGTATCTTAGGTCACGAGGTTGGGTCTCAGGGCAAGGGGTGATCTGTCCAAGTTTTCGTGCCTCGTTAGAAGTCATTATGAATGAGTTCCTACAGTGTTGCTATAATATTGGGTGTCTTAATTTTACAGGGGCCATCAACCTGGGGTGAGCTGGTGGGTCGTGGAGCCTAAGAAAGGGCACCTTTTGGCCTGCGTTTATGGCCGGGGTTTACTGCTGGGTTGTAAATAATTCAGGTGGCTGGTTGTGGCCATGGGAGCTGCGGGGGAACGTGAATGCTTGCAGCGGCTCCAGCCGAATTGGGGGAGGTGAGGCAGAGCAGCCCGGCCTCGGCCTTTCATTTGGCAGGCTTTACTGGGGAGGGAGGGGAAGTGGCCTTGGATATGCCCACAATGGTATTTTCCTCGTGCGTTTGCAGGTTATACAAAAAGACATAATAATTCATATACTGTACAATACTCATTGAGCTTTTTCTTCAAAACTTACATGTCTACATTGTTAGCGCCTTCACATGGCCATTTCAAATGTGTTACCTATACCAATGTTGCTATTGATAACTATATGTTAAGTATTTAACAACCACGACATTTTGTTACACTCTATACATACATGATAAGCGAGGTAGTGTTAAGGTTGGTGGAGCACGCAGGAACAACTGGCCAATGAGACTGATGGCAGTGACACATGGTGAGCTTGAACATTCGAATACATTCTATGCGTTTTCTTACACAATTTACATGAGCTCCCAATGCGGTTGCACTTGTTTTCCGTTGCACTCTAGCAGCATTAGTTCAGTTATGGCATAGGGCCTTGGAGTACATTCTTCTCAGAGAAACATATAACATAAAACCCGGGACACTTCTACCATTTGCGCATAGCTACGGGGATATGGGTATTTCAACCAGAATGCCACATGAACACACATTCTGCCATCTTCATGGAGTTTACATATTTTATCAAAAGGTCATGGAGAAAAGGGTTTTATCACAGGCAGTTTGCATATTGGTATTTAGGGTCTCTATTTTTGTCGGGGGACCATTTTACAGTTCTTTTCCACCCCAGCCCTGCTGGCCGGGTCATACTGTGGACAGTGATACACTGCGGAAGGTGAATTTTACAGTGTTTGTTTCTAGCACTAGCTCATGTCCGTCTGTTCGTGGGAACGGGCTCTCAGCGGATCTGCCAGGGAGCTGCGGCCGCATGGACAAGTGAGAACTCTCCAAGGGTGGGGGCCGTGCTGCGGCGCACAGGGGCTCATGTCATTCTGGTTTCACAAAATCGTTTCCAGGGCTTAGCTTAATACAGCACGTTTGGTCAATGTTGCAGCCAGCGGTCCACCCGCCACCTGGGCCCTGGTGGCAGGGGGGACCCCCGACGAGCCATGGACTCCACAAGGAGAGGGGTGCAGGGGAGGGGGGTCTCTTGGACCTATCCTCCCATACAAAAGTCACAAAACCGATTCCCTGAAGTAACACAAGCCATACCCTGAAGCACCATTAGACAAACAACAAAGTCACAGAACACATGCCCTGATGTAACAAGAGCCATACCCTGAAGTACCATTACACATACACCAAGGTCACAGAACACATGCCCTGTAGTAACAAGAAACATACCCTGAAGTACCATTAGACATACACCAAAAACACAGAACCGATGCTCTGAAGTAACACAAACCATACCCTGAAGTACCATTAGACATTCCCCAAAGGCACAGAACCGATACCCTGAAATAACAAGCGATATACCCTGAAGTACCATTAGACATACACCAAAGTCACAGAACCCATGCCCAGAAGTAACACGAGCAATACCCTGAAGTACCATTAGAGATACACCAAAGTCACAGAACACATGCCCTGTAGTAACATGAGACATACCCTGAATTACCATAGACATACAACAAAGTCACAGAACCCATGCCCTAAAGTAACAAGAGACATACCCTGAAGTACCATTACACATACACCAAAGTAACAGAACCCATGCCCAGAAGTAACACGAGCAATACCCTGAAGTACCATTAGAGATACACCAAAGTCACAGAACACATGCCCTGTAGTAACATGAGACATACCCTGAATTACCATTAGACATACACCAAAGTCACAGAACCCATGCCCTGGAGTAACAAGAGACATACCCTGAATTACCATAGACATACAACAAAGTCACAGAACCCATGCCCTAAAGTAACAAGAGACATACCCTGAAGTACCATTATTTCTGCCCTAAAGTCACAGAACCGATGCCCTGAAGTAACAAGAGCCGTACCGTGAAGCAACAATAGACATGCCCAATAGTCACAGAACCTGTGCTATAAAGTAAGAAGGGCCATACCCCGAAGTACCATTAGACATTCCCTAAAGTCACAGAACCAATGCCCTGAAGTAACAAGAGCCATACCCTGAAGTACCATTACACATACACCAAGGTCACAGAACACATGCCCTGTAGTAACAAGAAACATACCCTGAAGTACCATTAGACATACACCAAAAACACAGAACCGATGCTCTGAAGTAACACAAACCATACCCTGAAGTACCATTAGACATTCCCCAAAGGCACAGAACCGATACCCTGAAATAACAAGCGATATACCCTGAAGTACATTAGACATACACCAAAGTCACAGAACCCATGCCCAGAAGTAACACGAGCAATACCTGAAGTACCATTAGAGATACACCAAAGTCACAGAACACATGCCCTGTAGTAACATGAGACATACCCTGAATTACCATAGACATACAACAAAGTCACAGAACCCATGCCCTAAAGTAACAGAGACATACCCTGAAGTACCATTACACATACACCAAAGTAACAGAACCATGCCCAGAAGTAACACGAGCAATACCCTGAAGTACCATTAGAGATACACCAAAGTCACAGAACACATGCCCTGTAGTAACATGAGACATACCCTGAATTACCATTAGACATACACCAAAGTCACAGAACCCATGCCCTGGAGTAACAAGAGACATACCCTGAATTACCATAGACATACAACAGAGTCACAGAACCCATGCCCTAAAGTAACAAGAGACATACCCTGAAGTACCATTATTTCTGCCCTAAAGTCACAGAACCGATGCCCTGAAGTAACAAGAGCCGTACCGTGAAGCAACAATAGACATGCCCAATAGTCACAGAACCTGTGCTATAAAGTAACAAGAGCCGTACCGTGAAGCAACAATAGACATGCCCAATAGTCACAGAACCTGTGCTATAAAGTAAGAAGGGCCATACCCCGAAGTACCATTAGACATTCCCTAAAGTCACAGAACCAATGCCCTGAAGTAACAAGAGCCATACCCTGAAGTACCATTAGACATTCCCCAAAGGCACAGAACCGATACCCTGAAATAACAAGCGATATACCCTGAAGTACCATTAGACATACACCAAAGTCACAGAACCCATGCCCAGAAGTAACACGAGCAATACCCTGAAGTACCATTAGAGATACACCAAAGTCACAGAACACATGCCCTGTAGTAACATGAGACATACCCTGAATTACCATAGACATACAACAAAGTCACAGAACCCATGCCCTAAAGTAACAAGAGACATACCCTGAAGTACCATTACACATACACCAAAGTAACAGAACCCATGCCCAGAAGTAACACGAGCAATACCCTGAAGTACCATTAGAGATACACCAAAGTCACAGAACACATGCCCTGTAGTAACATGAGACATACCCTGAATTACCATTAGACATACACCAAAGTCACAGAACCCATGCCCTGGAGTAACAAGAGACATACCCTGAATTACCATAGACATACAACAAAGTCACAGAACCCATGCCCTAAAGTAACAAGAGACATACCCTGAAGTACCATTATTTCTGCCCTAAAGTCACAGAACCGATGCCCTGAAGTAACAAGAGCCGTACCGTGAAGCAACAATAGACATGCCCAATAGTCACAGAACCTGTGCTATAAAGTAAGAAGGGCCATACCCCGAAGTACCATTAGACATTCCCTAAAGTCACAGAACCAATGCCCTGAAGTAACAAGAGCCATACCCTGAAGTACCATTAGACATTCAGCAAAGGCACAGAACCGATACCCTGAAGTAACAAGCGACATACCCTGAAGTACCATAAGATATACACCAAAGTCATAGAACCGATACCCTGAAGTAACACGAGCCATACTGTAAAGAAACATTAGCTATGCCCTAAAGTAACAATAGCAACGTCCTACGATGTGCCGTGCAAAGCGAGAATAAGACATATATGCTGTCATGCCTTGAAGAAGTAACACGAGCCATGGCCTGAAGTCATGGCCTGATCTAGGCCTCGGTGTGGCCTGCCTGGACGCGATAAGACTCATCACACCGTGATAAGAATGTATCACTAGCACGACACAAGAGTACCTGGCAAGCCGGGCATTCTTCTGACGATCATTAAAGTGGCATTCCCTGGTTCCAGCGAATACCCCTTTGCTCGTTTAAAAAAAAAAGTGCAAATGCTTACAAGTTAGCTCACTCGGCTAAGCGCTCGCCGCAGACATCTAGGTTCGGACTGGAGGAGACATGTTAAAAACCCGACCAGGACGAATTAGCGCTTCATCCTTTGGTGGTCGATTAGTTGAATGCAATGAATTGTGCAATTATTACAGCGCTTAGAAGAGTTGCCTATACGCCATGCTAATTCAATGCATAGCGTGAGGGATACAAACAATGGTCATGTTCCCTCCCTCCACTGCCTTCCATTTTCTGTTCCACCGCAGCGCTTTGTAGCACCTTGAGTCGACATTAATGATGTACAAGTACACCCTGTGCCTTTATTCCATCCCGTCCATATGCACCTCTCTCAAGCCTGTTCCTCCCTTGCCTCAGATTTGCCTTTGATCCCTCTGCCCGATTCCCATCGTCCTCGGGTTCTGCGGTGCTCCACCGAAGCGCTTTGAAGCAACCTTATTGATATGCAACCACGGCATGATGTAACATCATGTTCCGCTCGCTTCCCTCACCCCAATCCCTCATTCCCTCTTTCCTGTTCCCACCTGATCTCCCATGTGCCCCCCGTCCCCCTTCCGTTCCCCTGCACCGCCTTGAAGTCTCCTCAGAGGGCACAGGCACTAGTCGACTACGTCTACGTCGCTGTCTCTTCGCCATCTGCCCAAGATGGCCCAGTTCCCGCATTCTGGAAGCGCGGTAATGATGGAGCTGTTCTATTGGCTGCGAATCGCAAGCCCCGAACGCCTGGGCTCAGACACGCTATTCCCAGATGCTGCTCGGCATTCTTAAAAATGCAGGGATGATGCTGTAAAGTTTTCACTTCATCATCCGTGACAGAAGGACCATCTTCTGCCCCCCCCCTCCCCACACACAACCCCCCGGGAGACATGCGTCTTCGCTTTGATGTTGTTTAGACGGCGGTGATCCTCGTCCCCCAAAAACATGGATGAATTCCTCTTTGTCGAAATGTCACCTCTACTTTAAGAGGGGACAGTGAGAAGGAAGAAGGGGGAGTTGGACAGGAGAGGGACGAATTAGAAAGAGGCGAGGGGTATGTTGAGAGCAGGCAGAAAGGAGTGAAGAGGAAAGTGTGAAGAGAAGGAACGCAGAGGGAAGGAACGCATGGGGACAAGGAGGCGAAATGTGAAAGAACAAAGGAGAATGAGGCAAGTGAGGGGCAGTGGAGAGGGGTAGGGCTGAAAAGGAATAGATGGAGAGAGAAAAGGAGGATTGTGAGGATGAAGTCTGATAGAAAGAAGGAGGAGGAACAAGGAGAGAGAAGGGACATTATGTGAAAAACAAGGGAAAGGGAAGATGGGAGTGGAAGAAGTGAGAACTGAAGAAAATAACAAATGATCGAGGAGAGAAGAGGCAAATAATGTAGAAGGGAAGGGAGAGAGGCAAAGGTGGGCAGAGGCGCCATCCATCCATCTATCGAGCATTTACTGTTTTTCTTCTGAGATTTTGTAATTGAAGCAATGGGTAGTTATTTCATGATTGGTATTGATTGCAAGGCATGGGCCTGTCAGGCAAAGCAAAAAACATAACAACAACAAAAATAATAATAATGGGGAGAGGGGAGAAAGAAAAGACAAAGAGGAGGAAATAAATGGGGGAAGGCAAACGAAGGAAGGTGGAAGTAAGATTAGATGTTTAATACAAGGAAGGAGAAGGAAACAAGAGAGGGGTGTGCGAGGAAGAAAAGAAGAAAGGAGGGGAAGGGGGAAATGACAAGAGGACAAAGCAAGAAAGAGAAAGGACAGAGACGGAAAGGAAACAGGAAAAAACAAAAGAAGAAGGAAGGAAAGAAGAGAAGGAAGGAAGGTAGGAAGGGAGGGAGGGAGGGAGGGAGAGCGAATGGGAAGATCAACAGTATTATCCATTTAGGAAAGGCAGAGCAAAGGAACACTATGGCACAATAGGAGCATTGAGAAAAATGACAAGAATTAATGTAGCAGTAGTGGATGAGACAAAAACATATTTTCTTTTTTCCTTTTCTCGTAGTAGGGGCGATGAAAGACTTTAGCGGCTCATAAAATGGTGTAGACATAGCAGAGCTTCAGTCAACCAATGTATTGGGCCTCATTACGAATCAGGTGTTAAGGGGTTAACGGCGCCGTAAACGGCGCCGACCCTTAACGCCTGATTCCGAGGTCCCTTTGCGCCATGGTGAGTTTAACGCCTGCTTTTTGCAGGCGTTAAAATCCATGGCGCTAAGGGACCATGGTGCTAATTACGCCACCGTAATTTACGGTGGCGTAATTAGCGCCTTCCCCACTCCCATTATGCCCTATGGGGCAAAAATGGGAATGGGGAAGGGTAAAATGGGAAATGGGGATTTACCGCCCCACTCACCTTGGAATGGGGCGGTAAATCCGCCATCCACCATGGTGTAAACGTAGTTTACACCATGGTGTTAAGGGTACGACCCAGGCGGTAACTTACCGCCTGGGTCGTAATGAGGCCCATTGTCTCCAACTGTTTGGTGAAACACAGGAAACACACTCTTTGTTGGCTCTATCACGGGGGACTGATCATCTGTCCTCTCTGTCAGTTGATAGATGTGGACGGTCCGAATGGGCTGACACACACTGCGTGGGTGGGCCGGAAAAATTGTCTCTCAGCCATTCATATATACTGCCATGCAGGGCTTTAAGTGGGCTGTGGCAGACTCTAAAAACTGTGTCGGAAAGGGGGCCCTGCCAGGGCTCAATAAAATCCCCTGCTTACCCTAGCCCACCAGGCTGCTAGATGCAAAGTCTTTTTTTCTAAAGCCTGAAGCTCTCACGTGTAAGCGAGAGCTTTAGGCTTTAGAAAATAGCCTCTCCTTTTGATTGTGTCACCAACTCCGCTGCCAGACACCCAATTAATTAGAGATGCAGGGGTGATGATCCCTGCATCTCTAATGAAAGGATTGCCCGGCAGGGTGGTTGGCAACTCTATCCAAAGGCAAGGCTTTTCTTTTCATTGTGTCGCCGACCCCTGCTGTCAGGAAGTGTCCCCATCATCACAGGATGTTCATGTTGTGCGCACCATATTAATGAACGAGAGTGCAGCGAAATGAGCGTGATTTTGCAATTTCGTATCTATCAAGTGCAGTTAATTGTGGATGGGATATGTTACTTGTAGCAATACTTTTTGTTTAGAACGGATACATATTAGCTTGTAAGTGTGCAGAAAGATAAAGTATTACATCTACCAAAATGTAAAAACATACATGCACATTAATAATTAATATAAATACATGGGGAATTCATGGATCTCAATATAAGTGGCCTTTCCACAATGAATCAGAACAAAGTGGTTAGGACTGTCTTGCAAAATGCACTTTGCCTTCTAAAACAGGTTGTCAGACAGCAGAAAACAGGTGAATAAGTAACTGTTCAACCTTTATGGTCAGCATCTGCAGAAATAGCCTTAATAGTTCATTGTCTGATAAGTCTGGTAGATAGTAGATGTAATATCCTGCTGTTTGAGAGCGTTACCAAAGGAGTTTTGTTATTTATTTTGGTCAGTAGTAAAACATGGGGTAAACTAGTGCCTAAAACTATTTAGGAGTTTACATTTTTCGATAAAGTGGGTACTTTGTAGATTGGAAAGTTTCATCGGTACAGTGACTTGGGAAATGAGATAGCATCACGAATTAAGAGAAATCATTCACACAGCCTCCTCATATTGTGGAAAATGTTCATGCGAGCCATGAGCAAATCAAGAATTAGGGTTAAAAATGCTTAGGCCAGTTATTACTAGCAATTCATTATGTTTTCAATACCAATGTGTAACCATGTGTTGTCATCTTGACCTACTACGAATCATAAGAAGAGGTGTGTTATGAATATAATCTGAAGATAATTATTGAGATAGACCTGTCCAATGAAAACGCAGGAATTGGGAAAAGATGGAATTTCTTTGAAGACAGTTGTGTTCAATCATGCTTGGTGTGTGGATTGCAATAGAGTGTTTTGTGAGTGTTTTAACTGTTGCAAAAATGTCTAAAAGATGTGAACTGATGTGGTAATGTTGAGACTTGGGTTAGTTTGGTCCTGCAAAATGATCTAACTGCTACTCGGAACATTGTACAATAAACTTTCTTTATGTACAACCGTGTACTCACTTGTTAAATCGTGGGCCTTTTTGGGTTAAGGTGACTGAAGGCCCATCCGCACACACCCCTGTCAGACGACCCTTTCATTAGAAATTTGGTGATTGTGAGGAATCAACATCCGGGGAACCTGTGGTCTAGGGATGAATATCGGTTTCTAAACCATCAATTAGCCCTACACCTCTAGTACACACAGAAGGGAACCGAACAGATTGGAAACGCAAGCAAATGATAAACCTTTTTGTCCAATTTGCATAACGTGGATGGAATGGGAGGCTTATCTCTGAAAGGTCGTGGATCGTTGGTTAGTTGCAACACAGCAAAAATGCAATTATTACCCAATGATAAATGGGACTGTCCAGTGAAGGTTCTATACAAATATATATTCTATTATTATCACAATAGACAGTTCTAGCAACACTATGAAATTCAACCCACCCTGTAAAAGAAGGCAAAGGACAGACAGTTTCAAAGAAAGGAAAAGGGATGCACTCTGGATACTGATAGAAGGGTGGACGGTATAGAAAATAATCGCAAGAGTTCGAGGATACTTGGCTTCAGCACATAGGGAGCAATGGGTCTTAGAATGTCTCTAGGGGCCTTTGGAGAAGGACCAGGGGGACAGAACCACAGTATACTTTGTGCTTGTAGGTGTTCTTGGTGCTCAACTGTGTTGAGTCAGTTTCAGGGCGCTTTGCAGCTTCTGGGACAGAGTTCTAAATGGGAGACAGCTGCGGGTATCATGCAGCAGGCAGTTCTGTGAGTGAGGCTGGACCGACAGCTGCAGGTTACCCTACACAGTGTCTCGGAATCAGGAATTGTTGTCTCAGTGCTGGTCATTGGTTCAGAAGCACTGGTTAAGGCATCTCAGAAGGCTTTAATGACTGCAGCGTAACAACAGTCAGCAGTGCAGTCGGTTGCAGCTCGAGGGGCTTGGCTGGCTTGAAAATATCCTTTAAGGGGAATTTTGGTAGATGCTTGTTGATTAATTCCTCCTAGCATCTTCACTGGGCTTGTGTCATCCTTTAAGGCAGATGGCCCAAAGCTGAGGAAAGTGTTGCAGGCAACTGCCTTGTCCTTTGTTTGGTTCAAAGACTCTCTGGTACTTCCCACCCAGGTAGCTTGCTGCAGAACCTAGCAGGTCATGCTGTGTGCTGGCTGGGTACCGGTTCTGGAGCTGCTGGAAGGTCTTCTGGATTCAGTATCTCCCTCTGTTCCCAGGGAGGTGTTTAAGGGAGGGATCTGGCTTCCCTCTTGGAGGTCCTGGCCTTCCTTCACTGGCAGAAAATGTAAGGCTGACTGTACCTTCAGCCAGGGTCCACTGCTGAGTTCTTCTTGTTACTCCTTGCAAAGTCTTCAGCTGATCTGCCAAAAGAGGGGCTCAGCCCTCTATTAAAGCCAAAATAACCACAGGGATTGGTGTAGGCTAAGCCTACCTTAATGAACCTATCCTGGTTCCCCACCAACAGTCTCCTGTATGCGTGAGGTCATAACCAGAGTGCTTTGCAACAGAAAAGGTAAAGGGGTGAAAACAAGTAATACTAAGTCCCACCCATATTCCCATCTGTTGTGGATCAAAGGGTCCCTCTGGGTAATGGAGCTCTCTGTGGATCCTGATTAAAGTGGAAGTTCTTCCTTGAAGCTGCAGCAAGTCCAGACTTTCTGACTCCCCCAAACCACATTCTCGTACCTTCTGAATGGGGTCCCACTGCGGGGATGACTACTGTAAAATATGCAGTCCCAGAATTGACATTTCACTGTCAATCAATACTGAGGGAGGGGGCTGGCTTAAGGTTGACACAGAGCATATTAAAGGGTGTTGCGGTTTCCTGTCTCCTTTGTTAGCTTCTGCAGTCAGGCCCCATGTGGGCCTGTTTGAATTAAACTCTGATTAGTGTGTGAATGCTGCCACCAGTTACAGGGCTCAACAAAAGGAAAAAAGCAGATCCATGGAACCTTTATGAGTTAATTTGCATGCCATGGCAAGGGGAGGTTTGGCCCTCCCCCTTCTGGATGTGCATTGTGTACTCCACCTGTCAGATCCCAACTAAATTTGATAGGGGGTGTGCTCCTCAAGGCTGTGTCCACCCAGAGTACACAGGTCTATGCATATGTCAAATGGTAAGCATAGGAAAATGTGTGCAGTTTAGCTACACACATTTTCTAGAGGTTGATCTACCATCATTCAATTTCATTTAAAAATTCAAAAAAGCCCAGGCGAGCGCACACCCACAATGCGGATGGTTGAATTCCTCACAGTGATCATCACCCTCACACCCCGGGTCCCCCATCTCTAGTGAAAGAGGCACCTACTAGTGGCCGGCACCACAATTAAAAGCCAAGGCAACACTTACCTGAATGAATACTGCAAGTTAG
The DNA here is from genome assembly GCA_002915635.3 of Ambystoma mexicanum. NCBI lineage: Eukaryota > Metazoa > Chordata > Amphibia > Caudata > Ambystomatidae > Ambystoma > Ambystoma mexicanum. The sequence continues at coordinate 959,854,693 of CM030325.1, read as the reverse complement.
GCCACCCTTTTTAAAAATTGAGCCTGGGCTCTTATGGTGCAGAGGGGGGCTAACAGGCAGTATTCAGGTCAGGTAAGTGTTTCTTGCATTTAATTGCGCCGCTGACCCCCCTGCCAGGCCATGCCCCCTATGAGCACCGGCTGCAGTTTGCAGGACACTTAAAGCACTGCTGCCACGTATGCATACCACTACCATCAAAGGTTCTATGTGGCCTTTTGTGGCAGTGTGAGGTGGAAATCTACAGTGTGCAATGCTCAGATTACTTACCCCTTATCTGCAATACTCTGAATCCACATCTCCATAGTACCAGTCCCAGACAAGTGAGGAGCACCTCAGAACAGGCCCTTCCTTAACAAGCATGATTCGAATTAACGTTACCATTTTTTTTAATTTATTGTGTGCTTTAGTTAACATTTTTAACCTTTCACATAAATGTAAATATACAAGAAATAAATAGGCAATCAAGTCAACAATTTCCTTAGCATCTATAAATAACCATCAGACTTCAACATTTCATATAAGTGTTATCCAGTCAATAAAATTCCTTTGGGGTTAAGGAGGGTGGCTTTGTAATTGCACGATTCCATAGACATCGAAATGCGTTCGTTAGCGATATTGATTTATTCAGGAACACAAAGGGATCACAATATACCGGTAGCCCTCGAACTGATTCTATAGACATTTCTCCCCAGTAATTCTCCATAATCTGGGAACAGGTTTGGACATTGTATTAGGAGGTGTTGTGTGCTTTCCAGCACCGCGCTTGAGACGCAAAGACTAGAAGTCCTCTTATTCCTGGGGACACCATATCTTGCACCTATCACTAAAAGAGAATGAAGGAGAGTCAGACACAGTAGCACAAGGAATCCTTGGGATTGCTTTTAATTCGTATCTTTGCCACCGCAGGGAGGGTGGGCTATAGGAAGATGCGCCCCCCACATCTTGTCCTGTCCCTTGCAAGCAATCTTAGGTCAAACACTTTCGAGATCCAGGGAGGAGAATGGGGGCAAAGGGGAGCGGAGACTGGGACGAGGAAGATGTGCACTCCGAGGAATGAAGATAACTGGTAAGAAATCAAGGTATTATCTCCTTGTCCCAGTCCTAGAGAAGTGAGGCTGTATCAAACACAGCTTTGATCTAAGGGGACCCTATACACATATGATGCAGCGCACATGTTATGTCCAAAGAAATGTAACATCATGGTGTGGCAGCTTGAAGCTCTGCCGTGCAAAGGTAGCCCTCTGTCAAATGCACCACATGCATTCCTTAATGCAGATGGCAGCCCGATGAGGAAGCCCATGTGGGGCTGCTCGACAGGTTTCTGACATGTCTGTCTTTTAATTCTGCCCAGCATACTCACATCCTCCTGGTAGATTTTCCCTGGAACACTGAAGGGAGGGGCGACGGTTGTTATTCATAAACAGATAGGGTGACCCGCTTAGCCTATCTGCTGACGAATGTCATAGTGGGCGTGTGTCCATGGTACTACTCAGGAGCATAACACAACATCGGGGGCCACCCCCGCGAGCCATGCTGAGGGCCCCAAACTCGGCAACAAATCACAGGTCCAGCCACTCTCTGGGCCGGCCTAGATTACCATGCTTGCACAATACGCATGAACGTGTTGCTGCAAGGGTACACTGCACACTGCACACTGCACTAGGAGAAATATATAAATAGGTGTTTTAATGCATTATACAGCACACTTTCTGAGAAAAATTGTCTAAAAGGCCAGAGCGTAGGGTAATACCAATCCAAAAATCCAATACATGCAAGCCACCAACAGTGTACAGGAACATTAATACTTTAATTAATATAATTATTGCTAGTAACAATGCTGTGCCACAATGAAAACATGTACAACTGGCTGCACAATGTAGACCAGTCTAGTTACGTAATAAACTATTACAGTAAAGCATGCCAGGCCACATTTAAACTTACATAGAATGGTTGCACCAAAATGCCAGTCGAAGCAATAACACTTATCATGGTTATTTGATCACAGATGCCCAGAAAAATATACAATGGCGCGATAAGAAACGGCTAGTTGTCAGAACCCAAATGCCAGATAATTACACTTAGCAGGACTGCTTTATCAGAGATGCCATGTTAAAAAAAGTCAAGCCAAACTAAGAAATTAGGAGACAGGCTGAAACAAGATGCCTTTCTAGACACTAAAAGCACATATCATGCCTTCTTACCCTGGACATGGATGAAAATTCTGATTAATTGCACAATCCCTGTCCCAAACAGACCCCCTCTCTCTCCCAGCCCCTGCTCCAACCAACAAAATCAGCTTATCTGCCCAGAATTACCTCCACGTCCCTCTTCTATGTCCCAGTTGCTTGAGTATAGGCTCCTTGCCTTAAAGGTAAGTAGTCATAGAGTTTGAACTTGAAGTTCCAGACACGATAGCGAGTGCCCGTACATTCTCAAAGACAAGGATGATCTGCAAGTACAAAGACAATTTATTTCATGGCAAAAAGCATGGGTGAACAGAGATGCTGGGCTAATTGGGTGATGAGGTAGTTACATGCCCTATCTCCTTGCACCTGGGCTGGGCTTACATGCTGCTAACTGAACCAAATGTTCCAGACATGGCACAAGCATCCAACCAATTATATCAGTCCATATAAGGAATTACCTTATAGTTCAAAAACGAATGAGAAACTGTGCAACTAATGTTTCTAAAATTACATGTCTTTTAGAGGTAGGCATACGTTGTCCACCAGATAACGGACAGCCAATAACAATCCTAACTTATATAGATAAGTGTACTCAGAGGTCTCACTTCACCACTCCTGACCCTTGATAGGTTTTTTACTATTGCCACATAGTATTACGTCCCTCTGACGCATTTTGCATATAAAAGTTATATTTTGTGTGGAGATCATTGAGAGACTGAGCGTACATCTGTTGATGTTTGTTGTAACCTCCCTGTTTTAGACAATTGTTAATAAAACAGTACTTAGCCATCTTCCTGAGGTGGTTCTGTTATTTGGACTCATAATTATTCTGGTGTGATCCCCTCCATTACATATGCACGTTCCTAAAGGGTCATAAGCTCAATACAATTGGCTACACCTCATTCAACCTCAATAGAAAATTATACATCCTATCCACTCATTGGTGGATCCACCTTCAAACCTCTAAACATTCCCACCCACAAACCATTTATGTTTGTCCTCATTGGTTGCTCTGTACGAGACAAAGAAGGTCTATTATTAATTGAAACATAAAACATTTAGATAGCTTTGACCCTTCACGTCCCACCGAGATCTGCCAATTAGAAAGTGGGAAATCATAAAGAGTGCACGTATGTTGCAAAATCTCTGAACACTATAACCGTGCCCTTCTCTTCTCCGTACCCCTCACCTGGGCATCATGCCACCCCGTCTGAACACGAACTTTAAATCATCACACCCGGAACGTGTAGTTATCTTTTCTGATACACGGCCAAGCTAAGGCACCATTGCTCGAATTTAATTGCCGCTATTTATTTGAATTACCAAGAAAAAGAGATGCTTTCGTGGCAATGGGGGCCCTATGCTCGTGATATAAATCCTACAAATTGGCACCAACATTATATTGCATAGCCTTGATGGCACCTCCATGTCTGAAATTGAATTTTGAAAGACGGGGGCTATTTCCTTCGCAACAATTAAGAAACCTCTACCCTGTATACCAGAATATCCTGACCTTGAGATACTTGCACTAACTGCAAAACAACATCTTTTAAACAAGGGATTTTTCTTCCAATTTTGAAAACTTAGCTTAGCAGCATAACAACGAATTCTGCAGCCTACCACTTTGGTATTGTTCCAAAATTACTGTTCTATTGCTGACAATGACAACTAATACTGCTCCTACACAATCCTACAATTTACACATAAAAAGAATATATGCAAGGAAAATAAAGAATACCTTTGCTGTAACAAATATAAGAGCGTGCTACAAAAAATAAAAACACCCTACTGCATATAATATCTCTCACTAACTTGCTACACATATACAAATATTTGGCTACAAGTCAATTCAGCTATCATCCTAAAGCTCAATTATACAAACGCGACTTATGTTGCTGCTGCAACAAAACTTACATGTGTCCATATTGCCAACCACGTCACGACAAAATGGCCTAATATCTACCTGGTGGGGGCCTCCTCAACTTACATTTGCGCATGCACCAGGAACACTGAATTTGCATCTGGACACTGGCATCCATTGCCATGGTTACCTGCCCCGCGAGTTGGATCTATATCACGTTGCATATAATAGTGCTACGTGTGACTTAGAGCCCCAGCATCCATAGTCCTTAGCAAGTTTCCTCTTGGGACAGTGCATGCTGTGCTTGTTTGGCGGACTGCGTGAGTGCCTTGATCGGCTCTGTGGGAAAATGCAGCATTTTCCAGCTACAACTTAGTTTCTTTTCTGTGCACAGCGAGCAGCGCAGTCTGATGCTCACCTGGGTGGCGCATATGAAGAATGACAAAAACTGTTGGGGTTCCATTTGTGCCGTCATTGTGGGCATCGCTAGATCTGCTTTGTCATGGCAACCAGGGTTGTGGATTTGTGAATGCGGGTTACAGTTTTTCTCTGTTGTAAGAACAATGGCTGCCCAAGCATGCGTGATTCACCATGATTTCACTTACCGTAGAAGTGTACACTCCCAAATGGGAGAGCCCTGGCATTCACCTTCGCAGCAAGCCTTGCCAATAGGAGACGCACTGCAGCCCTAAAGCAAACTTAGGAATGTGGCCAGATCTGCTCAGAACAGAGATCCAGCATAAATGGTTTCACCAGACTGAAGTTCCAGGGTGAGCGTAATCCATGAACTCGGGGACCTTGCATGCAAGTCGCCAATCTACATCCCTGTCATGGGTCCATGATAAGCTCTTCCTCTGATCGGCAGAAGCTTCCAGAGAACCAGGAGGGACGAGCAACGGGCTCTGTTTGTTCAATCTCGAGCTCACCACTGACTCCGAAGAGGCTGGCCTCCACACTAGCAAATAGTGAGAGCAGACCCAAATGTCCGGCCTTCCACCCACCTCATCTGGGTCTCTATGTGCCACCTCCACACTGGTGGTGAGGGAGGGTAGGACAGCGACATAGTATAGGAGGCAGTGGATGGCAAATAGTGCACCAGGAGGCCAGTGACATTATGTTTGTTTGCTTGTTTGTTTTATTATTTGTAATGCGCGATCATACCCTCAGGTAACAGTGCACAACATTTACATGAGATTGCAAAGCTTAGTTACAACATCAAAAATATATAACATACAGTAATAACAGGAATATATACATATGTGCAAGTAGGCATCAATGGGTACAGGCAATAGGCAGTACAGTAAGCAGGAGTATGAAAGACTAGGCACCTGGCTATGATGGGAAGCCTACGTTTTCAACCATAAAATGACCTTAGATCGGAAGTTCTGATAGTGCAAGTCCGTTCTGAGGGGTGGTGGTAAAGAGTTCCACAATTTCACTGCTTTGACTGGGAAGCTGTTACCCCCTATGGTAGAACGTTTAAAATTGGGGACAGAAAGGCAGTCTTTATATACTGTTCTTGTTGGTCTCAGGGAGGTCTGTCTATGGAATCTGTCGATTAGATAGATGGGGGCAGCATTATTGAGGGATTTGTGGGTAAGTGAGGCAGTTTTTAGGAGGATTTTGTCTTTGACAGAAAGTCAATTATTCTGTTGACAGTATGCTGTAGTATGCTCTCTTCTGGAGATGCCCAGTGCCGCTCTAAGAGCGTTGCTCTGGAGAGTTTGAAGTTTGCTGGTGATGGCTCTGGAGGACCCAAGATAGAGAGCGTTACAGTAGTCCAGGCGGGCCAGTATGAGGGCTCTAGCGAGGGTCAAACAGCTATTGTCAGACAGAAAGGTTTTGGCTGCATGGATCAATTTACACGTGTGAGCCGTGGAAGAGGCTAGGGAGTTCACCTGTTTGCTGAAGGAGAAGTTGGAGTCCAGGTAAAAGCCTAGGGTTTTAACTTCTTGTCCCACTTTAATACTATTGCCATCGATCATGAGAGAACAATAGGCAGAGCCTAGTTTCTTTAGGCTGGTGGTAGTACCTAGAATTATGAGTTCAGTTTTATCATCATTCAGGCATAGTCCATGTGTGGTCATCCATGCCTGGATGATGATGTACACTCTATTCACCAAGGCCAAATCCTTTCCATAATCTCCAGAAAGCGGAAGGAGGATCTGGGTATCATCCGCGTAGTTAGTGTAGGTGATACCGAGATGATCCAAATCATCGAAAAGGGGCTTAGTAAATATATTGTACAAAGTGGGGGAGACACAAGAGCCCTGTGGCACGCCACAGGTGATGGGAATGGGGTCTGCTGCAGCTATAGGTGAAAAAACCCCCATGGTTCTGCCGTTGAGGAAAGATCTAATCCATGTAATGGCCTCAACGGAAAAGTGAGCTGATGTGTGTAAGTGAGTGCATAAGACAGAGTGATCGACCAGGTCAAATGCTGCGGAGAGGTCTCGGAGGAGGAGTAAGGCGGCTTGGCCATTGTCTCTACGCTTGTCGATCTGTGCTTTAAGGTCAATGAGGGCAGTCTCAGTCCCATGTTAAGGACGGAAGCCTGAATGCCTAGCTCCTAGTAGGTGATGTTCTTCCAAGTACTTCTGTATTTGCACATATGCGACCTTATCCAATATGTTTAGAAGGAATGGCACAGTCGTTATGGGTCTATAGTTTGTAGGCGTGGCTGGGTCGAGTCTGGGCTTTTTTAGTAGTGGCAGTACCCAGGATTGTTTTAAGTTGGTGGCGATAGAACCAGTGGAGAAGGAGGCGTTAATTAATTTCATGATGAAAGGGGAGAGGTCATGGGCCGCATCTTTAATGAGCTATGCAGGGCACAGATCACCCTGACAGTTGGACGGTTTTAGTGACAAGGTGATTTTTTCTACTTCAAGTGTGGTGACTTTAGAGAAATTAAAGCAGGTAGTTTCCCTTAAAGTAGGCTTCTCAGGCGATTTGGAGGTGGGAGGGTCATTCAGGGAGGCTTTTTTGCAGGAAATTTTATTTTGTAGTGTAGCAATCTTGTTGGCTAAGGCCTTTTGAATTTCTGAGCACCAGTTTTTATCTTTAGTACAGGTATCTGGTGGTGCGATGGGGGTTTCTACTTCTTTAAGGATGGAGAATAGTTCCTTCATGTTTGATTTTGCTTGGGCTATACGGGAGTCAAAGGAGGATCATTTAGCAAGGTAAATTTCTTTTTTGTAGAGGGCTGCTAGTTTAGTTAGTTTAAGTTTATTAGCTACTGAAGGGTGATTTTTCCAAATGGCTTCGCAGTTTCGTTTTTGCTGTCTTAGGTTTTTGAGGAAAGGTGTGTACCATTTGTTCAGATGCGTTTTGGGCTTGCTTGGTCTAAGTTTGAGGGGAGCGATTAAATCCATCGAAGTGGACATGATTTTATTATATTCTTCAAGCAAGGTCTCCGGGTCCAGGTTGTCAGGAAGTGTGTTTAGTGTGGGGAGTAGGTCCGGGATAAGTCTCTCCACAGTGATACTCTTCTTGTTTCTCGTGAGTGTGGCCCTACTAATAGGCAAGGGTGGGGGTCGGATGGTAGAGAGTGTGAACGATACCAAATGGTGGTCTGTCCAGGCTAATGGTGAGATGTCGGAGATGTTGGCTAGACAATTATAGTCAGCCACCCAGTCGAGTTTTCTGCCTTTGACGTGTCTAGGTTCCATACATCTTTGGGTAAATCCTAAATCGGAGAAGGTACTGAGTGTAGTATTGGCAATTTGGTCTTCTGGGTCATTGTAGCCCATATTGAAATCCCCAAGAGTGAGTACTTGGGTGGAACTTTTAAGGTTGCTAGATAATATAGTATTAATATCTTCATCGAAGGTGCCTATTGGGCCTGGAGGCGATATATCAGGTGTATGTTAAGAGTTTGGGAGTTGGTAAGAGGGACTTTAACAGAGAGTAGTTCACAAGAAAGGATATTTATAGTAGTTACAATTCTCATGGTAAGGCTGCATTTGTGTATGATAGCAATACCCCCTCCTCTGGAGTTGGGTCGGTCATGTCTCAGGATAGAATAATTATCTAGGACTGCAAGCATGAGCATTGGGCCAGCTGCCGGATGTAGCCAGGACTCTGTAATAGCAAGGAGGTCGAGGTCTTCTTTGAGGATCAAGTCTGCAATTTCTGTTGCGTGAGCTACTAACGATCTAGCATTGATTAGCACTCCCTTGATTTGGGGGCTCGCAGTGGTTTTGGTAGTTGTGATTTTAGGGTGATCTTGTGTTAATTCATGGTTACCCTGATTAGAGGGACTGTATGGAGGTATGGGGTTGGAGTTATGTGATGAGTTAGGTTTAAGGGTAGGTAGGCTGGGCCGGGCAGTCGTGGTTCTTAGTCTCTGTAAGGTGGGCATAGAACGGGCGAGGGGCTCATAAATTGTAGCTAATCTGGCTCTGAGTTCTAAATTCCTATCAGAGGTGGAGCGGGGGAGGCTGGTGGGCACCAGTGGCTGTAGGTCACCAATATGTGGAGGAGGGCTACTAGGTGACTTAGTGTTGATCATAGTCGAATACATAATGATAGGTGATTGGGATGACATGCTAAGCAGTGCTAAAGTATTTATGAGGAGCAGAGGCAGGCGAACAAGTTAGTGCTCAAGGGACACATGGTAAGTAGTTTGTAGCAAATATTTAGAAGTGTGGGTGGTTGACCTAACTCTAGGACAAGAGCTTGGGCCTAGGCCGGTGCCGAGTTAGGCTCTCCCTAGACAAAGAGGGCTCACGGTGCATGAAGAGAGTAGCGCTAGTTGAGGAGCAGTGCCTGAGTTCGAGCTAACACAGTTCGGCTGAGCTGCAATAGGGTGGCACCTAAGTGCGAAATAACACAATTTGGCTACAATGCAATGAGGGTAGCACCTAAGTTCAAGTGACACCAATTGGCTAAAATGCAATGAGGGTAGCACCTACGTTCAAGTGACACAATTTGGCTAATATGCAATGAAGTAACACCTAAGTTCAAGTGACACAAATTGGCTACAATGTAATGAGGGTAGCACCTAAGTTCAAGTGACACAAATTGGCTAAAATGTAATGAGGGTAGCACCTAAATTCAAGTGACACAAATTGGCTACAATGCAATGAGAGTAGCACCTAAGTTCAAGTGACACAATTTGGCTAATATGCAATGAAGTAGCACCTACGTTCAAATGACACAATTTGGCCAAAATGCAATGAAATAGCACAAAAGTTCAAGAGACACAAATTTGCTAAAATGTAAAAGAAGTAATGCAATGAATACAATGAGAGAGCACGTTAATATGAAATAACACAATTAGGCTAAAAGAACAATGGCGCAGCACCTGTAGATGCAGTAGGATACACTGGTGGGGTGCATAACACAATGGTGCTCAGGTGCAGTAGGAAATGGCTGGACACAGTAAGACACAATAGGCAGAGTGCATATCACAATTAGGCAGAAATGCCATAGGTGGGCAAAGCAAGTAAGGAGGGTCCTAGGTCCAGTCTCAATGAAGTCATTAATGATAACATCATAGTAGTATATTCGCCAAGGCAGAACAATTGAGGCATCTAGGTGCCTGAGACATTTATGCATTAGGAATAAGCACCACAGAGATATATAGGGCACAGTACAGTACAATAGCAAGGGTGAGGCAGTGCGAACAGGTGTGGAGGTTAGACATGGTATTGTGCACTTAAAGCGGATAAGTCAAATGTGTGCAAAATCTATTGGTAGCAGTGAATCCAGCTGACCAGGACACCTAGGGTAAACTGAGGAGATATGAAGTGTGACCTAAGTCCGAGAGCACTTATGGCTCAGGGGAGCTTGGGAGACCAAGTGTGCCACATTAGTTGACAGGCGTATACAGGCGTATGCATAGCAGTTAAAATACTAACAGAATCAGAGTGATAATACATTAAGGTCACGTGTGAGGGCTATATCGTTACCGTGGCAGTGCACGTGGAGTAGGCCTGGTCAGGCAGGGTTATGGCCGACGGCCTGATGGCAAGTGACAGGCTCGGGACAGGCAGGGTGAGAGCCTTTGTGTAGGTGAGCCTTCGTAGTAGTGGGCCGGCTCGGGGTTGGTGCAGAAAAGCACCAGGAGGACCAATCAGGGCGCAAAGAGAAGTTATAAGGCAGAAATGGAGGAGGGTGCACCTCGCGTCGTGCGGGCGGCCATCTTGGAGTTACCACAACTCGTGGTGACTAATGGTGGCTGGATTTGAATTGTAGGTCAAACAAAGGGAAATCTGGCCAAATGCCAGATTTAAATTAACTTGTAAGCAACTGCCAGATACGAATTAAGTTGAAAGCAGCTGTAATATGCTGCAATGTCACGGCGTCCCACCACAACTTGGGAGAAGGGCTTCTAAGGTTGCACAAATGTGCTGTGCAGCCAGAAGGCTTACCTTCCAGCTGGGGATCCTTGGCACTGCTCCTGCCTTAGTATGAGAGTTGTTTCCCTCAACTCCACCCCAGAACCTCCCAGAGCATGCATGGCACGCCCCTGCCCTCCAGCTCCCTGTAATTATGCTGGGTTCCAGGAATATCTTTTTCCCACCACTGTCTAAAAGCACCCTATGGGCAGGTGGAGCAGAAGCACTAAGCACTTTAGCACAACGACCAGCACCCTGGGAGCCTCACAACTAAACACTCTGCAGACCTAGCTGTCTGGACACCAGGCAATGTCTATCAGAAGGTTGAGAGGAACTGCACTTTACAGTTTCCCTAACTTTACCAAAATGCAGATATCTAAATAAAATGCCCTTACACCAATTATTTCCTACCTCTAAGTTTCAAATCGTTCATCAACGATCCTTAATTGTTTTATCGTGAATAAAGCAACAGAGCTTTTTTTCTGCTTATTACAAATGTACATCTGTTTATTTTCCACGTTCTTCAATTTTTAGGTTCACAAGAAGGATTAATCATACATGCAAAATAGTAATGAATGCACACCTTCTGATGTTGGGTCAGTAACAGTACCTGTCCAGTGAAGTGCAGACCTCACTGGGCACAGGTATGTATTGGGGTGGATAACTAGAGGGTGTGATAACCGCCGGTTTTTAATTAGAACATACCCTTAATGTTGTATGTTATATTTTTATAGTACTCACATGCAATAAAATGCTGAGGCTAGTTTGGAATAAATCAGAGTCCTATTCATAGTCTCATAGGTATCAAAAAGTACATGAAATTAATGACATGTTATAAAGTAAAATGAAAACAGAACAATTAAGGTGATACATATCATATAGCTAAGCAAAAGAAAGACAAAGGCAGTATGCATATGTCTGAAGACCGACATCAACGTTGAGCATTGGTCTCAAAATTGTGTGACATAAATTATTTACATACGAACAGAAAGGACAATACTTTACAATCAAAAGAACCATCCACTGAGTTCAAACAAATCAGAGAAAGTAAACTGCAATAGGGCTGTCAAGGTGCATTGGTGGAACTCAGTAATAGCAATTTTTCCAAAGCAATGGAAAAAGAAAGAAGCAACCAATAAACAACGTAAAAAATATAATGATGAACAACTTCCATTTGTTAGTAGTTCTAGAAGGGAGGACGCTGAAGGTACAAAGGGACAGTCAACTAAGTTGATGTCCGATAGGATTAATTCCTTTTTTTTTTTTTTAAAGAAAAGAGAGAGGGGTGTTTCACAATGGTTTAGTAATGACCAATCCTTGGTCTACATCGGGAAAAAGCTTCCCAGATTTAACTGCCAGCAGGCTTGTCATGGGACCTGCTTCAGGGACGCTTCGGCTTCCAGGTAAGGTGCCTTCTTCTGGGCCTCTGGATTGTGTCACCCTTATGCTTTTGGATCCGAACTGTGAATGGAGGAGGGGAAAGGACGTGCATCAGTTGAGGTTTTCAGTCTCCCCAATAAAGGGCAGTAGGTTTTCTTAATATACAATTCTTCTGATGGTATCTGTGGGGTGGCTCTGCATAGGTGAACCTCAGTGCAAGCTCATCCGAGGTCCACGGGACCCTCAGTGGAGAGAGTGTCTGTATGCCGGTAGGCCAGAGGGCTTAATAAGTTTGGCCGCCATTCTGGCTGTTGGCAAGTGTGTTCTGATGGCTTAGTCCATGATTGGCGATAAGTGCTCTCAGAGCATGGCCTAGTGTTGAAGAGAAATGAGCTGGAAGGCGTGTAAGTCTCCCTGCAGCACCAGGGGTGCTAAAGTCAGCACGAAAAAATGTGGGCGTGGTGAGCTGTGACCATGTATTGTTGTAAACGGTCCGCGCATCGTCTCAGAGTTGCGAGTAAGATCTGGAGGAAGATATGTATTGGGACTGGAGTTACTTTTTTACATCATCTCTTCTAGTTTGAAAGTTGTAGTCTGATACTGAGCAGTATTTCAGCTGTACACAGTAATTTCATCACTGGAAATAAACATTGAGGGGGAAATAATATTTTTTTAAGCCACCATCCAACACTTTCCCCAAATATTCTAGTACTGGAGTTTGTTTATATAATTGCACCAGTCTTAAAATATGGTGGGTTAAACTAAATATTGTTTACCTCTCGATGTTTATTACCAGCAATGAAATCACATATAACCATTTCAACATACTATGGAATGTATCATCCTGAACATTTTCCTTTTGCTCTATATTCTGGTTTACACTCTGACCTATGTATGTTTAACCTTTTATAATTTTTCACATAGTCTCAATGATTAGTGGTACTTTTGGCATCTTGCCCGTACCTCTGTGTTTTTACTGTTTTCAATGTTATTTGAATTTTATGTGATTTTAGTCCTGTCCCCCTTCTCCTTTGTGTTATCTAGTTTTACTCGCTTATTGCATTTTAGCTGGTGTAGGTTTCCCTGTATATGTTTTGTCGTGGTGTCTGTATTTGTTAATAGCACCCGTTTACCTCAGGGCTTAAGACGCTTTCCAAATAAATAAATAAATGTAGTACAGAGCAGACCGCATCCGCAGAGCTGCCCGACTTCATGGCTCCCTGGGTGAACACAGCATTTGGACTTTCTTTGCTGGTGAGGGGTTTGATCCAGGCCAGATACATTTTCATTTTTTCCCCATGTTTTGTCCTTTATTTGTGATTAATAGTGCTCGCCTTGGAGCCCATGTTAACTGCAATGCCATTGACTTTATTGTAACAGTTGATGCTGTTTTTCGTTGGTTCCCTTTTATTGGGTTGCGTTTTGCTGTGGTCTTATTATGGTATGTAATTAGGTAATACAATAGGCTATTTTAAATCACTTGCTTTGGACAGTGAATCCCTTTCATGTGTTTGCTGACTGAGCTTTTTGATTGGACGAACAACTCACACTTTTTTACAAGTGAGCCTTGCATTTGTGCTATGCTATCATATGGAAGAAAAGGGGATGCATGTGGGTAGTTAGTTGACCTCTTCAAGAAACCCCCCTCCCACCAATTCGGCTGATTTCCTGCATAGATTTTGTAGACAGCTGGGTTTCTGGAATTGAGCTCGTTAACTTGGTGTATGTCTCACTGATGACCTACAGAAATGTTAAAAGTTGACTCTTCTTGGTGAATTAGCCAATCTGGGGCGTATAGACTTGTTTTTGTAATGCCTAACTGCATCGCTTTGGGTGAAACCTATCAGTGTTTAATGATAAGAAAACATGCTTATGGGGAAAGAAAGCAGCAAGTGAAAATTGACAAAAGAACTATGTCCTTGAAAAGTTTCACGCATCTACTGGTGTTGAATTAGACTGATTGTTCAATAATACGAGTGATTGTGAAATGGATGTTGTCAAACGTTCAAAACAGTACCATCAGGTTTTGATCAGTTCCATCCTAGTGGAATGTGGGAAAACAAAAATTCAAGTGTAAAATCTGTCAGTAACAGGTGTTCATTTTGTTTGGGAAATCCTTGTGATGACAGTATTAATTTCATTGTTGTTTGGGAACAACAATTATTGTACACAGAGGAATGCAATTGATAATCATAACTGGTTTATTCGACAATGTCACCTGTTGAAATAATCTTATGTAAGCTTGTTTTACCACATGCTTAATAAGACGCCAGAAAAGAAGTGACCTGGTTGCATTAAATCTTCGCAGACGAGTTGTTCACCTAAAAGGTATTTTCTGAGTGCATCCTTTGTATTGGGCTAAATAGGGGGCATTGGATGGAATTGTACTGGATCCAGTTGCTGATATATGGGTCTAAGAACCTCTCATGAACTTTTATTAAATAATTTTAAGTGGTTATTTTATTCTATGAATTGAATTGTAATTGTATATCTGCTGAGTATTTATAGTCCAGTGTCTGAATTTCCAAATTCCACAATTGGATTTAATTCGGTATCCAGTGAAAATGTAGCGAACAAAAATGTAGTCAGTGAAAAAGTCATAGTGAAAATACCTCTGCAGTGAAAATGTTGCCAAGCAAAAGTAGTCAATACATGCCGCTGAAAAGTAGTCAAATATGGAAGATTTTGGGGTTTGGTTAGTTGTCAGGGTAGATTAAGTGCCAGGATTAGTGTTAGGGTAGGGGTTATCGTAAGGGTAGGGCTAATAGAGTAATCGTTTGTGTAATTGTTGAAGAAAGGGTTAGGGAGATTGGACAGGGGCTGGTGATTTTGGTGTGCAACAGCAGTTAGGATAAAGCTAGTGGTTAGGGTAAAGTAAACCTTAGGATAACTGGTAGTGTTGCAGTTAGGGTAAGGGTAAAGTTAGTATTAGAGCAAGGGTTTGAGTTAGGGCAAGGGCTATGACCTTTGAGGCGAGTTGGTGATGGGCTTGGAGATAGTTTCACTGTTTATTTTCCATTCATTTTATATTGAGTACCACACAAATAACTTGCTTTAGCTCGCTGAATGGGAAGTTTACTGAAAGCGTTCAGACTAGAATAAGAATTTTTACTGGCTTTAGGGGAAGGTTTAGGAATGGAGTTAGGGTGATTGCAGAGGATTCTTTGGAGGTGTGAGTCATGTTTAGGGGTAGAGCCTTGTATTTTTGTGCATTTAAAAACAGCTTTTTTGGCGATTTTATTAACGGCAACAATTTTACACTTTAGATTATTAATAACAACATTTTTACACTTTGGATTATTAATAGCAACATTGTTAATAGCAACATTTTTACACTTTGGATTATTAATAGCAACATTGTTAATAGCAACATTTTTACACTTTGGATTGCTTGTATTGAATGATTGCATTTTTAAAACGACTACATTTTCACATGACTACATTTTCCTTGGATCATTTTCACACACAACCTTTAATACAAGCGGGAATCAACCCACATGCGATATCCCACCCATGCCATAATAAGCCTCTGCTCTGGTAGTTTTCACCTGATGGACAAGTACCCTGGGTTGTATTCCACTTGACTACAAATGGCTTCTTTAGAAGGCATTTCCTCAAATCTCCTGTACCACTATTAGGAAAGTTTCATTGTCAATGTTTCTCCATCCTTCTGCACTAAACCACCCGCCCTCACCCTGCCCCTACATCTGTAGACAGCAATGTTGGAGACCCACTCTGTCTGTCCCTCCTCGTCTCTCTTTTGCTCCCTACTCACGGACACTTCTCTCCCTCGCTCACTCGCATCAACAACCTGCCGCTGCCTTGGGGAAGATACAAAAAGAAGGCTGTCACATTGTGAACATACAGACATTTAAAACGATCATTGCATGAAATACACACATGTAATTTAGTTGGCAGGTATGTGGGCGATAAGATGTGTTGCTTCCTCTGACTTACTGCAGTAAAGCATATTGATGGATGAAAAAGAAGAATTAAAAACAGATTTAAAAAGTGAGTATCTTGATGTGTCCATCTAATAAGCAAGATACAATAGTTGGCTTCCCAAGAAAAGGGCATTCGGGTGATTAAAAACATACTCAAGAATCCCCTACATGACTACTCTCGGATTTATTTATCTATTTAGCAATGTGTATGGACCATTATTAGAGCATTTGAAGCTGCACATGATGCATGATGGCAACAACTGTACATATGGGGTGTACCTCAGCCTAGGTTGACTCTTCCAGGCACTATGCCAGGTGGTTATATTGGAGTGTTTGAGGCTGCACTTGACATTTGAGACCAAAACATATTTGAATTGCAGTCACTTCCCAAGAGCTTGACTCCATGTTATGATTGTTTATTTATAATGCGCTTAATACCCAGAGGTTTCTAAGTGCAGACCCGGGGATCGAACCTGTGCTGCTACCTGTCGTCTTAATTCCAAGGCGAGCACATTGCCCATGAGCTATCCTCCCAAGACTATTGCCTCCATGGGCAATAATACAGAAACGTTTCCCCAGTACAAGTGCAATCAGTAGTAGAGCAAAACTTGCCATAGTACAGAGCACATACTATCTCAATGCATTTTTGCACCAGGGCACCTTTTTCACTAGTGCCAGTACCAGAACATGTTTTGCCCTGGTGCAAAAGTGCATTTAAAGAATATGTTTTTTGCACCAGGGCAATTTTTGCCGTTGTTCTAATTGCACTGACACCGGGGAAAAGTTTCTTCCATACCACCCCTGTCGGATAATTATCACTGTCATCACAACTAGAGAATTATAATATAATGACGTATACCATATGTGTCTTGCAATCTCACAGTATAATTTGCCCCATCGTCTTAATTAGACAAGAGGACTAACATTGGGCATTTAAGCCTCTAATATATTAACAACAATAAAGGATTAATTCAGTTCATAAATGCATTTTAAAAACATTGAATATTGTAAGACCCCTCTGTACAATTTAAACCCTGAAGAATGTATATTTGCATTACTAGCATGGGATATACAGAAACATGTTGGGTATATCAGAGGTCCAGGCTTAAACAAGCTTTCAGCAGGAATATCAGGGTATTCATGTTTTAAGACAAGTTACGTATAAAGTTCTACGTAGGAATTCCATAATGAAAATTGGTGAACATTGAACATTTTCATTGTTGGACAGCTAACGGTTACAGACTATAGCAATGCATTTTTATAACATGTTTTTGTACAATAACATGTTTAATTAAAATGTCAAGGGTTACAATACGCACAGATACATTGTTAACTTTTTAAAATCATAATACTAATATAAATTTAACAAAACTAAAACATTTTGTAAATTGGTGAATAAAACTATTTTTTATCAAAGAGAAACATGTTAATCCTCATATAATTGGGACAATGGGACAACTTGCACTGGGATACTGCAAGGTACCTCATTACATGGATTTTCTGTTACATACACACTCAGTCTTCTGGGCTTACCACATGTCTATAAGTGGAGGAAGGGTGGGTTTAATTGCCATTTTTGGAGTCCATAAGAATCCATGGGGATTTTGACAGAATTACTGTGAGTTTAGTTTATGTTAGCTTAGTTTCTTTATTTGGCTCTTAAGGTCCAAAAGGAGGGTTCTTCTCTAGGTTTCACAGGTATAGCGTTCCATAGTTTGGCTGCAAGGACCGGGAAGCTGGAGCCGCCAGCGTTTTTTAGGGAGAATTTGGGGATGGATTAGCAATGAGAGTACAGTGTTCTTGTTGGTCTGGCTGAAATGTGTTTGCTGAATTTATCTGCCAAGAATGTGGGCGCGTCACTAGAGAGGCTTTTGTGGACGATGACCAGTGATCTGAGTGGGATTCGGTCACGTACTGGGAGCCAGTGGGCATCTTGTCTGAAGCTCAAGATGTGAGTGTCGCGGGATACTCAGGGCCGCTCTGAGGGCATTATTCTGAAGCACCTGTAATTTGTTCAGGTTGCGTTCTGAGGTGCCAAGGAAGAGAGTGTCGCAGTAATCCATTTCTGAGAGTGCTAGCGCTCTGGCTAAGGTAATGCAGCTAGAAGGCCAGAGGAAGGCCTTACAGGCATTGATAAGCTTATTTTTGTAGGTCGTGAAGGAAGCTGTAGCGTTTACTTGTTTTTTGTGAGAGAGTGTGGAGTCCAAGTAGACCCCTAGGGTTTTGATTTCTTTGGGCACTGTAATTAGGTTACCATCTATGTTGATAGAGGCGTAACAGGGTTCCTGTTTGTTAAGCCGTGGTTGGGACCCGACGCGAAGAAGCTCAGTTTTCTCGTTGTTGAGGAATAAACCGTGTTCTGCCGTCCAGGCTTGGATATCCAGGTAGAGGTTGTTAACCCATGTGGAGTCCTCTTCATAGCAACCGGAGAGGGGGGTGAGAACCTGAGTGTCGTCATCATAATAAGTGTGGGTGACACCCAGGTTGTCTAGTTGGTCGAACAATAACTTAGTGAAGATATTGTATAAGGTTGGCGACGCACACAAACCTTGGGGGACGCTTCAGAGGATGGGAGTGGGTTGGGCTGAAGCCCCCGGTGAGAAGACACGGGTGGTTCGGTTGGCGAGGAAATATTGGATCCAGGCGGACGCCTGACAGGAGAAAGCGGCTGATGCTGTCAGATGTTCCGTTAGGATCTGGTGGTCAATGAGGTCGAAGGCTGCCGAAGGGTCGAGCAGCAAGAGAATGCCTAGGTTACCCTTGACCTTCGCCTAGTCTTTCTGAATTTTTATATCCAGAAGGGCTGTCTCGGTTCTGTGCCTTGGCCTGAAGCCAGATTGTCTGAGGCCCAAGAGGTTGTTCTCTTCCATATGTTTCTGGATTTGTAAGTAGGCAACTCTGTCTAAGATCTTTAGGATGTAAGGGACTGTGGTGATTGGGCTGTAGTTAGAGGGGTTGTTGGGTCAAGGTTTTTTTAGGAAGGGCATGACCCAGGCTTCCTTAAGGCTGCTAGGGACCGAGTTTGTTTTGAAGGAAGAATTGATTAGGGCCGTTATAAACGGGGCGAGATCATTGCCACCTTCCTGAATGATGGGGGCTGGGCAGGAGTCCCCTTGGCATCTGGAGGTTTTATGGCTATGCTAGTCTTTTTTTGTTCGATTCTAGATTGTAGCAGGGACATTTTGTCTGCCAAAGCTTTTTGGATTCTCTCACACAAGGCTGCGTCTTACTCAGTGGCGAGCTCGCAGGCAGAATGGAGAAATTGCAAGTTGAGGTGGTCTGTTAGTATCATTATTGTGTGCCCGGAACCCAGTAGGTGGTGCTGCAGACCTTGAAGGCTGCCTTGATAGCAAGCATTTCCCTTTCTGTGATAGTATAATTACACTATGCAGGAGTGGGTTTTCTTGACCTGTAAGCCACAGAATGTAAGAAGCCGAATTCTGGGTCTCTCTATAAAAGGCCATCGCCAATGGCAATGCTTGAAGCGTCAGCTTCCACTATGTACCGTCGTTCTGAGTTTGTATGGCGGAGGATCGGGGCAGACGCAAATCCTTTCTGTAGTTCCTGAATGCTTGCTCTGCGCTAGTAGACAAAAGAAATGATTTCCCTGTCTCCAGGAAGTCAGTGATGGGTCCCACCATTGAGGAGAAGTCAGGGATGAAGCATGTGTAGAAGTTGGAAAATCCTAGAAAAGCTTTGACTTCCATAACTGAACCCGGCGATGACCATCGTTGGATTTTTTCCACTTTCTTAGGAGCGTTCATGGTGATTCTTTGTGGAGTGAGTGTGAAGAAGAGGAATGTGCACGTTTTCAACTTAGTGAACAGTCTACAGTCTTGAAGCTGTGCGAGTACTGTTCTTATTGTGATCCACAATCATCTTTGAAGGCACCAAGATGTCATAGGCGTACATACTGACAGAGAAATCCAGGAGCACCTCATTAATGAAATACTGAAGGCTGTCGGTATGTTGCATAACCCAAATGGCATTATACAGTACCCATACAGCCCATCCATCCAGAAAGCTCTTTTACATTTGTCGCCTGCCTTCTCACATATTAGATGGTATGCTCCTCATAAATCATGTGTTGATGGCGGCATCTTCAAGTTGGCCAAGTAGCACCAGTAGCAATGTTATCGGTTTTGGTTCTTAATGGTGACCCAATTGAGCACATATACAAGTGTATAGATTTCCTTCTTTCTTTCTCTTAAAGAAGAGAAGAGAAGCAGCAGGAGACTTAAAAGGTCATAGAAAGCTGTTGGCTAAATATTCTTTCAGGTATTCGCATAAGTGCTTGTCTTCGGGTTACATCAACGCATAGATGCAACAGCAAGGAACTTTAGCACTGGGTATTTAGTTAATATGACCGTAGTCCATTCCATCTGGTGTAACATGTTTGCCATTCCCTTGCTAAAATCCTCTTGGAAATCTGGGTATTTGTCAGGAAATCCTCCACAGCTCCTAGACTAGGATTGGGATTTGACTCTTGACTCCTGAAATAATAAGCAGTTCTTCTGTGATGTCCTATTGCAAAACATTTTTGCAGACACCTTGGTGAGGTCCTATCTCTCTCAGAGATCTGTGGACTACGCTCCACCAGCCATGAAAGCCCTAATATTATCTTAAAGTGCTTAAAATTGTTATGTCTGTCTAGGTGCTATTAGTGTACCAATTCTATTTGGTACTAGACAGGTCTTGACGTTAATCCTGTGCCGTCAACTGCACAGACCGCCTCAGGTCTGTACTTTGGGACAAGAATAACCCCGAGGCTGGCCACAGTCAATATAAACTAGTAGGGCTTGTGGTTTACCAGTTGTGGTAATTAGGACTACTTGCAGGTTTAACTATGCATGTAGTTTTCTGTTTTTCTAGGGCAGGCTTGGATGTGCCCTGTAGAGATGGGGTGGCCTTTGCAACCGTTGGGCCTATTAGTTTCCTGACTGTGGGGTACTGCCACGGTCCTCTGTAGCCCAGACTACCTTCATAGGTCGCTTGGTCCGGGCTGGTCATTCCCTGATGAAGTGTCCTGGACACCCACAATATAAGCAAAGCAGCTGTTCTCTTCTCTTTTATTATTCCTCCTTAGTTAAAGGCCCATTAACAGAAGTACACTGCCTAATAATTTAGGTACGCTTTACTACGCCTGCAGTTACTCTATTTATTTGTCCAGATTTTTTAACAATATGCTATACTTTAAAGGAAGCGTTTTTTAGAAACTGCTATATTGGAACATTTCAAAGACACATATGCTAAAAAGAGAGCAGAAACAGGAGTTTTCTAACTCCATTCTTATGGTTGGCAAAATTACTCAAATTATTTAATGCACTAATAAGACAACTTTATATCACAATACTAAGACCCTCTTATACATAATCTTCTTTTAAGATTAATCAATGACATGAAAGCTTAATATAAAGGCACAATATGTAAAATGTGGATACATATCCAATTCAAGTTCATATCAGGTAAGACATTTGGATGCCTATTCCAGAATTTAATTTAACGTTAAGAATTATCTAAAATTCACTAAGTCTTAATTAATGATGTCTTGCTTTTTCCCCCTCCTTCACCCACTTCTTCCCTTTCCTTTTTTTTTATAATCACCTTGCATCATAATTAATTTGTCATATCCTGGTTCTTACTTACACCCTGCAAATGAGTGTGTATCGAAGTTTACTGATTGAGAGGAAGTATAACATAACAAGTCTGGCTTAGATGTGGATAGGGGAAGAGCGTGGGTAATAAGTATTTAATTTATAGTGTAAACTACGTAGGACAGCAGCACACGTGTAATGATAGAGATTAACCCTGTAATTCTCTTTTATTGATTATTGGTGCATGTACTCTTCCACGACAGCGCGCTTGTCCCTATAAAAGCTTCTAGAACACAAACTAATCTGTATTGGCAATTTTTAATTGCTTGACTGTTTCACTGTTGGCAACACATGTTTTGACACAGTGATCATTATCAAGTATTGTCTATCAATTGTATCTATCAAATGTCTTGTCCCATTATTTGCGACATATGGGCTCATAAGCGGGAAACTTAAGACATCAGGTTGGTTGTGTGAGTTATCCAAATTAATTTTATCAGCAACTGAGCATTGTTTCGATCCACCCAAAACGAACTGTGATCCTGTCTGGGCATCAAAATTCACAGAAATCTTCCCTAGAATCTTTTGTAGGGACAAGCGCGCTATTGTGGAAGTGTACATGCACCTAAACATAATAATGCAATTATTTTTCGAAATATTGGTCGATACATCATACAAATTGTACTCAAATGTACTAGTCGAAACACATGTTGGCTAGTCTTGAGACTGTTTTACGATCATGTTTTCTGGAGAAAAATCATTCGGACTGTATTTGAGCAAACTTAACTAAGATAATGGAGTCAAAATGTATGCATTAATGGTACTTCATCGATCAAAGTAAAGTCTCCATACTGAGGTGGAGTTTATGAGTTGAGTCTCCAATATTATTTTTATCGGAATTGGCAACAAATGTCATTTTTGCTGAACATGACCAGCAGCAATTGGACTAATCACAAGGCCCAACCATGTAAAAGATAGAATGGTTTGTTGCAAATCTTTTTGAAAAGGGCCTGATGAATGTGTGTCTGAAACTTAATCAACGGCAACAGAGCAAATTAATTAAAATATTCAAGTTGTTGGCAGTAACTTCTTTTTTTTAGATATAGACAAATATAGATTTTCTATTTATGCTACTAGATTATATAGAGGAAGGATAGCTCAGCGGCAATACGTTTTCCCGATCCCACACTTAGAAACCACTCACTGGTATTAAGCGCATTATAAATGAACAATAAAAAATAAATAAAATAGTTCTTGAGTAAACCTTTTACACAGACATCAAGGTGAGTTTACCAACTCAATTAGATCATCATGGTTCATACATCTTACTTGAATCAGGCATCAGATGTTCTTATGTAAGGGTACACATGTATTATGGAAACACATGAATCTCCTGTTCTGTCTTCAGGCCTTCATATGTGGTTTGTAGCTTAGATATGAATATGGATTCCATGCACCTCAGCTTTAGTTCTCTGTCGCCACCTCTTATATCACTGATTTGGCTTTATAGTCTGACAACTCTCATTTTGTTCTGTTTTTGACGCCAATCTGACTCCATTTTCCTTCTAATGGGAGAATCGTGGAAACATCTACCCAATGTGAATCATTAGTGAGTCTCTTTCGGGGGTAGACCAGAGGGTATACCAGAGTGTCGTCCCATTCGAGCATAGCATACTTGGAAGAAATGCCACCCCAGCAAAGCTGAAGTGTACATACCGAAATGGTATGGTAGAGAGACTTGTAGAGCACAATACATACCTTAACAAAGCACCATAGTGCTAAAAGATTCCAATGACAGATCGAGGCCAAGAAAGAATCACCCGCAGAGGAAGAATTTACTGGGGGACAGGAGGGTCTTCATCCCACTCTGAACTTAAGATGATTGCTAATCATACATGAAGTCAGGGGAAGTTAATTCCAAGTTTAGTACCTGGGATAGTAAAAGATTGTCCACCCCATCTTTGATACCTTAAAATGAGTATTTACACTGCTCTTTCAGTCCCTCTGAGATGTTTTATGGACTCTTGGTGATGATCTCCAGCAGATGAGGGTGGAAATAGGGCTGAAATGAGTTTCATTTCGTCTGCTAGCCTTTTGGGAATAATTGTATTGTCATAACCCACCATTTGCAGTATCACAGGCGACGCTGGTATATATTCATCATCATAAGCTTTAATTTGTACTTTTTCTCACCATCCTTAATTAAGCCCTCAGTTGTACCAGTGGTGTCCATGTTGATATGGGCGTGTTGTCATAAGCTACCATTTGCACTGGCAGTTGCCATCTTGGTGTAGGATCGGTGGATGTGTGTGTGTGTGTAGGCGGTGTTTAGGATGAGTGTATAGGATGGATGTGTCAGATGGATGTGTTGGGTGGATGTGTAGGATGGATATATGTGTGAGTGTGGTGGTTATGTGTGTTTGCAGGATGTTTTGGGTGTGGGTAGGATGTGTGTGTGTGTGTTTAGCATGAATGTGTTTGGCAAGTGGGATGTATCTGTGTTTATGTAGGATGGATGTGTGTGTGTGTAGGATGGATGTGTACGTGTCTGTATATGTGTATTACAGGTGCGTGTGTTCCCTCAAAACATAAGCCCTACTTTTCATAGGATATTTTGCAAAACGTCATTGAGGGGGAGCAAAGTTATAAGAGGGGCTTCCAAAGAGGGCCACTTATTTTCCATAGACAAAATATTTCTACCCACCTACAGCTCAAACTTCTCAATGGATTTTCTCCCAACTTTTTCAAGGACCTCCTATCTGGTCTGACTTACAATCCTTTTGTGGTTTGGTGCAAATACATTCCGTGTTTTTAGCTTTATTTTGGTTCTCCTTACAGGTGGGCCAAAACCCAAACCCAGATCTGCAGAGAAAGCAATGGGCAACCAGATTGCACACTGAAAGAGAACCTACCTGGTTGGTTATGGGGGTGGGGGGATTGTTTGACAAGACCAACATTTCGGCCTGCACTTTTTTTGCAATGTCCGGCCAGGACCTGTACTGTAAAATGAGCATGATATGATATGATATGGCATTTATAACGTGCCTGTGTTTCTAGGTGCGACAAGTCAAGGACCAGGAGACAGAGAGGGAGGACAAAAACAACAATCTTACTAATGCAGACAGCTTGGGGTCATTCAAGACCTCAGAGCGGTATACTTTTTTTTTAATGCGTGTTCAGTTGCTGTGGTCTGCACGACACCGGGCAGCTCTGCCATGCTCCTGTGCATGGAGTTGCTAAATGCATATGACACTGCTGCCATGGCATCAGTGCTGAGCAGCAGACCATCTGGCAACTTCTTCAAGACCAAGGAGCCTTGCAGGACACAGCCCCTAGGGCATATAGCAGTAGGTACTGTGTCCCTGTTGCATGGGCTTCGAACATGCTTCCATGGCGTAGTTCAGAGCCTGAGGGCCTGATTTACAGACATGTTTTCAATGGGACTTCCTACGCTATAACATTTGTTTTAAAAATCAGGCCCTGAGAGTCTTGCAGGCTTTTGTACTCTGTGGACCTGATTCGTGGATTTTTTGTCACGGTTTAAAGAAAGTGACTTTGCACTGCTGAAAAGTGACTTTTCACTGCCGACACAAACCTTGATTCATGGAACTTTGCAAAGTATATTGTTGCAGTACAAAATGACTTTGCACGGACTTTACACTGCAAAAGTACACTTTTCACAGTTCCCTGAATCAGGGTTTGTGGCAGTGGCAGTGCAAAGGCACTTTGAACCGCGCCATGGATTCCATGAATCGGCCCTTTGAGTTCATTGTGCCCCAACTCTCGCAAGCAATAAGAGGGCCAATGTGCTTCCATGTTCGGTGAGTAAAATCCATCCACACTAGACTTTGAGAAATGTGTGTCCACACCGTCTCTCTCTGTAACATTTTAGAGCAGGTATTCTGAATGTTTCCCTCTCAGCTGCATGAATGGGAGCGCTACCCAGTCTGTGAGAATAAGAGGATAGGATTGGTGTAAAAAGAAAGGAAAGTAATGAGGAAGGAAATGTATTCTGAGGTTTTGGGCTGAAAACGAGTAACGGTGTGGCCTCCAAAAACATTTCTCTTGCCCTCAGCTCAGATTAAAGGATCTGGTGGCAGAACACTCCCCGATCAAGGCCCTTCCCTCTGGAACTCTGCCCTCACGGACGTTCTGAAGACTGCTCTCGAGATCCACCTCGCCTCCCCCTTCTGAGGACCTTAGACTGGTGAATTTATTGCAGATAATTTTCCACCTGCCCCTTCACGTCCTTGCCACCCCACCACCCCCCTCCTCCAAAGTAGACAACCTGCACGCCAAGTGATATATAAATGAGAAATAAATAATAATAATAATATATATACACATCTTGCTATTCATGCCGGTGCATCAAGTAGAACATGTGCAATTATAAATCCCTGTCCTCCCGGGGTACTAAACACCTGTGGTGTTGTTATGACAGCTGTAATGTATGTCTTTACTTTGTCAGCATTCACTTTGCCATCAGTTATTTTGTCTTTGTATGGGAAGGGCCCTTTTAAGCCTTTCTTTTCTACCACATATTCTTCCCGTCTGCTACCGCTTGACCCCAAACCTAACCCTATGCTGTGCCTAACCACTTCCATTACCATCTTCGCTATAATAATAATTTGCATTTATATAGCGCTATGAACCCTCGGGCATCTGAGTGCTGCTTATTATGACCCACGGTGTGTGGTACTCATTTATCAATCTTGGAAGGATGAGTTTGGTCCAGCCAGGATTCAAACCTGCAACGGCAGGCTCTGCATAGATGTCAAAGTGAGCGTTCTGCTCACTCTGCTATATGACCAGCAATGTGAATACAAAGTAAAGGCATGACAAAGTAAAGGCATGACAAAGTAAATGTATGCCAAAGTTAATGTTTGGCAAAGTGAATGCATGACAAAGTTAATGTTTGGCAAAGTGAATGTATGACAAAGTGAATGTATGACAAAGTAAAGGCATGATAAAGTAAATGCATGACAAAGTAAATGTATGGCAAAGTAAATGTATGCCAAAGTGAATGTATGACAAAGTAAAGGCATGACAAAGTCAATGGATGGCAAAGTAAATATATGTCAAAGTAAATGTATGGCAAAGTGAATGTATGACAAAGTGAATGTATGACAAAGTAAAGGCATGACAAAGTAAATGCATGACAAAGTAAATGTATGCCAAAGTTAATGTTTGGCAAAGTGAATGTATGACAAAGTGAATGTATGACAAAGTAAAGGCATGACAAAGTAAATGCATGACAAAGTAAATGTATGGCAAAGTAAATGTATGCCAAAGTTAATGTTTGGCAAAGTGAATGTATGACAAAGTGAATGTATGACAAAGTAAAGGCATGACAAAGTAAATGTATGGCAAAGTAAATGTATGCCAAAGTTAATGTTTGGCAAAGTGAATGTATGACAAAGTAAATGTATGACAAAGTGAATGTATGACAAAGTGAATGTCTGACGAAGTAAAGGCATGACAAAGTAAATGCATGACGAAGTAAATGTATGCCAAAGTAAATGTATGCCAAAATTAATGTTTGTCAAAGTCAATGTATGGCAAAGTCAATGTATGGCAAAGTCAATGTATGGCAAAGTAAGTGTATGTATTGTATTGTATCTGTCATTTATATAGCGCATTTTCCCCATTTGTACGGCCTTAATGCGCTTTTTGGATGGAACGCCCTCAGTGACCGCAGTCCATGTGTAGGAGGTTATAAGAGTTTAAATTGAGGGATGCATGTGTGCATTTTTGCTGGATTAGGATTTAGGTGGGCTGGCTAGGCTCCAATAAACTGCCCGGAGTGCAGGCACGTGGGTGGGGGCTGTTGGTGGTTTAGGATATAGAGCTAGTGCTGAAGATTATGTTTACCAAGTTAGTGTGACAAAGTAAAGGGTGGTACCCTATTGCAGCATTCTTTCTTCTTTTGGGTACAACATATTCCTAATCCACCTTCCTTCATGTTCCCTGTTGACCAATGGAATCTGGCCAGTTGGTTTACTGCTTATGGTTGCCAAATAGATATACACAAGTGTTTCAAAGCGCAACAGGACAAAATTGAACCAATAAGCAGCCATCGGGCCACGCACCACACGCTATAAACAACAGGGTAGCAATGAAGAAAACGAAGTACCGAAGCAAACTACCCAAAAGCCAAAATACCTCTCGCTGTGGGGAGGAATGGAATGGGAGATGAAAGGGGAAAGGACGCTCACACTGGGACGAGGGAATGCACTGCCAGAAGTGGAGGCCCAAGGAACGTATGTTCCATGTAAACAGTGCTGTCTCCGAAAACATGGGCTTACTGCTCAACAGTCCAGGCTTGGATATCCAAGTAAAACTGATGATCCTAGAAAACCAATGCTATCATGATATGAATATAGGTCTGTCAGTGGCAAGACCCATGACCAGTGCTGATGAAATTAAAGGGTTGTAAACTCTCACTAAACAAATGATCACATGTCTCAGGCCTACCAGCTGGCAGCCAGAGGTGACCGCCTTCCTCCACCTGTCCGTGGACTGCAAGGGTGAAGGCTAAACTGTGTGGATGCCCTTCTGGTAAGTGTAGCTTCTGTAATGAATAAGCATACTGGCAGCCACAACACAGCTATCCTTTGCAGTGTATGTGGGGTAGGATAGTGGGCCACCGTTCTTGCACATTCATAGACTCTTCATATACATTATTTGAGAAATGCCGTCATAATCTGGCCCAAAGCTGAGAGATTTAGGTAAACTAGTGGCACATAAATATGGTATTCTGGCTCATGACTGGGATTGCCAAATACAGTTCTGAGACAGCAGAGCAGTATCCCAAACCAGGGGTGTTGCTAGGCCTTGAAAAGATCCGCGGCTACACTAATGTCAGGACTGGCGAGACTCGGGGCTAGCTAGTCTTTTGGTTGTAGCTTCTGGGCTTTTATCCGGGGCTAAAACCAAAAGACCCCCTCAGCACACCTTCCCCCCAGCAACGCATCAGCCCCAAACACTGAGATACAATATTCAGACTTCTTTCTGGCACAAAGACAGTGTATTCTTGGACAGTGAAGTAAATTTAGCAGACGGGTGAATGTCACATATCCTCGCATTTACACCAAATCTCAAATCAAGCTGAAAGTCGCTGATGCCGCAGCTTCATCAAAGGTATTTGCTAATCCCTCGGTATGATATCGGATCTTCATTAGTTTCATAGAATCAAGGCCTATGTCAGTAAATCCACCTGGATACCCTTTTCAATTTTTCATAAATCTTAACCCGAATATGGTTCTTGGCCTCATATTGAAGGCCTACAGTTCCATGAACAACCAAGCAAAGTCAGAAAAGTGGAAGTCCGTTAAAGCCCAGAAAATTGATGGGAAGCTGGATCTGCTCCCCCAACATGAAATATTCATTTGCTCTGATCCGCAACGCTCGAGCTCAAATTGGTAAAAATGAAAGACAGCAGGAGACAAACTCAATTCCATGTTCATTAGAAGCTTTTATGAGCCCTCCTCTTGATCACGATACGCCACGCATCTTTTGCCCGCGCATTCGCCAGACAAAAGATTGCCCATTCCAGAGTAAATTAGGTTGCAAGTAAGAATTAGATTCCGCTAAGAAAACTTTTTATTAGAATCATTAAAGACAGGGGAAAAAAAATAATATAGAAGCAGATGGCGGCTGCCATATGGGTGAACTGTCTTCTGAGCGTGAATTAAAAAAATGTACAGCATGGTAAGAAGCTGAGTGAAAGCAATCGTTAATTAACCGATGCCATCGACATCAAACGTTTGCATTAAGGTTAGCTGCTTAATTGGCACCACTACCTTTATGTGGATAGCGACAGACATGCAGGGACCGCGCGGTAATTCTTTTGGCGGCGGCGGCGGCGGCATGTCGAACTTGATAACCAAGTTAGGAGAAATCAGGGAGCCTTATTGGAAGAAGATAATAGAACTCGGTTCGTTTAATATGTCCCCCCGGGGGAGGAAGTGAGTTATGTGTGTGTGTTCAATAGGTTTTTATATCTGTATCTAACAGGTGCCACTGCTGTTTTATTATGTATTAAATCCCCATGAGACCTGCATTAGCGCAGTGTTTGCGGTATACCTCCTAGGCTTTGTACCCGGGCAATGCTGGGACAGCAAGTTTTCACAACCCCATTGTGGTTACTGCATTAAAGTGTCCCTCGTTAAACGTGATATTAGGATGCTGAATGGTTATGACCTTGATTTCAGACAGTGAAATGACAGAGGGCTATTAATAGCTATTATATGCCCTCGTTCTCAAGATCCCAATGTTTCTCTTCTCTCTCTCTCTCTCTCTCTCTCTCTCTCTCTCTCTCTCTCTCTGTTTTAAGCAGAACATTCACCACACAATATGTGGGCTGTTGAAATGAAACTATGGTCATTCCATCAAACACTAAACCATCCGGCTTACAGGAAGAAAAACAAAAAAGGAATTCACCTCATTATAACCCTGGCGGTAGCCGTGCCTGTATTGCAGGCACGGCTACCGTCGGAGTTGCATTTTTTCTGGCATTTTCCGGCATTGTCGGAATTACTAGGTAATTCCGACAATGCCGGACCCGGCAATTCCTGCATTGCCGGGTGCCGGTGCCTGTCAGTACCCATTCCCATTTGAGCTCCATAGGGCTGAAATGGGAATGGGGATGTCGGATGCACCGGCACCGTCAATGACGGTGTCGGTGCATCCGACATGCTGTGCTCGCGGTTGACGCTCTGCCCACCAGGCCAGACCTGGCGGGCTGATAGTATGGCAGTCCGGGAACTACGGTACCGGCATACTTACCGGTAACGTAGTTCCGAGACCGCCATGCTTATAATGAGGCCCATTTTCTCCACCCAAACGTCATCAGTTACCATAGTGACCATATAAGTATATGGCCCTCATTACGACCCTGGCGGAAATCGAAAAATGATGGCGGAAATGCAAAACCGCCATCGAATAGCGCTCGGTGCGACTATGACCCGTCACCGCAAAGTACGATGCCATTAGCGTCAACCAAGAGGGGCCAATGAACGCCAACGCTAACTGCACCAAGTACGCGCGCGCGCGCCATGCCAAACCGTAAATACCACCATGGCGCAAGGGTACGCGAATTCCGACCCTAGCGGACATGTACCTAACGCCATCAAGCACGGAGGAAAGTACCATTCCGCCATGGTGAGAAGTACGGCATCGCGAATCAACCGTAAACGGCCCCACTGAGTGCCTGTACACCGCTCCCAGCCCACATAGTACAACTCCCCATAGGTGCAATGAAGTCACCCATGCATGCCAACGAACAAAAGAATCACAAGAGGGGCCAATGGGAGCTGCAGGGCACAGATGGCACGAATACAGAAGCCATTCCAATGGACATGACCACAGTCCCCCACCAAGAAACGCACGCAAACACAGGCACCTGTGACCAGCAATATTCCGAAAATCACATCATTCCACCAGTCCACCTGGCTGACCGGCATCTGTTACACAAAACCCTAATCCCCCGCCCCTGAGCATGACATCATTCAAACAGTCATATTGGCAGCCCTCATCCCTGACCTCACTGGGCTTCGTAGGCAAACGCGCCCAGCACAGTACCACGCAAACTATACTCGAAGCTGGAACCCAATGCAGATCTTCCTCACAATACATCGCTCCCCAAATAGGAATATGCCACATCACTTGCAAAGAAGAACGGTACACGGCCCATATCAGAATAGAAATTTAATGCACAACAAAATCACCAAGCCCATACAGCCATTAGGCCATGAACTCCAAAACACATTTCACCATTGTGGGCTGCATCCGCAAGAAATGACCAGCTACTACTTGTGTGACGCCCTGTTCCATCATGGTACACAGAGCCACATTCACGTACGAAAAGGCAACATGGAAGCGCACAGAACCGCAGGGCCGTCCCAATGGGGAGGCACTAGTCCAGCTGAAAGGCCGAAATGTTGCTCCGAGCCACTAGTACTGCGTAAGGCATGTGGCCATTGGCGATCGTCCCATAAGATCGTAATGCTGCTCCACTGATTAACACGAAGCAGCAGGTGTCGGGAGTAAAAGCCATCTGCAGGAGTGGCATACAGATGGCAGTGGCAAAAGGGGAGGAGATACCTGTCAACCAAAAGAAAAGAAAAGAAACAGAATGGCCATCAGAACTACATTCGAACAACTCACTCAATGATCACACTAAATCCACAGCCATATGCATGCTAGCCCATTCCAAAGGATCATCATCACCCCAAAACCACTTGCGACTCATAACTATCTATATCGAGGTGTAAACACCATCACAAACGAGTGTACCTGTGCATGCGTCTGTGAAAACAGAATCCATCTGATGGGAATTGTTAACGTGCATGGACACAAGTGTCTGAAGGCGCGTCGAGACAGGAGGGCTCAACAAGGCCAGATAGACGATGGTCCCACTATGGCAGCCCTGCATCACATAGCGCAGGGGAGGCGGACAGATTCCAAGAAGCCCTGTACATGGCAAACTCTGTATCAAATCATCTGCCCATGCATCCATTCATCATTCCCTCATCCCGGTATAAAAACGCCTGAATATTTACTCACATAACATTAGAAATATCCATTGAGTCTGTGCGTTATGCAGCCTGCAAAATCCACAGTGCCCCAGCCCGTAATTCCAGTGTTGTGAAGTAACATGTATTTGGGAACGTCCCGGCCTCATCGCCCACGTTGCTATTGCGCATCCCAAACTATTCATATCAATCATTGCATCCTCGCCATGGCCCCTGTCTCAAAGGACATTGAACAATAGAACGTTATATTTGCAGTCAGACCTGTGGCATCTCCTCGCCGCTAGCTGATAACCGAAAGCGCCGCCCTTCGAATTCCTCATTTGCAACATCACGTCGAAAAGGCATCTGTGGCCGCTTGAAATCACAAATTAATCCATCTAGTGCGGCTGTGTGTGAAAATGGCAACTGCCTTCACTCACAAATGGGACGCCCCCGCCCGTCGGTGCAACTCGGTACAGTGATGCATGAGGGCCCACGTTACTCGAGTACTACGTTCCACTGACCCTTCACAAGTCTGTTCGCGACTGCAAAGATTGTATGTGAAACAATGGGACCATAGCCGAATGAACATATCAACCAATGTTACACGGCCATCGGTACAAATACATGATTGCAATAGCAAGATGCCATTCCTCGAATTGCAGCGTTGTGTGCGGGACGTGCTCGGCCAAGGGGAGAGCAGCTTGCACAGGTGGAATGAATCACCACAGGTGGAGGCCATACAGCCTGAAAACACATAAATTGACACACCCAGTCTCCTCCCACAACCACACCCACTCCGAAATGCTACCGGCAGGACTCGCGATGTTGGCCCTGGGGGACCTGATAGCACTGCAAGTACTCCAACTCCAAGAAGAAGACGAACACCAACTACAACCGGCCGCACGGAGGAGACGCAGGAGGAGGAGGAGGCCAAGGCAGGCCAACAAGGGCCGCCAGCACAGCCACTACCACCACGCAGGCAGCCCGCAATCCCACGCCTCCGAGCACATCCGTTCAACCTCACTGATGAGCAGATCCACACCCTCTACCGTTTGGACCGGGACACCATAGCCGCCATTGTGGACATGACACAGGCTGACCTTGTCAGCATGATAGATAGCCCAACCGCCATCCCACCCTACTGAGGTGGTGTCTGTACTCCACTTCCTGGCCACAGGCACCTACCAGCACACAGTCGGACAGTTGCAAGGCATTTCTCAGCCACTGTTCTCACGGACCACTATTGCAAGTGCTCGATGCCTCCTGCAGCACGCAGACGACTACATCTCTCTACCACGCTCGGAGCAGGAAATTACCAACACAAAAGTGGGATTCCATGCACTTGGCGGCATACCGGGTTGCCTTGGTGCCATCGACTGCACCCATGTGGAATTGGTCGTCCACATGCCATGGAGGCCCAGTACCGCAACGAAAACAATTTCATTCTCTGAATGTACAAATGGTGTGTGACTCCAACAGGATCATTACACATTGTTGTGCCCGATTCCCTGGATCAACCCATGATCTATGGTCTTGAGGAACTCTACAATACCACGCTACATGGAGCGACACGCAGGGAACAGATCCTGGCTACTCGGTGAGTCTCATTTCATGCATGATGATGTGGGTATGTGATTCGCAATGACCTGGCAGGAAGGGGGGGGGGTGTGCGTACGTAGCAATGGCATTCCACATTATACGTTTATCGTCCACATACAGGTGATGCTGGATATCCACTGAAGAGATGGCTCCTCACACCAGTCCGGAACCCACGGGACCAGCATGAGGAGGACTACAACCATGCCCACTCACGTACCCGTGTAGTCATTGAACAGGCATTCGGCCTACTGAAGACTCGTTTCCGCTGCCTCAGCAGGTCTGGCGGGGCACTCCTGTACCGCCATGAGAGGGTTGCAAAGATGGTCATGGCATGTGTCATGCTCCACAACATAATGCGTACGTAGAAATGTGCCCATGCCCCCTGACGCAGAACTGCAAGCACCTGAAGATGGTCATGATGAGGGTGGGGATGTGGCAGCACCTCAAGGAGTCTGCGAGGCACAGGAGGGCCGTGACATTCGTCAGCATCTCATTGATGCATGCTTCTAGCACTCACGCCTGGTGGCTGATACATGGACACGGTACTCGTGGCACTGTGTGTGTCTGGTACATGCACAAAATGGACTGTACGCCTATGATGGCCTAGTACAAAGATCATTGTCCACACTCTCATTGGTTGATCGTGCATTGTTTATGGCATATGTGATATCATGTTAAACACCCTATCGACCCGCCACCCAAGTGAGCCCAACACACCCCCTCCACCCTCCTACCTCCCCCCGAACACCAGTGTCCAAAGATGCTCATTGTCAGTGGGCAGTCGCTATTGCAAGCCCCCTCTGCGGGTATCAGGGGCACCCCTGCCTGTGGAGCGCAGGTTCCTCCCAGATCTACGTTGGGGGCTGCCCTGGACGGAACTTGCAACGGATGATGTCTCTGCCTGCTCACGTCCATGCATGTCCCTAAGGTTTTGTGAGAGCTCAGTGAGCACACGGCGCACTGCGGCAAGTTCGGCACATACGTCTTTGGACGTCGCATGCAGTTCCCCCTCAGGCTCTCGGTGCTTCTCTCCATTTGGACTCTCAGGCTCTCGGTGCTTCTCTCCATTTGGACTCTCAGGCTCTCGGTGCTACTCTCCATTTGTGCCCTTAGTGTCTCTGTACTTCTCTCCATTTCTGCCCTAAGTGTCTCAGTTGATGTTTCTATGTCTGCCTTAGTGCCCCCACATTCATCGGCATGGTCCTTGAGGAGCGTGGCCAGTTGCTGCTGTTGCACGATTAACTGGTCGAGGGACTGTTGCCTCTGCTGGGCCATGGCCATTTGCGGTGGTGTCACAGAGTGGCTGTTCGCCTCATGTTTGCCCTGCCACAGGGCTTGTGGGGGATGGCCAGTCGTCGTCTTGTGGGTGCCCCTGCGTGGTATCCTCATGTTGTACGGGATGGGACAGACAGGGGGATTGGACAGGTCATGGATGGATCTGACTTCGACATCCCCGTCTTCTGTGTCGGAGCATGCTGCCATCAATGGGGTGTCACCTATGGTGCTGCTGCCACCAGAGGCAGTGCCTTCTGTGGCATCCATTGGGGGACCTGTGGGTGCTGCTGTTGTGGGCATGCTGGCTGCTGGGGTGCCTGTTGATGTTCCCTCCTCTGTGCTGCCACCTGATTTGTGCTGCTGCCGTGTCTTGATGCGTGCAGCTGAGGTGGAGGGTCTTTGGCCGTTGGTCTTGCCCTCTTTGCAGGTGTGCTGGTAGGGGTGTCCTGAAGCTCGTCGTTTGGATCGGACCCTGTGGTGGAGTAAAGGAGGGCGAGGGTTATTAATGGGTCTGTGGGAATTGGAATGGCATTGTATCACATGCATTGGGGTGGTACCTGAGGGTGATTTGGGTCGGGGCCTTGGAGGTGCTTTCATTTGTGTGTGGAGTGAGGGTGCAGTTGTTTGGCAGCCTGCAGTTAGGGTGTGCCTGCTGCACGTGTAGTGGGTGTTTTTGGGGTTTTAATTATTTATGTATTTATTGTGAGTTTTAAAGTGCGCTATCAGGCCAATGTGTGTGGACGTTCTCCTGGACATGTGTTTCTGTTGCACTATGTGGACACATGGTACTTCACATGATTGGACATTGTGGATTTAGCTTTGTTTCATTTGGGCCACCTACCTGATTCTTCGGATGTCTGCACTCCTTTCTCCATCCCTCCGACTCCCTCTATGCTCTCCATTCCAATGGTGGAGGCACAGATTTCTTCCCAGGGGGTCAACTTGATGGGTGATTCCGATCCTCCCCCGGTGGCTGTGGCAATGTTGCGGTTGGCAGAAAAGTATGCTCCGGACGCGTATCCGCAGGTCGTCCCATCGCTTTCTGCATGCTGTGGGTTGCGGGGTGCGGTCCCCACCGCACTTACCCGCTGTGCACCAGAGCCCATATGGCCTTCTTGTTCGCAAGTGCCGTCCTGGTCATTTGCGTGGAGAAGACGGCGGCGGCATTCTCCTGGAGGGTCTCTGTTAGCACGGTGAGTTCCTCACGGGAGAAGTGGACTGCCGCTTGCGGTCGCACGCTTTCTTCGCTACTTTCCCATTTTTCTTGGTTTCGCTAGGGTGGATGACGGGTTGGGGTGTGTCTCAGGTAGTGTTTTTAGTGGTTGTGTGGATTTTGTGGTTTTATAGGTGTACGGCGGAATGTTTCCCGTTCCGGGCCCATGTTTTACTTCCGTTTCCGTATATTTACGGTCACCGTACTTTCCGGTTGGCGCTCACTGCGGTGTCCGCTAAGATGGGTGGCGGTATTGCACCTAGGGCGCCGTACGGCGGCGGTGTGGGCCGTTTTGGGGTCATTTCCGCCATCGCGGACTTTGCACTTCCGCCATGCCGTGGTGCTCGTGCCCGATGGGTCGGAATGGGCCGCACTTTGCTCCATCGTGCAATGGCGGAAACGCTATTTACGCTGTGGCGGTCCGGTCAGTCACTTTCCGCCAGGGTCGTAATGAGGGCCTATGAGTGGTAGGGGAAAATGGGAAACGTTTTGGAAAAAAGGAAAAGGGGAAACCAAGTAGATGGAAAAAAAGGGAATAAAGAGATGGAAGCATGGGTGAGGGCAAAGGGAAAAGGGCAGGGACCCCGGGCTGGGACCCACCCCCCATTAACAAACAGGAACAAATAAAAAAGAAAATGCCAAAAAGGGTATTTTGCTCATTTTTAGGAAGTTGAGAACTGGGCAATTCAAAATTGAAACATACAACCAAAGCATCCGTTATATGGTCTCTATATTTGCGGGAGTGGTAACATAACGAAACTTGCAGATAGTGGCTGGAAAAGCCCTCCGTGTCCAGAATAAAGCACTTTTTTTGCCGTTCAAAAATTTGCACCTTTGAGAGCGGAATGATTGAACATTTTCATCAATCAGGCTTGCATGTAACATGAACACATGAAGGAGACTTTCTTAATGATCAATTTACAATGACTAACTTGCCATGGACGCTGGTTTACGAATCTGCCGCTATCCCCAGCTCCGATACCTAAGGAGGAGAATAGACACACCAATCACATTATACAAAGTTCACTAGAATACAGCAGGGAGTGCACCGCTCTAACACCCACAACAGTCAGACGGTCAAGAAAGGATATTAGCAACTAATCATAATCATAGTAATACAAACTATATGGAACAAGATGTACCTCAACCAGGATTCTCACCCCACTAACTCAATCTTCTGCTTACCTAACTCACCCGAAAATTCACACAACCAACTCTGGCCCAGCAAACCGCACGCAGTTTACCACGCCGCATCAACAACAAAACAACAACACATAAACAGCACCTAGAGCACACGTGGTCTCGCCACAGTCCAATACTTACACCAAAGATCAGCGCACGGTGTATACCTAACTGAAGCCGCCAGCAGCACACCACCTCTCTCACTCTCATACTCCGCCTTCTCCCGACTAACCCAACCCCGCCCGCATGCTTGTTTCACAGATCGGCCAGAGCGCATGGGGACCAACTCCGTTGGTGACAGTGTGCGATATAAATGCCTTTAACGTTTAACATTTAACATTAACTTAAGAAACAACTAGTTGACAAAGACTGGTGATATTCCTAGTTATCACCAAGAGAGAGGAGCACTAGGATCAAGGACTTTGGAATGCAAGCAGTAATTGTAGTAGTCAGTCTCTAGACTGTGTTTTCTGTTCCCCCATGTAAAAAGACTACTCGGCAAACCCTGCCTAAATGATGGCCCTGGCACAGGTGTTAAACGGGATATGATATTGTGCCTCCTTTATTGTATATATTGGCTTAAGCCCAGTCACTCTGCGAAGAAATCCGCGTAGCAAAGTACCGATCTTAGATCGACTTAGCCGCCATTTTAGGTTCATCCGCCATTTTGATTTCCACTCCAAAGTAATTCTGTGTTCTAAAATGGTGGACAGTGTTTCCCACTTGTAACTGAGCCGTCCTGACCTTTGTACACAAGTTAATGTCTAAACTGTCCGTTGGCCGAATGTTGGGGTCGAGTAAAGAGACTTTGTCCCATGCCTGACTTATAGACAGAGGATTACCTGCGCCAACAAGTCCGATCCGCGGACATACATTAACTACAATGCTGTCTGAATACTGAACGTGGACACTTGCTGAACTACATTGTATAGGACATTTGTTAAGGCTTAATGTTAGATCTGAGAATACACTATTGCCATTGTGACTCGTTGAACATGTAAACTGAAAATGATCCATATGCATATAGTTGAACAAACTAGAAGTGAACTCGGCACAAACCGTAGACCGAGTATCATAAACCTCTAGGGGGGCTGGACATTACGATCAGAAGTGTATAAAAAGTGTAAATGTTTAGATGTCCAGTACCTCTCACTTCTCACACCGAAAGGGCTGCTATTCGCTGTGATGTACTGAGGCCCAGATAGCTATCTGATACTTGGTTTCTTTGTAAACTGTACAGTTATAGAATAAAGATCTGTGAATCTTTATAAGCCCATTTTTGGTGTATTTCCTTTTGGGGTACTCAGCCTCGATATTTCCTTTTGCTTTTACAGATGGGGCCCGAATAGGGACCCTCAATATTGATGCCAGCTCGTTGAAGGTTGACGTGGCTATCGGACCGGGATCGGTCGGTGTAAAAGGGGGCCCCTTTCTTGGATGAGAAGCGACACCTCAGCAGCGCTGCACGAACCGATCCCTGGACAGTGAGCCCGCGGTCTGAGTCGGCATCTTGACGAGGGTCCATATATCGAGGTGGGCTGATTTGCCGAAATCACCAACCATGTGGGACCTTAGTTAGAACTTTGAAATCTGATCGGACCTCCTTAGGATTTGATCAGGTGAGTCGTGACCCAATTCTTAAGTATCCTGATAATTTGTTTTGGCGTATTACACTCGTGAGTGCAATTATTGACCAGGTAACACCAGTATTCTGATATGCCTGGGAAATTGTCTGCCTGCTTCAGGGCATTATTCCGCAGTGATAAACAATCTTTGGAATTTGGCCGACCGGCGCCAATGGAGGGGTCGCCGGCGTGTAGTATGTACTGTAAGCACGCCATTGGTAGTATAGTGTTTAATGATATTTGGCACAGACAAACTAGACATGCTTCCGAACTTCAGTGGCCAATCAATGGTAGTTTTTAAATTCCTCGTATTGAATATTTAGAATCCATATTATTAAAGAAAAAGGCTGACCTGCAGCATTCGATGTATTACAGAACTGGAAGAAAAAAGCTATGCAGCAGGTTAAGAGTAGAGAAAAGCATACGCGCCGTCAAATGGCGAATGCCGAAAAAGCATTGTTATATGACCCGAATAAACAGTCTGAGTCAGTTAGGAATATGGATAGGGCTTTTTCACTAGGTATCCAGAAAATGTATCCTTCTAAGGACTTTCATGTATCCGATGAGCTCATTGACAAACTTTTAAATGAACGAAGGCATGGTGCCACTCCGCCACCTCCGTATGTTCCTCTTCCTGCTGTTTTGCTTCTTCCTGCTGTTATTCCTCCTCCCGTAGTTCCTCCTGCTCCTCCTATTGCTCCTCTTAATGTTCCTCTTCCTCCGGTTATTGTTCCTCCTCTTGCCGTCGCTCCTCCACCTGCTCCTCCACCTTTGCCTGCTGTTATGGGTCCGGTGGGTTTGCCTGCTGCACCAGTGATAGCACCTCTGTTTCCGAATGTAGAGAGTTTGCCTACTCTCCCTCTTCCAAGTGGTTCTACATCACTTGTAGTAGATCGGGGTACGGGATCGAGGGTTGTAACTCGTAATACTGCATCTTCAGAGAGAAAGCATGAATTGACTGCATGGGCTAAACATTGCATGGAGAGGGGTGAACAATCTGATGTTCTTGCCACACTCTGTAATGTAGACAATTTTCCTGAGAAAAACATTTTTATTGAAGGATTAGGAATTAATATATGTGTAATGCGGAACAGGCTAAATGATATAGATCTCCCACAAGGGTTAAGGGATCTGATTAGATTAGCATTTTCTAGAGATACTGCGGAGAAAGTACAAGAGCTTGTCGAGAGGGTTTTTGTGTATAGAAGGGAGTTGGAAAGGTTAAGGAATGAAGATGTATATGGTGATAGTTTGGATGCTGTATTTGTACAGAAACGGTTCTTTCCTTGTCGTAAGTCGATAAATGAGGAAACACAAATTTGTACAAAAGATGTGATTAGGTGGATCTCAGACACGTCTATAACTCCTGTTGAAGTATATGACACGTATAGTCAGTTTACGCCAGAAATGCAGAGAAAAGTGATACAGGTAATGGTAGAGTACCTACAGGATGAATGCGTAAAAATAAAGATTTGTTGTCCCGCAGAGTTATTGAG
Source organism: Ambystoma mexicanum (assembly GCA_002915635.3). Taxonomy (NCBI): domain Eukaryota; kingdom Metazoa; phylum Chordata; class Amphibia; order Caudata; family Ambystomatidae; genus Ambystoma; species Ambystoma mexicanum. The sequence continues at coordinate 959,814,480 of CM030325.1, read as the reverse complement.
TATTTATAAGAGGGCTTTTTCGTTTGACACTTTTTCGGCTGCTTTAGCGCTCGATCTAGCTGTGTTGCTTAGTAAGCGTTCGGAGTTGCCTACTTCTCAGATGCCTATAAGAGAGGTTCCTCCGACATTTGTCCCAAAAGTAGAGATTCCCGCTAATGTTGCAACGGGTGCACCTGCGCAAGATATTCCTGCACATTATGTGTCACAGTTCGTTGACGTCCCGTTCTCGAGATAGGAAGTGAACACCATTAAACAATCTATTCCCGATATTAGGAAGAATCCAAAGGGGTTCTCCAAAGAAATAGAATCTGTCCTGCAATCATCAGTATTCACCTTAAGTGATATTGATTTGTTATTTCCCTTACACCTGCCTATTGACTTGTGGAAACAGATTAGGACTGTAGACGATGTACCTGGGTTAGGAGATACATGGGATAATATGGCTAGACTCGATAGAGAAAGGCCGGCTGGTGAGAGACCACCACAGGTAATACTAACTTTGCCTGATAGAATAGTTACAAAATTGAAAGCTATAATTCCTGAAAGAAGGATTATTTGGGACAGGCTTAGTGCCTGTGTCCAAGGAAAGTCGGAGGGTGCTACCGAGTTCTTTAATCGGTTCGAACAAGTATTTTCAGATTTCAGTGGGCAAGTCTTAAGCACAGGGTCTGGGAAATGACTATTCGTGGACAAATTTGTGCGTGGATTGCTGCCTGACATCCAGTCACAAATTATGTCCTCCGAGAGCGCTTAGCAAGCGAAGTCTCAATCAGAAGTATTGCACATGGCTCAGTACTATGAGAATCGTGTCAATAACGAAAAAGAAAGAGTTGAAAGAGAAAAGGTGACTTAAAGACAAAAGCATTATTGCAGCAAATTGTTAGAGGCCCTAGAGGGGGTAATTCGCAATTTAGGGTCAGTATGTTCCACAGGGAAATGCGCCATTGGGTCCTATAAACATAAACCAGTGTGCTTATTGTAGACAGGAGGGTCATTGGTGTGCACAATGCCCGATCCTCCAGCAGAGGTCGAATAATGCATTTGGGAATATGGGTAGACGATCCAGAGGCCGCCCAGGTGCAGGGCGTCCTGGTAGAAGTCAGTTTTCACAGGATTCACAGCAACCTTTTTCACAGGACAATCAGGCACCAAGTGTGGATAATAGAAACATTTTTGATCATCTTTCTGCTGCTTACCTCTCTGAAGAACTTCCTTTCGACAACATTCTGTTTCGCTAGGATTGCCCGAAGCTTGGTGTGGAACCAACGCCTATTCCCGTTAATCAGAAAGGTCCCTAGGTTGAGATGATAGTGGGAAATAGGAAGCATCTATTCTCGATAGATACAGGGGCACAGAAGTGTTCCATTGACCATTCACGGGTTCCAAACATTTCACTGTCAGGGCAAACCAATTTTTCTGTAGGGTTTTCTGGCACAGCTGTCTGTCTGGTTTCTTCGCTGGTACCTATTTCTTTGGGTCCATTTACGGACCACTGTCCATTCCTTTTGACTACGAATTGCAGAGAGAATTTGTTGGGGTTGAATCTGTTGAAGGAATTAAATGCGGTAATTCATTGTTCTTCTGATGGAGTGCGTTTGACGATTTCACCACAGCCACTTTCTGTCTCTCAATTCTTGAGCAGACCTTTGCCGCCGGAATTTAGTGATGTTCCGGAGTGTTTGTGGGCAATTGACGATAATGATGTTGGTGTTTTGCAAATTGAGCCCGTTAAGATTATTCTGAAACATGGAGTGAAGTTGCCACGTATTCCCCAGTATAAGATCTCGGTCGATGGTGAGCAAGCTTTGAAATGCATAGTCTCCGATTTTGTGCACCGTGGGGTGTTTGAGGAAATTGCAGGTAGTTTGTGCAATAGTCCGATTTTGCCCGTGTACAAAAAAGGTGATAATGCAATTCCCTTCCGTTTCATTATTGAGTTACGTGCCATCAATAAGATTGTTGCTCCACAATTTCCCATTGTGCCTGATGTGACGACAGTAATAACCATGATTCCGGCTTCAGCTACTCACTTTAGTGTGGTGGATTTAAAGAACGCCTTCTTTAGTATCCCTATACATAAAGACAGTAGATACTTGTTCGCGTTCACCTTAGGGGGATGCTCGTTTACCTTTACCCCTGCGCCGCAAGGTTACACAGAAAGTCCTAGCATCTACAGTAGGGCTTTGAAAGAGCAACTCGACACACTCGAGTTGCCCGCTACTTGTACACTGCTTCAATATGTCGACAACCTACTCTTAGCCGCTGACTCAGAGAGTGCTTGTAAGAAGGGCACTGTGTTGTTGCTTATCCACCTAGCACAACATGGACACAAAGTTTTGCTTACAAAATTTCAATATTGTCGACAGGAGGTCGCCTATTAAGGCTATCTCCTGTCAAAGGAGGGAAGAAGGTTGACGCCTGAATGGATAAAAAATCATTTGTAGCATTTCTGTCCCAAATACACAGAAGGAAGTTAGAGCCTTGATAGGAATGGCTTCTTACTGTAGGCAGTGGATCCCAAACCTCTCCTTAGTGATTAAACCAATGTTGGCTCTGACGAAGAAGGGCATTTCTTCACCATTGCCATGGAACTTGGAGCACCAGCAAGCATTTGATCTGCTCAAGACTGCATTGTGCTCGGCACCGGTTTTGGGCACACCAAACTATGAAAAGGTATGTGCATGAATGTGATGGATGTGCTTTGGCTGTATTAACGCAGAAACATGGAGAGAAGAATAGGCCGTGCGGCTACTTTTCTTCCGCCCTTGATCCTGTTGCATGCGCTTTGCCAAGATGTTTGAGAGCTGTCACTGCTGCTGCTGAATCTGTAAAACAGAGCGAGGGAATGGTCCTAGGCCATGCTTAACCCTGATGGTACCCCCCTCTGTAGATGTTCTATTAAACAGAACACAAATGCAACACCTCAGCTCCGCACGATTAACGAGATACGAATTGATCTTGTTTGCACCGCACATCCAAATAATGAGGTGTTGTGTCCTTAATCCGGCTGAACTTTTACCTTTCCCGCAAGGTACTGCTTGCAGTGACGAAGAGTCACATGACTGCGTTTACACTAGAGAGCAAGAGACCAAAGGGAGAATCGATCTAAGAGACATTCCTTTGAACAATCCACAAGGGGAGCTGTTTTGTGATGGCTCCTGTTTCAAACTTCTGGATGGTACATCCACAGCTGCTTATGCAATCACCACATTGAGCACGGTCGTGGAGACCAAAAGAATCACGCATAACTCCGCGCAGGCCGCAGAGATTATAGCATTGACCCGAGCTTGTGAACTTTCCGAAGGGCTTACCGTAAACATATATACTGACAGTCAGTATGCCTTTGGGGTGGTTCACAACTTAGGCAGACTTTGGGCAGAGGGAGGTTTCTTGACCTCACATGGCACTAAAATCCAGCATGGCTCCTTGATAGTACGGTTACTCTCAGCACTTGCACTCCCTACTCAGCTAGCAATTATAAATGCGCAGCACATCAGAAGATTGTAGATAATGTAGGAAAAGGGAACGCTTTCGCTGACCAGATAGCCAAACAGATTGCAACTGATCTCTCTTCAGAAATGTATACTTCAAAGGAAGCCACAAATGCCTGTACTTTGGATGAGGGTATCGAATCTGTAAGGAATATTCAAGCCGATGCCATGTCAGAGGAATCTAAGAAATGGGCTGAGATTTGGCGAAATTGGATGATGACGGGTGTTGGGTGGACAAAGTTGAAGGGAAATGGTTACTGCCTGACGCGTATATTATGATGATGGTTGTTATGGCTCATGGTCCCACCCATATTTGTGCTCGTAAGGTCACCAAAATTTTGCAAAATGTGTGGGTAAATGATAGAATCCCTAAGGTAGCTGAGCGCTTCATTCAAGGGTGTATGATTTGTCTGCAACATAATGTGGGAAAGGGCACATCAACTCCTAGGGGTAGTTTTGGTCCACCTTCTGTCCCCTTTGAAGTAATCCATTTTGACTTTATTGAAATGGAGCGTTGTAATAACTTCAAATACGTACTAGTTGTTATCTGTGCCTTTAGCAAATGGGTCGAAGCTTTTCCCATCAAAGATGCCACCGCTATGACCACGGCGAAGACCATGCTGAAGGAATATTTTCCTAGATTTGGTCTGCCGAGAGTTATCTGGTCGGATATGGTCCACATTTTATCGCTGCTGTAATTCTACAGATATGCGCGGGATTACAGATCGATAAACGGTTCCATTCAGCCAGACACGCACAGAGTGCTGGTTTAGTAGAAAGACACAACGGCATCATCAAGAACAAGCTCACTAAGTCGTGTGCCGGCACCAAATTGAAATGGCCGGACGCCTTACCAATCGTGTTATTATCCATGAGGACGACCCCTGTATGGGAGGACTGGTCCAGGAGACCCCCCTCCCATGCCTCTTCTCCCCCGGTAAGGTTCATGGCTCGCCGGGTGTCCTTCCTGCCACCAGGGCCCAGGTGGTGGGTGGGGCACTGGCAGAAGACATTGACCAAACCTGTTCAATTTAGCTAGGCCCTAGAAACCATTTTGTATAATAAAAATGGCTTGAGCCTTGCGCACTGCCACACGGCCCCCACCCTTGGAGGGTATCACTCATCCCTGTGGCCACAGCTCCCTGGCAGATCCGCTAAGAGCCCGTTCCCACGGACAGACAGACATGAGCTAGTGTTAGATACCAACACTGTAACATTTCACCTTCCGCAGTGTATCGCTGTTTCCAGCACGACCCGGCCAGCAGGGCCTGGGTGGAAAAGAACTGTACAATGGTCCCCTGACAAAAGCAAAGTCCCCAAATACTAATGAGCAAACCACCTGTGATGAAAGCATTCTCCCCACAACCTCTCTGAATAAAAACCTGTAAAATATATGAAAATGGCAGGATGGGTGCTCATATGACATTAGGGATGAAGCACCCACATCCCTGTAGCTATGTGCAAATGACAAAAGCGTCCCAGTGGTTTTTCATGTTATGTGTGTTATCGAGAAGACTGCACCCACGGTCCCGCGCCAAAACTGAACTAATGCTGCTAGAGTGCAAAGGAAGACAAATGCAACCATACTGAGGGCTCATGTAAGGGGGCACGAAAATGCACCATATGTGTGTCGAGCCCACTATGTGCCACTGCCGCCAGTCTCAGTGGCGGGTTGTTCCCGCGTGCTCCACCAACCTTACTACTACCTCACTTACCGCGCTTGTATAAACATATAACAAAATGTTGTAGTTGTTAAAAACGTAGTGTACAAGTAATGTGCTCAAATTGGCCATATGGATGGCACTAGCAATGCCAAAAACGTGAGCTTTGGAAAAACTCAATGAGTACTGTATATTATATGAATGTTTATGTCTCTTCCACCTAAAGTCTGCAACAGACGAGGAAAATACCTTTGTGAGCACATGCAAGGCCATTCCCCCTTCCTCCCAGTGAAGCCTGCCAGACGACAAAGCAGAGGCCTGTGCCGCGCTGCTCCACCTCCCCCAATTCGGCTGGAGCCGCTTCAAGCATTCACATTCCCCCGCAGCACCCAAGGCCACGGCCTGCCACCTGACTTATTTACAACCCAGCAGTAAACCCCGGCCTTAAAACACAGATCCAAAGGCGCCCTTTCTTAGACTCCACGACCCGCTCGGCTCACCTTAGAGAATGGCCCCTGTAAAATTAGGACACCCAATATTATGGCAACATTACAAGAACACATCCATAATGACTTCTAACAAGACATGATAACACAGACCGCCTGTCCCATGCCCTGAGACCCAACCCCACGACCTCTGATACCGGTCAACAGGATGATGGTAACCATGTATTGACGAATCGCCAACAGACCCCACTCCAGGTGCATTCCTCCTGTGTTGCATTAACCTGTAGAATAACCTATTGGAAGATTTACCAGGAAGATAATATTGCAATGTTGAATGACTGCGGTGTGCGTGCCCTAGGGCAGAAAGTCAGGAAAGACATTCATCTCTGACACTGATCACGGTTGGCACAACAACACCGCCCGGATGAGCCCAGCTGACCTGCCAGGCCCAGCCCAACCCACGAGGGTAACCAGTGACGTCCTCCAGCCGCGGCAAACCACATCGCAGCAGCACCTATAGCTAGTCGTCGCCACCCAATCCCCACGAACTTGTGCCCCCTATAGTATGTAGGTTCTTATGACGTTTTTTGTAAATATATACGCCTGTCTTTGCTATTGTCAGACAGAGCGCTCTCGAGTTTGCAGAGTTTTTTGCATGCCCTATTTGATTGATAAACTCCCATTTAAGCTCACCCGCACTTTGTCCTGGCCTTATTCCCATCCTGGGAGAGTCCATTATTGTCTCTCATTGCGGGGAGGATTGTGCTATCTGGGGACGCTTGCCTTCAGTGGTGACCCCGAAAGCGTGATTTTAACTTCTCTCCTAATATATATATATATATCCCTACCGTCCCCTTTGGCACGAAAATCTCCGGTCGAAAAGGGATACGCACGGTGCGCCGGCTCCGGGAGGCTGCCCGCCAACGGCGACCGGTACGCTCAGAAGTGCGCACTCACCAGAGAGAGGGTACGGGATCCCGGTTGAAAAATCCCCTTTGAGTACCGCTCGCCGGAGCCGGGGCTGACCGTTGAGCAAACGGCAACACTGCCTGGACGGACCCAGTTTCGGAGACTCTCGGTTCAAGACGGGCACGTGAGTATTGAGTGCGAGAGACCTTAAAGGGAGCAGGGGAGGAAATATAGGACGGGGAACGAGGCTGGTTGAAAGGGGCACTTTGGGTCTACTAAGGACCATCCTAAACTTTCTTTGCTTTTTCTTTGCATATGGCCATTAGGATTAAGAGGTGAACAGAGATAAAGAGACGGGAACTAGCTCCGCAAGGGGTGGAAGGCGGCGCCGCATAGTGCTATCTTGACTAGTACTGGAATATATGAAGAAGTGGAATATGAGATAAAGGTGTCTGGTAAAGGAAGACACGGAAAATACATTAGTGACTGCTACTATTTCTATTTTTCTCTCTGGGTTTACGGGTAAATAAAAGCGGGTTAGTACAAACAAAGATATAATGTAAGTAGAAAAATAATTTTACATCAAAACTAGAAGACAAATATTATATATATCAGATTAAGACGGACAGGGACAGTTGGCAAGGGAGGAAAGGGAGGACAAACTGGGCTGTGAATAGAGTGCTGCTTATGAGTGTGTATGCATCGTATATGTCAGAACATATTGATATAATAAGTGTGTAAAGTGGTCAGAAATACGTAATTGTGGTATGGTTACGGTAAGTGTGACCAGGAGAAATATCAGAAAGAAGAGTGTAATGTGGTAAAGTGAGTGTTCATTTCTTTGATCTGCTGGTTCAATTGTCACAGTTATTGATGGTTTGCTCTTGTACGTGCCCCCTAAAGAGTATAGAATAGAGGCTGTGTGCAGCCATTCTCATACTGTACAGGTGGCGGGAAAACGCGCCAATGCTCAATAAGACATAAGTACGAGAGTTCACATGGTGACACGTTCATAGTAAGAAGCAGACATACATAGAGAGGTACACTAACATCCAGTAAGTACGAAGTATGGGGGCAGAAACACCCTTATCACATATTTGTAAGAGCCAACCTGGGTACGCAGAACGGATTAAGAAATATCATGACTAGTGGGTCACAGAGTTGAAGGGGGAGGGGTTACCTCAGATATGGCCCGAAGGGGGATCATTTGACAAGAGTGTGCTAGATATGGTAGCCACATGCATCTGTTTGAAATACAAGGGGAAGCAGTTACACAATAGGAGGGAAATATTAGACCTATGGAGACTGTTTGAAGAAATATCCCCTCCTAAGAAAAGGGAATCAGATACTGACCTACCATCTACTACTAACAACCCATTGCTGATACCAAAAGATGACAAGGTACTTTCAGAAGAGAAGCCCCCGATTGAGGTAACTAGGTTGTACCCAATGCTAAATAAGCCAGTGCCCGCAGAAGGATATAGCGACCCAACTTATGTACCTGTCATGATGCCTACCTCCAAGGAGCCAGGTCCGACCCAGCAACCCCAGAGGCAGGCATCATTCCCCCCAGGGAAGTGCCAGAGGGCCCAAGCTGGGGCCCTTTGGACACAGTCCTGGCGCCTTAGGTGCCAGGCTCATGTTGGACCCCTGTCCTGGCGCCTTAGGCGCCAGGCTCATATAGCTAGACATGTGTTCAAGTGTTTTAATGTGCACTTACCTGATGCAGACCATGCTGCTACATCCAGGCCCGATCAGCAACTCATGCTTCGCATTGTTCTGCTCCTCGCAGCTGGACGCTCACTGTGTCAGCTCATGCATCTGGACTTCAGCCACGCCTGTCAGCATCCTGGGTCACCTGTTAATAGAGAATTGGAGAGAAAGAAGACCTTACCTGCTAAAGCTGCATCACGGAGACATCACACCGACAATCTTGAAAGGGAAGACATCATTTTAAAAGCATTTCGCTTCGATCGCTGCCGCGCTGCATTTCACTCACCTTTCCTGGGCACCTCCATCTTCAGCAGCGATCATCCGGATCCGCAGCCACTTCCCAGAGCCTAGAGAAAAAAAGACAAGAACACAAGGTGAGAGAAGGAAGGGAATAGGAAAAGCTCAGTTTCCTTCTAAGACTTACCTGTTGGGTCATTCCCATTTCATTTCGGGTCCTGCCGCTTCCTGGCATTCCGGACCCCGGCCCCTATGGGGAAAAAGACAAAGACATTGAATGAGCGAATGCAAAGACATTACCCGAACGCTCATCCAGAACTTACCTGTCATTTACTGGAACTGCACGTTTCACTTCGGGTCGGCGCCATATCTCCGGCATTCCGAACCCCGGCCCCTAAGGGAAAAAGACATAAGCGTTAGCGCTTGCTGCAATAAGACAATGAACATTATTATTAAGCTTGAACTTTTGAACTTGCAACAGAACTCTTACAGCGCCTTACCTGAATAGTCAAGCTTATTTGAACTCCCATCAAACCTCAATCGAGTGAAGTAACTGGGTTTCAACGCGCCCCTGCATCAGAAGCAGGATGGAGAACTCATCCTTCCAGACCCTAAGGTGAGACTTCACGTGAAATCGAGGAAGGGTATCGTGGAGGGTTGGAAGGGAGTGGGAGGCGTGAGCATTATTCTGTCAGTAGGTAATACTCCCTTTTCACGCACAGGGGAATATTCCTGCGAGCCAGAGAGTCCGTCTTCAGAGTCCTGCCCTTCACCATTGAAGAAGCATCAGCACTCGAAGCCAGACCTGCGCCTCCGTGGGAATCAGGTGAGCGTGACAGAACGCAAAGCCTACCCACAATTTCCTCACTTCCGAGACAGATCAGCTGGCCCAGCTTTTGGGGGAATTACGGGCAGAAGTGCACTCAGCCCGCCAGGAGACTAACGCTCTCAAAAGAGAACTGATCCTATCCAAGGAAAGAACAGATGACCTGGCCAAAAGGTTATTGCAGGCCCAGGCAGGGCACACTCCTTTACCTAATTCCGGAGGTACTTCCACATCAATGGGTTTGAATAACCCGGTACAAATCAATCTACCTGGACACATGCCTTTGGCCCCGCCTGAACGTTTTGCGGGGGATCCCAAGAAATATGCCGTCTTTATGAACCAATGTCGTTTACACTTTCTATGCAGACCCGGGGCCTTCCCTAACGACCAGACCAAGGTAGCCTTTATACTATCTTACCTCAGTGGCAGTGCTGCCGATTGGTCTATTCCATTGGTAAATCAGGATGATCCCATTCGCCAGAATTTTCAGGGTTTCCAGGCCAGCATGGAAAGATTGTTTGCTCGACACTCTCAAGGACAGGCCCTTGATAACGAAATGCTATCCTTACGACAAGGTAATCAGGATCTCCTGTCCTACGTTGCCACCTTTAATAGACTGGCTGTGGAAACTGGATGGCCAGAAAACAAAAGGATCACATTGTTTCATCGAGGCCTGCGCGGAGAGCTTAAGGATGTTCTAGCTCAGATAGTAGATCCACCCCAGGTCTGCGCAGACTACATAGACTTGGTGGTTCAACTTGATCACAGACTTCAAATATAAAAGCAGATTGGTTCAAGTACGAAACTCGAATACCGATCAAAACCCACGCTAACTCCAAGAGTACCGACGTATCCGAACCTATGCAAATCGGCGGTGTGAAAGGACCATTAACGCAGAAGGAACGAGAGAGAAGGCGGCAAATGCAACTTTGTCTGTATTGCGGGACTTCCGGTCACTTTCTTCGAAATTGTCCGGTTAAACCACCTAAGAAGGTGGTTGGAGCCACTGATAACGATTTATTGACACCTGATTCGGGAAACGACCTAGCCCGACAAGCGTAGGGGTCCGCTTGCCGAGCTTGAAAACAAACTCTTTGACCTCGCATTTTGTCATGCCAATGGTGCTCGTGGACCCAAAACAGCCTCAGCAGTTGCATGCTATAAAAGCATACATCGACAGTGGAGCTATTGGAAATTACATAGACCGTGAATTGGCTTCCAGGATTAAGCTCCCTCTCCGCCCGAAAGTAACCCAAGATGTCATTACTACAGTAGATGGAACCGAAATAGCCTCAGGGCCTGTAACGCATTCCACTGTTGAAACGACACTGGTGGGTCAGGATGGACATCGGGAAGCAATCGTGTTTGATGTGATCAAGGCCCCAATTTCAAGTAATTCTTGGAATTCCTTGGTTAGAAACACAGAAGCAATGAAAAATGATATAAAAAAAAAAACTAAAAAAAAAAACAATTACAAGCAAAAAAAGAAAAAAACAAAACCAGTAGAAACACATAATCCCAGAAATTGACTGGCGAGCAAAGAAGATAAGTTTTCCTGATTGTGAACCAACTTGTTACCCAAGAAATCCAGTTATGGGTCTAGCCTCAGCAACTTCCACCCCTGTACAGCTACCGTCAGAATACCAAGAATTCCAAGACATTTTTCAGAAGGAACAGGCTAACACGTTACCTCCCCATCGGTCTTATGATTGCCAAATCGATCTGGTACCCAATGCTCAACTACCTTGTAGTAGGATTTATGCTCTTACGGAACCTGAGAACCTACGTTTGCGTCAGTATTTAGATCAGTACCTAGCCAATGGTTTTATTCGCCCGTCCAAGTCTCCTGTCTCCTCAGCTCTGTTCTTCGTGCCGAAAAAAGAGGGCGACCTTAGAACATGTATAGACTATCGCGCCCTAAATCAAATAGCGATTAAGAATCGTTATCCTCTGCCCCTGATCCCTGAGCTTATCGACCAGGTGAAAGACGCTTGTGTGTACACCAAGTTAGATCTCCGAGGAGCTTATCACCTGGTGCGTATAAAAGAAGGCGACGAATGGAAGACTGCATTCCGCACCAAATTTGGGCTCTTCGAATATCAGGTGATGCCCTTCGGTTTGTGCAATGCACCTGCTGCCTTTCAGTACTTTATGAATGATGTTCTTTGGGAACTTATCGACATCTGTGTCATTGTTTATATTGACGACATTCTGGTGTACTCTTCTTCAGAATCCGATCACAGAAAACATGTTAGAGCAGTTCTTGAGAAATTGCGCCAGCACAGAGGAGGTCATTACGACCTTGGTGCTAGTTGCACCAACTTTACCACCATGGGGTAAACTACGTTTACACCATGGTGGATGGCGGATTTACCGCCCCATTCCAAGGTGAGTGGGGCGGTAAATCCTCATTTCCCATTTTCCCTTCCCCATTCCCATTTTTGCCCCATAGGGCATAAAGGGAGTGGGGAAGGCGCTAATTACGCTGCCGTAAATTACGGCGGCGTAATTAGCACCATGGCGTGTTAGCGCCATGGATTTTAACGGCTGCTAAAAGCAGGCGTTAAAATCGGAATCAGGCGTTAAGGGTTAACGGTGGCGTTAACCCTTA
>CM030325.1:959605472-959802566 GCA_002915635.3 Ambystoma mexicanum | reverse complement strand
TGCTGATTTCTAAGATGAAGTACACCTGTCAGTATGGCGTGTTGAAAATGGTGCGCTTAATATTACGTAATGCGATTGGTCATTCCGGTCACATGATGAAGCTGCAAAGTAATTCATAGCACAATTGGCACATCATACGTTTTTGGCCAGTCAATTAGAAGGCTGTCTTACTTTGGGTTGGCAAAATTCAAATGTAGTCTCATGGGTAGAGGTTTTATGTGAAAATGTTGCTAACAAAAGTCACGAAAGACTTGAAGTGGATTTAACATTATTGCAATAGTGTACATCAGGGCATGATGCAGCAAAGTATTTTGGCGAACTTTCCAGATATTGATGAAAGCAACCATAGATTGCGCCTAGGGGGAGAGAAAGGAGGTCTGCTGCTGGGCAATGAGATATAGTGGCCTGCTGCTGTGAAAACTGGAGGTGAGGGAGGGGCGAGGGGAGGCACGTGGTGTCTGCTGCTGGGCAATGAGATATAGTGGCCCGCTGCTGTGAAAACTGGGGGTGGGGAGGGCCGAGGGAGGCCGTGGTGTCTGCTGCTGGGCCAGAAGGAGATATAGTGGCCTGCTGCTGTGAAAAGTGGGGGTGGGGAGGGCGAGGGGAGGCCGGTGGTGTCTGCTGCTGGACCAGAAGGCGATATTTGACCCGCTGCTAGGAAAAGTGGGGGTGGGGGAGGGCGAGGGGAGGCACGTGGTGTCTGCTGCTGGGCCAGAGAGATATAGTGGTCTGCTGCTGGAAAGTGGGGGTGGGGAGAGGCGAGGGGAGGCACGTGTGTCTGCTGCTGGGCCAGAAGGAGAAATGTGGCCTGCTGCTGGAAAGTGGGGTGTTGGAGGGGCGAGGGAAGGCAGGTGGTGTCTGTGCTGGGCCAGAAGGAGATATTGTGTCCCGCTGCTGGAAAAGTGGGTGGGGAGGGGCGAGGGGAGGCCGGTGGTGTCTGCTGCTGGGCAGAAGGAGACATAGTGGCCTGCTGCTAGGAAAAGTGGGGTGGGGGAGGGGGAGAGGCACGTGGTGTCTGCTGCTGGCCAGAAGGAGATATTTTGACCTGCTGCTAGGAAAAGTGGGGGTGGGGGAGGGGCGAGGGGAGGCCGGTTGTGTCTGCTGCTGGGTCAGAAGGAGACATAGTGGCCTGCTGCTGTGAAAAGTGGGGGTGGGCGAGGGGAGGCCGGTGTGTGTCTGCTGCTGGGCAGAAGGAGATATTTGACCGCTGCTGTGAAAAGTGGGGGTGGGGAGGCGAGGGGAGGCCGGTGGTGTCTGCTGCTGGTCAGAAGGAGATATAGTGGCCTGCTGATGGGAAAGTGGGGGTGGGGGAGGGCGAGGGTGGCAGGTGGTGTCTGCTGCTGGGCAAGAAGGAGATATAGTGGCCTGCTGATGGAAAGTGGGGGTGGGGAGGGGCGAGGGGTGGCAGGTGGTGTCTGCTGCTGGGCAAGAAGGAGATATAGTGGCCTGCTGCTGTGAAAGTGGGGTGGGCGAGGGAGGCCGGTGGTGTCTGCTGCTGGACCAGAAGGAGACATTTTGACCCGCTGCTAGGAAAGTGGGGGTGGGGAGGGGCGAGCAGAGGCACGTGGTGTCTGCTGCTGGGCCAGAAGGAGATATTTTGACCAGCTGCTAGGAAAAGTGGGGGTGGGGGAGGAGCGAGGGGAGGCCGGTGGTGTCTGCTGCTGGGTCAGAAGGAGACATAGTGGCCTGCTGCTGTGAAAAGTGGGGGTGGGGCGAGGGGAGGCCGGTGGTGTTCGCTGCTGGACCAGAAGGCGATATTTTGACCTGCTGGTAGGCAGGGGAGTTGCTAGGTCTGGAAAAGACCCGGGGCTAAGCTGATGTCGGAACTGTTGGGACTGGGGGCTAGCTAGTCTTTTGGCTGTAGCTCCTGAGATTATATCCGGGGCTACAACCAAAAGATCAGGGGCTATAGCCCCCTTAGCCCCCCCCTAGCAACGCCCCTGCTGGTAGGAAAAGTGGGGGTGGGGGAGGGGCGAGCGGAGGCACGTGGTGTCTGCTGCTGGGTCAGAAGGAGATATAGTGGCCTGCTGATGGGAAAGTGGGGGGGGGGGGGGGGCGAGGGGTGGCAGGTGGTGTCTGCTGCTGGGCAAGAAGGAGATATAGTGGCCTGCTGCTGTGAATAGTGGGGGTGGGGGAGGGCGAGGGGAGCACGTGGTGTCTGCTGCTGGGCCAGGAGGAGAAATAGTGGCCTGCTGCTGGGAAAGTGGGGGTGGGGCGAGGGGAGGCCGGTGGTGTCTGCTGCTGGACCAGAAGGAGACATTTTGACCCGCTGCTAGGAAAAGTGGGGTGGGGAGGGCGAGCAGAGGCACGTGGTGTCTGCTGCTGGGCCAGAAGGAGATATTTTGACCAGCTGCTAGGAAAAGTGGGGGTGGGGGAGGAGCGAGGGGAGGCCGGTGGTGTCTGCTGCTGGTCAGAAGGAGACATAGTGGCCTGCTGCTGTGAAAAGTGGGGGTGGGCGAGGGGAGGCCGGTGGTGTGTTCGCTGCTGGACCAGAAGGCGATATTTTGACCCGCTGCTAGGAAAAGTGGGGGTGGGGAGGGGCGAGCGGAGGCACGTGGTGTCTGCTGCTGGGTCAGAAGGAGATATAGTGGCCTGCTGCTGGGAAAGTGGGGTGGGGGAGGGCGAGGGGGGGCAGGTGGTGTCTGCTGCTGGGCAGAAGGAGAATATAGTGGCCTGCTGCTGTGAATAGTGGGTGTGGGGAGGGGCGAGGGGAGGCACGTGGTGTCTGCTGCTGGGCCAGAAGGAGAAATAGTGGCCTGCTGCTGGGAAAGGGGGGTGGGGGTGGGCGAGAGAAGGCAGGTGGTGTCTGCTGCTGGGCCAGAAGGAGATATTGTGGCCCGCTGCTGGGAAAAGTGGGGTGGAGGAGGGGTGAGGGGAGGCCAGTGGTGTCTGCTGCTGGGCCAGAAGGAGATATTTTGACCCGCTGCTAGGAAAAGTAGGGGTGGGGGAGGGGCGAGGGGAGGCCGGTGGTGTCTGCTGCTGGGTCAGAAGGAGACATAGTGGCCTGCTGCTGTGAAAAGTGGGGGTGGGGCGAGGGAAGGCCGGTAGTGTCTGCTGCTGGGCCAGAAGGAGATATTGTGACCTGCTGCTGAGAAGGGAGATGGAACGCAATAAGGGCCGCTTCTGGGACAGGTAGGGGCCTGCTGCTGTGAAAGGGGGGCAAACAGGGTGGTCTGTGCTGCTGGGCCAGAAGGAGATATAGTGGCCTGCTGCTGGCGAAAGTGGGGGTTGGGGAGGGGCAAGGGGAGGCAGTTGGTGTCTGCTGCTGGGTCAGAAGGAGATATAGTGGCCTGCTGATGGGAAAGTGGGGGTGGGGGAGGGGCGAGGGGTGGCAGGTGGTGTCTGCTGCTGGGCAAGAAGGAGATATAGTGGCCTGCTGCTGTGAATAGTGGGGGTGGGGGAGGGGCGAGGGGAGGCACGTGGTGTCTGCTGCTGGGCCAGGAGGAGAAAATAGTGGCCTGCTGCTGGGAAAGTGGGGGTGGGGCGAGGGGAGGCCGGTGGTGTCTGCTGCTGGACCAGAAGGAGACATTTTGACCCGCTGCTAGGAAAAGTGGGGGTGGGGAGGGCGAGCAGAGGCACGTGTGTCTGCTGCTGGGCCAGAAGGAGATATTTTTGACCAGCTGCTAGGAAAAGTGGGGGTGGGGAGGAGCGAGGGGAGGCCGGTGGTGTCTGCTGCTGGGTCAGAAGGAGAATAGTGGCCTGCTGCTGTGAAAAGTGGGGGTGGGGCGAGGGAGGCCGGTGGTGTCGCTGCTGGACCAGAAGGCGATATTTTGACCCGCTGCTAGGAAAGTGGGGTGGGGGAGGGGCGAGCGGAGGCACGTGGTGTCTGCTGCTGGGCAGAAGGAGATATAGTGGCCTGCTGCTGGAAAAGTGGGGGTGGGGGGGCGAGGGGAGGCAGGTGGTGTCTGCTGCTGGGCCAGAAGGAGATATAGTGGCCCGCTGCTGGGAAAAGTGGGTGGGGGAGGGCGAGGGGAGGCCGTGGTGTCTGCTGCTGGGCCAGAAAGAGACATAGTGGCCTGCTGCTGGGAAAAGTGGGGGGTGGGGCGAGGGGAGGCCGGTGGTGTCTGCTGCTGGACCAGAAGGAGATATTGTTGCCCGCTGCTGGGAAAAGTGGGGGTGGGGAGGGGCGAGCAGAGGCACGTGGTGTCTGCTGCTGGGCCAGAAGGAGAATTTTGACCTGCTGCTAGAAAAGTGGGGGTGGGGGAGGGGCGAGGGAGGCCGGTGGTGTCTGCTGCTGGTCAGAAGGAGACATAGTGGCCTGCTGCTGTGAAAAGTGGGGGTGGGGCGAGGGAGAGCCGGGTGGTGTTTGCTGCTGGACCAGAAGGCGATATTTTGACCCGCTGCTTAGGAAAAGAGAGGGGTGGAGGTAGGGCGCGTGGAGGAGGCGGGCTGTGTGGATGGGGGCTGTTGCGCTGGGTCAGAAGGAGATATAGTGGCCTGCTGATGGGAAAGTGGGGTGGGGGAGGGGCGAGGGGTGCAGGTGGTGTCTGCTGCTGGGCAAGAAGGAGATATAGTGGCCTGCTGCTGTGAATACTGGGGTGGGGGAGGCGAGGGGAGGCACGTGGTGTCTGCTGCTGGGCCAGAAGGAGAAATAGTGGCCTGCTGCTGGGAAAGTGGGGTGGGCGAGGGAGGCCGGTGGTGTCTGCTGCTGGACCAGAAGGAGACATTTTGACCGCGCTGCCTAGGAAAAGTGGGGGTGGGAAGGGCGAGCAGAGGCACGTGGTGTCTGCTGCTGGGCCAGAAGGAGATATTTTGACCAGCTGCTAGGAAAAGTGGGGTGGGGGAGGAGCGAGGGAGGCCCGGTGGTGTCTGCTGCTGGGTCAGAAGGAAGACATAGTGGCCTGCTGCTGTGAAAAGTGGGGTGGGCGAGGGAGGCGGTGGTGTTCGCTGCTGGACCAGAAGGCGATTATTTTGACCTGCTGGGTAGGCAGGGGAGTTGCTAGGTCTGGAAAAGACCCGGGCTAAGCTGATGTCGGAACTGTTGGGACTGGGGCTAGCTAGTCTTTTGGCTGTAGCTCCTGAGATTATATCCGGGCTACAACCAAAAGATCAGGGCTATAGGCCCCTTAGCCCCCCTAGCAGCCCCTGCTGGTAGGAAAAGTGGGGTGAGGGAGGGGCGAGCGAAGGCACGTGGTGTCTGCTGCTGGGTCCAGAAGGAGATATAGTGGCCTGCTGATGGGAACGTGGGGTGGGGGAGGGGCGAGGGGTGGCAGGTGGTGTCTGCTGCTGGGCAAGAAGGAGATATAGTGGCCTGCTGCTGTGAATAGTGGGGGTGGGGGAGGGGCGAGGGGAGGCACGTGGTGTCTGCTGCTGGGCCAGGAGGAGAAATAGTGGCCTGCTGCTGGGAAAGTGGGGGTGGGGCGAGGGGAGGCCGGTGGTGTCTGCTGCTGGACCAGAAGGAGACATTTTGACCCGCTGCTAGGAAAAGTGGGGGTGGGGAGGGGCGAGCAGAGGCACGTGGTGTCTGCTGCTGGGCCAGAAGGAGATATTTTGACCAGCTGCTAGGAAAAGTGGGGGTGGGGGAGGAGCGAGGGGAGGCCGGTGGTGTCTGCTGCTGGGTCAGAAGGAGACATAGTGGCCTGCTGCTGTGAAAAGTGGGGGTGGGGCGAGGGGAGGCCGGTGGTGTTCGCTGCTGGACCAGAAGGCGATATTTTGACCCGCTGCTAGGAAAAGTGGGGGTGGGGGAGGGGCGAGCGGAGGCACGTGGTGTCTGCTGCTGGGTCAGAAGGAGATATAGTGGCCTGCTGCTGGGAAAGTGGGGGTGGGGGAGGGGCGAGGGGTGGCAGGTGGTGTCTGCTGCTGGGCAAGAAGGAGATATAGTGGCCTGCTGCTGTGAATAGTGGGTGTGGGGGAGGGGCGAGGGGAGGCACGTGGTGTCTGCTGCTGGGCCAGAAGGAGAAATAGTGGCCTGCTGCTGGGAAAGGGGGGTGGGGGTGGGCGAGAGAAGGCAGGTGGTGTCTGCTGCTGGGCCAGAAGGAGATATTGTGGCCCGCTGCTGGGAAAAGTGGGGTGGAGGAGGGGTGAGGGGAGGCCAGTGGTGTCTGCTGCTGGGCCAGAAGGAGATATTTTGACCCGCTGCTAGGAAAAGTAGGGGTGGGGGAGGGGCGAGGGAGGCCGGTGGTGTCTGCTGCTGGGTCAGAAGGAGACATAGTGGCCTGCTGCTGTGAAAAGTGGGGTGGGCGAGGGAAGGCCGGTAGTGTCTGCTGCTGGGCCAGAAGGAGATATTGTGACCTGCTGCTGAGAAGGGAGATGGAACGCAATAAGGGCCGCTTCTGGGACAGGTAGGGGCCTGCTGCTGTGAAGGGGGGCAAACAGGGTGGTCTGTGCTGCTGGGCCAGAAGGAGATATAGTGGCCTGCTGCTGGCGAAAGTGGGGTTGGGGAGGGGCAAGGGGAGGCAGTTGGTGTCTGCTGCTGGGTCAGAAGGAGATATAGTGGCCTGCTGATGGGAAAGTGGGGGTGGGGGAGGGGCGAGGGGTGGCAGGTGGTGTCTGCTGCTGGGCAAGAAGGAGATATAGTGGCCTGCTGCTGTGAATGGTGGGGGTGGGGAGGGGCGAGGGAGGCACGTGGTGTCTGCTGCTGGGCCAGGAGGAGAAATAGTGGCCTGCTGCTGGGAAAGTGGGGGTGGGGCGAGGGGAGGCCGGTGGTGTCTGCTGCTGGACCAGAAGGAGACATTTTGACCCGCTGCTGGAAAAGTGGGGGTGGGGAGGGCGAGCAGGAGGCAGCGTGGTGTCTGCTGCTGGGCCAGAAGGAGATATAGTGGCCAGCTGCTGGAAAAGTGGGGTGGGGGAGTGCGAGGGGAGGCCGGTGGTGTCTGCTGCTGGGTCAGAAGGAGACATAGTGGCCTGCTGCTGTGAAAAGTGGGTGGGGGCGAGGGGCGGCCGTGGTGTTCGCTGCTGGACCAGAAGGCGATATTTTGACCCGCTGCTAGAAAAGTGGGGTGGGGGAGGGGCGAGCGGAGGCACGTGGTGTCTGCTGCTGGGCCAGAAGGAGAAATAGTGGCCTGCTGCTGGGAAAGTGGGGGTGGGGAGGGGCGAGGGAAGGCAGGTGGTGTCTGCTGCTGGGCCAGAAGGAGATATTGTGGCCCGCTGCTGGAAAAGTGGGTGGGGAGGGGCGAGGGGAGGCCGGTGGTGTCTGCTGCTGGGTCAGAAGGAGATATAGTGCCTGCTGCTGGAAAAGTGGGGTGGGGGAGGGCGAGGGAGGCAGGTGGTGTCTGCTGCTGGGCCAGAAGGAGATATTTGACCCGCTGCTAGGAAAAGTGGGTGGGGGGAGGGGCGAGCAGAGCACGTGGTGTCTGCTGCTGGGCCAGAAGGAGATATTTTGACCTGCTGCTAGGAAAAGTGGGGGTGGGGGAGGGGCGAGGGAGGCCGGTTGTGTCTGCTGCTGGGTCAGAAGGAGACATAGTGGCCTGCTGCTGTGAAAAGTGGGGTGGGGCGAGGGGAGGCCGTGGTGTCTCGCTGCTGGACCAGAAGGGATATTTTGACCCGCTGCTAGGAAAAGTGGGGTGGGGGAGGGGCGAGCGGAGGCACGTGGTGTCTGCTGCTGGGTCAGAAGGAGATATAGTGGCCTGCTGATGGGAAAGTGGGGTGGGGAGGGGCGAGGGGTGGCAGGTGGTGTCTGCTGCTGGGCAAGAAGGAGATATAGTGGCCTGCTGCTGTGAATACTGGGGGTGGGGGAGGGGCGAGGGGAGGCACGTGGTGTCTGCTGCTGGGCCAGAAGGAGAAATAGTGGCCTGCTGCTGGGAAAGTGGGGGTGGGGCGAGGGGAGGCCGGTGGTGTCTGCTGCTGGACCAGAAGGAGACATTTTGACCCGCTGCTAGGAAAAGTGGGGGTGGGGAGGGGCGAGCAGAGGCACGTGGTGTCTGCTGCTGGGCCAGAAGGAGATATTTTGACCAGCTGCTAGGAAAAGTGGGGTGGGGGGAGGAGCGAGGGGAGGCCGGTGGTGTCTGCTGCTGGGTCAGAAGGAGACATAGTGGCCTGCTGCTGTGAAAAGTGGGGGTGGGGCGAGGGGAGGCCGGTGGTGTTCGCTGCTGGACCAGAAGGCGATATTTTGACCTGCTGGTAGGCAGGGGAGTTGCTAGGTCTGGAAAAGACCCGGGGCTAAGCTGATGTCGGAACTGTTGGGACTGGGGGCTAGCTAGTCTTTTGGCTGTAGCTCCTGAGATTATATCCGGGGCTACAACCAAAAGATCAGGGGCTATAGCCCCCTTAGCCCCCCCCTAGCAACGCCCCTGCTGGTAGGAAAAGGGGTGGGGGAGGGGCGAGGGGAGGCACGTGGTGTCTGCTGCTGGGCCAGGAGGAGAAATAGTGGCCTGCTGCTGGGAAAGTGGGGGTGGGGCGAGGGGTGGCAGGTGGTGTCTGCTGCTGGCAAGAAGGAGATATAGTGGCCTGCTGCTGTGAATAGTGGGGGGTGGGGGAGGGGCGAGGGGAGGCACGTGGTGTCTGCTGCTGGGCCAGGAGGAGAAATAGTGGCCTGCTGCTGGAAAGTGGGGTGGGGCGAGGGGAGGCCGGTGGTGTCTGCTGCTGGACCAGAAGGAGACATTTTGACCCGCTGCTAGGAAAAGTGGGGTGGGGAGGGCGAGCAGAGGCACGTGGTGTCTGCTGCTGGGCCAGAAGGAGATATTTTGACCAGCTGCTAGGAAAAGTGGGGTGGGGGAGGAGCGAGGGGAGGCCGGTGGTGTCTGCTGCTGGTCAGAAGGAGACATAGTGGCCTGCTGCTGTGAAAAGTGGGGTGGGGCGAGGGAGGCCGGTGGTGTTCGCTGCTGGACCAGAAGGCGATATTTTGACCCGCTGCTAGGAAAAGTGGGGGTGGGGGGAGGGGCGAGCGGAGGCACGTGGTGTCTGCTGCTGGTCAGAAGGAGATATAGTGGCCTGCTGCTGGGAAGTGGGGTGGGGGAGGGGCGAGGGGTGGCAGGTGGTGTCTGCTGCTGGCCAGAAGGAGAAATAGTGGCCTGCTGCTGGGAAAGTGGGGTGGGGGTGGGCGAGAGAAGGCAGGTGGTGTCTGCTGCTGGGCCAGAAGGAGATATTGTTGCCCGCTGCTGGAAAAGTGGGTGGAGGAGGGGTGAGGGGAGGCCAGTGGTGTCTGCTGCTGGGCCAGAAGGAGATATTTTGACCCGCTGCTAGGAAAAGTAGGGGTGGGGGAGGGGCGAGGGAGGCCGGTGGTGTCTGCTGCTGGGTCAGAAGGAGACATAGTGGCCTCTGCTGTGAAAAGTGGGGTGGGGCGAGGGAAGGCCGGTAGTGTCTGCTGCTGGGCCAGAAGGAGATATTGTGACCTGCTGCTGAGAAGGGAGATGGAACGCAATAAGGGCCGCTTCTGGGACAGGTAGGGGCCTGCTGCTGTGAAAGGGGGGCAAACAGGGTGGTCTGTGCTGCTGGGCAGAAGGAGATATAGTGGCCTGCTGCTGGCGAAAGTGGGGGTTGGGAGGGGCAAGGGGAGGCAGTTGGTGTCTGCTGCTGGGTCAGAAGGAGATATAGTGGCCTGCTGATGGGAAAGTGGGGGTGGGGGAGGGGCGAGGGTGGCAGGTGGTGTCTGCTGCTGGCAAGAAGGAGATATAGTGGCCTGCTGCTGTGAATAGTGGGGTGGGGGAGGGGCGAGGGAGGCACGTGGTGTCTGCTGCTGGGCCAGGAGGAGAAATAGTGGCCTGCTGCTGGGAAAGTGGGGGTGGGGCGAGGGAGGCCGTGGTGTCTGCTGCTGGACCAGAAGGAGACATTTTGACCCGCTGCTAGGAAAAGTGGGGGTGGGGAGGGCGAGCAGAGGCACGTGGTGTCTGCTGCTGGGCCAGAAGGAGATATTTTGACCAGCTGCTAGGAAAAGTGGGGTGGGGGAGGAGCGAGGGGAGGCCGGTGGTGTCTGCTGCTGGGTCAGAAGGAGACATAGTGGCCTGCTGCTGTGAAAAGTGGGGGTGGGGCGAGGGAGGCCGGTGGTGTTCGCTGCTGGACCAGAAGGCGATATTTGGACCCGCTGCTAGGAAAAGTGGGGTGGGGGAGGGCGAGCGGAGGCACGTGGTGTCTGCTGCTGGGTCAGAAGGAGATATAGTGGCCTGCTGCGGGAAAGTGGGGGGGGGAGGGGCGAGGGGTGGCAGGTGGTGTCTGCTGCTGGGCAAGAAGGAGATATAGTGGCCTGCTGCTGTGAATAGTGGGTGTGGGGGAGGGGCGAGGGGAGGCACGTGGTGTCTGCTGCTGGGCCAGAAGGAGAAATAGTGGCCTGCTGCTGGGAAAGGGGGGTGGGGGTGGGCGAGAGAAGGCAGGTGGTGTCTGCTGCTGGGCCAGAAGGAGATATTGTGGCCCGCTGCTGGGAAAAGTGGGGTGGAGGAGGGGTGAGGGGAGGCCAGTGGTGTCTGCTGCTGGGCCAGAAGGAGATATTTTGACCCGCTGCTAGGAAAAGTAGGGTGGGGGGAGGGGCGAGGGGAGGCCGGTGGTGTCTGCTGCTGGGTCAGAAGGAGACATAGTGGCCTGCTGCTGTGAAAAGTGGGGGTGGGGCGAGAGAAGGCCGGTAGTGTCTGCTGCTGGGCCAGAAGGAGATATTGTGACCTGCTGCTGAGAAGGGAGATGGAACGCAATAAGGGCCGCTTCTGGGACAGGTAGGGGCCTGCTGCTGTGAAAGGGGGGCAAACAGGGTGGTCTGTGCTGCTGGGCCAGAAGGAGATATAGTGGCCTGCTGCTGGCGAAAGTGGGGGTTGGGGAGGGGCAAGGGGAGGCAGTTGGTGTCTGCTGCGGAGCCAGAAGGAGATATTGTGACCTGCTGCTGGGAAGGGAAGGTGAACGGAGGGGGAGTGGTGATTTCTGCCTCTATGTGTTTAGGGCCACTTCTGAGACAGGTATGGGGGGGCTGCTGCTGTGAAGGGGGGCAAACGGGGTGATGTCTGCTGCTTGGCGAAAAGAAGATATAGTGGCCTGCCGCTGGGAAGGGAAGGCGAACGGAGGGGGAGCGGTGATGTCTGCTTCTGAGAGATATGCCCTGCTGCTGGTAGATAGGCGGGGGGCAGAGGAAATGCTTAATAGCGAGTACTCGAGCCTACAAAGGGATGATGTATATTATATCTATCTATTTGCTACAATCAGATCATGGTTTTCCAACATTATGGAGAAGGAAGGCGCAGAAAGTCTTATATCACCTAAATATCTCTGATGCTACCCTGATTGCAAATCCAAATTTGGTTAAAAAACAACTTTGGAAATTGGATTGGATAAAATCAAGAGAGGCGTGCTTAAGTACAAATCCTTTGAAATAAATCCCTTCAAATTAAAGCGCTATGGTATAATTGAACCATACCTGATTCTCTTTCCAAATGCGCGGCAAAGAGACGACTTTCTGCGTTTTCGTCTAAACATATGGCCAACTCACGAGATTCTATGTAAGAGAAAAATGTTATTACCGGAGGCGGTGAAATGTAGATTCTGTTCCACGGAAAGAGAAACTTTATTCCACCTATGTACCGAATGCACTCATTTGCTACCACGAAGAATTGTTTATTTTAAACATTTATTTGAGGGGTCAACTATTGATTCATCACTAGAATTGTGGAACTTATTATTTCACACAACCAGGAAATCAGTCAGATACGCTATTTTACATTTTTTATATAGCCTAAAATTAAGTATAAATGGAGATATAGGGGAAAGAAAATGAAATTTAACCTCAACCTGATTTTACGAAATGCAAGAATGAAATTGTTTTGATGTTTTAAATCTTTCTTTCCTTTTAAACAAATAAGACTAAAATACACAGAATTAACAAATAGCCTTTTATAGGCTTTCGCATTCTAGTTACATTTTTATTTTTTTTTTCTTTCCTTTTCCCTCTTATGAAATCAATTGCTTTTGTATATTGCATACTTGTATTCTGTTGTTACTATAGAAAAATTGTATACATTTTATGAATTATGAAATTTTGTATAAATTACTGTTGAAAAATTCAAGTATATTATACTGAATAAAACAATAAAAACTAAAAAAAAAAAAAAATAGCGGGGGGCAGAGGCCTGCTTCTGGAGAAGGGGGGGGGTTAACGGAGGAAGTGTTGTCCTCTGCTCAGAGAGAGGGAGATCAAGGGGCCTGCTGCCGTGTAGGGGGGCTAAAGGGTGCGTGTCTGCTGCTGGGAGAGCGAGAGATAATGGGAGATGCTAATTTGAAGGGGTGTGGGGATATGCTGACAGTTCTTTAAATCAACCAGAAATCTGCAGATGGGAAAACACATTATTGGTTTGCAAGAGTTTATTCTTCAACTGAACACATTTAGACAGCTACTGGATGCATGTCTTCTTAAACAACATCTGAAAATATGAGTGCTTGCAGACTGACTGTCCTTTACAAATACAACTTCAATTAGGCATGGACATTTTGATTAATACAGTGCCCCAATACATTTTGCTTCTAAGTATCACATAGATGGATTAAATGAAGCAGCCAGTAAGCTAGCTCAGCGAGTTAAGCACCTGCTTCAGTCTCAGTTCAGAATCCCGGTAAGTAGTAAAAATGTGAGCTACTCAATAAATGTGTTCAGGTCCTATTTAAGAGAGCCGTACCACTCTTATTTAGGAAAGAAACCTCCCTGTGAATATTAAGTTGTAACAAATGCTGTCAAATCCACTCCAAGCTTGGACAGGTATTTTAGCAGCGGCCATGCTGATTAAGTTTGCAGTGTGAGTTCTGCAAAACAAACAATATGAAGGATAATGGAGTGCACATGATCGCCTGTGATCATTGCATTGCATGACAATGTGCCTGCTCCTGGGCACAGCTCTCAAACAACTTGTGGGTCTGATCAGAAGTTGGCTCAATGTTCAGTCAATTTTCCTACTTTTAGTTCCTTGCCACCAGTGTCGGATAGGCCAATCTGCCACTCTGCCCGTTGCCGGGCTGAAATCATATGCAGTCCCTGGGGATCACTTTTTGCCCACGCCCGGCCGGTTTGAAAATAAAAATGTAAAGTTTGAAAAAGCACATGCAACAGGATAATTCATGCTAACACATGTTACCTTGCTTTGATGATTGATTTACCTGCATAATGTGTGCATCCTAAATAATGATGTATACCTTATTCACATGCTGCTACAGCATGCAGCCAGCTTTTCACCAGACCTGCAGATGAACTTAACTGGTCTGCTGTTAAATCTCAGTTACCAGTTTAATGGTATCCACTACAGAGTAATTTATCCTTTTACTATAGCCGATATGATTGGTCACTGGGTTCAGTGCTCGCTGCTGCGATATGTGTGTGATTTGCAGGTTGCTGGTTCGAATCCCAGAAAGCCCATCTCAGCCTTGCATCCTTCTGAGGTCAATAAATGAGTACCAACACAGGTTGGGTGATATTGTGTGCATATTTGCTCTATAAAAAAGAGCTTAAGTGTAAATGCCATTCAATAACATATCATTTGGCCTTGGACATCTGCTTGCATTCACAGTAATTGACAATATGGATCTATACACACAGATATTAATGATACATATGGTGATCCATTCTTGTATGAAATGTATATCACATTATTGAAATCATAACATATTTTTCGTAGTGTACTTAGCACATTGCTATTTGATGCCATTTCCTGTTTTGACAAGGGGTGAAAGGTCGTGTTTCTTCGCTTCCCAGGATGTCGCTTTTGGGTGGGGTCAAATGACATCACTTCTGGTGATGTCATCAGAGGTCAAGGGTCGGGAGGCAAGGGGTGGGCCACATTTTCGAGGTGAGGGATCGGCCACTTTTTCTTGGGTGTCTGGGCCTATTTCTTGTGCCAGTCTGACCCTGCTTGCCTCCCTCACATTGGCGGTCTGGGGTACATTTACCCACTCAGCAGAATTCCCTTCCATCACCAATCTGCACTCAGCAGTTACCAGCAGACCATCACCAATCTGCACTTCAGCAGTTACCAGCAGAATGGCTGCGCTGGTTCCTTTGAGCGCCATTGCCTCGCATCAAAACTGCGTTTTGCAGCTACAAAATGATGGCTGCACTGTCTTGCTAAGCACCTATTGGGCAAGATGAAACATGGAACAGACTGAGAAAGGCTGCTAGTGTGTTTCCTTATGTGCACCAAAGAAGAGAATTGAAAAGCAGCGCTGCTGTGCTGCTAGCTCAAAGCTTCCCATTGAAAAAGGAAATATTTTACATTTAAAATGATGCCACCCTGATGCTCTTTTCATCTGTTCAACAATATACAGTTCTGATCCTGTAAAACGCAACTATGCCCAGCCATATTCAAGTTGCGCTTTAGCAAAATAAAGCATTTCTCACAGAATGACAGGCTGTGCCAGGCAAGGTCTTGGGAATCACCAGAAACTTTACTCTCAGCCGTACGGAAAAAACTCTTGACTTTTATGCTACAAAATGTCAACAATAGATGCTTCAAAAGAAACCCTAGCTCTCTGTGCATATGTATAATTACAGTGGACCTGTGCCTTGAACAGATTGCTGTGTAAGAGAAACTGACTAAGGCTGCAAACAATGTTTGGAATCCAGATGGAAGAGAAAACCGAATTTGAAAGGGACATCACAGCAGAATTCAACACGTGTCAAAATCTTTTGCAAACAAGAACAATATCTATTTTAAAAGTGTAATGTTGAATAAGGCCTAGTCCTTGCCTGGAAATGTAAAGTGGGTTTGGTTAAAATCTAAGGTAATGTTTTATTCCAACAGCCTTGCCTTTTGGGCTCAGGAAAACGAAATAAATAAATAAATAAATATATATACATAAAATGCATTGGCTGTACTGGGGAACCAGCCAAACAGGTTTTTTCTGCCCTGGCTTCAAAGGACATTGCACCCCCCCCAGTGGACCCGCATCTGGAAGCTCTGAATGGACCAAGGGGGAGAATGTAAGACGCTCGTCCAGACTTTGTGGCTTGGTTCCAGCTTGACACAATGGATTCTGGGACACCTAAGTGTTACTTTTGGAAGTCACACCTCCCATCCACTCAAACCAAGGAGCTCCAAAGACAACTCCATGGCAACTCTGGGTTAAACTGACAGTTGGTGGTAGCCTGGGCAGAAATGACCATATTTGGAGGACAAAGGCCAGCCCATCTGGCTCAAAAGACTATTTTAATGAACAAACTCTAAAACTGTTATTTCTACAACCGGACAACACAGTAATGTAAACATTTTACAGTTTAAATGTAATTTAAATGTAATTTTTTGTGGCTTTAAAACAAGATATCGTGGCTGTCCATAGTATGTATTGGACGCAAATGCCAGGAAAAGGTGAATCACAGGAAACGTACATATGTTGGAACGTTAAACATTAATGGAAATATGCTCTATGATAATATGTACACATATCTAAAATTGTGGAATTTTGGGTGAAGCGGTTCCCACTAAAAATTGCGAAAAAGTATTAGAAGGCCGAAACAATGTTGTACAGACCTGGGAGTTGGAATACCATGCTCTGTATGAAATATGTCACTTGCCTATGTAATTAGCAAAAGTGCCACAACTGTAAAAAGGATCGATTCATATCATAATTGATTTTGTGCAAAAATGACTGTGGGATGGCTTTGTGCCTCATAAAACACAACCCCATAAACTTAGTCCCCTCCTGGAGGAGGCTGACCTATCCGCTTCTTAGGGGTAGGTCTAGCTTAGCTCTGCCCAACAATAAATCCTGTGATGTCACCTGCCTTATATAAAGGGGTGAAGCTCACAAAGACAGGACACTCTCTTCTGAATTTTCCAGCACCTGCGTATCCAGATATTCCACTTAACTTTGCAAGATTCCAGCTTCTACTGCCAGGCCAAAGCATAGCTGATCCTATCCCGGTAGGACCATTGATCCAGAAACCCCAATAACAATTCCAATAACTAGGGGGAAAAGCTGTGGTACCCTTTTGGGAGTATCCTGTGACCAGACGGGCTTTTTGCCCCACTATCTGCATGCCAGCCGTACCCTTGCTATCCAGTGACCAGACAAGCCCAGCTGTTTGCTGTTAGGAGAGCCTGCCGTGCTGTTACCAGAGCCTTTGAGTCCAGAGACCCAGTTGGCTGGCCCAAATTCCAAACTAAAGTGCTGATTGTGAGTATTTCCCCATCCCATAGCCACACATAGCATACCCCATCTTGATACCTTGTCCTGTCCATACCCTGGTAACTTGTTTAAAACTGTCAGAATTCTCTGTGCATCCTGTCCTTAATTTTCTAGTGTTAGCGCCATTCTTCTACTCATCTCTGTCTTGCATAGATCCTTAGTCATATTTTGAATAATTTAACTAATTCCCACAGAAAGCTGAACGCGGAGTGAAATGGTTAACGTTGCAAATGAACCTTGGAGCGTACCATGCCTTTCTTTAACATCTAGACATGATAATCTAGTTTAAGTAAAACTTGTCCTTTCTTTCCAAACTGACTTTCTCTGTTAACTGCGTTTATTTTCCAAAAACCGAATCTCCTTCCATATTGAAAATCTCATCCAGGTATTCAGCTAGAGTCACTCTTTCACTTCTATATTATCCCTGTGATGTGCATCTATCACTTAGCCTAAAAACCACATTCCGATTCTGTCTATTTCACCTGTTTTTTTTAAAAAAAACCTGTTTTGACATTTAAAACTGCAAAAAGAGGAAAATGCAACTTTTCAACGTGCGGTTTTGGCTGCACTGTGCTCTTACATTCAAGTTGCTTTTTGAACTGTATGCCCTTTGTTGATACCTTGCCTGGTAGTTGCTAGTGATATTACATCCTTGATACTGTGATAAATCATATTTACCTCATTTATTCAACCACAAATTTAAATTAATTATTTACCAATTCCGAGTGTCATTTTATGCAATTGCAAAGGGTTTTTGCCTCTTATTTCGCAAGGGAAGGTCGGATTTTAATTCTGTTTGCTGCTCCTTTCTATCCACTCAAAATCCGATTAATTGGGGTTTGAGGGAGTATTGCAGGGGAAAATCTTAACTCGGGTGCTATCTACACGGACAGTAAAATTGCTCCTAATTATCTGTGCTTTGGATATGTTCTAGTAGAAAGTCAACCAAGTGTATTTCATCAGTTTATATTGTAATTATCACCTCATTGGTGATTGCTGCCCAGTATTCAAACTGTGTGATTTTCTTTGAATTTAAAATAAATAAATATTGTATTACCACCCACCGGCCTGGTTCATGGTCAATTGTGACCCAGGGTATTTGTAAAAGGGGGTGTGAGGTGGGTTGGGTGCCAGCTTAATCCAAATTCGTAGAAAATAAAGAAAATGCATTCTAATTCCGCGCTACATCCTAGGCTAAGGGCAAGCGTCCTGGTCCGGTGTGTGACGCCTGATTGGAATCCTTTATAGTGGTTATGCAGGCTTTACCAGATGATAAGGCCTGCAGGATCCTTTCTGCCTAGCAAGTCATAGGCCCCCTGCTACGCTTCGCTGCTCTTTGGCTGCTGCAGCATCCATGGCCAGCTCGGCGCATCCTCACCGCCTGCCCCTTCCTGTGAGACATGATGTCATCCTTGTCCTCCCTCTGACTCCTGTCTCACGGGTGCTGCCTCCTTCCTGCCTAGCGAGCCACCTTCTCTCCAGCTACACCTCCTTCCGCCCCTCATATCTTCATTTTGCATTGTCTTAAATGTCTTCCAGCCAAGTCCCACTCTTAGTATCCCAGCACTACATCGCTCCCCAGCACTTGTCCCGGAGCATTGATAGCTAGGCAGACCTGAGGTGGCTTTAACGTCCTGTAACTGTCCAGAGGATACAGTAAGTCCTAGGGAACATTACTGGCCAGTTACCGCTCCCCAGCCCTCTTCTATACTTATTATTGATTAAGTATACTCCCAGATATTACTCACAGGCTTTGACTAGAATGCTCAAGTTGGACCAGCATATTACTGTCAGAGCAACCTGGTCAAAACTTTGGGAGGTCAAGAGCTATGCCTGTGGTTCTTGGGTCTCGAAAGCCAGGTGGCCCATTGTCCTGGAGGCTTCAAGTGGTGCAAGGTGGTGCCTTCTCACTTCGGAAGTTCAGTCCATTTGTTGGTTCTCTTCTGTGGTCAAGCTGTGCTATGGAGCTATGTACTACCCCTTTTGTTGTACATTTCATACAACGTCATATTAAAGAGAACGTTCTTGAGCAATATCCGACCACCTCACCATGTGCTCTGCAGGGGTGAAATGGAAACTGATACCAAGTGGAATGTTTAAGCAACAATGCCACATTCCAGTTACCATAACACGTGGTAATGGCCCCGGCCGAAATGCATATTAATATCAATAATGGCAGCCATTAAAAAGGGATTAAAAAAACTGAACACAGAAAATGGCCGCCAGGGAACAGGGAGAAGGCACTACATGTAGTCCTTTCTACCTTCCCATGGCGACCAAACGCAGAAAAGGAAGGACCATTGAGGGTGCAGGTAAGGCTTTGTCGGGCTGGTAACGACCAGTCGAGGGCCAATAAAATCACTTGTTACAATCTCATTGTCCCTCGCCGGGTACTAATACCTAGTACAGCTGGAGGAGGGGGCATTATTGGTGGTAGCATGCCGGGGAAACCCTGATATGCTAAGTGCAAGGGAAATACATTTCTTTTTCTTAAATGCAGACCTTGGCAAGACTACATACAGCCCATTGAGTGGGAGATGGAAAAGAAGAAAAAAAAACATTGGCCGCCATATTAATGGAAGATGGGGCTGCAAGTGGAGCCCAACTTTAATTTCCATGGTCTGGTTGGCGTGTTGTTGCTGGTATGATGGATGAAGTTGAAGTTTAATGTGACAGCAATGCTTTAAGTGGCATGTAAAATCGACGGATTCAGGGAGCCAATGAGGGCATGGCCTAATGAGGAGCATGCGCCTTAGGTAAGTACCACCTCCCACTTATCCTTTTGTTACTTAATTGTGGTCTCAAGGCCCACCAGACAGCCCTTTGCAGCGATCATCATCCTGCATCTCTTAGTTAAAGGGATGCCTGGCAGGGATTGGTGCCACAATTAAGGAAGAAAATGCAGAGGCGGCTAGAAGCCAAGCCCATTATTCCAAAGCCCAAAGCTCTCGTTTTAGCGCAACAGCTTCAATATTTGGACAAATAGGCCTTGGCTTCTAGCGGCCTGATCACCTGGGGCGATAAGGGGACATATAGAGCCCTGGTAGCACCTTGTCTCAGAAACACTTTTCGGAGAGTACTGGGGCTGGCTACCCCAGCCCACTTAAAGCCCTGCATGGCAGCCAGGTGAAGAAGAGTGGGCCACAGAAGAGTGGTAGGGCCAGAAGGTAATGCAGTCCCCTGTAGATTGGGGACTGTGCGGGCAGTGCTAAGGGAGAGAGATGGAGCCGGGGATGGTCCGGAGAGCGAGCTCCAGTGGAGTAACTTTGCTGAAAATGTTGGGACATCATGACAACTGAAAGAATGGGGTGGGGTGGAGTGGGTAGACGTAGGCACTGAGGGATAAGACTAAACTACTACACGACAAGAGTCCATTGCTGACGCCCTCGGTTATAACTTTCATAAGACTGAAGTGTGGGTACAGTATGGCATGCTCGGCAGAATCATATACACAAAACATTCCAGTGTGCCTTTGTATGGACATTGGGCACATCCGACTAAAACAGGCATATGTGCTGTTACATAAGGGAGCACCACATAGTTGCCAATAACCAATGGGGTGGCGACTTGTGCAGCGCACAAATCATTGCTGCAAACATATCACTGTACTGATTTGCCATGGACTACTGTCTGCACGGTGACAGACAATGAACGCTACTTTCCTAATCAAGGTGCCAAGTGACATTAAGTTGCCATCTGGTGTGACGCTAGGCAGTGGCTGGCTTGTTTAGACAATTAAATGAGCATTGATGCTGAGCAGATGCATTTAGTCCATGTCCCAAAGCAGCCACCAGAATACTTAAGCAAGAAAATTAGAGTTAACCTTCCCAAGGATGCGCCATATGTAACTAAAAAGTAAAATACAAAAAAAAACGTGTTGGTAAGTCAAATAAAGAGGCATGAAAATAAAGAAAATTGTTTCAAACTTATCTGTGCAGCATTTTAATTCTCTTTGAAGAATGCATAGGTTTGGTCCGCTAACTGATACTTGTGCTGGCCTGGTTAATACAAATGCCCCATGGTCAGTTCTTAACTCAGAACTTAACAGTTCTTGACACTGAAATGTTAAGCACAACATACTGTGTAAAAATAATGGATTGTTAAGTGAGCCAAATTTATAAATTGCCCCACTTGAAAGGCTGTCAGCACAAAGAATGAGGGGCAGTGGTGTGTGTGTGTGGTCTGTGTGTTGAGTTAAGGTGAGCTCCAAAGGTTAGATATGAAACTTTAAATGGTGTCCTTTCCCCTGCCAAGGACTCGTGTAAAGAGCTTCAGGGATTTGAGGCCAGAGTCTTTTTTCTTTGAACTTCCACGCTCTCTTAAGATAGCTTTGGAAGAAGGCTGCAGGAGTATACCCTGGGAATTGATCAAAGCCCCTCCCCCCTCCCCCGCGGGCTTCCAATTCTTACTTTCTTTTCTTGGTGATTTTCATCACGCCACTTGCAGAACCTACCACTTCTGATAGCAAAGGGGAGAAGAGGGGTTTGAGGATCAGGAGAGAAATTGGATAGAGGGGAAGACCAACATCAAATGAAGGGGTGAGGGTGAGGGGCAATTCTGCCACAGAAAAGCATAAGTCACATTCCAGTTGCTAGAAGAAACAAGCATTTAATGCCAAGGGTGGAAAACCATGAATGCTGCATGAATCCTCATTCCTGTGCAGATGAATAGCCTAAATAAACCTCCTTCGAGCTTAGGGATCAAGGTGGCGCTCACTGTGTCCTGAGTAGCTGCTGCACTCACACCCGGCACACAGGTTCTCTCCCACATGGACCCTAGTTGATGCCCCTCCCACTGGAGACTGCTCTGGACTCTACAGTGAGGCTCGCAAGGCAGTTGGGAGTCACATAGAGAAGGATGTGGAAACATGTCCTCTGATCCTGAGTGAGAATCCTACTGCGCCTTTATGAGCCTCAGAGCCAGACTGCCCCCCCTGACCCCCAAGAACGAATGCACAACATCATCACCTTACACACGATTACAATGGACAGGCAGCTGAGTGAAAGCTGTGGTGAACGGGTCAGCTGCTCATTTTCTGGCTTTGGGGCACAAACCTCCTCCTTTCAGAAGGGGGGTTCTTGATGAACCAAAGCAATGTACCCACGGTTGCACGGGCCACGCCTAAGGCTTACTCATAGAAGGCACGAGAGTGCAACCAGTTCAAAGCCTAAAAGATATGACTGGCAATGCCAAGTTATAAAAGTAGCTATTTACCATCTAAAAATATGACATGCAAGGAACACGAGAAAACAAATCCCATTAAAAAATATCCTTAACATGTTGCAATCAAGTAGATGAAGTCCCAGGTAAGTTGGGCTGCCAGGGGGCATAATGTCAATCACAGACTGATGATTGGTCGATCTCCAGACGCAGATGTTATCATTAATTGAGAAAGGCAGACTAGGCCTGTTAATATTACTTGATCTCAGCGCTGCTTTTGATCTTTTAGATCATAAGATTCTATTACATAGACTGCGGGATACCGGCGGCTTGGCCATTGAAACGGTCAACTGGGTGAGATCTTTTTTACAGAGTAGAAGTTCCAGGGTGCATTGGGCGAGGCCTTCTCTGAAGCAGAGACTATCCTTTGTGGTGTCCCACAAGGAGCTTGTCTGTCGCCCTTGCTCTTTAATATTTATATTGCCCCTCTATGCAGAGAATTGGAGAAGTTGGGTTATTTTTTTACCAACTATGCTGACGACTTCCAGTTGTCAATGGAACTTTCAGGTGACCATCAGGCTGACCAATTTATACTAAATAAGTTATACAGCGTAATAAAAGATTGGATGACCACAAACTGGCTATGCCTAAATGCAGGAAGACGGAACTAATGATCTACGGCCCATAAACTAGAGAGGGACTAGCTAAGGTTTTCACTGGCTTTCAGGTGATGACAGCTTCGTTGAAGTCGTTGGCAAAGTAAAACATTAGGTGTATATATGGAGGCTTCCTTGGATGCAGGCGCGCACGTGGATGCTATAGTAAAAAACACCCACTACCACCTACGAGTACTGAGGCAGGTTGCCCTCTTATCTCTGAAAAAACCGAGCCAAACTGGTCAGAGCCGTCATCTTGCCACGACTTGACTATTGCAATGCTCTGTTGGGGGGCTAGTAGAGAAGACTTACAGCAATTGCAGAAAATCCAAAACGCTTCTGTACGTATAATATACGGTATGAAGAGGCATGAACCCCTCTAACGCGAGAAGGGAGCTACATTGGCTCCTTGTATCAGCCAGGATTTCTTTAAATTGCTGACTTTAGGTCACAAATGCATTTTTGGAACAGTTTAATTATTTGAAGGACAAAGTCACAATATATCAACCGGCAAGAAATCTGCGCTCTACAACGATTTTAAGTCTGCAGGTGCCAAGGACTAAGAAAGCCGTGGAATGGACGTTCTTTCCGGTACTCGTGGCTAAGGCCTGGAATAACTACCGTTAGGGCTTCGTATTGAGAGCAATCTCCTGGCTTTCCGGAAACTCCTGAAGACTGAACTTTTCATCTAACTTACATCTTGGTTGTCCTCACTGACCTGTTCTGCTTGTGATGGAGCGCTTGGATGCCTTAGGGCTTGTAGCGCTATAGAAATTCAATAACATAACATAACATAACATAACAGAAAAAATATCTAAAGATGAGAGAATGACCAGCAGGGGACACGTCAAAGGGCAGTATTCACCCAACGCCCCACAAGCCGAGGCACCGCGTGGATGCCTCCTGGTCAGAACCTCACTATGACCCCCCCAGTCGATTTCATCGCCCAGTGATGTCTGGCCATCACAGGGCAGGTGCAGGGTATTGGCCCTTCACAGTTTCTCTTCAGCTTTTCATTTGGGGTGCCGTTTTTGTCAAACCCTAGGATTTGCAATTGGGTAAAATACCCTGTAAATGTTCACAACTCCTTTCGTATCCCTTCAAGGCGCTGGCTGGGGCCCACTGGTCGCGAGTCTAATAGGCACTGCAGACTGTAACTGCAACGGTCTTCATCTCGAGCCACAGGCTGCCACAACCACTTCATGCCGTCCATGGGAAAGGCGGGCAGGTCTCCAGCCAGTCGATAGCCCTCTGTCCCGCAGGGTAAGTGGGTGGAATGACTGCCCCACTCGGGTACCAAGTAGGGACACCGCCCTTTCAGCCGGTAGCTTCCAGAGGAAGGCCCTCCCGATGCAAGCGGTTCGACAATAACCCTTCTTATAGCTCAGTGTGTTCTAGTTCTGAGGGGCAGTCACCAATCCTCGCCCTTCCCTAGCTAATTATGCCCACCTGTGATCTCCTTCGCTGCTTCAAAGCTGCAGAGGTTGCCACCCCTTCATTCAGTTAAACGCTTTCTACTAGCCCTGACGCACTAAACGGGTGTGACGTTTACTGCCTCGAGCCTGGCACAATTGCACCTTAGAACTATGGGACAGGGGCCAGGCCCAGGTCACAGAAAAGAACGCTGCAGAGTGAGAATGAAACTCTTCTTACCTGCTGTGCTTTGTGATCATTGAATATTCGTTCAGGACGGGTGCCCGCAACAAGGCCGCAACTTGCAAGGCTTAGGCATGGCAAAAGGCGCACACCCAATGTCACCTTGGGGGAAACTGTGCAGTGCACACGTGCTTCTCAGGGACCAGAGTTTGCCTTCGCCTAGAACACTCCAGAAGGTTGCCACAGTGCCAACCACACGCATGCATTCGTGCAGCAGCGGCGTCATCATTCACCCCACCCACACTAAAATGAATTGAATTGGCTGACAAACAGCCAATGAAATATCGTATAGTGTAGTATCCGGAAAGAAAGCCTACAGCCTGGCCCGGCCCGCCGCGGCGCTGCACACGCAGAAGCAGAAAATAAAACTCAGCTGAGCTTTATTTTCTGCTTCTGCGTGTTGGTCAGCTCATTCAGCAGAGACAATGCGGCCCCCTGGCCCTCCTGCCAAAAGATGGGGGCGACAATAAGGCATGACACAAAAGTTGGGGGGGCAAAAACCCTGTGCCCCCCTATAATTACGCCCATGGCGAGCTCACTGGGATGTGGCAGCACAGGATGCCGGCTTTGATCTTTAGATAAAGCCCACTGTCCTCAGTAGTTGATTGGTTGGCACTGTCCACAGGGCTCCAGGGTTTGAAATCGATGGGAGCTGGGATCGATTTAGCTCCTGTTTGTGGCCTAGTAGAGCCTGGTTAGCTTCACACCAACAGCTACTAGGAGATACCTTTGGCTCCCGAAGCCAACATATGCTGAACAAATACACCCAAGTGAATTCAACTATGTGCGTTTGGGACAACCCTTAGGACATAATGGGTCACAAATAATGGACAATAGTATGTGTTTCCATCTTATGTGGAAGTTAGATTTGCAGAACGCTATGTACTAGCTCCTCGTTCCCCAGTGGTAGCTCCTGGTCACTGGTTTATGCCAGTTACCCAGGCGCTGCTTTAAACTTCTGTTTATTCAATCTTAATTTCAAGCCCTGGGGCTCTATTTATATATTATAGGATTTTGTGAAATGGTAACCCATAACAAGTGTCAGCACACCAGGGCCAGAATGGGCCATAGAATTCCAATGAAAAAGTGGCCCACAATTGCAAATAGCTATTCATTTCTTTTGTGATACTGTTTGAATAGTAACCAAGGGAGAATTTTTGATTAAGTGTGATGCAAATTGTGCATTTTAAATAATATTTATTTAGCTACAATGGCCAAAACTACTAGCCACAGAGTAAATTAACTCATCAAACGGGACCAAATTGGCCTCGGCCAAAAAGAGGCCCACTTTGACTGAGAAAACAGGCCCACACCTTAATTTTGTGTTTTTGGTTCAGCCATGGGCCTAATGCCCTATAGGCCAGTCCGAGCCTGCAGCACACTACATGTTAGTCATGGACATGGGTTGGCATATGAGACTATGACGAGGCAACTAGGAATGCATTGTGATTTGAATAAACCATTCACACAGTGAAGAAAACACTCCAACCTCCCAAGGACAAAGGTCCACCAAAGAAGACAGTATTGAACAACAGCGCAGATAGAAGGTGCACCAAAGAAGACAGTATTGAACAACAGCGCAGATAGAATGTGCACCAAAGAAGACAATATTGAACAAAAGCGCTGATCGAAGGTGCCCCAAAGAAGACAGTATTGAACAACAGCGCAGATAGAAGATGCACCAAAGAAGACAGTATTGAGCAACAGCGCTGATCGAAGGTCCCCCAAAGAAGACAGTATTGAACAACAGCGCATATAGAAGGTGCACCAAAGAAGACAGTATTGAACAACAGCGCAGATAGAAGGTGCACCAAAGAAGACAGTATTGAACAACAGCGCAGATAGAAGGTGCACCAAAGAAGACAGTATTGAACAACAGCGCTGATCGAAGGTGTACCAAAGAAGACAGTATTGATCAACAGCGCAGATAGAAGTTGCACCAAAGAAGACAGTATTGAACAACAGCGCAGGTAGAAGGTGCACCAAAGAAGACAGTATTGAACAACAGGGGTGATTGAAGGTGCCCCAAAGAAGACAGTATTGAACAACAGCGCAGATAGAAGGTGCACCAAAGAAGACAGTATTGAACAACAGCGCAGATAGAAGGTGCACCAAAGAAGACAGTATTGAACAACAGCGCTGATCGAAGGTGCACCAAAGAAGACAGTATTGAACAACAGCGCAGATAAAAGGTGCACCAAAGAAGACAGTATTGAACAACAGCGCAGGGAGAAGGTGCACCAAAGAAGACAGTATTGAACAACAGCAATGATAGAAGGTGCACCAAAGAAGACAGTATTGAACAACAGCGCTGATCGAAGGTGCCCCAAAGAAGACAGTATTGAACAACAGCGCAGATAGAAGGTGCACCAAAGAAGACAGTATTGAACAACAGCGCTGATCGAAGGTGCACCAAAGAAGACAGTATTGA
The DNA here is from genome assembly GCA_002915635.3 of Ambystoma mexicanum. NCBI lineage: Eukaryota > Metazoa > Chordata > Amphibia > Caudata > Ambystomatidae > Ambystoma > Ambystoma mexicanum. Next base: position 959,776,646 of record CM030325.1, on the reverse strand, counting down.
ACAACAGCGCAGATAAAAGGTGCACCAAAGAAGACAGTATTGAACAACAGCGCAGGGAGAAGGTGCACCAAAGAAGACAGTATTGAACAACAGCAATGATAGAAGGTGCACCAAAGAAGACAGTATTGAACAACAGCGCTGATCGAAGGTGCCCCAAAGAAGACAGTATTGAACAACAGCGCAGATAGAAGGTGCACCAAAGAAGACAGTATTGAACAACAGCGCTGATCGAAGGTGCCCCAAAGAAGACAGTATTGAACAACAGCGCAGATAGAAGATGCACCAAAGAAGACAGTATTAAACAACAGCGCTGATCGAAGGTGCCCAAAGAAGACAGTATTGAACAACAGCGCAGATAGAAGGTGCACCAAGAAGACAATATTGAACAACAGCGCAGATAGAAGGTGCACCAAAGAAGACAGTATTGAACAACAGCGCTGATCGAAGGTGCCCAAAGAAGACAGTATTGAACAACAGCGCAGATAGAATGTGCACCAAAGAAGACAATATTGAACAAAAGCGCTGATCGAAGGTGCCCCAAAGAAGACAGTATTGAACAACAGCGCAGATAGAAGATGCACCAAAGAAGACAGTATTGAGCAACAGCGCTGATCGAAGGTCCCCCAAAGAAGACAGTATTGAACAACAGCGCAGATAGAAGGTGCCCCAAAGAAGACAGTATTGAACAACAGCGCAGATAGAAGGTGCACCAAAGAAGACAGTATTGAACAACAGCGCAGATAGAAGGTGCACCAAAGAAGACAGTATTGAACAACAGCGCTGATCGAAGGTGCTACCAAAGAAGACAGTATTGATCAACAGCGCAGATAGAAGTTGCACCAAAGAAGACAGTATTGAACAACAGCGCAGATAGAAGGTGCACCAAAGAAGACAGTATTGAACAACAGGGGTGATCGAAGGTGCCCAAAGAAGACAGTATTGAACAACAGCGCAGATAGAAGGTGCACCAAAGAAGACAGTATTGAACAACAGCGCGTGATCGAAGGTGCACCAAAGAAGACAGTATTGAACAACAGCGCAGATAAAAGGTGCACCAAAGAAGACAGTATTGAACAACAGCGCAGGTAGAAGGTGCACCAAAGAAGCAGTATTGAACAACAGCAAGATAGAAGGTGCACCAAAGAAGACAGTATTGAACAACAGCGCTGATCGAAGGTGCCCCAAAGAAGACAGTATTGAACAACAGCGCAGATAGAAGGTGCACCAAAGAAGACAGTATTGAACAACAGCGCTGATCGAAGGTGCCCCAAAGAAGACAGTATTGAACAACAGCGCAGATAGAAGATGCACCAAAGAAGACAGTATTAAACAACAGCGCTGATCGAAGGTGCCCCAAAGAAGACAGTATTGAACAACAGCGCAGATAGAAGGTGCACCAAAGAAGACAGTATTGAACAACAGCGCAGATAGAAGGTGCACCAAAGAAGACAGTATTGAACAACAGCGCTGATCGAAGGTGCCCAAAGAAGACAGTATTGAACAACAGCGCAGATAGAAGGTGCACCAAAGAAGACAGTATTGAACAACAGCGCAGAGAGAAGGTGCACCAAAGAAGACAGTATTGAACAACAGCAATGATAGAAGGTGCACCAAAGAAGACAGTATTGAACAACAGCGCAGAAAGAAGGTGCACCAAAAAAGACAGTATAGAACAACAGCAATGATAGAAGGTGCACTAAGGCGAAACTCAAGAGTTTGCGGTATGGGCTAAGATCTGGCGTTGAAATGTACAGAATAAACTTAAAAGGTATAGATGGTGCAAGGGATCCCATAAACAGCACCGACTTCAAGGTAGCTCTGTGAGTTGAGCAATCACTGCTGGGATTTGTGTGCAAACTGCAGTCACCCACCAGGCTTACTCCGAGCGTCATCTATCCAAGACTGATAAATGGCATTTGGTCATGGAAGTAGTGGCTATGATTACGATTCCTGACTCAAGCGCTATTTAAAGATGTGATATTATTAAAGTATATGTTCAGTAAAGCAGAGCCCCTGTCCCCCGCGCCCCCCCCCTTGGTTGGCACGTGAGCCCATACACAAACTCACAGCAGGGAACTACCATGAGATAAGAAATGACATCATTGGTGACATCTACTGTCCTCATTTCCCCACCTATTGAATTTCATGGGTTGTGTTGCAATAAACTGGTTATTTTAACTGAAGGTTTTCCGCTGAATATATATATTTGGTCATGCTATCTAAATTTGTCATCTCTAAGCAAAAGTATTTTTGGAAATGGCAAGAGCCCCTGGAGTGTGGAAAGGAAATAAGTTGGTAGAAATGATACATGTACTTGTGTAATGCACACACCTTGCGGATTCCCAACATCCCAGAAGGCACTGCTGAATAGGGACACACTCCAGAGCATTGTTATATAATTTCATCACACGATTTGTTAAGTATGGGTGTCTTTTTAACTTCTGTCTTACTATATAAAAGCGATCTTTAAAAGGCTTTCATAAAGTATCTCCCATCATATTTTATAATTATATCGGAGGCCATTTTATGATATTGTGAATCCCATAAAGGGCTTTATGAGGTCACAGAGTGCCTGGTTGTCTTGAAGTATCTGTTTAATCCTGAAAAGCATGTAATTTCTATGTAAATACCTGTATGTAATGTTTTCATTCATACCTGAGGAAGGGCGCTGAGCCAATCAGGTGGCTGGAACAACGGGCGAGAATTTCTTTCGATTGTGTGAAGACAACAGGGAGTTGCTTCCTGTTGTCTCCCAACCCCCATAACAAACCAAACCCCTTTTCCATCCCCTCTCGCTCCACTTACCAGCTGGAGCAGAGCATTGTGCTATGGTGCCGGCATTCCTCCTACTTCCGGCCCCTGCCATAGAAATGGAAAAGGACATAGTCCCTTTTTCCTATGGTGGCGGCCATCATTTCTTTTTTTTCTTTTTTCTCTGAAGATTGGGTTCACTTGCGCAGAAAGTCTCCCACAGCGGGGGCTGGACATAGCCTTTAATTGCCCCCAGCCCTTGCTGAAGCCCTCTCTTTGCTCAGGTCTACCTAGGCTCGGCCTGGCGGGCCATTAAAGGCCATTTCCGCCTCCCACAGTGGGGGTGGAAGCCATATTACAGCCTAGTTCTGGTAATAATATTCACCTGTTATATGAAAATGACATAACTATTCAACTGTAGCAACTTATTACATTTGATTTGTGACATTACAATGCTCGCTGCTAGAGCCAGAATAGAGCCAGCACTTGTCAACCATTATTGATTGGTTGTTAGAGATGGTGACGGGTGCAGAGTGATGTGCTTTTACACAAGAGAAAGGCTGTTTAGCGAAGGAGTGAGAGAATCTGTCAAAAGGAGGCATGCAAAAAAGAGGAAGCTTAAATCGAAGGGGCAATGCTAGAACGAGAAATGAGCTACAAATAGGGAACGGAAAGATACAAATTAATGAATAAAAAGAGAGAAAGGCGGGAGTTCGAAATAAGATCAGAAAGGAGTATGTAGAGAGAAAATATGAAAGAGTACACGTAGAAAGTAAACTGAAAGAGAGAGAGAGACAGATGGGAGATATGAAATATAAAAAAATAATTCTATTTCATTCTTTCTGGTTTCTTTCTTCCTCTCTTCCTAATCTATTTTCTTACTCGTCATTTAAATACCATTTTCTTCCAAACACTTATTTACTGCTCCTCCGGGTCATGTGTCCTCATTTTATGATGACCCGAGTCTCCCCCTTTCTTTGTGCTTCCCTACAAATATGCACTTTTTCTTCTCAGCAATTTCCACCTTCACCTTTCTAGTTCTCAAACCCCCTTTATCTTTTTTACCATTTCTGGAGTCCAATGGCTGTTATCAATTTCTTTATTTTTTTTTTAATTTTTTTTATTTACTTGTTTGTAATCAAAGAACAATTTGATTTTTACAAGACGTTGTTTCACGTAGAAAGCAATATAAAAAAGAGGTGGGTAGGAAAAGATGAAGAAAAAAAAAAAGATGAAAAGGAGAGAAAAACCAGGAAGCATAAAACATGAAGAACAAGTAATGTCCGGATTAACAGAAACATCAAGATTCATTTTAGTCACACTTGGTTAATTGGCGGATTCTGGTTTAAACTCAATGCTTCTAAAATCTTTACAGCCGCTGTTGACCATTTGGTTTTATCTCCTGCAATCAGACAGCACCACCATGTGTCCTTCTCTCGGAAATATACATCATACATCAGGTGTAGCAGGTAGGCCTCCTGCAAAAACGCGGTTCTGGGACAACTCAAAAGTAAATGTCTTAAGGTTTCCACCGTTTCTGGTTCTGAACAGAATCTACAAGATCGTGATTCAGTTTTCGTACGGATGGCTATAATTTCCTGTGTTGGCATTTGATTAAATCTTATTTTCATAAAAGTTTTCTGCATTTTTTTGTAGGGGAATTTTATGCAGTAATTCATGGGTTGATTAAGTTTGTTTGTTATTGCTGGTAGATGGGCGAGTAGCTTATTTCCTATCGCTTTCTCGCCAGTTTGAATCCAATCTTCTTGGGCTATTTTTGTCTTAATTCTGTTCGGATTCAGGATGAGGTCCTCTGCTGAACAGGCCAAGTCTGATAGCTTTTTTGTAGGTTTTTGTTCCCAGTTGTTCAATGCCTTGCAGCGCCCTTGATTGAGTTCTACCTGGATCAGCTTGTAAATCGGTAGAGTATCTGGTAAGATGATTTTCCGAAATAGTCTCATCTGACTTTGGTCCACTGATGCTTTCAGCGATAGTAAGCCCAATTCACGTCTAACAGCTGATATAGATGAGGATTCAGGCAGGCCTAACACGGCTTTCCACAGGTAACCTTCCAGCTTCGCCCATATAGTGTTGTCAATATTCAGGGCAGCGTCCATGCCATAGGTTATCGATGGGACTACCTTTTGTTTGTAGAATTGGATTGCCGGAATTGTAGGGAGAATTTTCCATATTTCTGGTCTACTAGTTTAGTTTGGGTTGTCAGGGTTTTGATTTTTGTCCACAGAGCTAAATAAGTTGCACTTTCCGATCTTTTTGAGTCTATCATAATTTCCAAATATTTCATAGTAGAGACGGTTTCTACTTTTATGCTGTTCACATACCAGCGCCCTTGATCTGTAGTTGTTGATCGATTTTTCCCCATCGTCAACATTTTTGATTTAGCGATGTTTATCTCCAGATCGTTTTCATCGATGTACTTTGCCAAGTTGGTTAGTTGGTGCTGGAGGCCAATTTGAGTTTGATCCATGAGGATCGTCCGCGTATAGCAATCTAGGTATTGCGGTTTTACCCACTTTTGGCGGAAAGGCTCTAACCGCTGGTTGTGTGTGCTGGAAATCTCCCGTAAAGGCAATGAACAAAGCTGGAGCAAGCGGGCATCCCTGCTTCACACCGCGCTCCGATGGGAATTGATCCGATAACATCCCTTGCTGGTTTAAACAGACTCAGAGTTTGGTGTCCGTGTGTAATGCGATCACAGGGCCTAATATTTCCGCAGGGCAATTCCAGTTGGTTAATTTCGCCCACAGCTTTTGACGACTGATCTTATCCAAAGCTTGCGTCAAGTCTATGAACGCAATGTATACTGTTGGTGCACCGTTGCTTACTTTTTCTTTTATGATGTTCAAAATCATGATGTTGATACTGGTGCTTGCATTCTTAACAAAGCCCGTTTGAAATTGGTCCAAGCAAGTTGCAGATCTCGCCCATCTATGAAATCTGGTTAGCAGAAGGGTATCAAAAATCTTGTCCATGATGTCAAGAAGGGCAATAGGACGGTAATTTGCCGGGTTATCTCTATTACCCTTTTTGAAAATGGGAACTATTACCGCATCTGTCCATGTTTTAGGGATTTGCTTAGTGATTTTACATTGTTTAAAGATTTTTGTTATTAGGGCGGCCCATTCCTCAGGATGTTGTTTTAAGTCTACGTTGGTTAAGCCATCTGGTCCCGGAGCCCTAGACGTTTTTAGTTTCAAAATTTTCGCCAAGATCTCATCTCGATCAGCCAGATCTACCCACGGCGATGTTGTACCACATGTGTAATTACTGGAGGTTTGCGGTAGAGGAGCGAATTGAGATGAGAAAAAAGTTATCCAAGTCTGTTCTGATACAACGTTAGACAATTGATTATTTGTCTCATTGTTTTTGTGTTTGATCAAAGCCCAGAATTCTCTTGGATTTTTTGACATCAAGGTCTCAAGCATTTGCTCCGCGTCGTTCTGATACATTGTTGCTTTATGATGTCTCAGCCATGATCTATATGATCTAGTTGCCGCTTTGGCAATATCTTTTTGCTCGTTGTTATTGGAGACTCTGGCTAAGCGATTCAGTTTGCGCATTTGTCTTCGTTTCGTAACCAGTTTGATGTCATACTCATGTACACCATTTCCTTTAGATTGGGTACGGTTTCCTTGTTGCTTCCTATGTGGCAGAAAAAAGGGAATGTACTTTGGCCTGTTTGTTGGATCCATAGTACTTTTGCTGACTTCATCGAATTTCTTGGAGATTTCCTTGATGTTAGTCGCTGTGAGTTGAATTTGCGACGACTTCCGTGCTAACTCCACCGCGAATGTATAGGCTTGCTTGGAGGTACTTTCTGTCTCAAGAGTCATCGTCAGAAGATTGTGGTCACTAGTTTTAGTTCTGTAGACCTCGAAGAAGTTGACAAACGGGAGAAGGGAGTATGAAATGAAAATGTGGTCCAATGTTGCTGATGTTTCAGCTCGTTCCCATGTTGGAATCCGTGTGAGCTGGCCTCGAGCTGATGCTGCGTTGTGGAAATTTCTAATGTCCATAAAGTCAGACCACAGTGCGCCTCTCACGGAAGAGGGGCAAAGATAGGTGGTAGATGAGAAATGATCGACTCTAGCATTCAAGTCGCCACAGATTATGATGTGGTCCGTAGCCATTTCAGTAGAGAATTGGTCTATGGTTTCCGCGATGTTATCGCAAAATTCTGAGTTGCTTGTTCTCTGCGGATTCCAATAAACATTGATGATAGCTAGATTAGATTTCACTTTGCCCCTCAAGGAATTCTCTGTTTGGAACCACTCAGATTGAAGAGCTAGCATACCGTATGTTTCAGCCACTTTCTTTTTGATGGAAATCCCTGATCCAATTTTAATCGCGGTTAAAAGGCCTGAAGATGGTCTTCCGAAAATGCCATTCACCGCCGGGGAGATGTACGTTTCGTATCCATCAAGCACTGGTTTTTCCATTAACCAGGTCTCCTGGAGACAGATGATATCAAAATGACTCAAATCAAATGCGTCTGGCTGTGTCAAATGTTCATGTCCTCTCGTGTTCCAAGAACACATAGTGCTCATTTTCTTTGAAAGAAGTTTCGGTTGTATGGTTGCAATAGGCGTCGCTGAATCTTTTCATTGTTAATTTTGAGGGTTTGGATTTAACACCTTTTTCAGCCACCTCCAAGGCCCGACGGGTCTCATTTTTTATTATGAGCCCACTCAGTGCTTTCGTCAGTTGAATTCGGACGTCTGCGATTTTTTTCCCATCTGGGGTTTGATCTCATATTGTCTACGTATTGAACTTTGCGGTAGTTTGTGTTAGTATTAGACGAGTGGAGTTTCGATCTAAATTTCCAACGACTGTGCTCTGTTTCCTCCCTGTAGGCTTCTCTTCTTCTACCTGTGTAGTGGTCTGTAGTTTTAGGTTGGTGTTCCGAATGCTGTTCCGCAGAGCTACTTGGGGGAGGAATGGTCTTTGCCGCTAGTTCAGAGACGGGAATTTCCACTAGCGAGAAACCCATTTGGGTCAGGGCCACAGTCACATCTTCTTTGAAGTCTGAACCCACGGCATTTTTAACATGGAGATAGGCTTTAGCCTTCCCATCTCTGTGGTATGGTTCAATCAATGTAAAGTCCGCCGTGTTTAAGGATTTCAATGCTGGTATTTTGGTTAAGATTTTCAAAACCGTCTTTCTATTCAGGACTAGAAAGTTTTCCCGGCCTCGAGTTGTTGCATCTTATAGACTTGATTTGAAGTTGCCTTAGAATCCGTTCGGGGTGTTTTCCCCATATGGTCCCTGTTGTCACGATTTCCACTTTTCGTCGTTTGGGGGACGTTTTCATGTTGTTCTGATGATGAGTTTCGTTTTGATTTTTGTTCTTTTAAAGGCAGATCGGCTGCGACTTTTTTCCCTCCGTCACGGGTGGAGTCTTTTGTTATATGTGTTTCTGAGATCTTAGTTGTTTTCAGAATCAGAGGTTTACCTACGTAATTTGAGTTAAACTCTGGGTTTTGCTTATTGTGGCCAGGGAAGATGTTAGTTTCCTCTCCGTTCGGATAAACAGTAAGATCTTAAAGTGACGAATTTCCCAAAGATCCTGCCTCATTTGGCCGAGAATTGTCAAGTTTGATTATTGTTTGTTCGATTACAGGACTGTGGCACGCTGGGGCTTGCGGCGCCACACTAGTAGTTGAGGCTTTGTCTTGGGTTGAAAAGGTTGATTTTGGAATATTGAAGATTGTTGGCATTTTTAGAGGTTCTTTGCTTTTTTTCTCATTCCGTATTGTAGAATCTGATCGCTGATTCTTCAAAGTTTGGTTTGTGTTTACTCCTTTAGTTTGTGGCTCCTTTACATTTGAGAAAGGGGGACGTTCTGACTGATGGTTTGGTTTGATTACTCTAGAACTACTTGCGTTGCTTATTGTACCAATTAGAGTTTCAAGTCGGGTGATTTTTAGATCCCATTGCCTTTCTTTCTCGGCGTTTTGTTGATTGAGCGCAGTGATGAAACCTTACAAGAAGGTTACTTTGGTATTTAATGTCGACGCAAGCGTTAATGAATCTTTCATTGAGTCATTGATTGACTCATACAATTTTACAAATGACGGTGTCTTTAGGTAAATTTCCAATCATGTCACTTGGCCTTCTATTTCTCACCGGTGTTGAGGTGTCTTTTGGGGGATCGTTATGTGGTGACGGTCTCCCAGATGGAAAGTCAGAAAAAATCGTTTTTTGGCCATACGGTGCCAACACCCCTTCCTTCTGTGTATTTGGGACAGACATGCTAGAAATGATTTTTATCCGCTCAGGCGTCAACCTTCTTCCCTCCTTTGACAGGAGATAGCCTAAATAGGCGAACTCCTGTCGACAAGACTGAAACTTTTTCAGTGAAGCTTTATGTCCATGTTTTCCTAGGTGAATAAGCAACAACACAGTGCCCTCCTTACAGGCACTCTCTGAGTCAGCAGCTAAAAGGAGATCTTATACATATTGAAGCAATGTACAAGTGGTGGGCAACTCAAGTGTGTCTAGCTGCTCTTTCAAAGCCCTACTATAGATGCTAGGACTTTCCATGTAACCTTGCGGCGCACGGGTGAATGTAAACGAGCGTGCCCCTAAGGTGAATGCAAACAGATATCTACTATCCTTGTGTATAGGAATGCTAAAGAAAGCATTCTTAAGATCTACGACACTAAACTAAGTAGCAGAAGCCGGAATCATGGTTAGTATTGTTTTCACATCAGTCACAATAGGAAATTGTGGAGCAACAATCTTATTGATGGCACGTAAATTAATAATGAAACGAAAAGGAATTGCATTATCGCCTTTCTTGTACACGGGCAAAATCAGACTGCTGCACAAACTACCTGCAACTTCCTCAATTACCCCACGATGTACAAAATCAGAGACTATGCATTTCAAAGCTTGCTCACCATCAACCGAAATCTTATACATGTTTCAAAATGATCTTAATTTGTAGAACACCAACATCATTATCATCGATTGCCCACAAACACTCCTAGAACATCACTAAATTCCGGCGGCAAAGGTCTAGTCAAGAACTGAGAGACAGAAAGTTGCTGTGGTGAAATTGTCAAACGCACTCCATCCGAAGAACAATGAATTACCACATTTAATTCCTTCAACAGATTCAACCCCAACAAATTATCTCCACAGTTCGTAGTCAAAAGAAATGGACAGTGCAGTGGTCCGTGAATGGACCCAATGTAATCGGTACTGGCGAAGAAACCAGACAGACTACTGGTGTACCCGAAATCCCTACAGAAACATTGGTTTGCCTTGACAGTGGAATGTTTGGAACCCGTGAATGGTCAATGGAACACTTCTGTGCTCTTGTATCTATCAAGAATAGATGTTTCCTATTTCCCACTATCATCTCAACGTACAAACATAACACCCAAACATCACCATCAATTTCTTCATTCCGTAACCTTTCTAACTCCCTTCTATACTCAAAAACCCTCTCGACGTGCTTATGTACTTTCTCCATGGTATCTCTTGAATATGCTAAAATATTCAGATCCCTCAACCCTTGTGGGAGATCTATATCATCTAATCTATTCCACATTATACGTAAATGAATTCCCAACCCTTCAATGAAAACGTTTTTCTCAGGAAAACTGTCAAGATTAGAGAGTGTGGCAAAAACATCAACTTATTCACCCTTCTCCATGCAGTGTCTAGCCCATGCAGTCAATTTGTGCTTTCTCTCTTTAGATACAGTATTACGAGTTACAATCTTTGATTCTGCTCCCTTATCGACTACAAGTGGGACAGAACCACTTGGAAAGAGAAAGAGTAGACAAATCTTGTACATTTGGTAACAAATGGGCTGTCACTGGTGCAGAGGGCAAATCTACCAAACCCGTAACAGTAGGCAAAGGCGGAGGAGCAAGTGGAGGAACAACGATAGGATGAGGAACAACAGCCGGAGGAAGAGGAACATTAGGAAGAATGATAGGAGGAGCAGGAACAACTACGGGAGGAGGAACGACAGCAGGAAGAGGAAAAACAGCAGGAATAGGTACATACAGAGGTGGCACAGTGGCAGCAGGCCTTCTTTCATTTATAAGTTTGACAATTAGCTCATCAGATACATGAAATCTTTAGACGGATAGATTTTCAGAATACCAAGTGAAAAAGCCCTATCTGTATTTCTAACTGACTCAGACTGTTTTTTCTGATCGTATAACAACGCTTTTTCGGCGTTGGACATATGATGGCGCGCCTGTTTTTCCCTACTTTTAAGTTGTTGCATAGCTTCTTTCTTCCAGTTCTGTAATTCATCAAATGCTGCAGGTCTAGCCTTTTTCTTTAATAATATAGACTCTAAATATTCTATACGAGGGATTTCAAAACTACCATTGGTTGGCCACTGAAGTTCGGAAGCATGTCTAGTTTGTCTGTGGCAAATGTCATTAAACACTATACTACCAATGCCGTACTTACAGTACATAGTACACGCCAGCGACCCATCCATTGGCGCCGGTCGGCCAAATTTCAAAGATTGTCCTTGAGGAATAATGCCCTGAAACAGGTAGACAATTTCTCAGGCATATCAGATTACTGGTGTTACCTGGTCAATAATTGTACTTGCGAGTGCAATACGCCAAAACAAATTATCAGGATACTTAAGAATCGGGTCACGACTCACCTGATCAAAAAACTAAGGAGGTCCGATCGGATTTCAAAGGACACAAAGGACCCACGTGGTTGGTGATTTCGGCAAATCTGCCTGTCTCGATATATGGACCCTCGTCAAGATGCCGTCTCAGGCTGCGGGCTCACCGTCCAGGGATCGGGTCGTGCAGTACTGTTGAGGTATCGCTTCTCATCCAAGAAAGGTGCCCCCTTTTTTACCATCCAATCCTGGACCGGTAGCCACATCAAACTACAATGAGATGGCATCAATCTTGAGGGTCCCTATTCGGGCGCCATCTGTAAAAGCAAGAGGAAATATCGAGGCTGAGTACTGTCAAAAGGAAATACACCAAACACGGGTTTATAAAGATTCACAGATCTTTATTACAACTGCACAGTTTTACAAAGAACAAAACAGATTGCTATCTGTCCCTCAGTACATCACAGTGAATACGAGCCCTTCAGTGTGAGAAGTGAGAGGTACTGGACAGCTAGACATTCGGTTATTTTGCCCCTCTGCGAGTTAATAATCCATGGTCTAGAGTTCGTGCCGAGTTCACTTATGGCGTGTTCGAGAATATGCACACGGATTATCTTTGGTTTACATACAAACAAGTTACAATGGCAACAGTGTATTCTCGGATTTAGCAGTAAGCCTTTGCACATTCCCTTTACAATGCAGTTCAGCCAGTATCCACGTTTGATATTTGCTTAACATTGTCTTCGATGTATGTTCGTGGATGAGGCTTATTCGTGCAGATAATCCTTAGACCACAAGTCAGGCATGGGACAAGGTCTCTTTACTCAACCTAAACATTCAGCCGATGGACAGTCTAACCATTAACTAAAGTGCAAGGTTCAGGAAGGCTCGGTTACATGTTGGAAACATAGTCCACCATTTTAGAACACAGAGTTACATTTGAACGGAAATCAAAATGGCGGATGATCCCAAAATGGCGGCGAAGTCGATCTAAAATCGGAACATTTGAAACACAGTTTTCTTCACAGAGCGACTGGGCTTAGGCCAATATGTACGAGACAGGAGGTACAACATGATTTCCCGTTTAACGGAACCTCCACAACCACCTTGTCACAGCTACCACCAAAACTGACAGTCATTCACATATGTGTGACATGCAGCATTTGCAAACTGCCCCTCCACTTAACATGCACATTTCAATTGAATGCACCCACAAATCACTGTATGAACAACTTGGCAAGACTAGACACGTAGTATACATCAGATTGTCGGAAGCACCATCAGATCTGTTGGCACAATAATAAAGGAAACCTACATGGGCAGTGAGAAATGTGGATGCATGATACCCATTTCAAATACATTGCTATGCGAACAAAGTAAACATATGGAAGACCAACTGAGACTCATAGGTACTGAGTACATGAAAACAAATGAAAGAAAATGGAATAGATAATTTATACGCCGGCAGAGAGAAGCATTGTGGATTAGCACCTTGCAAGCAACAGCAGCAGGGCTCAATAAGGACACAAATTAAGTTCTGTATAGAAATAATGAAGGATGTGATATATGTTATCATCCTCTGGGTGAAGCAGCAGATATAGATGCACCTCAGTAGATGAGGGACAGCTGTCCCCCCCTGTTCTTTGAACTCTGGAGAGGTTTTAACTAGAAGAGAAATAAAAAGAAGAAACCTCTGCTCATAAGCAATAAAATAATATTATTATGCAGCCTAAATATCTGTTAGTGTTTCCTGCCCACCGAAGAACCTTTTTAGGGTACCAAGCATGTTCTATATGTGGAACAAACACGAAAGCACGGAAAAAAGTATATTTTTGTAGAGTAAAGAACAGTAACTTATACAATGAAACACATTGTATTTAAGCTCAATATTGCAAATGATTTTGAAAATAAATGAGTGAGGAATTTATTTTGAAAAAAAGCACTGCATGAATTGTAAAAGTAGTACTTGTTTTTGTACTCTAGAGGCAAATGTATGATACATTGATTGAATTCAGATTTAGAAATTAGGAAAATATGAATGTAATTGTAATACTTCATTGTACACGCGAGATTGTCTGTTGGGCAATGACAAGGTTTGTATGATAGTACAAGTGACTCATGAAAGTCTGTTAGGTTATTTTCTGAGTATCATAGCAACTAAGGGTAATTGTTGGTAATGGCTGTGGAAGGAAGAACAGTGAATTGAGGTTCATAGTTTATAGCTCTATTACTTGAAAGATTATGCTAGAAATCTCTATTATAGTTGTGAAATATAATGAACGTATCAAATTGACTATTACTATGTGCACCTAACTACATGACTAGTAATAAGCCACCACTTCAATATGCTTGTGATATTTTAGTAGGAATGATATTTCACTATTCAGGTGAAATAATGAGATACCCCTGACTAATGTTTAGCAGCAATTGGACAGCGTACACTGGATTTTTTTAAATCATTAAATGCAATAATAAAGAGGGGGATCGTGTTTGGAACGAAGACCGTGTAGGTGAGAAGATAATCCTCTTAATAATGCTGGCTAGAATATATTATTTGTAATGAATAAAAGTATTCTCTACACACTGCTACATGGCAGACTTGCGGTGGAGTACGTGGCATCAGGTTAGTCTTCGTTGACACCGTTAAGTGAAATAACTAAAGGTACAGTGATTTCCCAGCCTTAACATGTTTTAGGTTTTAAGTGTGGGGCCATTGTTTCTTGCATTTCCACTCTTAAAACTACACTTCTTATTTCCAAAAGAAACCTTATGTCATATTGTGAAAACGTTGTGTATTGAAGCTTGCCATCCATTGTGGAGCTAATGTTGGCAAGCTCTTTGATTCCTTGGAGAGAACATTTTTAACAATAAAGTTAGAGAGCCATACGTCATATTATAATTGCAAGTAATGTCACTTTGGGAACTAACAACCACTTGGGTGAATAAAAACACCCTTGAGCAAAAAAAGACTAGGTATAATTGGCACACTTGGTTAACATTTCAATAAACTGTTAATCTAAACTAAAATGGGTATCACCATTTTTCAACAATCACTTTTTATGTCAAGCAGCACCCCAATTAGAAACAGATTACAGGATATACATGTTTAGGCATAGCAACAGCAGTAGCATGTTAACAGTGAACCATTGACATTCAAATGGACTGTGCCAAATGAGGGAGTTTTCCAGTGCACTAGTTACAATCTTAAATTGATTTCTCCATAGATATGTATCTAGGAAATCCCACAAAAATGCTGCTCCTCTTATAGAATTGCCCTTATGAAGCACTAGAAAAGCATGAACCAATGGCCAAGTGTCAGAAAAGAGTTGTCTAAGTACAAGAACTAATTACATATGAGCAATGAAGCACTGGTTTATATTAAACATTTGCCGGTAAAATTATGAAATTAATTCATTGATAAGAAAGCAAACGTGTCAACAAATTGTTTGGATATTGTTTAAGATATGATATGATATGGCATTTATAACACGCCTATGCACAAGTGTTTCAAGGTGCGAGGAGGCACGGGAGGGGGGACAAAGGGAAGACAGAAAACAATCCTACTAGGCCAGGTTACATTGAGATCGCTCAAGTGCAAGGGGGGGAGAAGAGGGGAGAGAGAAAGTGCAGGGGGGAGGGTAGGGGGCAGTGCAGTACATGGGAACAGTAATAATAAATAGAACAAATAAAAACAATAAGTAAAAGTGCGGCCAGCTTGTGGCAAGTGCAGGGGTAAGTGCAGACATCAAGTGTCAAGAGCTGGTGGGGCCCCAAGTGCAGGGGCTATTTTACATAATAATTAGGAGGCTCATTTGCTATTTTCTAATAAGAATGAACCAATCGGAAGAGCAAATTCAATAGATTATTTCACTAACGTGTCCAATGTCCTTGAAAGAGATTATTATAAATCCTTTGATATTATACATTTCTGTTCTTATCAATAAGATTGCATCACATATGGTTTTTAAACAAATATATATATATAAATTTTATATGGAAATTAGTGCATGCAGGTGGTGTTTATAAAGTTTTTGAGCCTTTCCACCCAGGCGGGCAGAGCCGCATTGCAACCAAAGCAAACGTTCATTGCCAGTTGGCAAGGAGGCCAGGAGCAGGCCCTGCAGGGGCTGGTTGGGGTTAGCCATGAATATTCACAGGTCACTGAATGTTTGGAGGTGTGGCCTGCATATATTAGCAGATTATTTGCCTTTGAAGGAGGTAAGAAGGGCACAGTGTACATTACTGTCATTGTGGTGCCATGTCAGAGTTGGTCAACGCCGCCGTGTGGATTTAAATATGTATGTGGAAACATTGCCTATTGGCTAATATTTAAATGATATTGCCGCTTTGCTTCTTGATATATTCGATTTTAATTTGATGAAAGAACATTGCTGGCAATGTGTATTTTTTATGTTCATTTAATTTGTCTTCAACTGGGGAAACACCTCTACATCCCATTTGCCCCTTGCAACTGACACCCACTCTAAAAAAAAAAATAACATTTGCCCCCTTTTACACCCTCTTAGTCTCCTCCTACTTTGTCACTAAAGAGATATTTTAAAACTTTCTTTATAATAGGTATATCTTTGGTGCCAAACTGCTACCCGGGGAGAAAGGAGGCGTATGAGATTATTCTACAAATGCATCCCCCAATGCCCACTGGCCCTTCAATGCATTTTCCAAGTAAAAACCCTACTGTTGCAATTGTGTGTCATACAAGTCTATTTTTGATTTCAGAATGCACAGGGGAAGAAAGGCAGAAAGGATGCTGGAGTGTTATATCCAAATCCCCTTCTCCCCGCCCTCAAATATGCTTTTGTACTCATAATATAAATATGATTTTCTTTTATTGCTGGTCTGCTAATTCTGGGGTCTGCAACCTTTGGCTCTCTGGGTGTTTTGGACTGCAAATCCCATCAGCCCTAGCCAGCATAGCGAATGGGGAAGGATCATGGAAGTCGTAGTGCAAAACATCTGTAGAATACAGGTTGCACTCCCTTGAAGAACTAGCCGCGTATCCATTCCCAGGACAGGAGAATAGCTGAGGGCAACTCTTTTCACAATGCAGAGGAACAAGGTTCGAATCCCAGTCCTGCACTTATAAAAGATGAATTGTCATTCAGGTGCTAAGCTAACTTTCATAGGCCGTCCTTAACTATACCGTCATTTCAAGACAAACACGACGATCAATGTTTGTCGAAGTAAACAAATATGTTCACCTAAAATGTATTCCAGGAAGAAACTAAATCTGACCTCCTAAAGAAAAGTCTATAAAAACTGACTAAGCTCCAAGGTGGAATGAACAGAGTCAAGCTACAGTAAGACTATCTATATTGCTGGCACGCTTTAACTAATACTCGTGCACACCTGCCCATTAATTACCAAGGGCCCTCCTGCTATAGGGGCAATGAAAGTCATACAAGGAGAAAACCATCCCGTCCCATTCATCATCAATCTGGCATCCTGACAGCGGACAAAAAGGCTGACTGGCATCGTTTAGCGCCCCGGAAGGTGCTCACTGGTCGACCAGAGGTCAAGAAATATTTAGCGTCAGCACTGCGTACGCACCAGCGCGCAGGTGAACCCGCTGCGAGCCAAACGTACAGTGTTAATCCAAGGAAGCCTGCGAGGGCTGGGACATCTCGCTACGGCAATTAACCTTCTGCAGTAGAGTGGAACACAGTACATGCATGCCAAGGGTGTGTGTATATATATATATACATATATATATATATATATATCGGTTTTTTTCTAACTCCAAGTTCTAGGTTAAGAGATAGAACATGTTATTTAAGTGTTTATATAGTGCTACATGGTGGCTCGATGAATTGCTAAATGAATTGTGATTATGCTAACAGTTGTAAGGAGAACTGTATGAGAAAAGTTAACTTTGTTTGCATGTATTAAGGTTTGATACCAACTATATATACTTAATAAATCTTATTTTTTTAAATATAGTGTTAACCTGCCCTTTAAATGGGCGGCATCTTAAATGTATGGGCCTGATTTCAAAAGACTTCTTGCAGAGTAAATTAAAAGAAGCCCGTGAGCATTTTAATGATGATTATTTGCTAATCTGGTTCACAAAGATTGTAATTGGTTATTTATAACGTGCTTAATACCCAGAGGTTTCTAAGTACCCAGATGTTTATAAGCACGAGCCGGGGATCGAACCGCGTTGCCCCTGAGCTATCCTCCCGGGAGATTTGTTGCTTATGCTCAGATTTGCTACAGACGCCTCCAGATTTGCTCCCATTTACGCTTCCTCAATCAGGTTCAAAGTAGCAGGTGCACATTTGAGATTCTCATGGGCGTCTCCTCATTTGTTCTAGTGCAAATCTTTGTGAATCGGGCCCAAGATGGCCACTGGTTTATGCTAGGCACATTTTTTGTAACATGGCATTTTTAAAGCAGAAGGTCGCCCCTCTGCCAGTCCTCTTGGGATTGATCACTACCATGTGTTTTTAAGCACTGCACTATCTCTTGGTTTTGGGTTTTCCTAAGGGAGCATCGACCTATGACCCCACGGGAGTGGGCTTTGAGTCCTTCCCACACATTTGCATTCAGTGAATTTTCTTTTGTATCCTTTTGTTATGCGGTGAAGAACTGCGAGTCCTTGTAGCATTTTAAATCCATACAACAAAGCGAAACATATTCCAGCTACCGTGATGAAATCTGATTCCGCCACATAGAAGTGCAAAGGGGAGCAAAGACTTCTAGGCGCTATACTCAAACATGTTCCACAACTCTGCTCAGTGCTGTTGTATTCATAAGCATTAAACAGGTAAAAAGTGAAGAGTATTCCTCCTTTGCCTCCATATTGGTGGCATAGGCTGAGGGTAGGATGTACTCTTCAGAGGTATGAGTCAGTGGCCCAAGTCCCCAAACAACAACAAACAGTACAGCAAATGCCAAACTAGTACAAGCAGGGTCACAATGCAATATTTACTTTACTCAAACACAGAGTAGCAAAACAGTAAAAAAACAACCCCTGTAATAAAACCACACTGACAGTGCAGACTAGATATATAGAAGGCAAACTCTGGGACTTGTACTGCTGGAGGAAAATTGTAAGACACATGAATAAAAAGGAAAAACACGAATGACTACTTTTTAATTCTATCCGTAAGGTGGGCCGATGTGCTCGCAGCCACCTCAGAGCCCAAGGGAAAAGGCATGGGTTTAGGATTCTCAGGAACGCCTGGTTCATACAGCTCATTGCTTTCTTTACAACTCTGGACAATACCCAGCAGCTCTCCTTGGCATTTCTCTAATGTAGCAGAAGCTAATGATTTGTTCCAGGAGTCTTGATGAAGCATACCTCTGCAGAGCCATACCTCTACAGCACCACAAACCCGCATGCACGCTACAACACCACGACAACAAAACAAACCACACATAATCTCAGCCAACACCACATGGCGGCTACCAACCGAAAAACAACTACGCTTAGTGAACGGTTTCTCCGGAGTGAAGCTGCCAACAGCACATCACAGCTCTCTTGTTCTTTTCCCCGCTCAGTCCTACTAACATACCCACCACTCTCCTTGAATTATTGATCCACCCCAGCGGCAAGAGACCACATGTGGCAACAATGCACGGTATAAGAACCTTTAACATAACATAACATGTCGCGAGCAATTTGGAAAGGCCCTGTTGGCAAGAACTACTTTGAGCAAGACGTTTCTACTGGCTCTCTGGGCGGGTTCCGGGTACAGAAGGCTATCTGGTGGGACCAGGGTACAGAAGGCTATTCGGCGGGATCAGGGTACAGAAGGCTATCTATTGGGATCGGGGTACAGAAGGCTACCCGGCGAGATCAGGGTACAGAAGGCTATCCGGCGAGATCAGGGTACAGAAGGCTATCTGGCGGGATCAGGGTATAAAAGGCTATTTGGCGGGATCAGGGTACAGAAGGCTATCCGGCAGGACCAGGGTACAGAAGGCTATGCGGCGGGATAAGTGTATAGAATGCTATCCAGCGGGATCAGGGTACAGAAGGCTATCCGGCGGGATCAGGGTATAGAAGGCTATCCGGCGGGATCAGGATACAGCAGGCTATCCGGCGGGATCAGGGTACAGAAGGCTATCCGGCGGGATCAGGGTATAGAAGACTATCCGATGGGATCAGGGTGCAGAAGGCTATTCGGTGGGATCAGAGTACAGAAGGCTATCCGGCGGGATAAGGGTACAGAAGGCTATCTGGCGGGATCAGGGTATAGAAGACTATCCAGTGGGATCAGGGTACAGAAAGCTATCCGGCGGGATAAGTGTATAGAATGCTATCCGGCGGGAACAGGGTACAGAACGCTATCCGGCGGGATCAGGGTATAGAAGGCTATCCGGCGGGATCAGGATACAGCAGGCTATCCGGCGGGATCAGGGTACAGAAGGCTATCCGATGGGATCAGGGTGCAGAAGGCTATTCGGTGGGATCAGAGTATAGAATGCTATCCGGCGGGATCAGGGTACAGAAGGCTATCTGGCGGGATCAGGGTATAGAAGACTATCCGGTGGGATGAGGGTACAGAAGGCTATCCGGCGGGATCAGGGTACAGAAGGCTATCCGGCGGGATCAGGGTATAGAAGGCTATCTGGTGGGATCAGGATACAGCAGGCTATCCGGCGGGATCAGGGTACAGAAGGCTATCCGGCGGGATCAGGGTATAGAAGACTATCCGATGGGATCAGGGTACAGAAGGCTATTCGGTGGGATCAGAGTACAGAAGGCTATCCGGTGGGACCAAGGTACAGAAGGCTATCCAGCGGGATCAGGGTGCAGAAGGCTATCCGGTAGGTGACGCTTAATCGCAGGTCCAGATGTGGCTCTTTGTAGTTAATGCTTCTTCATGAGACACTGGACAGCAGCAGTGCCTAAGGGAAAGCATCTGGAGTAAAAGGAGTGCAGTGGTCTAGTACAAGGATCACACCAAACTGGAGCGCTACACTACGCTTCCCACACAAGGGAATTATGTAGCGTCCCCTAAAGGAATACTAACTAACATCGGGGCCTTATGAGTCCTGGGAAAAGGGCTATTACGGCAGGCAAGCTTCACGCTGTTTCCAACAGTGGTGCCTCTATTGCTCAGGGACCAGTAAGAAATGGTCATGCCCCATTCTCTGACAGATGTGTCCACCCCTGTGGAAGGGGACTTTGAGCTTTCGACAACTCTAACAAGAATCAACAGATAGGGGCGTTACCACTCCATTTATAATACAATCCTAGCAGGGGACTGGTTAATTGTCAAGCCCTCATCAAAGAAACACAACATCCTAAGGAAATGTCCTCCCTCTTACATTGCAATTACCAGAGGTCTCGGGCCCCAGGTTGTCACTTTGGACAGAGTGTAAGTGATTTCAATCCGGCACTCACCTAAGTCAACCCCTAGCGTGTAATGCACAAATGAAATCCTTATTTATTTGTGTCTAAAAGTTCTTTTATTCTGAACGATGTACCACTCATATCACGCCCCTCTCCTGGCACCCCCCACACCTGGTCATACTGCACCAGGAATCAGGCTGGTTTGCAAAGTTAAAATATTTATTTATGTATTCACAATTCAATCACACTATGTTTAATGGGTACACAATAATCACCAATGGGGTGATGTAACACTAAATAATCTCTTTAATACACAAGGAGTAATAGTGAGCAAAACAATTCAGCACAGACACAGAAATAATACTTTTGTGTGTTCAGATCAAATAGCAGTGTAGTTACTAGTTCCCCCTGCACACCCCTCAACCCCCCAATAGGCAATGTAAAGGGATAGGAGGAGAGAGCAGGTATTCAGGAATGGCAGAATTCAAACAAAATATCAATCCAAATTTCCCCCCAGCAACACAAGAGAAAAACAGAATTGATTGGCAAGCCGTCAGAATGGTTTTCAAAGTTATCTTGAGAAGGGATTGGGTAAAAACACTAAATGTGGTTTAAATTGCTGAAAGTGTTTGAATTCTTATGGGAGCCACTTTAGATAGTTACAACCAAACACTAGCAATGATTTGATACTAAGAAACAAGTGCGCGATAATCGTGATTACGGAAGAACCATATGGATTTGGGATGTGGTTTTAGATGCAAATTAAAGCTTTTGATGTTAGCTACAAGCAGACGTTGGAATTTCGTTTCTATTGAGGAAGTTATGGATGTTTTAGTGGAGGTCATTTTTTCGAGATAGGTGCAAGAATAGGAAAACGGGAATGCGCTTTTAAAATGACAAAAGTGATTTCTTACACTAGAGGATGACTATGAATAAACAAATACCACACAGGAATACAGCCACTTGATCAGGGCGACTCCCTGCATTGGAGCTTGCCTAATTCAGATGAAAAATATCAGCGCAAAGATAGTTTTAACAATACTAGCACAGGAGGAAAATAGGAGGGATAGGATAGAGAGTTCGGGCAATTCAAAGGTACTCCTAACAATGCAGGTTCTAAGACAAGATAGGATGGATTTAAGATAGGGATTGGCTATGGACAGTACATATGCTAGTCACACAGTTCTATCTATAGATACCACTAGATATGTTTTTACACAGAACCGTCAGGATTCTGGTCAGGGATTCTGGTCAGGACAGACTGCTGGGCACACTGGACTGGGTCTGCAATCAGCAAGGTGCTCTGGTCACCACACGGCAGGACTGGACTGCATCTGCAATGCACTCTGGTTACAGGACAGCACAGGATGGACTGGATCTGTCCTTTTTGGTTCTGATGATAATTGTTTCAGCAGGCAAGCAGAACAGCACAGCCTGGCTGTATATATTTTGAGGCTTCCCTTAGGTGGTGGGATTCTGGTTCTGGAATGTAAGGCCTAGCTGAGAATGGTTCAGCTATAAAATGGGCCTTTTTGCTTTGCCAAGTTTCTGGAGTCTGGAGCAAGTAAGATGGATGATTCTGCTGCAGGGTGCTCCGCCAGCATCGGGATAGTGGGTGAATCTGTGTCTGTTTTTCTGAGTGCTGAGCTGTCTCTATTTATGCTTATGGTAAAGGGGTGTGTGTGCTGGTTTATCCTAAGATCGCCCCTTTGCCAGGGATTGGTCAAGGTCTCCTCTCTGCCTTGATAGGAGGAGAGAAACAGGGTGTCACCTTAATGGTGTGGGTTTATGAGGCCTAGAGTCCACCCCTAGCCTCTTGATCACAAATCTACTTTGGTACAACATATCTTTCCACATGTGTGACCTATATAACAATCATATATACACATTACATATTTTGAGTAGCAAATACTCCTCAAAACCCTGTCGCTGTAGGATCTTGTGTCTGCTTTCCACCGAATTTCACCCTTTTTTATCAGGAACACAATGTCCAGTTTATCAGCAAATTTGTACAAGTGTGCGCGTATAACATGGGCATACATGTATAGCATTTCATACTTCTAGCCTAAATACTTTTGGTGCACTATCACATTTTCCGCGGTTTCTTCGAAGAACCTGTCACAGAGTTCTGGCGCCTTTTCACCCGTGCATCCAGAAATGACATTAACAATGCTGTTATTTCTATATTTTGCACAATTTTACATAGTAAGTTATATGTATTTAAACAAAATGTTCTTTGTGAATGTTCAGCCACAGATGGCTGTTTGTCTCCGCCTACTTCTGTCTCTGTCATGATCTCTGCTTCCAAAAGGTCAGGGTTTTCCCAACTCCCTTGGAAGCAGATCCATAACCCAGGTTCCGAGTGCCAACCAGTCCCAATTGGGACCTTTTGGACCCAGTCCTGGCGCCAGTGGCACCAGGCTCATAAATATGCCCAGTCCCAGCGCTGGAAGCGCCGGGCTCATAATGCTTGGGTGGACTTACCTGCAGCAGGCCATGCTGCTTACTTGCCTGCCAGTTGAGCCTCTGATCCTCTTCTGTTGGATACTACTTTCCTGTGTGTGGGGCAGGAGCCACTCCCTAGATTCAGAACACTGGAACTCTTCTGGAAAGCAGGAACTCTTTTCTTACCTAGGCGTGGCTGTGGAAGGAGAGACCTAAGCCACTACAGAAGGCTATTTAAACCACACCCGATGGGATGAATCTTGCTTTGCGTTATTCTGCATCCTCTGCAGCAGAACGCTCATCGTGTCTTCTGCATTCTGATCCTGGGCCTAAGGAAAAAGGGCTTACCATCCTGAATCCAGTCTTCAGCAACACCTATAAAGACAAGAAAGAACAGGTTAGCATTACGGTCTTCAGTGACAGCTCTTCACTTACCTGGTCCATCGGCTGTCACCAACGCCTCGCGCTGATATTCCGGCATCTTGAAAGACAAAGGGCTTACCTACTCTTCGTGCGCTCCGGAGGTCTTCACACTGCATTCCGGCATCTGAAAGACAAAAGCTTACAACTCTTCGCACGCTCCGGAGGCCTTCGGCGCTGCATCCCGCATCTGAAAGACAAAACAAGGTGCGTTAAAGACATTGGGAACTTTAATACTCACGTGCCATTACTCCTTTCCACATCTAACCCAGTGGATTCCGGCACCCTGCAGCCGCTCCGAACTTGTACCTGCAAAATAAAAAGACAGTTAGAGCGCATCGTGAAGCAGGCAACAAGCGCTTACTTACGTGCTTCCAGGCGCTTCTATTCATCACACGGGCTCCATCTTCAACTCACTTCAGCCCGTCATCCGCCATCGCCGGAACCCTGCAAAACAAGAGCATCATTACTAAAGACTTTAAAGACATTAGAATTACTCGAAACTTACCGTTCGTGCAGTAAACGACGGACAGCAGTCCTCTGAAGTCAAGAGCCTGCTCCCTTATCCAGTGAAGAAACTGGTTACAGCACCTGCCCGAGGCAGATGGAGAGCACGGCGTTCACTTACCTAAGGTGAGAGCGTTAACCTTTGGGTTCTACAGGAGAAGAGAAAGGGAAGAAGAGAGAGACATTCAATAACCCAGTTCCTTATCCCATATTTTCTATCTGCAGACATCTTACCCTTCGAGTCAGACATACAGTGCACAGAGGTCCAGCCCAAAGAGCCAGCCGTGTGTTACACATCACCTTGAAGATACGGTATACGCCCAGTCAAGACCGGCGCCTCTACGGGAATCAGGTGAGCGTTACAGAACGCAAAGCCTACCACAAAACTCCCGTCCAGGCGCTATGGAAACCTCGGATACCGACCAGCTAGCCAGTTACTTGGGGAACTAAGGGCAGAAGTGCATGCAGCCCGTCAGGAAACGAACGCTCTAAGAAGGGAACTGATTATTTCCAAGGAGCGAACAGATGATCTCGCTAGACAATTGCTACAGTCACAAGCCGGACAGACCCCGTTACCCGCATCTGGGGAAATCTTCCTTCTACATCCTCTATGAATCCAGTGCAGATCAACCTACCTGGGAATGTACCTCTGGCTCCGCCCGAACGATTTTCTGGTGACCCAAAGAGGTTTGCAGTATTTATCAATCAGTGCCGGTTGCATTTCTTATGCCGGCCAGCAGCCTTTCCAACTGATCAAGCTAAAGTAGCTTTCGTGCTTTCGTACCTTAGTGGCAATGCGGCAGACTGGTCGATCCCTCTAGTAAATCAAGATGATCCGGTCCTCCATGATTTTCAAGCTTTTCAGCTCAGTATGGAAAACTGTTCGCAAGACATTCACAGGGGCAGGCTTGGACAATGAGCTTCTTTCGTTGCGACAAGGTAATCAAGACCTTTTGGCTTATATTGCGTCTTTCAACAGACTGATAGTGGAAACTCAATGGCCTGAGGACAAAAGGATTACGCTGTTTTATAGAGGTCTACGTGGAGAGCTCAAAGATGTGTTAGCCAAGTAGTGAATCCCCCACAAGACTGTTCGGACTATATAGACTTGGTCGTTCAAATAGATCACAGACTGCAGAACAGGAAGGCCGATCGTTCCAAGTTTGATGCTCGAGTATTTTCCAAACCGCCAACTCCTTCCAAAGGAGTAGACTCCGGGGAACCCATGCAAATAGGGGTCTGAAAGGTCCTCTAACACAAAAGGAGCGGGAAGGAGAAAACAGTTGCAATTATGCCTCTATTGCGGAAACTCAGGGCACTTTCTTCGAGACTGTCCGGTGAAACCTGCCAAGAAGGCAGTAGGAGCTGCAGTTACCAAAGTTACAAACTCTGAGCAGGGAAACGACCTCGCCCGACAAGAATAGAGGTCCTCTTGCCGAGCGTGAAAACCAGTTCCGTGACCTCGCATTTCGTGATACCTATGGTCCTCATTAGCCCTGATAATCCGGATCGATTACATGCAATTGAGCTTACGTCGACAGCGGTGCCATCGGCAATTATGTGGATCATGAAATGGTTTTGAGGATGAATCTAACTCTTTGTCCCAAGGCTGTAAAGGACGTCATTACTACGGTGGATGGTACGGAGATAGCCTCCGGCCAGTAACGCATACCACTCAAGAGGTGACGCTAGTAAGTCAAGATGGACACCATGAGAAGATCGTGTTCGATGTGATCAAGGCCCCTCAGTTTCAGATTATTCTAGGAATACCTTGGTTAGAGAAACACAATCCTCTGATCGATTGGCGAGCAAGAACGGTCCAGTTTCCAGAATGTGTCTCTACTTGTCACCCTCCACCTGGTGTTGCACTGGCAGCAATTTCTTCAGAGACTCCCCAGTTACCTCCCGAATACCTAGAATACCAAGATGTTTTCCGGAAGGATCAGGCTAACTCTCTACCTCCTCATAGGTCTTATGACTGCCAGATAGACCTGATACCTGGATCTACTCCTCCTTGTAGTAGAATTTATGCCCTCACCGAGCCTGAGAACCTTCACCTCGACAATACCTGGATCAATACCTGGCAAATGGGTTTATTCGTCCTTCCAAGTCCCTGCTTCTTCAGCTTTGTTCTTCGTTCCAAAAAAGGAAGGAGACCTTAGAACTTGTATAGATTATCGCTCCCTGAACAGTCACCGTTAAGAATAGATATCCGTTACCTTTGATCCCTGAACTCCTGGACCAAGTCAGAAAAGCATGCATATATACAAAGCTGGATCTTAGAGGAGCTTACCACTTGGTACGAGTAAAAGAGGGCGATGAATGGAAGACGGCCTTCCGCACCAAGTATGGGCTATTTGAATATCAGGTCATGCCCTTCGGACTTTGCAATGCCCGGCCGCCTTTCAATATTTTATGACGATGTCCTCAGAGAGCTCATAGATGTGTGTGTTGTTGTTTACATTGACGACATCCTCGTTTATTCTTCATCGGAATCTGAACATCGGAAACACGTGAAAATGGTCCTCGAAAGATTGCGTCAACACAAACTTTTCGCTAAGTTGGAAAAATGTGTTTTCAACGTGACTGAAGTTGAATTCTTGGGATTCATATTATCACCTGCGGAGTGCGTATGGATTCAAAGAAGGTCGATGCAGTTCTCAAATGGCCATCACCATCCTCCGTAAAAGGTGTGCAAAGCATGTTAGGCTTCGCTAACTTTTACCGCAGGTTTATCCCCGAATTCTCTCGAATAGTCCAGCCCATCACTGCCTTGTTAAAGAAAAACAAACGTTTTGAATGGTCTTACCGAGCGGAACAAGCTTTCCAGGATTTGAAGACTAAATTTATCTCTGCACCAATCTTAAAACACCCTCGCCCCGAACTCCCCTACATCGTGGAAACTGATGCTTCAAGCCTTGCCATGGGGGCAGTTCTATCACAAAAGGACCCGTAACCAATCAGTTGCATCCCGTGGCATTTTGGTCCCGCAAATTCTCGCCTCCTGAAATCAATTACACGATTACTGACAAGGAACTTCTGGCTATCAAGTCTGCCTTTAAGGCTTGGCGGCATTATCTGCTGGGGCCCGACACACCGTTACTGTGATTACGGATCACCGAAACCTGCAATATTTGAAAACGCAAAAGCCCAATCTCTAGACAACTCCGTTGGGCATTATTCTTTGCCGAGTTTGACTTCATAATTACCTATCGACCTGGTACAAAGAACGGTAAAGCTGATGCCCTTTCTCGGATGGGAGTGGAAGAACACTTGATCAACCCTAAACCTGTACCAATCATTCCCGAACAAAGAATTCTGGGTGTAATCGCCACAGAATCCATAGAGGAAGTTAAGGATAAGCCAGGCAACTTGTAACTCCAGCAGACATACAGAATTGGCATCTGCAGGGAAAGGACTTTGCAGTAAAGGACAACTTATTGTATTTCCAAGAACGATTATACCTACCCAGCACAGATTTACAGAAAAAAGTAATCTCTTGTTATCACGATTCTTTAATGGAAGGACATCCCGGTATGGCCAAGACCTCAGAAAGATAGCGCTACTTCTGGTGGCCGTCTTGGAAAAAAGATATCAGAGACTTTATAATGTCCTGTGGAGTATGCGCCCAAAACAAGAGTCAAAAGGAAAGACCAGCAGGCCTCTTACGCCTATTGACATCCCACCTCGCCTTGGCATACGCTTTCTATGGACTTCATCACCGATCTACCTCCATGCTCCGGATACAAACGATTCTAGTAATCGTGGACTTATTCTCCAAGATGGCGCATTTCATTCCGCTCAAAGGCTTGCCAACAGCAGCAACTCTGGCCCGAGAATTTCTCGAAAACATCGTCCGACTGCACGGTTTTCCTTCGGTTCTAATTTCGGATCGAGGTAGTCAATTTATTTCTCATTTTTGGCGAAGTTGCTGTCGGTCGGCTCAAATTGATGTGAGACTATCGACCAGTCACCACCCTCAGACCGACGGACAAACCGAGAGGACCAATCAAACTCTGGAACAGTATTTACGCTGCATGCTGCAACAAACTGAAAAAACTTGGAAAGACATCCTTGGATAGCCGAATATGCCTACAATAACTCTGTCCATTCGGGAACTGGGAACCCGTTTTTTTTTGTACGGCAGTCACCCTCGAACCTCGGAGTTGGATCCCCTCCAAGATCTTGAAACACCAGCAGTAGACTACCTGCATTCTACAATCACCCAAGCCTTTAAGGAAGCTGTTTCTCACCTTCAAAGGGCTAAAGAACAATACAAGAAAGGAGCAGATCAACATCGGAAGGAAGCCCTCAATATCAAGTAGGGGATCAAGTCTGGTTATCCACCAAATATCTACCTCTAAAAGGCCACGCACATTCAACCCAAGATACCTTGGTCCCTATTCCATCACTACCATAGTAAACCCAGTAGCGGTCAAGTTGGACTTGCCCCCGCACATGAAGATACATCCGGTCTTCCACGTCTCTCTATTAAACCCGTGCAACCTCAAACCCGACTAACTAAATCTCCAAACCTATCCTAGTTGATGGAGAACTCGAGTTTGAAGTCAAAAGCATTCTGGACTCCAAGATCTCCAAATCTAAACTATTTTACCTAATTGACTGGAAAGGCTACGGGCCCCAAGAGAGATCCTGGGAACCTGCTGAATATGTCCACGCTCCTCGCCTAATCAAAAGATTTCACCGAACATTTCCTGACAAGCCAAAACCCCGGAGAAGCCCGGTTTGGGAGGGGCCTTGAGGGGGGGTACTGTCATGATCTCTGCTTCCAAAAGGTCAGGGTTTTCCCAACTCCTTGGAAGCAGACCATAACCCAGGTTCCGAGTGCCAACCAGTCCCAATTGGACCTTTTGGACCCAGTCCTGGCGCCAGTGGCACCAGGCTCATAAATATGCCCAGTCCAGCGCTGGAAGCGCCGGGCTCATAATGCTTGGGTGGACTTACCTGCAGCAGACCATGCTGCTTACTTGCCTGCCAGTTGAGCCTCTGATCCTCTTCTGTTTGGAACTACTTTTCCTGTTGGGTGGGGCAGGAGCCACTCCCTAGATTCAGAACACTGGAACTCTTCTGGAAAGCAGGAACTCTTTTCTTACCTAGGCGTGGCTGTGGAAGGAGACACCTAAGCACTACAGGAGGCTATTTAAACCACACCCGATGGATGAATCTTGCTTTGCGTTATTCTGCATCCTCTGCAGCAGAACGCTCATCGTGTCTTCTGCATCTGATCCTGGGCCTAAGGAAAAAGGCTTACCATCCTGAATCCAGTCTTCAGCAACACCTATAAAGACAAGAAAGAACAGGTTAGCATTACGGTCTTCAGTGACAGCTCTTCACTTACCTGGTCCATCGGCTGTCACCAACGCCTCGCGCTGCATTCCGGCATCTGAAAGACAAAGGCTTACCTACTCTTCGTGCGCTCCGGAGGTCTTCACACTGCATTCCGGCATCTGAAAGACAAAGCTTACCAACTCTTCGCACGCTCCGGAGGCCTTCGGCGCTGCATCCCGCATCTGAAAGACAAAACAAGGTGCGTTTAAAGACATTGGGAACTTTAATACTCACGTGCCATTACTCCTTTCCACATCTAACCCAGTGGGTATTCCGGCACCTGCAGCCGCTCCGAACTTGTACCTGCAAAATAAAAAGACAGTTAGAGGCATCGTGAAGCAGGCAACAAGCGCTTACTTACGTGCTTCCAGGCGCTTCTATTCATCACACGGGTCCATCTTCAACTCACTTCAGCCCGTCATCCGCCATCGCCGGAACCTGCAAAACAAGAAACATCATTACTAAAGACTTTAAAGACATTAGAATTACTCGAAACTTACCGTTCGTGCAGTAAACGACGGACAGCAGTCCTCTGAAGTCAAGAGGCCTGCTCCCTTATCCAGTGAAGAAACTGGTTACAGCACCCTGCCCCGAGGCAGATGGAGAGCACGGCGTTCACTTACCTAAGGTGAGAGCGTTAACCTTTGGGGTTCTACAGGAGAAGAGAAAGGGAAGAAGAGAGAGACATTCAATAACCCAGTTCCTTAATCCCATATTTTCTATCTGCAGACATCTTACCCTTCGAGTCAGACATACAGTGCACAGAGGTCCAGCCAAAGAGCCAGCCGTGTGTTACACATCACCTTTGAAGATACGTGATACGCCCATCAAGACCGGCGCCTCTACGGGAATCAGAGTGGTTACAGTTCTCAGTCTCAGTTCAGAAGCAGTCTCCTTCCTGTCTCTTTGGCAAGAGGCCATTTTACTACTGTTCTCACAACTAGCATTTCATGCTTTGCAGTTTGCCATTGTTTCCTTTGCCTCTGTAGCCCAAATTCTTCCCCACCCTATAATCATCACTTAGGTGTGATTTCCTGGTGGAGAGGCACTGGAGGAAAGCTGTTATTCCAGTTTGGGTGGGTTTTAGCCAGGCTGAGTTTAAAGGTTAATTCTGTTGAATTTTCCTTGGCTTAGAAACAAACTTGTGATTTCAAATTGGTAGCTAGAGCACTTATTTCAGATTCTAAACATTGGGATTAACAACTACAACATAGGTTACTCTCAGGAACAGGCCTTTAGATTGCAAACAATGCTTTCAGCTTATACATTTTTTAAGTTAATCAGGCAGGCTTCTGACAGCTGTCATTCAGGCGGCCGAGGGTACTGCACCCAAATTTGACAGATTTCACAGGCAGGCAACTTTTGCTGTGGATATTTCTTTGATACTTTCTGCTTTTCAGGACATTGTATGTTCATATTGATTTCTTGAACTAAGTGAATTGTAGCACCCAGTAATAATTCTGGATGTTTGAGGGTGTTTTGTAATGGCATTCTGCAGCCCCAGCATCAAAGAAAAAGATTTAAAGCACGATTTTTGGATTTCCTTTAGCACAGCACTGCTTTTCCGTCTGTTCTCCATTTTCACTTGTTGTGGAGCCCAGTGACATATTTCAGGAGTGAGATCTCTGTTCCACCACTGACAACATGCGTGGTAGATTGGGCAGCCATCTTTTCGTGTTTTGCAAAAAAGTGATTTTCAGAGGTTTTGGCGCGCACCAGGGTTTTGCAGCCATTTTGATGTTTCTGGCACCATCAGAACACAGTGATGCCCCATGGCAGAGCAAAAGTAGGTCAAGACATCCCACAAGAGCAAAGCATGAAGGGAGCAATTCAGGATGGTGTAAACAAGCTTCCCTTCATCATAGCTCCCTGGTTGCCCTGGCTCCATCCACGTCCTGCCTCCTGGAGAACAAAGGGTCTCTGTCAGTAAATGCCTTCCCAGGATTAGTCTCCTCTCTGCCAGCACGCTCCGCTGACATGGCTTAGAGTCAGCCCCACCTTAGAATCTGGCTCCTCCCCTTGTAGTGGGGAGAGGTGGTACATTCTGACTCGAGACTCAGATGAGTTTCTGTGCTAGGGCTGACAGCAGATGTTGTCAGCTTGAAAGATGTATATTTCCTCCTCAGTCAATGAAGAGAAGAGTAGGTTTGGCAGCTAAAAATCTATGAAATCAGAATTAGTGGTAATTTAATTTCTCTGCCCACCACCATATTCTGTTGCGGCGGAATCTGGCTTTAAGCTTATATGTGTTTAACATCAAATATTTCAGATGCTAGTTCACTGCCTCCAGATGTTAGAGAGGATTGGAAATAGCAAGGTAAATTAGCCTGAGGTTTGAGAGTCTATCTCCATTACCCCCTTCCTCAGCAAACTCCTGGAGAAGCTGCTCATCTCCCAACTGATCCAACATACTAAATGCGTTGGTTGTCTCCACGACCAGAGTAGCCAGGGGCACGGAAACTGCATTCCTGAACACCCATGAACACTTGCTCTCTAATCTCAATTCCAACTCTCCTTCCGTTCTCATCCTTCTTGACCTTTCCTCTGTGTTTGATACAGTCAATCATGCAACCCTTATAAATTGGCTCTGTGATACCCTTGGCATCACGGACCTGGCTGCCAAGGGTATCACAGAGCCACCTTCCTCTCTGACAGAGTTCCCCCGGTTCAACTGGGCACTTTTCTCTCCTCCATCACACTATCCACCAGTGGCGTCCTAGGCGCTCTATTCTCTCGCCATGGCATCTCCCCTGCCCCTCTGAATCACCTTCCCTCTCCCCCTCCCCTGCTAATGTCCCTCTCTGCCTCATTTGACTGGCTGCCTGGTTCCCTCAGAGTCCTACCGGGTGCCAGGCGCGCCTCGCACAGTCCACCCCCGTCCTCGCACTTAGCATGTGGACCCTCACTCCTTCCACTCCCTGCATTGCCTGACACTTGGCTGCCTGGCCTCCCCTTAGCACTTACCTAGCTCCTGGGGTCCTGTCCCCCTACCCCCTCTCCCTCCAAGTACTCACACACGCTCCACTCTGCCCTTCACTTCCCTTCCCACCCCAGCATTAACTCATTCCACACCGATTGGCACTCCCCCCTACCCTCACCCTTGCATTTCTTGGTACTGCACTTGCATGATCCGAATGACACAAGCCCTAGTAGGACGGTTATTGTTATCTTTCATCCTTGTTCCCCTATCCCCTTTTTTGTCATTTTTTTCTGTATAGACACTTTATAAATACCCAATAAAATAAATACAATGAATTGGAATGTACAATCACAGTGATGCCAGGAGAATTGATGCCTTGGTAGACTTTATTAATTAAATAACACACTTTCCCCCAACTCTGGCAAGTAATAGACAGGTTGTTAGAGGTGACAGTACATATATGCATGATATCAGTCCATATCCCTAGGGCGTGGGGCTGAGCTCTTTAATGGAGTTCAAATCCTTTTAAGAGCATATCTTTGATGGACAAGTTGTTTTTTAGCAGGCGGTCCGATGTGGACAAATTCAGTCTTTGATGGTTTTAGTTTGAGGCAGGCGCTCAACATCAACATCTGCATGATGGCTAGGTAATCGCAGAGAACGAATTATGTTCTGTGCACTATTAACTCTCATGTACAACTATCGTCCGCATATTGGTGGATGGCTATTTTGGGATCTTCGAGGAGAGTGCCCAGAGGTTCCATGGACCTCTTAGGCTGGCAGGCCCACCTCAGTGGACACCAGGAATGCAATTTTAGGGCACAGAGTGCTTCATAAAAGTGATGCTGATTAGCAGACCTGACTTTCAGGGAGAATCCATTTGCTTGAGCTCCTGGATTGATTTTGTTTTTTAAACTGAGGTTTCCCCCAAGCAGATACAAATCCATGACAACAATTCCAGAACTGAACATTTCTGAAGTTACTCCAAACAATATCTCTTTTGGTACTCGCCACATTTTATGCCGCAGACGCATAATCAAAAGAGTGGATTTCAGGCAGGGAGATACT
This sequence comes from Ambystoma mexicanum, assembly GCA_002915635.3. Lineage (NCBI taxonomy): Eukaryota > Metazoa > Chordata > Amphibia > Caudata > Ambystomatidae > Ambystoma > Ambystoma mexicanum. Next base: position 959,743,231 of record CM030325.1, on the reverse strand, counting down.
ATCAATTCATGTACAGTGCATTGCTTGTGTGAGATAAGTGCCACCGCCGTACAGTGCATTGCTTGTGTGAGATAAGTGCCACCGCCGTACAGTGCAATGCTTGTGAGATAGGTGCCACCGCAAACGTTTCCAACTTGCATGGAGTTTCCAGAGGCAGAATCACAACCGGTTCCCAAGACAAATAATTTGTAACAAACACTTCAAATTTCCTCAAGCAGCGTAAACTCAAGGGATCTATTTTTTTCAGCAAATACATCAAAAACAGCCAGTCCCCCACCTGGGATTGAACTCCTGGTGCAGCAAAGGGCATGTGATTAGTCAGAGAGGATATTCCATAGGGAGTTAGGAAAACTGGATGGATTGCGTTCAAAGAATAAAGTCAGGCTGGAGGCCAATTTGTACTGCACCGAACCCCAGGAGAAAGCATTCCAGGTGAGGGCCTGGGGGACACAGATACCACTCCATGAAGAAGCCAGCAGGGTTGGCTAAGGGAAATCTAATATTGTGCCCTCGAGTATTGTTACAGCATTCGTGTCTCTGGAGAAACCTTCGACGCTACAGTCAGCACTTACTCCTCTGCTAGCTGTGAGAAACCTATACTTCTACTGGGCATAATTGACTGCTGTTAAATCTGCTTTTTTGAATATATATTTTGCCATACGTTTTTCAACATTACCCATGGCTAAAATAGCACTATGTAAAAGGTTATATGTGAGTACAATATTTAAACACACATACACTCTCTCTCTTTTGTGCACACTCTCCAATCTCCTCCCAGATCATTCCTTTACGGTTCTAGGTTATTACATCGACAGTCATTTTTTGGATGTTTTTTTTTCCTCCCAAAAATGTGTAACGAAAAAACCCATCTCATTTTTTTGGGGGGGTTGGGTTCCCCCAAGATCCCTTCCCCTATTGTTTTTTTAACCTAAACCCAGCTCCCCAAACCCCTTATATGCCCTTTCCCACCCCCCTATATTTTTGCAATGAGAATTTTTCATAAAAATATTTTCGAAAAAAACCCATTGAAAAAATGACCGTCGATGTAACACCGTTGTACCTCCTTTACAAATCTGCTGACCAGCCTTGAAAAGCTTGAGTTGTGCCGTGGTAAAACTCTTGTCTTTATATTATTTTATAACAACCTCTTTTCTTCCCCTTTTGCCCTCACCCCGTTTTTAGGTTTTGCTCCGTAGGTGTCACTTTGGATCCCTGTAACAGAGCAAGCACGATTTGTGTTTAGTGGTGGATAACACATTTTCATGATGCTCATCTGTCTTACAGATGTGCTATTATTTCCTTCATTTCTGTGGCATTGTGCCCTTATCGTTTTGCGCCACTCAATACCCTTTCACATGACCAGATGCTTATATTTACCCATGTCCGGGTGGCGCTTGGTTCAAAGTCAAGCCCACTTTTGCCTCTAACAGGGGTCTCCCTCTCGGACTCGTTCCTGCTTATCTGGGTTCACACCCACCCAGCCCACTACTGAGGGCCGTACTCCCACATCTGTGCACGGCGATGCCGCACGGCCTCTTAGGACGTCGGGCCACCTTTACTTCACGACAACATGGCCTAGACCCAGGGGCCATTTTGGGCAACTCCAATTCTCCTTTCACTCCACCTTATCATTGTGGCCACGATCTACCGGACCACCCACTTGCCCACTCCTTTCAGATTGACGACCACCTGTCCTATGTTTTCTCCCCACATTTTACCTGGACGTACCTGCCTCATCCTCCTCCCCCTTGGCTTCCATCCAGCTCTTTCTGTGGCTTTTCCACCCTACTGGTGCATGTGGTCCCTCCCCTAACTCAACATAGGCACCAGCATCACCCCAACTATATTTTACTCCGTGAGGTTTCTACCCATGGCTTAGTTACGCCACCAGGCCACTCCCGCCCACGGGTCCTTTCCCACATGTCTAATTCTCTCCCTGTATGTCCTCTGACAAGACCGAACGACGTCGGATGTCTTAGTTTTCATGTAACATTACTACCTGTAATCTTAATGTGATTCCTCTTGCCACCTGTTTTGTTCCTAATGGACCTCATGTAAACATGTCAGCCACAACACAATGTCACAATGTGTCAATTTTGTTTGTTTCTTACAACAAATTGTCTCGTGAGGATAACTCAGGGGCAACCTGCTCGCATAAGAAGCAAGACGACACAGAGCACCACAGGTTCGATCCCTGGGTCCGCGCCTAGAAACCTCTGGGTATTAAGCATGTTATAAATAATCTATCATAACCACGTTTGGGTACCGCACACTTGGGTGACACACTGATTGTAATGAATGGCAATGCAGCGCCTTGAAAATGACCCCTTTGGGTGGAAACACATGTCCGCTACAGTAATAAAACATTTCTTACAATAACAGAATCAAGCTTTATTGGCACTATGAGCGAGAACATACTATCATCCATTTCTCAATAACTGTACAGGGTCTCCAACCCTACTCTTTTCCCCAGTGCAGGGCAGTTGGTACTGTCCTAAGAGACCCTAGCACACTCTGCAGCAGGGTATGATAAGGAAACAAGCAATCGGGCGCCGCTGTTCCTAATTTGTAGTGCTCCCACCTCACGCCTGTTTTTTTTAAGTAGGTCAATGTTTGCCCTGGTGCAAATTGCCCTTGCACCGCTTTGGAGTAAGGCCCCGGAACTTTTTTTAACAGACCACCCACTAACCCGGAAACGTATGTTCCACAAAGGCGGAACTGACTCAACGTGACCCCCCGCCCCCTTCCACATGGGTGCCTCGCTAGATCAGACTCGTCGAACAGCACTTTTTACCAACTTGTAAGCACTTCCTTGCTGTGCTTCAGAATGACTCCAGTGCTAATAACAAACAATTCTTCTTTAAACCCTTGCCTCCCTTCACCCCCAATATAACGGTTGCCTGAACTGGCAAAATACAATGATTAAACAAGCATGAGCAAAGCCAACAGTTTGGACTTTAGTGTAGGCCTGGCAAAGGCATTTTCCAGGCACCGCCATAATGGAACTACCTTGAGGTATGATCGCAAGAGCTGGCAAATGGTGTTAGTACCTGAGCATATTATGGCAGAGCATGGCAAGTACCTATTTGATGTCTATATGATAGCCCAAACTGTTTACTTTGCTGATGCTTGTTTATAATGGGCATTCGGTGCAAGGAACAGATGCAAGAACATATATTGATTGTTGATCAAGTACCTGACGGCACACTTGGTTAATACATTTGCATTACACTGGGAGTTGATTTATAGCTTCAATTAAGCCATTACTTTTCAGATGTCTGCTTAGAAATCACATTCTTATCTCCTTAAAAGAAATGAGGTTGCTCAAAGTAAGTAGGGCGGGAGTGGGTTGTTTTTGGGCAGGTGGGGGCCCGCTAGTATGAACTAGCATGCCCAGGAGCAGTCAACGGAGAGCTGAAACTCCATGCAAAATACTCACGTTGTCCCTCCTCACATCCCATAACTCTCCTCCCTTCATTTCCCATGACAATAGTTACAGCTCCACCCTATAGCCCAAACTAGTTGATGAATACTGTTGCTGTGAGGAGTTTGCTGCGTGTGTGCACTTGTTCAGGTGCGTTTTAGCGTTGATTGCTAGTGTGGTGATGTGAATTGCCTGTATGTGATTAGTGGCGCGCACCTCACACCTGCCCTGTTCTTGAGCTCCCCTGACCGCTATGGAATGCAACCATTCGCCTTCAGACTTGAAAGTCAGGTTGTTTCATTTTTCGGATAGTTGTTTTTAGTGCAAAGTAAACTACGGAAGATGTTCTGTTTGATGTGTGTGCTTGAGGGGTGCCACAATATGTTTTGGGGACATTGGTAATAACGAAAGGCGCGCCTTGAACTAGTTTGTGAAGGTCCCAGGGGTGAGGAAGTGTAGGGGAGCCAGGCGCAGGATTCCATTTGAAGCTAAGCCAGCTGTTCGTTAGCAATGCACATCTGTCCAGTGAAGCCCTAATCTGATTGTTTTTTTGGATGTTCGCAAACACTAACAGCCAGGGACATCATTTCACCCAAATGCCAGGGGTAGCGGAAGTGACATCACACGACCCTTGACCTCTGATGATATCACAGGAAGTGCAGCCATTTGACCCCACACTGAAGTCAAAACACGGGAAGCGATGGAACACGACATTTCATCCCTTGACAAAACAGGAAGTGGTATCACATATCAGTAGTACACTATGAAAAATATGGTTACGATATCACTGTAAAGTGATATACATTTAAAACAAGAATGGATCACCATATGTATCGTTAATATCAGTCATACAGGCCCATTTACCAAATTACTGTGAATGCAAAAAGACGTCCAAGGCCAAACGATAATGATGTGTTATTATATAGCACTAACGCGTAAGCGCTACATATAGAACACATATACAAACAATATCACCCAACCTGTGTTGGCACTCATCAACCTCAGCAGGATAACATGCTGAGTTGACCTTACAGGGAGCCGATACTGCAACCCACATAGCACACATACATTGCAACAGCGAGCGCTCAACCCACTGAGCTATCTTACCGGCTATAGCTATCCGAAAACAATCCACTCAAGAAACACAGATTCACATGCCGCTGGCCAGAGCCTTAAAAAAATAATAAATAAAGATTTAGGGGTGGCAAATGGGACCTGAGGGGGTCGCAGGTGCGACCCCTGGTAACCCCTACATGACATCCCTGCTAACAGCGCCTGGCAATTCATCAGAATTCAATGCACCTCCTGGGGGATATTGCATGCTGCTTCAGCAGGTGCAATTCTTGGTCTTACGGTGCATGGCACACATGCTAGCGTGCACCATCCATCCAGGGATACTAGTCCAGTCCTTTCTGGGACTGCAAGTGCGGGATTCCCCCATTATAAACTCAGGACTACAAGTCCCAGAATTCAAAGTTTAAGCCAGGACTGTACTAGCATCTAACAACCAGAATTTGGAATGTAGGCAGGTATAAACGCACAGTTAAGACCCCCTACTTACTACTAAACCACGATGTGTAAATCCAGTCCACAGGAGCCAAATCCATGCCATGTTTTCAGACTATCTCCACACAAGACGTTGGGATACAGTGAGTGCAAATGTGGGCTATTGACACAGTGGTTATCATGAAAACCTGGTGTGGTTGGAGCTCTCGAGGCCCGGTCTTGGATAGCCCTGTTCAGTACATTTTAACAGCAGCATATATCAAATGCCCACTTTTCATGGATTTATGGTCAGCAGACATGATAACAAATTAAAGGAAAAACAAAAATACCTTAAAGTGTTTTAGACATGCCTCGCCAGTCAAATAGCGGGTCCACATCTGTGACGTCCTTTTGGATTGATTGTCTACTGATCGACGTAAAGAGTCATTTTCACTTTCTTCCCTGACATGATGAAATTATGCAGTTAAGATACCAAGCACCGTGGTGAGTGCTTTACCCTCCCCTGTATATTGGGGTAGGCACCATGTATTGGCCCTGATTGACTTTGCACCTGTGTGTTTTTCTGCTGCCTTGCAACATGGGGTAGGCACCACGCATTTGCCCTGATTGACTTTTTGCATATGTGTGTTGTTGCCGCCATGTAACATGGGGTAGGCACCATGTATTTGCTGCGATTGACTTTTTGCATCTGTGTGTTGTTGCCGCCATGTAACATGGGGTAGGCACCATGTATTTGCCCCGATTCACTTTTTACATATGTGTGTTGTTGCCGCCCTGTAACTTGGGGTAGGCACCATGTATTTGCCCCGATTCACTTTTTGCATATGTGTGTTGCTGCCGCCGTGTAACATGGGGCAGGCACCATGTATTTGCCCCGATTGACTTTTTGCATATGTGTGTTGCTGCCGCCGTGTAACATGGGGTAGGCACCATGTATTTGCCCTGATTGACTTTTTGCATATGTGTGTTGCTGCCGCCGTGTAACATGGGGTAGGCACCATGTATTTGCCCTGATTGACTTTTTGCATATGTGTGTTGCTGCCGCCGTGTAACATGGGGTAGGCACCATGTATTTGCCCTGATGACTTTTTGCATATGTGTGTTGTTGACGCCGTGTAACATGGGTAGGCACCATGTATTTGCCCTGATTGACTTTTTGCATATGTGTGTTGCTGCCGCCGTGTAACATGGGGTAGGCACCATGTATTTGCCCTGATTGACTTTTTGCATATGTGTGTTGCTGCCGCCGTGTAACATGGGGTAGGCACCATGTATTTGCCCTGATTGACTTTTTGCATATGTGTGTTGCTGCCGCCATGTAACATGGGGTAGGCACCATGTATTTGCCCTGATTGACTTTTTGCATATGTGTGTTGTTGCCGCCATGTAACATGGGTAGGCACCACGTATTTGCCCCGATTTACTTTTTGCATCTGTGTGTTGTTGCCGCCATGTAACATGGGGTAGGCACCATGTATTTGCCCCGATGGACTTTTTGCATCTGTGTGTTGTTGCCGCCCTGTAACATGGGGTAGGCACCATGTATTTGCCCCGATTGACTTTTTGCATCTGTGTGTTGTTGCCGCCCTGTAACATGGGGTAGGCACCATGTATTTGCCCTGATTGACTTTGCATCTGTGTGTTTCTGCTGCCTTGCAACATGGGGCACGCACCACGTATTTGCCCTGATTGTCTCTTGCATATGTGTATTGCTGCCGCCCTGTAACATGGGGCACGCACCACGTATTTGCCCTGATTGACTTTTTGCATATGTGTGTTGTTGCCGCCCTGTAACATGGGGTAGGCACCATGTATTTGCCCTGATTGACTTTTTGCATATGTGTTTTGTTGCCGCCATGTAACATGGGGTAGGCACCATGTATTTGCCCTGATTGACTTTGCATCTGTGTGGTTCTGCTGCCTTGCAACATGGGGCACGCACCACATATTTGCCCTGATTGACTTTTTGCATATGTGTGTTGTTGCCGCCGTGTAACATGGGGTAGGCACCATGTATTTGCCCTGATTGACTTTTTGCATATGTGTGTAGTTGCCGCACTGTAACATGGGGCACGCACCACGTATTTGCCCATTAATCTTTAAGCACTTACTGTAACCATATTCTTAAGCCAAAAGCGCCGGGATACCCCAGGGTTTTGTGTGCTATATAAGTGTCAAAATAAAATAAAATAAAAATATATATGCATTGTGAGCCACAGTCACAAAAAGGTCTGAGACCTGACTTACTCTGAGAAAGTCAGCTGTAAGCCAATGCAACTGGGTAACCCTCATTGTGTGACAAGCACAGCCCCCTCCAGGTGCAAGTCAGGTGTAAGCCAATGCAACTGGGGAACCCTCATTGTGTGACAAGCACAGCCCCCTCCAGGTGCAAGTCAGCTGTAAGCCAATGCAACTGGGGAACCCTCATTGTGTGACAAGCACAGCCCCCTCCAGGTGCAAGTCAGCTGTAAGCCAATGCAACTGGGGAACCCTCATTGTGTGACAAGCACAGCCCCCTCCAGGTGCAAGTCAGGTGTAAGCCAATGCAACTGGGGAACCCTCATTGTGTGACTAGCAAAGCCCTCTCCAGGTGCAAGTCAGGTGTAAGCCAATGCAACTCAAGGAACCCTCATTGTGTGACTAACACAGCCCTCTCCAGGTGCAAGGCAGGTGTAAGCCAATGCAACTCAGGGAACCCTCATTGTGTGACTAGCAAAGCCCTCTCCAGGTGCAAGTCAGCTGTAAGCCAATGCAACTCAGGGAACCCTCATTGTGTGACTAGCAAAGCCCTCTCCAGGTACAAGTCAGATGTAAGCCAATGCAACTCAGGGAACCCTCATTGTGTGACTAGCAAAGCCCTCTCCATGTGCAACTCAGGTGTAAGCCAATGCAACTCAGGGAACCCTCATTGTGTGACTAGCAAAGCCCTCTCCAGGTGCAAGTAAGATGTAAGCCAATGCAACTCAGGGAACCCTCATTGTGTGACTAACACAGCCCCTCCAGGTGCAACTCAGATGTAAGCCAATGCAACTCAGGGAACCCTCATTGTGTGACTAGCAAAGCCCTCTCCAGGTGCAAGTCAGATGTAAGTGAGAGTTTCTCTCTGTAACTAACTTCTTTGTGAATTCGGAGGCTTGTATCTGCTTTTTCTCTGCCAGTCACTGCAATGGTCAAAAACGAAATGAAAAATGATGGAAAGAAAAACTTAAGCCGATGCTTTTTTAACAACTGAGAATTCTCATGGTTGCATTCCATGGCATCGCTTTTATATCCTCTCTCCGATGTGAGCTTACCCTGTCACTAAAGTGGTGTTGGGGGGAATTTCTGCCGGGGTCGGCCGGGCCGTCCGCATACCTCCGGGCAGGGAGGCCCCAACTCCTCCCGTATATCCCAGATGAGATAGAGTATGAGACACACGCAAGAAGCAAGGTGACTCTGCTGTTTATTAGACAAAAACGGCAGGAATGGGTCAAGGAGCGTACGCGTCCGTCCTGACACACACACAATCGTGGGGCTCGCAGGCCCTTTTTACTGTATTATGACGCGTTACTTGCGTCACTTTAGAAAGTTAACAAAAAACCTATCGCCACTCTTAATTGGTTGCTCGAGTGGTAGGTTAGTATAGCACACGTATAGAGAACACATGTTAGTGGTCGAGGGTTAGTCAGGTGATATATCTGGGTTGTCCCTACAATTAGATACATGAGAATTGTTACATGAAGACTCCTAAGGATTGGTTAAAGCTAATGGCGTCAGTGATAGGAGCCCATGTTCTGATTGGTGCGCCCGTGAGCTTCCCAGCCTGGGACCACCGCTGTTCCCAGCTCTCGGTGTACCTGCAATTTGCAACAATGTTTCACTATGGGTACGTGCAGACAATGTGAGGATTTATTCATAGCTGGATGGCTGACCGCTCCCACTGTCGCAAATATCCATTGAGCCTTTCAAGTGTATCTGGTTGTGTCTCGTAACGAGGGATCCAGACGCCTCTTTTCTCCTGGGCTTGGCATCTCGTCAGATTCGGCTTGGTCACGTGAGGTGGGACCGTGTTTGAGGCAGAATTCTGCACAATTAATATTGTTTTTCCACTGTGTGTCTGGTTTAATTTGCAGGTGTGATTTTAACGTTGGTGCTCAGAGTGCGAAATTGCAACATCGTGCCCTTGACGATTTGTTTGTGGAATGTAGGTTTGCAACATTGCGACCTTGGCTGGTTGGTTCACCGGGCTCATTCTGCAGGATCAGCAACCTGACTCTTGTTTTGTTAATGTCCACGGGAGCTCTTGCTTGAGGCCTACTCAGGCCTGGTGTATGAGTGGGTCCGTCTGATGCACAGGTGCGTTAGGTTACAGTACCATATATTTCCATGACCAGTATCGTGTCTTCATTATATCTCTCATGGTGGTAACTGGTTTTAAGAGAAGCGTGAGCAAGCTTTATAGATGAGTTCATGACGCGTCTTGCGTTTCTGCATTCTGAAAGCCTATATAAAAATAATAAAGATGCACGTCCGTGAGTTTGCCTGTCGCCTACGTCATAGCACTGAGTATATTCTTCGTGTAGATTGGTGCGGGAATGTCCAGTGTATACATTTGCACAGGTGTGCTTACCGTTGTCTAGGTCGTCATGGCATCTCTAACGACGTGTAGATTTTAGTCTAATTGGTCCGTGCCGCAGGTGTCGGCATGGCCAGTGCGGGCTGCTGGGCAGGCAGATGGACACATCCGTATGTTCTTGTACCAGGGTATCTGGTCGTCTGGCAAATGGACAAACTCTTCTCGCGGCGGGTGTCTGGGTCGTGACCCTTTAGGCCAAGCACGAGAGGTGAAGGACGGGAGCCTGGTCTTCCATTCTCCCACTTCAGTCCCCCCTCTGGTCGACTTGTCGACCACAAACATATCCTTTTCGTTATCTCCTCGTACTCGCCAGATCTTAGTTATTCCTCCTAGATGTCCATAGTGGTTTACATGATCTTCAAATGACCAATACATATATTCACAGGTTCCTCCAGGAGTACAGTATACCCATCTCCCTATGTAGCTCCTGGGGTTTCTTGGGTTCTCGATCTTCACCGATGGGTGGTCTAGATGGTTAGTGATGATTTGGTTGCGCAACTTCTCCCTCTCCTGTATTATCATACCTGTATGTTGGCCGTCATCTGCTGGCATCAAGGGGTGCATTCCCACCATTTCGAGCAACTCATCAGTGGTACGTGCCTTCCGGGCCTTCCAAAATCTAATTATGATCAGCGTAGCTCCAGCCAAAATAGTACAACCCACTATAATTTTCAGTCCATCTGACAACCATGATGGCATCCATGACCATAATAGTGAAAACCAGCTCTTATCCTTGTTTACACCGTTACTTTCATCCATCATTTTGGAGTGCATCTGGGCCAATTGTGAAACTGCTTCTGTCAGTGTACCATTGTCAGCATCGTTGGCAGGTATGAACGTGCAACATGATTGTCCTATCTTTGCACAAACTCCTCCTTCCATGGCTGTGAGAAGGTCCAATACATATCTGTTCTGGAGTGCTACCATCCTTATAGCTCGCAGCTCCTCTTTTATTGCGTTGAATCCATTCACTGTAGAATTGATGGTCATCATTAGTTCCCATCTATTTATCTGGAGCCATTTTGCATTTGCGTAAGCCTGCAGTCCCGGATGTATCATTGAGGAGAAGAACATTGCTGCTCTGCTGAATAGTCTGTGTTCTGGCGGTATTGAAGTCAGTGCCGTTTCCGACCTTCCCCATAGGTAATTTCCTGTCAGTGGCTCTCCTTGTCTTTTCCTTCTATTTAGGACAGTATTATTGCTGTTGGTCCTGTTCCCTTGCTCCTCCTGAAGTGGTGCAGATCTCTTCTTTCTCTTGTCCCCTTCATCCATTTTGGGAAAGTTCGCCACATTGACATGCTTCTTTGGTACCACTAGTGATGGTACATTGACGTGCACCATTGTGCACACACCATTCCACAGGGGAGGCAGTGTATGGTATGCCTTTTCTCCACAGGCCCAATAATGGTCCATTATTACTGCTGTTCCTGCTCCCCCCTCAGGTAACTCCATCACACTTGCACAGTTGGTGTTATATCCTACGTCCACCTCTCCTTTATGCTGGTAGCATACCTTGGGCGCAGAGCGGTAGTATTGTTATTGGGTCTTCATCCGTTTCTACCCACGTGAGCATTGGTACATACTTGATCCACGTCGTCCAACATCGGTGGTTGTGTGCCTCGATAGTTGAAATAGTTTCTCTTGTTACCATGTTGCTGCCAATCACTCCTATCTCCCAGCTGTTGTCCAGGTACACCTTCCCGGTTATCGTCACCAGCGGCCTCTCCCAACATCCTTGTTTACCCGGAACTTCAGTGGCGTACCAATCACATGGTAGATACTGCAGTGTTACTTTCTTTGTTTCTCCTTTTGCAGGGCCACTTGTTATGTATCTGAATGCTTCAGCGTGTAAACTGCTCTTGTGGTAACTCAAATAGGTCTTGAGGAAGTTGTTTTCATATGGGTACGAGTCTCTTGTTTTCCACGTCATATGCACCACTGTCCCTTGAAATCTTCCTTTCGTTTGGAACAGTGCCAAGTATATTATGCACTGTGCTGTCTTTTCATCTATTTCCGTGGCAACAAATGTTCGTGACGCACTCATGGCGTATGGAATTAACGAGCAAACGTAGCAGCTGTCCTCTGTTGTCTGCTTACCAATGCGGGTCATGTGTTGGTACCATATGTTGTTTGAGACGTGTGCTGAATCTTGTATATAATTATCAATACCTTTATTGTCTGAGTATGTGTTGCGTTTAACTCTATTTTGCTTGGGTGCAATGTTACCACTATCACCTGACGTAACACCTGTTGCAGCAGGGGACGGGGGTGTATTAGGCTTGGGTGCAGCAATAAAATTAATAGCATAGCTGTACTGCCATACAGAGGCAGCCAAGAACCCGGTGATCATCAAAATCCCTATTATTTTTATTACATATGCTAATCTCACCGGCATTTTGCTCTTACCTTGCTGCAGTCCTGGCAGCGTATTCTTGCGACGTTAAAGTTGCCCGCCTAAAAATTCTCAAAATGCTTGTTATTAAATGTTAGTTGTTGTTTTCCTTTAAGCTCTCCCTATCAAATAGTCATTCAGTGCCCAGGCGAAGAGCTGTTCCCACGCTACTCTAAGTGATCTATCTCTTAGGACCGGCAAGTATGGGCGGAGGTGGGGCATTGAATATTCTATGGCCAAGAGGAATGCTGTGTAGTAGACACGTACCCTTCTCCTTTTTAGGTACGTTGGCCTTTTTATTTCATATACAAATTGGTGTGACAATTCTTCTGGGTAGTTATCGTCTGGGAGTACCATCTACGCCTGGGTAGTGAATTTGTTAGTTAGCTATTTTCTCAACAATACAATAATACGCAGTTCCTGTATGTGCGAGAGAAGAGAAAAAAAAGAAAACATTCATGTGTTTACATGTGTATTTGTGCAGGCAACGTCCTTCAGTTCAGTTATTTACTATATTTGGGGGTCAATGGGCAGGGGGGGGGATGGCGAGAGCTCAGTTGGCGGGAACGTTTTTACTCTTTGAGCGTGTGACCATGGGGTGGGCAGTATGGGGATCACCCCTTTCTTCGTCAGTTATTTCCTCCGGGGAAGCTGGGTAGTGACAGGGTATGGGAACAATTGGGTCGTTGGCTGTAGTAGAACTTCCTTCCGCTGTTGGGGATGTTGTTGCTGTTCTCCCAATGGACCTGTCGTTGGCGCTGGGGCGGGTCTGCAGTTTGTAGATCTTTACATCATGTAGGTGGTTCCAGGCACGCTTGTCCTTTAACTTTACTGCTCTTGTTGATACTTCCTCTACCAGGTGGGGGCCAGTAAACCTCTTATCGTTCCATTTCCTGTTGAAATTGCGAAGTAGCACGTGGTCACCTTTAGTAAGTTTGCACAAGTTCTCCTTTTCCAATTCTGTGTTGGCGCCTTCTTGTTGATTGCTGGTAGACCCGCCCCGTGTGCGCTCGAGCTGTTGAGACACAAACACAACACTAGTAATCAAAGAAGACACATATTGGTACATTTCATCACCTAACACACTCGCTGTGCTTTCGTGATCAGTGAATGCCCTTGACGTTGGCGTTAGGAGAAGGCGCATTTGACGTCCGGTAACCACCTCGTGAGGGGTGAGGTGGTGGTCGGACCCTGGCCTATTCCTTAATTCAAATAGGGCTAATGGAAGGCAATACAACCAGCTTTTCTTTGTTGTTTGTTGTATTTTTGCAATTGCCTCCTTTAATAGGCCATTCAGGCGTTCACATACACCATTAGCCTGTGGGTGGTATGCACATGCGAATTTATGTTTTATGCTCAGCAAGGATGTGATATGCTGGAACATTTCGTTTGCGAAATGCGGGCTATTGTCTGACCTTAACACCTCGCACACTCCCCACCTGGGAAAGACCTCCCTTACTAGGAATTTGGCTGCTCTAAATGCATCTGGGTGTGAACAGGGCCCTGCTTCAATCCACCTAGAAAATGGGCATACTACTACAATCATATACCTATTACCTTGACATATGTTGATCATATCAACATAGTCAATGTGAAGATGCCGAAAAGGTCCCTCTGGCCGGGGTATAGTACCTCTTATCACTTTTAGGGTATGACCGGCCGTAAACTGTTGACATGTGAGACAATTGCTGATAAAATTCGACACATGAGAATTTAACTCGGGGCAGAACCAATCTTCTCTAATTCGTGCTGCAATTACTTCCTTGCCTGTATGGGCTGGGTGATGTAATTGGCTCAGGGCGGTGTTCAAAAGTGCCAATGGTATTACAACTTTTCCAGTGCCACCCTGGCGCCATAGTGCGTCGGTTGGTGACATTGTACATCCTCTTTTACCACATATTTCTTTTCGGCCATTGGTGCAGCCGCCTGTTAGCTCCATAATCTGCGTGGCTGGGAGATAGGGTGTACCCCTCTCTTATCAACATCTCCCTAGCCATTCCCTCCCTCTCCCTCTCTGTGAATTCTGGGGGGCTCCATATCTCACCATAGTATGCAGCATATTTCGCATGTGCGTCTGCATTCCCTTTTGAGACGTGGTCTTCACCATTGGTGTGTGCGGTGCATTTTACTAGGGCTAATTCTTGGGGATCATTTATTACTTCAATTAGTTCAGCCAATAAGAGGGCATGTTGCACTGGAGTGCCATCAGCTATCCTAAACCCTCTTCTTCTCCATTTTGATAGCCCTGAGTGGACAGTGGATGTAACTTATGCACTGTCAGAGTATATGGTTACTCGTTTGTCAAAACTTTCCTTTAATGCCAATATAGTGCAACCAGTTTCCGCGGCTTGAGCGGAGTAATGTTGTGGTAAATTGTACACATTTCATAGCCACACCATACCGTGTGCCTCCATCATTTTTCCACTGCTGCCCCAGTCCTCCGTATCCCATCTCCTTGATCAATAGTTGATGACCCCATCAATGAACAAAATCTCACCCCCCTCTAGTGCGTTTTCTTCAACTTTCCTAGTAACATGAGTACTTTCAGTTGTTTGGGTACAGTCATGGGCATAATTCTCCCTCCTCAATTACTTCTGCTAGGAACCTTGCAGGGTTTACCGTGCTACATCTAACAATTGCTAGTTCAGCTCTAGACAAAATGATCTCATAACCTGATGCCCCTCTGCGTGGTTAGAGTGGACTTAGGTTTATTTCAATATTGCAATTAGTGCATGTTCCACAAACAGTGTAGTTGGACACCCATGGTTTATTGCTGATGCTTTTTTCCACTGCAAAAGCGCTGCGCAGCGAGACGCTTGTTCGCAAGGGAAATGACCTAACATCACAGGGTCTAAGTGACCACTGTAAAATGCTACTGGTTTAAAGCCCATGCTTGTTTTTTTGGGCCAAATACTGCTTTCATCACTTGCTGAGTCACAATGTGAAAATACAAAAAATCGTCGCTCATTAGTCCTGGGGATGCCAGTACTGGAGCATTTGATATCGCATCTTTCAATTCATACAAAAGCCTCCCCTCATTTCCATAGTCCACCCCAACTTTTTCTCCCCTTTATTGGCTTCCCTCAACCCTCAAGCAGGGGTCCTTATGTATGAACTGTAATCAAATACCCATGCTCTACAGTAGTTGCACAGCCCCAGGAATTGCTGCAGTTCTCTCACAGTCTGTGGCATGTGGGTGCTTGAAATGGCCTGTGTTCTTTGTGGTGCAATCTTTCTTCCATGTTGGGAAATCAGTTGGGCCAATGTAAATACCTGTTCCTGGCAGTATTGTATCTTTTCCATGTCTACCTTGTACCCTTTTTCAGCCATATTGTCAACATCTTTAACGAGTCCTCTCTGCATTTATTTTCGTTTGTACTGCAAATTATTATGTCATCCACATATTGTAACACTGTGCTTTCCACTTCAACGTTACCTCCCAAATCCATCTGTATTACTCTATTGAAAATTGAGGGTGATTCGCAATACCCTGTGGCAATCTGGTATGTTTCCATTTTGTATTTCGATAAGTGAGCTTGTCAAATCTTGTGAGTCTGGGTGTAATGGTATTGAGAAAAAAGCATTTTTAAGGTCGATCACTGTAAATCGTGATGCTTCCGCTGGAATGCCACACAATATCGTGGCCGGGTTTGCTGTTACTGGATATTCTGCTTCTACTATATTGTTCAAGGGCCTGAGGTCCTGTATGAAGCGCCAAGACCCCCCTTTAGCCTTGCGCACTGGGTACACAGCCGTGTTACATGGTGATTCTGAGGGGACCAATATGCCATTGTTTATAAGGGCCGTTATGGTTTCATATATACCCTCATCTGCCTCTTTTGACAGTGGGTACTGTTTTACTCTGGGTAGTATGGCACCTTTTTTCAATTTATCCTTACTCCCCCTATGCTTTTTATGCATCCCACGTCATAAGGGCTAATAGTCCACAATGATTTGGGTACCTTTGACATATCCTCCTTAAAGAAGGGGACTGGGGTGCATGCGGGTGCCTCAAGTGCCATTGCAATTTTCTGTGCTACTTGTTTGTGAGCCACTCTTAGCCATATTTCTACACTCATCATGAACACCATTTCGCCTTCCTCCTTTTCTTCTGAGAACAGCTCCTCATCTGACACCTGTGTCAGCCTACATCCTTCTGCTAGTGCTATCACTGCCCTCCATGCTCTCCCTTCTTTATCTTGGGCGTGCACAGCAATATAATCAGCTGTTGCAATAATGCTCTCAATGTCCATTACAACCACCTTTCCTTCTGGTTCATTAACAGGTGTTTCTGGTCGGAAAAGATAGGCTGCTGGCCTCCTCCATATTTTCCCTTCTATCCCTGGCATCCATGCAAATGCCATGTCTGTTCCATACTGGAATAGCTCGCCATCTACTGGCTCCGCCCTAATCGCTGTCTGTCCACAGTATGCTTGCATAATCTGTCGTGCTGCGAGCATGTTAATCCCTGGAGTAGAGCAAATTATGCCGTCCTCTGTAAAGGAGATTGTCATATTCAACCTGTTCATTATGTCCCTCCCCAGTATATTTACTGGTGAGGCACTATAATACAAAAGTGGGACTGACAGATCATAATCTCCAATAGATAAGGGAACGTTATCAGTAAAGGGAACCAACCCTTTAGCCCCAGAGAATCCTTGGGTGTTCATGGCTTCGCCTGACATCTTAAATTTACCTTCCCTTATGCAAGACCGGGTTGCCCCGGTGTCAACAAGGAATGATAATTTTTTGTCACCTATCGTTACCTCTATGCGTGGCTCCTCCGCACTATTAGGTGTTACTGACAGGATGGGACACACCAAGGCCGTCTGTGGGCTGTCCTATTGAGGGTACAATGATTGGCCATTCCCTGTGTAAGGGTTGTGTCCCAAGACCGTCACCCTACCCAATTGTGTTTGTTGCATTTGGGGTTGTTGTGTTATAGCTACTTGTTGTTGTGGCAGTGAATATGTTTGTGGCTGTTGTTGTGTTACTTGTTGTTGTGGTTCACTTCCTTGTTGCAACGTCTGCTGTTGCTGTATGCCCTGCTGTTCTTGTGAGATCCTAGGTTGTACCTGTTCATTCCATGCTGGTGTTCCGGGCCTGACCCTACACGTGCGTGACATGTGTCCTAATAATCCACAACTCCAACACACTGGTGGTTCCCTGCTTTGCCATGGGAAGCTCCCTGTATTGTCTTGGTATACTGGTTGCTGTTGCCCTGTGGGGTAGGAATTTCTAAGTCCTCCCACCTGCTGTTGGGTGTTATATCCGTATCCTCTCCCTCTCATAAATCCTCCTCTCCCCCTGTTATAATTATAATACCCAGCTCCTTGCATTGGGTATCCTCCTCCCATGTTTGGTGCGTGTAATTGCAGTGGCGGCACTTGTTGTGTTGTAGTCTGTGAATGTACTATTTGCGCGGGATCTTGTGCAGCCACTACTTGTGTGGGGCTTTGGGCCATTGGTGTGGGCGTAGTTATTAGTGCCCCTTCCATTGTGTATTTAGTAAGTTTTTTCTGCACTAGTTTAGCCTCTTCTGTTTTCCTGTCCTCTTCCTTTTGCTTCATTTTTCCTTGCCATGTCCTGCAGTGATGTACTATGGTCAGTTGTATTTCTGGCCATGGTTTTGCTTCCATTCCCACTACTTTCTTTAGTTGTTTCTGAACTCCTTCTGGGAGCCCTTGTACCAGTATATGATAAAATATTGCTGGTGTTTTATCCCATTGTTCTCTAGTTTCCATGCGCCACTTCTCTTGGATATCCTGGATATAATCAACAGGATCCTCGTTCTCACGCATCTTACGGGAGGTAATTGCTCCTATGTCTGATGTGTCTGGGTACTGTACTCTTAATGCCTGCCATAGTGCATGTCTGCAGTTTGCAAATGGTGCCCCATCAAGCGATGTGTTTGTTATTGTTACCCCATGGAATCCCGCTCTCTTCCAAATGTCATCCGCTCTATCCCCCAATATTGATATTAACAGGCCCTTTACATCTCCTACTGCTAGTTTCTGTCCTGCGGTGTGTTTTTCCATTTCATATATCCACTTACCCGCACCTCCACTTAGTGATGGAAGCCTACATTTTATATTTTCTTTATCCGTATGCTTCCAAGGGACATACTGTGGTCTAACCCCTCCTCTCTCCAACAGTGGCATTAGATTGTGTCTTGTGTCACCCTTTCCGTTCCATAATCTCGAGTCCTCACACCCCTCCTCTTCTTCCGTTTCTTTTACCTCTTCAATTTCACCGATATTACCCCTGCCCTCAACTCCTTCTCCATCCTTTCCCCTCCTTTCGTCATTTCCTGTTTTTAATGTGGGCATGTTTATTAGTCTGTCCTGCCTGCGACTAGGGAGGTCTCTAAACCGACATGCATAGGGTGTCAGTTCGTCCATGAAGGGCGCGAGCTTTATTCTGCGCAGCGAGCGTGAGGTGGTTGAGCATGTAGGGCGCGATGGGGGAGGGCGTGATGGGGATGGGGATGGTGGGGTTTCATGGGTTTGTCTTTCCACTAGTCCTTGCTCTCCCTCCTCACTTCTCTCCAGCTCCCCCTTCCTCCTACTGAACCATGGTGAGTCTATGTTGGTTCTAGTGAGGTATAGCTTATCTAAGCTTTCCCTTTCACTTTTTCTTCCTTCCCTCTCCACTCCTTCTTCCTCCTCACTACAAAAATTGTTCATAAATGGCATCCCCCACTCCGTCTTTTTCCCCTTTATTGTTACTGTTTGTAGGTCTATTAGGTCTATTTCCCCTTTTTCACCGTTACCAACTCCTCCCCCCAGTGCTGATGTTGTCGCTACTTCTCTACTTCTATATACATTCCCCCATCTGTCACTCTCCCTACTCCTCTCTTCTCTTCCTCCTTCACTTCTTTCCTCCATCTCCCTACTATTTTCCTCCCTTTTCCTTTTCAATTCCTCCATCACTTCATTGCTCATTTGTTCCAGTATTCTTTCATCCTCTTTCTTCCTTTCCCATTTCACCCTTTCTCTTTCTACTATACTCTCTATTACCTTCCCCTCTTCATATTTTTTAGCTGTCTCTGATAGTAACCTCCTCTTCCATATTGCCATTTCCTTTTCTTTTTCTTCTTCTTCCCTCTTCTTCTCTCTCAGCACTACTCTTGATACCCTGTCTGCTGCTGCTTTTACCCTTTCATCTTCTCTCCTTTGCTCCTCATTTCGTTCCCTTAATTTGTCCAATTCGTTCTTGCCTTCTTTTCTTTTCCTCGCTCTCTCTCTTTCCTCCCTCTCGAGCTGTTTGATCAATTCATTCTGCTCATCCCTTAGCTTTGCTAATCTTTCCTCCAAAATCTCTTCCTTTTGCCTTAATAGCTCTTCCCCCCTCATTTCACTCTCTCTGGCACTATCCTCGTCTGTTCTCTTTATCACCTCCCTCTCTTCCCCAGTTAGTGAACCTCGTAATTTTAATAATATCTGTGCAGCTACCCACTCATCATTTCCTATCTCTACAGTCTGCTCTTCTCCAATCCTCCCTTCCCCCACTGGCATCTTTCTATGAGCCACATATGGTGGAGGGCTGTACGCCGGGTTCGAGTATCCTTCAGCCGCCCTTAACTGTCCTCCCTCTATTTCTCCTAATTCTCTTAAAGGGTACAACCCCCCTCCCTCTGTTTTCACTCCCGGTGTTATGGGTATCTCGTTGCTTGGTTCCTTTTTTATGTCATCCGATTTATCGACCTTTCCTCCTCTCTCTCCTCCGTACCCCGTGTTCTTTGTGCTTTCACTCCCCTTTTTCCCATCCTCTTCTTCCTTCTTAATCTCTTTTTCTTCCGGTGTTTCCCCCATAGTGAACATTCCATTTGGTCCTGGTCGGGACCCCTGGAACATCCTCCATAAGTTAAACACCTCCACATGGCTTGCCAGCTTCTTCCCCTTGTATGTATTGTGCAGATGGTTTAGCAGTGAATGTTGGGCATATGGATCGAAGCTACCGTTAGGCGGCCATGGTGTTAACATTTTGTTATCCGTCCCCTGGGTCCATTGTATGCTGTACTTAATTAGTTTCTCCCTATGGGGTGGCAGTGTGGTGCATATGTGTTGTAGTGGGGTAGTGAGGGTGTTCCCCCACCCTCCCGACCCTGTCCCGTATGACATAGTAGCGCTCCACTTGTTACCCTTCCCCTATCTGGTAGCAGTTTATCTCACTAGCAGTTTACAATATACAACCTTATATTGTTTACCTGGCCCCGTAAGTGTGGGGACTTACGACAATCCTTTGACAAAATTATAAAATAAAAAAAAAAAAAAATATATATATATGAGGTTTTACACTTGTATATTCCCTTCTATCTTTCTTTCTTTATACAATAACCATACGGCCCCCTGCGGCCGAAGCGCACGCAGCCCCCTGCGGCTGCGTACCCCTTATGACGCTTTTATACAGTCGTCCTGTTTCCACGTTCTCCTCCCCCTTTTACACTCGCCGTGGCCGGCGTTCTCCGTGCGCAGCCACGCCCCTCCTCTCTTCTCCTTTCCCCGATCAACTCGTTTACCGTTTATCTCCGTGTCCGCTCCCTTACCATATTTCTCTTCCCCACCACTTTCAAACCCAATGTGCCTTGTGCTCGTGATATCCTATTAAAGCCCTACTGGTGACGTCACCGATCTCTTCGAGCTACTGGTAAGTTCTTCATATGTTCTTTAAGTTCAAAATACACTTGCAATCTACCCCCGCTAACCCTACAGCTGTCTTCCTGTCACTCCTGGAACAAGGTAATCAAATCAATAATATAATCGGACTTTGCACACTGCGTCGCCTCGCGTGTGATACGCCCCTCAACAGGAGGGCTTAACCAGCCAATTATCTTCCGTATTAGGCAACTAGCTTAGCTACCGCCTACAGGGAAACGTCATCTACCTATCGAGTTTCTTGCTCGAACAATAGGAATCCTCATCTACTCATTGATCAATAAATGCCAAATCGTAGGAAACCACACACACCCACCCTTACACGTAGTCGCAACCTAGGCCAATCAGTGTCTACGAGCGGCCGCACATGATGTTTTCGTGCTCCGCCCCCCTCTTTCGCGTGACGTAGCCGACTGCTCTCGCACTCGTTTCACTACCATTCATTCCATTGCCAACACTAAGTTGTTAAACCTTCGCCGCGCACCTGTACAACACCTCCCTCCTCCCTTATTTACTTCCTCCCCCTCCCTCACAATTTCGCATTGCTTGTTGTGCGTGTCATGCTCACCAAGTTCTCTCGATGCAGGGCCGCTCGACTGCGTGCACCCCTCCAAGCGGCTCGCCACCTCCCCTCGTCTGGACCACGTCTGGACACTCGCCGACCGCGGGCGGGATACTTCTCAATCGGCTCCCGAGGGCCAATATCCGGATTGCGCTGTCCGGTCTTCTCGCAGCTCCGCGATGGTCCTGTAGTCCTCAGAAGGGGCAACGGCAGAGGGGGCCACGCCGCAGGCCTCCTCGCAGCGGGGTGCCTGGAAAAAGTAAAAAATAAAAAGGTGGATCTTAAACAGATCTCAGCAGTGCCTCCAACTTGTCGGGGGGAAATTCTGCCGGGGTCGGCCGGGCCGTCCGCAGACCTCCGGGCAGGGAGGCCCCAACTCCTCCCGTATATCCCAGATGAGATAGAGTATGAGACACACGCAAGAAGCAAGGTGACTCTGCTGTTTATTAGACAAAAACGGCAGGGATGGGTCAAGGAGCGTACGCGTCCGTCCTGACACACACACAATCGTGGGGCTCGCAGGCCCTTTTTACTGTATTATGACGCGTTACTTGCGTCACTTTAGAAAGTTAACAAAAAACCTATCGCCACTCTTAATTGGTTGCTCGAGTGGTAGGGTTAGTATAGCACACGTATAGAGAACAATGTTAGTGGTCGAGGGTTAGTCAGGTGATATATCTGGGTTGTCCCTACAATTAGATACATGAGAATTGTTACATGAAGACTCCTAAGGATTGGTTAAAGCTAATGGCGTCAGTGATAGGAGCCCCATGTTCTGATTGGTGCGCCCGTGAGCTTCCCAGCCTGGGACCACCGCTGTTCCCAGCTCTCGGTGTACCTGCAATTTGCAACAATGTTTCACTATGGGTACGTGCAGACAATGTGAGGATTTATTCATAGCTGGAAGGCTGACCGCTCCCACTGTCGCAAATATCCATTGAGCCTTTCAAGTGTATCTGGTTGTGTCTCGTAACGAGGGATCCAGACGCCTCTTTTCTCCTGGGCTTGGCATCTCGTCAGATTCGGCTTGGTCACGTGAGGTGGGACCGTGTTTGAGGCAGAATTCTGCACAATTAATATTGTTTTTCCACTGTGTGTCTGGTTTAATTTGCAGGTGTGATTTTAACGTTGGTGCTCAGAGTGCGAAATTGCAACATCGTGCCCTTGACGATTTGTTTGTGGAATGTAGGTTTGCAACATTGCGACCTTGGCTGGTTGCTTCGCCGGGCTCATTCTGCAGGATCAGCAACCTGACTCTTGTTTTGTTAATGTCCACGGGAGCTCTTGCTTGAGGCCTACTCAGGCCTGGTGTATAAGTGGGTCCGTCTGATGCACAGGTGCGTTAGGTTACAGTACCATATATTTCCATGACCAGTATCGTGTCTTCATTATATCTCTCATGGTGGTAACTGGTTTTAAGAGAAGTGTGAGCAAGCTTTATAGATGAGTTCATGATGCGTCTTGCGTTTCTGCATTCTGAAAGCCTATATAAAAATAATAAAGATGCACGTCCGTGAGTTTGCCTGTCGCCTACGTCATAGCACTGAGTATATTCTTCATGTAGATTGGTGCGGGAATGTCCAGTGTATACATTTGCACAGGTGTGCTTACCGTTGTCTAGGTCGTCATGGCATCTCTAACGACGTGTAGATTTTAGTCTAATTGGTCCGTGCCGCAGGTGTCGGCATGGCCAGTGCGGGCTGCTGGGCAGGCAGATGGACACATCCGTATGTTCTTGTACCAGGGTATCTGGTCGTCTGGCAAATGGACAAACTCTTCTCGCGGCGGGTGTCTGGGTCGTGACCCTTTAGGCCAAGCACGAGAGGTGAAGGACGGGAGCCTGGTCTTCCATTCTCCCACTTCAGTGGGCAGTCCCCTTTGAAATGCTAGGCCGCACCCCACCTACCCCGTAAGTGAGCATGCCGAACGGCAGACATGTTTCGGCCTTGTTGTGCCTCATCAGTAGGCAGAGGTCCAGCTCCCCTCGCGGGCAGAGAGAAATCTGATTTGAATATAGATGGAGACTCTGCTGTAAGGAGAGCAACAAACTTAAACATAATGGAACGCTTCCCAAATGACACATTATTGCTATTATTGAACAAGTAAAACACATTCTCTAGGGAGTATTAAAGGTCCCCAGAATAGTGGCAGTTGTGATGGTTACATCCGAATGTAGTTGGCCAAGGTAATCTAAGGGCGATCCATGATTGACATCCTTAACCAACCCCTGGCCCCCATAAAATGAACGCAATGGGGCAGTGTATCTGCACTGGACTAAATATATACAATCTGCTGAGTCAGATATCCTCCCTTCCAGGGCTCAATCGGACACTGATGAGTCAGATATCCTCCCTTCCAGGGCTCAATCAGACACTGCTGAGTCAGATATCCTCCCTTCCAGGGCTCATTCGGACACTGCTGAGTCAGCTTTCCTCCCTTCCATGGCTCAATCACACAATGCTGAGTCAGATATCCTCTCTTCCTGGGCTCAATCGGACACTGATGAGTCAGATATCCTCCCTTCCAGGGCTCAATTGGACACAGCTGAGTCAGCTTTCCTCCCTTCCATGGCTCAATCGCACACTGCTGAGTCCGATATCTTCTCTTCCTGGGCTCAATCAGACACTACTGAGCCAGATATCCTCCCTTCCATGGCTCAATCAGACACTGGTGAGTCAGCTTTCCACCCTTCCATGGCTCAATCGCACACTGCTGAGTCAGCTTTCCTCCCTTCCAGGGCTCAGTTCTACAACTGCAACAGCATGTTGAGTAAAAAAGGCAAACTACCACCTCCCCCACACTCAGCAGAATAGATTTCCCCATTGAAAGTTACACACACATATGTTCACTTGTTTTATTTGACCCCCTCCATTCCCCTACCTTCTTTTTTTTAATAATCTTTATTGTACATTTGGTAATTCAACCTTCTGCTACCGACACCATTCACCCTTCTACACAGACAACCCTTCACTTTGGCACTATCGGTATCAGGTAACATTATCCCCACCAATAATATCGCCATATATATGGTGGGGGGGGTCAGGCCATAGGCAATATTATTAGTGGGGATAATTTATGGGGTTATTGGGACTGGGGGTTGCAGGGGTGTCCCCTGCTCCATTGAAAAAATGATGAGGGTTGCAGGGGTGCCCCCTGCAGGTTCCATGGCTTAATATCGCCGCAAAAATATGGTGTTATTTTGGTATGGCGATATTTGTGCGGGGATATTAACACATGGAATGGAACCGCACTATCTGGCAGTCACAAAACTAACATTCCTGAAGTTATACCGGCGGTGTAAAGTGCAGAGACACTGAGTCAAATAAAGCAGCTAAACTACGGGAATTGCCCGAGCACACCCTCAAGTCCCTCATGCATCCAACATTACACTTTGCACTAACTTACAATTCTCCAAATATGCCCTGGAAACACAACCCAAATATCACAACAGTTTAGGGCATATGTGCCGCCTGCCTTCTACTGGACCGGGGTCCACCTAACAGCACTGGCATGCACTCTGGCTATCACAAAACATCCTTCCCTGCTGCATCCCTCCCCCGCTCCCTCCCTGTGGTCCCTCTTTTCTATCTTTCCTCCTCCCCTCATTTTCTTTCTTCCAGCAGACTCTGGATTCCCTTGGTGGGGGCAGAGTACGCAGTCCACATACAAGTCTATAGATAAGACGCTCTGATACTACTACAGTGGTCATTTGGCACATTGTAAAAGCATATTAACTTAATGACATTGCATGGTACATTTTAAACTACGCTGTGACAGTATAACTGATAAAATCAGAAATGCATTCAAAATAACTTTACACAGGCTCACACCTTAGGTTTTGTCAAATGGTGCATTTAGTAAGTAACATTGGATGTATGCATGGGATTTATAAAGGGCATACCTAGTTGGGAAGACACTGTACAAAGGGGATAGCCCAGCGGATTACAAGTAGGGTGCAGGGGTAGGAGAGGAGCTGAAATGGGTAAGGAGAAACAGTGAATAAAAAGAGAATTTAAGGGGGGGCATTTTAAAAGAAAGCATTTCTGGTAAACGGTGCATTTTAGAGCATGCCTGGCCAGCAACCTTGGGCAAAAGTGATTAAAATATAAAGGCTGGCCAGTTTCTCCTCCAAGGGAATTTTTAGAAAAGATGTTGGTTCTTTCACATAGTCTTTCTTGCACTGGATGGATTACAAAAGGGGGGAAAGTACAGAATTAAAATGGACAGCGCTGTGAGCTTCCTGCACAGTCTGCCTTGTGTTCTCCTCGCTGCAAGCTCTTCCCTCTTCTTTTCCTTTTTGAGCAAGGGTCACCTTGCATATGTGGATCCTGAATGCATCCACCAGTCGAGCGCGCGCAGGCGACAGCATGACTCACAGATTTGCTAGAGTGGCTGCAGCGCGCGCTTTCCATTTACTCCTCTAAGGCCGCCTCCCTCCCCCTCCCCAATCTGCAGAGGCCCATCTATTTCGGCAGGGAAAGGCCAGCGGCTGGTCAAGCTGAGTCTAATCTGCAATTTCTCAACAAATTGTCTAAATGCCACCCTTGCCAAAAGAGAATTGCTTTCCCAGCAGGGTCATTAACGCGGCCTGCTCTGCACTGGGCTGAGGCTTGACAGGGCATCCAAGTGGCAGGGGCAGAGCCTGGAGGAATAAATGCAGGGAGCGGACACAATTCGGGCCCATAAATTGAGCTTTCCATAAATTTGGTTCCTGACACCAAACATCCTTCCTTGCCTCTTCTGCTCTTCGCCTCTGTTGTAAACAAATTGGCTGCAGCCTAAACATGTGTGATTCCCCCATTCGTGTCTCTTCAGTTTGGAAATTGGGAGACTTAAGCCCACTGGCTGGTGCATCTAAAAGACAGGAAGGTTTGCGGAAGTCATCCAGATATCCAACTTATTGAACATGATACTGACGCTTCCCCAGCCATTTAGAGGTCATGACCCTTTGAACAATTTCCAGATTGCCATACAGTTCAGCCCACCCTTCCCGCTACGCCATGTAGATGTGGACTCTAAAATGTCCTGGTGTTATACCAAAAATTAATCTATGACGTGTTTTGAGTGGAAGTAACAAAGAGATTTGGAATGTTAACATTAGACCATTGTCAGCCCTGGAATAATTAAGCAATAAGCCCCGAGCTGTGGGTGGGGGGGTATTACCGCTTCAGGTAATAGATACCCTGGGGACCATAGTTACAGGCAGGAGGTACTAAAATATTATTTTTCGAAGTTGTGGAACGCCATTGTCATTTTACAACTGAAGAAAAAGATGGCTGCCATGGAACGTGGAGAAGGGACTACAGAGTCGCTTCTCCCTTTCCATGGTGGCATGTTGCAGATCGGGAGTGGACATGCTGGGAACACTACTGTCCCCAGCGCAGGACCAGAAAGGAGAAGGTAGGCGGGACAGGAGGTGGAGGGAGTGATACTGGGGCAATGGGGGGTAGGGAAAGTGGGGGTGGGGCACTTACCTTGTTCCCTGGCGGGGAGATGGCGGCCTCCAGCCCTGAGGAGGCTCAGAGCAGCAGGATTACTGTATTGTAATGCCCCCGCTCCGAGCCTCCCCATTGGCTGGGAGGACAAAGCCACGCCCCTCAGGGTACTAATAAACTGTAACCAATACTGAGCACAGATGTTGTTGGGTTGATCTCTCATGTGCATATTGTTGAGTGAGTACCAGCTTATTTCCACTTTTGAATGCTGGTTTCAAACTTTCCCCCAGTGCATAGATTCATAGGGACAAGGCTAGTCTGATTATAACATTTCTAAAACTGCTGAGATCAGTAAAGGAGGCAGTTGGTAAAAAGCCTCAGTGGGTTAAAGTGTTTGTGGTGGAGATTTTCTGCAACCCTTAGTTTAAATATGTAATGCCAACAGGGTAGAATCAGCGATACAAATGTGTGCGACTGATTCACAAAGGAGTTACTCTGAGCAACTCCAAATTACTCCTGACTTATGCATGTCTATTTTATTTACAAAGAAGTTACGCTGTGTGACTCTGATCTCCTCATAACTACTACAAACTGGGGAGGGCTATTCGATTCACAAAGGAGTTATGAGGAGCCAATCTGATTTACTCCTGATTTACTTTGTGTAAGACAGGGGTAAGTCAGGGTTACATCTGGTGACCTCTTTGGGAATTTCATTGTGCGGTTCTTGATTAGATCATGGGGCTACTTGTGAATCAGCCACTAAATATGTGAGTAGAGTAGTAGTTGATGTCAAATTGAGGTCTTGGTGAGTTTGAGTTATTAAAAAGGTTAAAGTGTTATCAGTGTAGAATTTAAACACAGCTTCCAAACAAATGCTACTTTCCTCTTAGAGCCACCCACTTCAGGAGCTGAATGCGCTGCCACTCAATCGTTCGTTTTTGTTTTGATTGCTGAATAGCGGGACACATTGTTGATGGCCATTCGAGTGCTACCGCCTGCCACCTTTTACCAACCTGAATGATCTGTTTCATCTTCCATAATCCTCCACTGCTGCCATCAAACCCACCGCATATTGTTCCTCTGCCACTGGAAACCCTTTGCTCAGGGTTTGAGTGTATATCGGAAGTCTGATTGAACATTAGGCTCCAAATGCAAAGATTTGGGCTGCCTTTATCTGAAGATCAATAGACCCGGGGAGACATACTCCCAAGCAATATCTAGTTGTGGCTGACTGCACGCTGCATCGGACAAGTGTCACCTCTCTGGGTATCTAGGAAATAACGCAAGAATACATGTTTTTTGGGAGAAAGAATAGTGTCAGTCTATGCACCTTTCTTCTGACTCTATTGCGAATACTGAAAAGTCATGTCCATATTACTGAATTGTGAAAATCCAAAGCTGGCGAACCCCTACTTCATGGGCGTCTGGGGTCAAAGTCCATAAAAACTAAACAAGTGTGATGCCCCATGGAAAAGAACATCAATAAATGTGTTTCAAAAAACGCATGATGAGTAGAAGAGACTGTATTCTTTTAAAAATAATTTTATTCTATAGAAAATTCATAAAATATATAGATAAAACATCTCTAAACATACAAAATCACAACATATACAATAGCTAAGACAACAATTCATTTTGCTCAACAATATTAATTTGTGGAAAAAACAATTGTGCAAACAAATCCAAAACGGCAATTCCTTTTCTCAACAGTAATTGATTTGGAAAAAAGTTGCATTTATGATTGCCTAATTTCTTAGTCATAAAGCAAGTCCACCATTATGCATCAAAAGGAATTGTCGTTCTGGAGTTGTTTGCACAAAAACAAATGTCCACAAATTAATATTGTTGAGCAAAATGAATTTGGTACCCAGGCTCCTCTCTGGAGGTGATGGAGCCTTACACACGCCAGATAGACTCCGCCGGGTGTGAGTAAAGAGGAATAGGACCACTCTTGTTCTTGAGCCCTTGGACTTGCTGTACCAGAAGAAGCCAAGCAGCTGAATGTCTACATTCTGCAGCCTTGAACCATCGTTTTGAATGATATGACCACGTTTGAATGCTTTCGAAACATCAGCTCCTGTATTGATGCCATTCGCACTCCTTCGAATGTTGAACCGCTGTGTTCCTTCATCGAACCAGTTCACTGACGAATTGTGCCAGCTGAGTGCATCATTTGCTCTGGCTCCAACAAGAAGCTTTCACCTGGGAAGGCTTTGAACACCTCCTTGAAACCACCATCATCTTTGTCATCGAGCCAAGTGTGACCATCGAAACGACTCTGGTGGCCTCATCGAACTTCAGCGCTTGAATACTTTACCAAACCACACAGATCTTCATCTCAAACCCGACTCAACACCAACTCCCCGCCTTGATCACTGTAACCTGCCAGATGGTACCGGGTCCGACCCACAAAACTTGCCAAGAACTGAGAAAGATACTGTTAAGCGACCCCAAACCCCTTGGTCCACTTTTGGTACCATAGTGACTGATAAGCCACCCATTTGCACCCTTTTCATCAAGACATATCCCTTTTGGTGACATTGTTTCAGTATCTTGCATTTCCCCACTCTACATTACACAGAGTGCATCCATTGTCCACATTCCGTATATTCTGTGTTTTTCCACAAAGGTGTTTTTAAAGTGTTTTTATTGGCAGATATTATTGCATATTGGTGTGCTTAATTATAAAGTAGATATATATATATATAGCCTGCCCTCATCCCACATTACTACACAAGGCAAAGAGGTATACCTTTGCGGTTGGGATGACTATTGCTTTGTAGTGTGGCGTGAGGGGTGGGCACGCGGTTTAGACACTACCCATCCTTGCACTCCTAAGGGGGAAGACGTTTTTTTGCCAAATAGCCCAGTCTCCTTTACGTTTTGTGCACGCTCAGAAAACGGCTTCCAGATCCACCTGGGCACATGGCAGAGGCACAAAGAATGCCCTCACTGAAGACGTATGTTTACTGTGGCCTCCAAGAATGATACAAGAGACCCCATTTTACATCCAAAAAGGAAATTCCATTGCAAAATGAATGAATGAAAAAAATTATAAAATGAGGCTCCCACCAACAAGAGGAAACCGCAGGCAGCTTGGTTTCATCACAATGGCCGGTCCGATAGCACAGCGAGTAGAGCGCTCGCTTTGACATTTGTGCAGAGCCTGCTGATGCAGGTTTGAATCCTGGCAGGGCCAAGCTCAGCCTTTCCTCCTTCTGAGGTCAATAAATGAGTTCCACACACCTTGGGTAATAATGAGCAGTGCTCAGATACCTGAGGGTTCGTAGCGCTATATAAATGTTAAATTAAGTGGATAAGTCACTGGCCTGTTGAACCTGGAAATCTGGGTTTGAATCCCTGCTTTGGCGCTTAACTGAAAATTCAGGTGATTATAGGCAAGTCCCATTTTCTCGCTTGTCCACAATTTGTATGTACTAAGTCAGACAGGGTTCTCTCTAGTACTGTCCCAATTGCATGCTCCCCCCTTTATTGTGGAGTCTGGACCGGACTGCATACACCGCTGCATTACGCGTTCTCTAAAAGGTGCTGCGCCTTGTGGCTAGGTTGGAATACATTCCATATAGTATTGCTGCTTCAGCCCATAGTAATGTATACTGTCACATTTCATCTTGACACCGAGGGAACACGGAGTGCTCAATTTGCTCTGTTCTCAGCACATTAGTTCCACCTGACTTTCTGATGGCTGGGCGTCGAATCGACCGCCCTTTAATCCAGCGATTGTTTGCGCCGGTCCAATTGTTCAGCACTTTGATGTGATTTTTCTCACAGCTGTTATTCCCCAATCCATGCCATATGCTTATCTTTTTAAGACCCTGAAGGAAGATTTAAATGATGGAACTCGAGGGAGGGTTTCTTATCTCGAACATATGAACTGGACATTTGCAAGTGCGGGTTCTGTCCCTTTAAAATATCAATAAAGTCATGAAAATGTGTAACTGCGCTACATCACAAACAGGAGGACAAAGAAAGAACAGGCTGTTAAGATCTTAAGTCCATGCTGAGTATTTTCCTGCAAATTGATGGTCCCGCTGGAGTGCCGCTGCAAGTTCTCATTGAGTGCGAGAGGGACCGCGCTTTATGCGGCTATGCATTGCGTGCACTGCGGTTCCATTGAAGTACATGAAAACCTGGTAATGTACTAAAGGAATAGCACCTGATCCGGCAGGCCGGATTGGGAGGAAATGGCCCAGGGCCCAAGTTATAGGGGATGGAAGGGCTGGGCAGTTGAGAGCAGCCTTAAAGTTGCTCAGAATGCAGGCTTGGATTGTGGGATTCATCTTGAGATCTGAGCTCCCTGATTGGCTGGCTCCTCCGCCCCGGCTGCTAATACATGTTAATGTACTTTGAGGAGGTATAACAGATAGTATATGTGGAATGGTAGAGATTAAGAGAGGTGGGAAAGAGTAGGTGTCTGCAAGGGTAAGGAGGTATAGGGTAAATCTCCCAATAAAAGTACATAATAATGTAAATTACCACAAAGGAAATGAACACATACAAATGTATTTAGACAAAACCATGTAGAACCTGGATTTCATTGACGATTTTGGTCGATCAAGGTCTTAACTCTGCATATGTTCTTTGAAACATATTTTTAGTTATTTTCATAATACACAATTGTGTTATAAACAATAAGGCTCACTGCTAATGCTTGTAGTGAGTGAGCCTGTGCTTTATTTTAGTTTATTGTTTAAAGAGCTGACTTAACTCGAGAGCAGCAGAGTGCTCTACAAGGTTTGGGTAGCAAGCGTTAGGGCTGCAATCTTTTAGGATAGTACTGTGAGTTGAGTTCTGTGATTCCTTTGCGATTAGTCAATGGTCAGTTGCTGCCACGCCTTGAGAGGTTTGGGAATTTGAAGAATTGTGGGGGCACTCCGAGTAGATAATGACATCGAGTTCCAAAGGGTGGGTGCGTGACATGAGAAGGATTGTTTGTGGGTCCTCTCTTTGCAGATTAATTGGGCTTCCAGCCAGGTAGTCGATTTGCTGCACAAGGTATGCCGAGCCATATCTGCCACTAGATATGTCGAGCTTAGCGGTCAGGTATGCTGGTGTGCTACTCGTGACTATTTTGTAGATGATACATGCAGTCTTGAACAATATCCTGGCCTGGAGAGGAAGCCAATGTAGTCTACGTAGGATGGGGGTGATTCAGTCAAATTTCTGCACATCTGTATTTAGACGTGCTGCGGCGTGGTGTACTGCTTTTAGGGGAGCCAAGTGAGTGGCTGGGAGCCCTGTCAGGAGGTCATTTCCCCCATTAATGAGCATGACCACAAGGGGCTGCACTACGGTCCCGAAGCCCTGCGGCAGTATGAAGGGTTTGATTTTTCTTTGGGTGGAGATTAGGGAGCCAGGCTATTTGGGCCTCTTGGTTATGTGTTTCTGGAAGGACCGGCTGCTGACAATGGTGAAGCCTAAGGTTGTGGATTAACATATCATTGAGCCATTGTTGGATACGCTTCATTTAGCAGGGGACCCATGAGGATGAATTCACTCTTGGTGGTCAGTGATAATGTCGAATCCAATAATGTCGACAGTCAAAATGTCAAAAAAAAAGTAAAAAATAATAATGTAGGAAAGCAATAATGCCGAATTTTTTCTACATTTTTTCGAATTGTTAGAATAAATAAATAAATAATTAAAATGTGTTGAATATGAGGGGTGAGAGGGTGGTGGGGTGGGGTAGCAGGGGGGTGTTTGGTGAGGGGGTTGGGCCCCCTAGTAAATGATATTTTCCTTGTTTATTTATTTATTGAATAAATAAATAAATAAATAAATATATAATTAAAATGTGTTGAGTATGGGGGGTGAGAGGGTGGTGGGGGGGTGGGTGGGGTGGCAGGGGGGTGTTTGGTGAGGGGGTTGGGGGGGACCCCCCTAGTAAATGATATTTTCTTTGTTTGTTTATTTATTGAATAAATAAATATATAATTAAAATGTGTTGAGTATGAGGGGTGAGAGGGTGTTGGGGGTGGGGGTGGCAGGGGGTGTTGGGTGAGGGGGTTGGGGGGACTCTTCTTGTTTATGTATTTATTGATAGTGCTAAATGACATTTTTTTTTCGACATTTTTTTTTCTAAAAATGGACTCTTTTCATTATATGTATAGGTTTTCGACATTATTGTTTTTGACATTTTTTTTTGACATTTTTGTAAGTCGACATTTTTTTTTCGACATTATCACTATGAACCTTCACTCTTAGCTGGGTTAAGTTTGAGGCAAGCATCCAACATTCAGGACTGGATGATGGCTAGGTGATCAGTGAGGCGAATGATGTCCTCTGTGCTTTTAATTCTCATGTGCAACTGAGTATTGTCTGCATGTTGTTGGCTGGCTCTATTGGGATCTTTGAGGAGTGTACCCAACGGTTCCATGCAAAGGTTAAAAAGGATCAGAGAGAGGATGGAGTCTTGGGGAACTCTGCCGGAGACTGTGTTGACCAGTTGATCTATTCTAGACGATCGTCTATATCGCAGATTTCTGTTCACCAAATTTAATGTATTAACAGAAACATTGGGCCTCATTATAATGTTGGTGGATACGGTTTGAACGGTGCTGGTAAGGCCCCGGCACCGTTTATACCGTACCGTCGAATTGCGAATTCTGCTCGCGGGTGCCTGACAGCCGCCAGGTCTGACCTGGTGGGCTGCTCATCACCCGCGAGCATAACTCGCAATTGCACCAGCACCGTTATCAACAGTGCCGGCACATCCATGCTCCCCACCCCCATTCTGCCCCACAGGGCAGAATGGGGATCGGGAGCCCGGCAATACCGCCATCCGGGAATGAGCAATTACTGGCCCATTCATCTCGTAATGGGCCGGTTAATGCCTAGTAGCGGGTGGCGGTGCCAGTAGTGAGTTTGGCAGTAGCCGTGCCAGTAAAACAAGCAAGGCTACCGCCAAACTCATAATGAGGCCCATTGCCTTATGCCAAAAATATCACCAAAGTGTTATAAAACATAAAACTCATTCATTCATTGTTGAAATATGTTATTTCAGGCAACATTATTGTCCATACAAGCCTAAAAAAATACAATAACATACAACCACAAAAATACAAAATTTGGTGCTCTATGTAGGAAGATTAGCAAGTTCCAAGCACCACCATCTACATTGTTTTGCCACCTTGGTATGGTCAGACGTTGGGGTAACAGTTCCCTAAGCATGGGACTGTGGAACATCCACTTTGTGTTGCCCGCCCTGCTTGATCTGTGGTTGAGGTAACAGCTCCCTAAGGATGGGACTGCAGAACATACACTTCGTGTTGCCCGCCCTGCATGATCAGAGGTTGGGGTAGCAGCTTCCTAAGGATGGGACTGCGGAACATCCTCCTCGTTTATGCCCTGGCATGGACGATTGGTTGGGGTAACAGCTTCCTAAGGATGGGATGCTTGAACATCCACAAAGTGTTGTCCCCTCTGCATGATCAGTGGTTGGATTAACAGTTCCCTAAGGATGGGGCTGCAGAACATACACTTTGTATTGCGTCCTCGACATAGTCGGAGGTTGGTGTAACAGCTCCCTAAGGATGGGACTGTGGTTCATCCATTGTCTTTTGTCCCCTCTGCATGATCAAAGGTTGGGGTAACAGCTCCCTAAGGATGGGACTGCGGAACATTCACATTTTGTTGCCACCTTGACATGGTCAGGGAGTTGCAGAAACAGCTTCCTAAAGATGGGACTGTGGACCATGCACATTGTGTTGCCCACCCTGCTTGATCTGTGGTTGAGGTAACAGCTCCCTAAGGATGGGACTGCAGAACATACACTTCGTGTTGCCCCCTCAACATGATCAGAGGTTGGGGTGACAGCTCCCTAAGGATGGGACAGTGAAACATCCACATCTTGTTGCCACCATGGTGTGGTCGGGGGGGGGTTGGAGTAACAGCTTCCTAAGGATGGGACTGTGGTACATCCTCTTCGTTTATGCCCTGGCATGGACGATTGGTTGGGGTAACAGCTTCCTAAGGATGGGATGCTTGAACATCCACTTCGTGTGGCCCCATGGCATAGCCGGGGGTTGAGGCAACACTATCCTAAGGATGCGACTGCGGAACACCCACTTCGTATTGCTCCCTCGGAATGGTCGGAGCTTGTAGTAACAGCTCCCTACGGATGGGATTGCAAAACATCCACTTCTTGTTGCCCTCTTGTTATGGTCCAGGGTTGGGGTAACACCTTCCTAAGGATGGGACTGCGGTACATCTGCTTTGTGTTGCTCCCTCTGCATGGTTGGAGGTTGGGGTAACACCTTCCTAAGGATGGGACCGCAGAACATACACTTTGTGTTGTCCGCTCTGCCCGATCAGAGTTTGGGGTAACACCTTCCTAAGGATGGGACTGCAGAACATACTCTTCGTGTTGTCCGCTCTGCCCGATCAGAGTTTGGGGTAACACCTTCCTAAGGATGGGACTGCAGAACAAACACTTTGTGTTGTCTGCTCTGCCCCGATCAGAGTTTGGGGTAACACCTTCCTAAGGATGGGACTGCAGAACATACACTTTGTGTTGTCCACTCTGCCCGATCAGAGTTTGGGGTAACACCTTCCTAAGGATGGGACTGCAGAACATACACTTCGTGTTGCCACCTCGGCATGTTCGGGGTAAGAGGGTGGAGGGTTGAGGAAACAACTTCCTAAAGATGGGACTCTGGAACCTCCACTTCGTGTTGCCCCCTCGGCATGGTCGGGCGGAGAAGGGGGGTTGAGGAAACAGCTTCCTAAGGATGGGACTGCGGACCATCCACTTTGTGTTGCCCCCTCTGCCTGATCAGATGTTGGGGTAACTGCGGAACATTGTCTTGCTCCCTTGGTATCTTCGGATGGGTAAGAAAGCAGCTTCCTAAGGATGGAGGTTGAGTATAAGGTTGGAATAAAGTTATAACAAAGGCAAGTCCCTTCGGCCGTCCAGATCAGACAAGAGCTATGGAGAAGTGCACTAGGGAGTAAGCAGGCTATGGGATACATGTGTAAGAAGCCAACCCATGCACAGCTGACAGTACGTGACCGGGGGCGAGGTCCATGCTGGGAAGCTTGACAGGGGGGCATGGGTTAGGGGAGAAGTGCATTAGGGATGGGAGCCTATTGCATTTATATAGGTCAGAGAGCACAGCGAGCTGAGCACTCATTTCTGACACCTGTGGCAGTCTGCTGATGCAGGTTCGCATCACGGCAGCGCCAACTCAACCGGTTATCCTTCCCTGATCGATAAATCAACTATTATCTCAGCGCTCAGATGCCTGCGGGCTTGTAGCGCTATACAAAAACTAGATATATGTAGGTGGTTTGGTCATGAACCAGTTTTATGGATCATTAAGGTTTCAGACATTTTCTGAAACTAAAGTCGTTCTCAGCTCTTGGAAAGACTGTCGTTACAGTCGATGGCTAGTCATGATGACGCCCTCTAGATATGTTGGACTACAACTCCCATCATGCCTGCCAGATCTCGTCAATGGTGAAGGATCATGGGAATTGCAGTCCAAAACATCTGGCAGCCCCACACTACGGATACCCGTCGTCCCTTAGGTGGCGCCACTAGCTCCAAGCACTTCCCCAGTGGTGCTTCTTTTCGGATGGTAGCGTGGACGCGCTGGGAGAGCTATATTTTTGGGCCCAAGTGTAGAAGTCCTGTATTCATCACACAGGCATTTGCACTTGGGGGCACACTTTTAAAATGGATGCAAAGAGTGGGTGTTCTCATGGCAGGTGAGGCCTCTTCCCTGCGTAGGTCAGTCTTTGCACCACACTGGCGTATGTGACATATACCAATAATTTACCAATAATTAGCTGCCTGTTGGTGACTCCCAGAAAATGTTTGTTACGGGTGTTTACAGACAGACGGTGGGTACTTATGGAATAAAAAGTACAGAATGCTTAAAAAGTTGGAGGCGAAATGAAAGATCATTATTTTATAAATACATAACAAGCGAGAAAGTGGGCTTTTAAGAGGCTGAAAGAAGGGGATTGGGGGTTGGGGGATTAGTGCTAAGGCAGTCAGGAGCTGTAGTTTTGGTTAGTGGTTAGACGAGCTTAAAGGGGTTAAAGGAGCAGGGTGATGCTGACCCCCTCTCCTAATTTAAGAGAGAGTTGGTTTACAAAATAAGCTGAGGAAGGGCGTGGGTAAACACGACGACACACAGTGTATTACAGAATCTGGAAACACACAGGCCTTGACAACAATACACAGGAAGGAACAAGGATACTTACCCTTCTAACACTCTTCTAACACCATATTTTCAGAGCACAAGAGAACTGTCTCATAAGATGACGTTTCCACCATTCCACATCGAAATGGACATTTGAAGTCCTAAAGAAAAGAAAAATACTGTTGTTTTATGTTTGGAAGAGAAATTATTTGTTGAAACTTACATTTAGAGTATTGCTGAATTATCAATATTATTAGGAAACACTGTGTTTAATGAAATAGTTATTGCTCCTGAAGAAAAGAGGCACACTCTCGAAACGCGTAGAGCTCCATATCGAGAATGTTTTGTATTTTATGTAACCTTGAGTGAATTGAACTCTGATTTTGGTTCAAAATAAGTACTAAAAATATCATGTTGATAAATAATTTTTGTACAACATTGTGTATATTGAAATTTGCTTTCTAATTAAGAATTACAAAACAAAATGACTTACGAATTTAGCTGTTCTAAAAACCAAAACTAGTGAAAATTGTGACATTTATTCAAATTTTGGTTGGATCTTTTTTCCAATATCAAGAGGTGTGTAGGGGACGGGAGTTCCTATTATTAATAGGAATTCCATGTTCTTTCATGATATTACTGACCTTTGATACCGAGGTTGTTGGTTTTCTCCCCCGCAACCCTAAAGAGCATTTAACGACTGAACAAGCCATTGGAGCTTTGAATTTTTCTAATTTAGACAAACAATTTATTTACAATATAGGGTGTGCAATTTCTTTTTGCATTTTCTAGGGTGTGGGTAAGCAGGGACGAGGTTTAATAAAATAATATTTCTAATACGGACTTGCGTTTATTTTCGATTTCTATAACGCTTTGGTTTTGCTCCCTCGATTTGATTTCTTTTATGATGTCCTGATTTCCTCGGCATGTCGATGCAGTGATGTGTGCTGTTCTTTCTGTTAGTAGACACGAGTTTCGCATCGAACTGGCATGAACGCAGGCAACGACTCTGTGCCCCAATGCCTTTCACTTACTGACAATAAACTGATAATGCGTTCCCCATCAGCCACAAAACGGCGTCTTTAACAATTTCAATGGGCCTTATTATAAGCATGGTGGTAGCCATGCCTGTAAAACAGGCACTGCTGCCGCCGGAGTTGCATTTTTACCGGCACCCGTCAATGAGGAATTACCAGGTAATTCCAACATTGCCGGACCCGGTAATTCCTGCATTGCCGGGTGCCGGTACCGACTCAGTCCCCATTCCCATTTGAGCCCCATAGGGCTCAAATGGGAATGGGGACATCGGATGCACCGGCACTGTCAATGACGGTGATGGTGCCGGTGAATCCGACATGCTCCGCTCGCGGGTTCGCCACTCTGTCCGCCAGGCCAGACCTGGCGGGCTGACAGGCGCCCACGAGCATAGCTCGTAGTACGGCAGTCCAGGAACTACGGTACCAGCATGCTTAGTAGTACCGTAGTTCCTGGACCGCCATGATTTTAATGAGGCACAATGTCTCTCCCCTGGGAGTGAGCTGTTTTGTTTATGCCACAATATAGCTAATAATAATAATAATAATTTAGCATTTATATAGCGCTACAAACCCTCAGGCATCTGAGCGCTGCTTTTTATTACCCACGGTGTGTGGTGCTCATTTATCAACCTCGGAAGGATGAAAGGCTGAGTTTGACCCTGCCGGGATTCAAACCTGCGTTGGCAGGCTCTGCACAGATGTCAAAGCGAGTGCCTTACTCGCTGTGCTATCTGACCGGCTGAATAGCATTCCTGTATCCCTTCAATCACATGATTTATTTATTTATTTTGACATTTGTATAGTGCACCTAACCTGGAGGCATCTAGGCGCTTTTTGCTTAAGAAGCATGGTTATAAGACAGTGGGCCTCATTACGACCCTGGCGGTAGCCGTGCCCTTATTAAGGGCACGGCTGCCGCCGGTAATGATTTTTTACCGGGTCCAAGAAAAAGGCAATAACCGGGTTCTGCCGACCTTAGTGGACCCGGTAATTGCCCTTTTCTTGGACCCGGTAAAAATCAATCCCCATTCAGAATGGGGAGGATGCTAACAATGGGCCCGTTAATGACGGGCCGTTGTTAGCATCCTTGCCTGCTAGCGGGTCCTGCTTTTCACTTCTGATCAGACCAGACGTGAAAAGCGCGACCCGCTAGCAGGACTCGAAATAGGGCATCCCGTAATGAACGGTGCCGGTCCCGTACCAGCACCGTTTATTACGGGACCGCCAGGGTCCTAATGAGGCCCATTGTTTCAAATGGACTATGTCTGCTTTTATGCTGTGCCTAATCAACATCGTAGTCGTTTCAGAGCGGCCTAGGCTTGCCCGTGGGGTGGCGTACGGTGCCCTGTATACACATTCTATTCTTGACTATGCCAGTCTTGGCTCAGTGGTGGCAGTCACAGAATTAACATTCTGCAGTTTAACCTGGGGTGCCACCACACTTCAAGGCTTGCCTGAGGGCAGTCTCCATCCATTCATGATGTATTTATGGTGGGATTTATAACGTTGCATAGACCTTTACAGCTAGCTGGGAAGCTATAGAGCGCTGTACACCGTTTGTGTACCCTGGCAACTACACGCAAAAGTCTAGGAGAACAGCTGCAGATGCCTCCCTGGGAGGCGGATCCGGCCACACACAGGCATGCGCGGCAGGATCATGGCACACACAGGCATGAGCGGCAGAGCTGCCTCGCAGGCAGGATCAGGCCACACACAGGCATGACGTGCAGAGATGGCGGCAGAGCTGCCTCGCAGGCAGGATCAGGCCACACACAGGCTGCATGCGCGGCAAAGATGGCGGCAGAGCTGCCACGCAGGCAGGATCAGGCCACACACAAGCATGATGTGCAGAGATGGCGGCAGAGCTGCCTCGCAGGCAGGATCAGGGCACACACAGGCATGAGCGGGAGAGCTGCCTCGCAGGCAGGATCAGGCCACACACAGGCATGACGTGCAGAGATGGCGGAGGAGCTGCCTCGCAGGCAGGATCAGGCCACACACAGAGGCTGCATGCGTGGCAGAGATGGCGGCAGAGCTGCCTCGCAGGCAGGATCAGGCCACACACAGGCATGAAGTGCAGAGATGGCGGCAGAGCTGCCTCGCAGGCAGGATCAGGGCACACACAGGCATGAGCGGCAGAGCTGCCTCGCAGGCAGGATCAGGCCACACAC
Organism: Ambystoma mexicanum; assembly: GCA_002915635.3. Lineage (NCBI taxonomy): Eukaryota > Metazoa > Chordata > Amphibia > Caudata > Ambystomatidae > Ambystoma > Ambystoma mexicanum. The sequence goes on along the minus strand of CM030325.1, from coordinate 959,703,263 downwards.
AGGCATGACATGCAGAGATGGCGGCAGAGATGCCTCGCAGGCAGGATCAGGGCACACACAGGCATGAGCGGCAGAGCTGCCTTGCAGGCAGGATCAGGTCACACACAGGCATGACGTGCAGAGATGGCGGCAGAGCTGCCTTGCAGGCAGGATCAGGCATGACGTGCAAAGATGGCGCCAGAGCTGCTTCGCAGACAGGATCAGGCCACACACAGAGGCTGCATGCGCGGCAGAGATGGCGGCAGAGATGCCTCGCAGGCAGGATCAGGGCACACACAGGCATGAGCGGCAGAGCTGCCACGCAGGCAGGATCAGGCCACACACAGGCATGATGTGCAGAGATGGCAGCAGAGCTGGCTCGCAGGCAGGATTAGGGCACACACAGGCATGAGCAGCAGAGCTGCCTTGCAGGCAGGATCAGGCCACACACAGGCATGACGTGCAGAGATGGCGGCAGAGCTGCCTCGCAGGCAGGATCAGGCCACACACAGGCTGCATGCGGGGCAGAGATGGCGGCAGAGCTGCCTCGCAGGCAGGATCAGGCCACACACAGGCATGATGTGCAGATATGGCGGCAGAGCTGCCTCGCAGGCAGGATCAGGGCACACACAGGTATGAGCGGCAGAGCTGCCTCGCAGGCAGGATCAGGCCACACACAGGCATGACGTGCAGACATGGTGGCAGAGCTGCCTCGCAGGCAGGATCAGGGCACACACAGGCATGAGCGGCAGAGCTGCCTCGCAGGCAGGATCAGGCCACACACAGGCATGACGTGCAGAGATGGCGGCAGAGCTGCCTCGCAGGCAGGATCAAGCCACACACAGGCTGCATGCGTGGCAGAGATGGCAGCAGAGATGGCAGCAGAGCTGCCTCGCAGGCAGGATCAGGCCACACACAGGTATGACGTGCAGAGATGGCGGCAGAGCTGCCTCGCAGGCAGGATCAGGCCACGCGCAGGCTGCATGCGCGGCAGAGATGGCAGCAGAGCTGCCTCGCAGGCAGGATCAAGCCACACACAGGCTGCATGCGTGGCAGAGATGGCAGCAGAGATGGCAGCAGAGCTGCCTCGCAGGCAGGATCAGGCCACACACAGGTATGACGTGCAGAGATGGCGGCAGAGCTGCCTCGCAGGCAGGATCAGGCCACGCGCAGGCTGCATGCGCGGCAGAGATGGCAGCAGAGCTGCCTCGCAGGCAGGATCAGGCCACACACAGGCATGATGTGCAGAGATGGCGGCAGAGCTGCCTCACAGGCAGGATCAGGCCACATACAGGCATGATGTGCAGAGATGGCGGCAGAGCTGCCTCGCAGGCAGGATCAGGGCACACACAGGCATGAGCGGCAGAGCTGCCTCGCAGGCAGGATCAGGGCACACACAGGCATGAGCGGCAGAGCTGCCTCGCAGGCAGGATCAGGCCACACACAGGCATGACGTGCAGAGATGGCAGCAGAGCTGCCTCGCAGGCAGGATCAAGCCACACACAGGCTGCATGCGCGGCAGAGATGGCAGCAGAGCTGCCTCGCAGGCAGGATCAGGCCACGCGCAGGCATGCGCGGCAGAGCTGCCTCGCAGGCAGGATCAGGCCACACCCAGGCTGCATGCGCGGCAGAGATGTCAGCAGAGCTGCCTCGCAGGCAGGTCACGACAGAGGAAGCCTTTACCAGAGGAAGGTCTGTACTGCACAGCGCTCCACGTGGCCGCCAGGTTTTAACAGTGGGTCAGTTCCTCGCGGATACCAATCCGCCTGAATCTGCTGACGCCGCATGTAAGGCTCAGTGCTACCCTACGGGCAGATCAAATACTGAGCAGGGTGGCGCGGGGTGACCTCCTTGTTAAATGCCTCTCATTTGCATACGATAGAGCGGCAGCACCTGGTGAACAGAAAGCTGCGATATGCTGCCACACGCATGAAAGATTTGAAAATGAAAGAACATTGTATTTTAAAATAGTGTTAACATTTATAGTTTACAGAATACAAAGTTGACCTTGACCCAGGAATCATTAAAACTATTATTATCGAGGCTTTAAGTTAGCCCTGGCAGTCTCTGACATGGGCTCCTTAGCCGGAGCCCTGGTGGGGCTCACCCTTACTAGCCCCAGCCACGCTGATCTCCGAGCCAGCTGTTTGGTCGAGTGCTGCATGGTTACACGGCTGCCTGCAGGTGCCAGCATTTCCGATTAGAAAAAAGAAAAGGCATCTCCTTTTCTTTTTTCTAATCGGAAATGCTGTCACCTGAAGTCCTGTAACTGAGCAGCGCTTTGGCTAAACCTGCTGCGTGATTTCTCTTTATTCAGAAACAGGAAGAGGGCTAGGTTAGCCAGCCTCTCCTTGTATTTCTGAGTAAAAAGCCAAGATGCTGTAGGAAGCCCATTAACCGTGCTTGGTTAAAGGGCTTCCATTGCATGTTAGCTCTTTACTCAGAAACAAAAGGAGAGGCTAGCCAACCCAGCCCTCCTGTTTCAGAATAAGGAGACATCACGCAGCAGGCAGCCCATTGCATTCAAGCAACCTTGTGGTTAAAGGGTTGGCTGGGAGGGTCAGTGAACCCTGCAGGCATTTCTTTAAGCACGTCTCCTTGAAAGCAAGGACTGGGGGGGCTCTTGTTGGGGGATCTTGTTGGGGGGGTGGCCTAAGCAATCGTAATTAGGCCATGCCCCCTAATGAGGGCCCCCCTCGATTTACCACCCCGCCTAAAGCACTGATTATTATCATTATTGTGGTATTTATTGTGTAAGGACCAAGCTCCAAGTCAAAGGGTAAAGTACACAGTGAGGGAAGCGGATTGCAAGGGATCGATCCAAGTGAATGGTGAGCTAAGAAGAGGGGATGAGTATGGTGGGCAATTTGGTAGCAAGAGATTTACAAGCAATCAGGGGAGGAAACAGGGGGCTGAAGGGGTGAGCCAATCGCCCAGTCTCGGGTTGGGGGCGGGGGGCGCTGTGGAGCTAGGTGTTCTTATGGTTTAATATAGACTTTAAAGTTTCCAGCCTCAGTAGAGCTAGAGAACGTTTGGTCACCGGCATTGGTAAGCATGTACAAGTTTAGGGTGCAAATACATACAAAGGCCCTTAATGGGGTGGCTATGTCAGTGACATTTTGTCCATGAATGGGAGAGTGGCTTGGCCATTGGAAAGTGGTGGCGGTTAGGGCATTGTGGGAGAGATGAAAGACTTTCTGGAAGGGAATGACACTAACAAGGGATTTAAAGATGGTGCCTGTGGTAGAGGGAAGGTTTTAAGATTGTTGATTTGGGTTATGGGGTGATAGAATAACAGAGGTAAGCAGCAAAGAAAGACTCACAGTGCCTGGACAAGGGGTGAGTAGTTAAGCAATATGCCCCGAGCGGCGGGGGCATTACCTGACTCTGTAATGCCCCCGCCACGAGGGGCATATTGCTATTAGTACCCAGGTCTGCAAGATCTGCAAGACCGGGGTACTAAAAGCATTCCGTTTTCCCTTACCATGGTGGCCAGCGGGAGCGGACCCATTAGGAACACTTCTGTTCCCAGCGCGTCCGCTCCCGAAAAAATAAAGAGAAGAAGGTAAGTGGGGTTGGAAGGGCAGAAGGAAGGGAGGGGAAAAAAGAAAAGAAAAAAAAAACATAGATGGATCCCCGGCGGGAGACGATGGAAGCCTCCAGCCGTGTGGAGGCTCAGAGCGAGAATGGCCCTGCTTCGAGTCTCCACACGGCTGGAGGCTGCCATCGTCCCCCAACAGGGACAAAGCAGGCTGAAGGTTAGCGGGGTTGGGAGGGCGGAAGGGAGGGAGGGGAACAAAAATAAACGTACCTGGGTCCCCGGCGGTGGACGAAGGTGGCCTCCAGCCGTGTGAAGGCTCGGAGCGGGGATGGTACCGCTTCGAGCCTCCTCATTGGCTGATGGGCAGCCACCCCCCCCGCCTGGGACAAAGGCGTGGAATCCTACGGATTCCCGGCCGGGTAATGCCCCGGCGAGGGCCAATCAGAATGGTTCTTTCATTATGATTCTCCCTCGCCGGGTACTAATAGGGTGTAGGGCATGAGTCTGAGCGAAGGGCAGGGGATTAGAAAGGATTGTGGGATGGGGTTCTATAGTGGATGCAGCGTGGTAGGCCTTGAAAGTAAGCATGAGCAGTTTTTGGGTATTGTGATGGGGAAGCAGTAGCTTGTATAGGAACCCAAAGGTCCGTAGATGGTGCCGTATGCTGGATATGATGGCTCAAGGCCATGTGGGAGACTTGGAGGACAGCGAGAAACATGTTGGGAATGCAAGGTTGAATTATGGCAGTGTTAAGGCATCAGAACGTGGCATAACCTTGCAATGAGATGAACCAAATAATGGAATAAGAGTCAGGTCTCCGGACGCGCTTGCTTTAGGGAGGAGTGGTCTCCATGTATCCCCATGGTAAGCGGCCTGGCATAAGATGGACGTACATTGGCTGGCGAGGAGCGATACTCTTCAATGAACCGGATTTCCATTCTCCACGCCAGAAGAAGTTCCCCCAACCCTGGTCTACTCATATCTGGGCGTTGGAGATGCTATACCCTATGGCTTTACGCCCAAGTGCAGAAAGCCGCCCCTATAATTATAATTATGCCAATGGCTGACAAGTCTCATAGACTATCATGGAGGTGGGTGGAGGTGGGGTGTGGTAGTCTGACCGGCCCAAAGTTATCAAATGTCATGTTACCGACAAATCCTGGCTCATGCCACAAATTGGACATTTAAACATGTCTTTTGATCGGAGTCAAAACTGTGGGGCCCAATGAATAAGTAGAAGACCCAGTGGGGATACATTGGGCATCTGCTCCCACGGGGATGCTTAATCCAGCATCCAATCTCTGTTCTTCAATATGCTGCTTTACGCTGTTAGCGGGCTAACATAATTATATGTGCTCCATGCCGAATACCACATCAATGTCAAAAATACATTTTTATTCAATTGCTTCTGAATATTGAAATTAATCAAATGGGAGACAGTAATTGGCATATAGCAACATCTCTAAATCCAATTTAATGCATGCATTCAAATGACAGAATGTCTGACACTAATATAAATGGTAGGACATCACTTGCATATGCAAATTCGGTAATAGGAAAAATAAAGGAATGTCTGGGGCAGGGCTGGCTGGGGAGTAACAACAAGATCATGTTCTTATATTTAGCTTTACAGCAAATAATGTTATGCTTCTAAGCGCTGTAATAAAAGGTGTTATTATTCCCCAATTTGATGGATATTAATGTAACGGCATCGGAAGAATAAATGTGGCCACGCTGATTAGAACCAGAATGAACACAAATATCAGAAGAGTGAGACTAAATTATACCCTGGCCAGAAGTAGGGCAAAATAAGAGTGAGACTAAATCATACACTGGCCAGAAGTAGGGCAAAATAAGAGTGAGACTAAATCATACACTGGCCTGAAATAGGGCAAAATAAGAGTGAGACTAAATCATACACTGGCCAGAAGTAGGGCAAAATAAGAGTGAGACTAAATCATACACTGGCCAGAAGTAGGGCAAAATAAGAGTGAGACTAAATTATACACTGGCCAGAAGTAGGGCAAAATAAGAGTGAGACTAAATCATACACTGGCCTGAAATAGGGCAAAATAAGAGTGAGACTAAATCATACACTGTCCAGAAGTGCAAAATAAGAGTGAGACTAAATCATACACTGTCCAGAAGTGCAAAATAAGAGTGAGACTAAATCATACACTGGCCAGAAGTAGGGCAAAATAAGAGTGAGACTAAATCATACACTGGCCAGAAGTAGGGCAAAATGAGAGTGAGAATAAATCATACACTGGCCTGAAATAGGGCAAAATAAGAGTGGGACTAAATCATACACTGTCCAGAAGTGCAAAATAAGAGTGAGACTAAATCATACACTGTCCAGAAGTGCAAAATAAGAGTGAGACTAAATCATACACTGGCCAGAAGTAGGACTAGATAAGAGTCAGACTAGGGGCCTCATTCCGACTTGGGCGGTAAGGGATAACGGTCACCGGTAAGGAGACTGGTGCCATTAAACCCTTACCGCCCAATTCCGAGGACCCTTAGCGGGAGCCGCAAAGGACGTGTGGTCTGACCACATGTTTTTTACGGGTCCCACTAAGGGACCAAGGAGCGTAATTAGCACCTTCCCCATTCCCATTAAGCCTTATGGGGGCTCAAATGGGAATGGGGAATGGTTTGGTTGAATGGGGACTTACCGGGTCCGCACAGGTCGGAATGTCCCGGTAAGTCCCCATTCAACCAGACCGGACACGAACACGGTATTGGAGGCAGCCATGGCGCAAATAGCGCCATGGCTATCTCCAATCTCAGAATGAGGCCCTAGATCATTGTTAGGAAAGATTTCATAATTGTATGTAATTTTCCCTACATGTGTCAACCCCCAATCTTTTTGCTGCTGTTTAGACACCATTGACTGACTTTGCCAGAGAAGCACAGCCTTCAGCTGCACTCCTCTGGGCTTTTGCTCACTTTTTATGAGGGAAACTGACATGCCCTTAAGACAGTCAGTACTGGGAGACTTTGTTTCCCTTAGTCCTTTCCTCCTGTTGCAACTTGTGTGCAACATGGAACAAATGGGCAATGTATCTTACCATACAGCACACTTGGGTCTATAGTCATTTCCAAAGTCCCTAGATACTCTCGCTGGACATTTTATGAACTGTGCAGATGTGTCATGGACAGGACTGGTGGCAGCTATCTTTTCGAATTCTTTTTAATCCTTTCCTGCCATGTTAACCGCGTTAACCGTGTTTGGCCCAAATAGGTGGCCTGGCTCGAAAATGGCCATGCCACGAGGTTTTTTGTCCTGTCCTTTGGCCATCTTGCCCCTTCCCCAGGTCGAGTCGACCCGGGCCAGTCCTTATTTGGTCATGCACTTTCCCGCAAATCCCAATGTTTTTGGGGGCTTCTGCATGGAGTGTGTGTATGTGAGCAGATCTCCCATTGGGTCCTCTGCATTTTGGCGCAAAGGGAACTTTGGATAAGAGTAGGCTGAAAACACCACTACCAGGTTGATCTCCTGAGTTCTCACTGAACAAAGGATAGGATACAAGTATCCTGCAACTACGAAGCTGAGTCGAGGAACCACTGGTGACCTGTTGGAAGGTTTGGCACCCTGAGTCCGCTTCTGTCTGGTGGGACCTCTCTGCATCTGGTCGTCCTAGAAGGTCTGCGAAGACGCTTCGACCCATTGGAATAGTGGGACCAACTATACTCGGCACCTTCATCAAATCCTGCAAGTAAGCTTTCTCGGAAGTGTCCCTGTGCCAACCAGTGGACTGACCAGCTTACCCAGTTGCATTGCTCTGTCACCGCTACTGTTTTGAGGAGGCCCTCAAAACTTTGTATACTGCCAGCTCTGTTTCCCCAGCAACCTCACACTGAATTACGTACACTTGGCTTTCCCAGGTCTGAAGTGAGACGAGTGCGCCAGGACTGGACTAAACGCGGTTACCGTGTTGCCCTGCCGCGGCAACGACCTGTGCAAGTTCACTGCATTTGTGACCCTCTTGCCCCTGAAGCCTGCTGCAGTGAAACTGGGTCGATTCCTCCACCCGGAGCTGAGAAATTGCCACTGTCCCATTTGGGAATCATTGCTGTATCTGAGAAACTGAAAGGTGCTGAGATGTCATTTTTGCCGGATTCGAACCTGCCAGTGAAGTGGACTGAACTGGCGAAGTTTGGGTCTGCTCGCATCGAGGACCGGTGAGTACTCCTTATCCCAACTGGTGGCCCCTAGTGCAAGAGCCCATTTTTAGGCATGAGTGGCCCTGGGGGCCCCTTTCCTTTCCACAGCTATTGCAAAACAGTGACTCCATCCTGCACTCTCGAACTGCCTCTGCCTTCAAGTAGAGGTTCTCCTTGAATAGTGGGAACCTGTTCTGCATCGCATCATCCACCGTCCGGAGCTGCTAGAGACCCTTGAAGAGACCCTATTCCGCCAATTGGCACAAGCGCTTGCATGTACTATTGAGCACAAGCCTCCTCTCTTCATAGGGCTTGGACTGCCTCTTAGTTAGGTGAATTATTGATGTTGAACTGGGCCTAAAGATTAACTGCACTGCCTGTTTCCTTCCCATCTAGGTTGTCGACATATTCTGTGCATTTAACCATTTAAACCATCATGGTCTTGTATATATATTGTATTGAGTGTGATGTATTGGTTTACTTAGTGTTACTGTGATTCTTTTGCTATGGTCTATGGTACAAAAGCCTTGTAATAAATGTGTCTATATTTTTGATATAACACCTGTCTGGAGTAATTTGTAAGTGTCCTTGCTCTGCGTGCTCATTGAGGTCCTTCAGTCACCTTCACCCCTCCTGTGACTTAGGGCCTCATTACGGCTTTGGCAGTAGCCATGCCACTATTAGCGGCATGGCTGCCACCAAAACCAGGTCCGGGTTCCCAGAATGGGGAATTACCGGGCCATTCCGAGTTTGGAGGGCCTGGTAATTCCTCCCTCTGGGAACTTGGGCCCGGACCTTCCCCATTCCCATCTGAGCCCCCATAGGGCTCAATGGGAATGGGAGAGGGAGCTAACAACGGGCCGATTACGACCGGCCCATTGTTAGCTCCCTGGTCCCTTCGCAGGACCCGGTAAGGATGCCTGGTATTACCAGGCATCCTTACCGGGTCCCGCGAGGGGACCTCGTAATTTTGTGTAATGGATTTAACGGGTCCGCCTCCATTAGCGGAGCCCGTTAACCCATTACGCAAAAGTCGTAATGAGGCCCTTAGTCTTGACCGCCTGCCATAGCTACCCTGATTGGTATGGCTTGTCCAGAGGTTGCCCTGTTCCAAGAAACTAGGTTGGCCATCTGAACCTCTGCCCCTCCAGGTCAGAGTTCAGAAATCCTTCTTAACAAATTGGTGTACAGCGGTGGGATAGGACTGAAGGTATCCAGTGTTGCATACTGGTGAAGGCATTTCGAGTTATTCCTACCAGGACACATAGTGAATTGTTGTAGTATAACTGAAAAAGGCCATAGTACTATCTATCAATATGGAGACAAGTACCTTGGTAACTTTAAATGCTTCTAAATCTGAAACATTGAGACAGATGTGTGCTGAGAGAGGTGTCTCTGCTCAAGGCACAAACATGGAAATGATCCAAAGAATCATGGACTGGCAAGAAGCTCAGCTTAGTGCCATAGCTTCTGATGACAGTGCAGAAGGAGGTGGGGCTGCTCCCACTGCAGGAACTGGTAGTTCTGTCGCTGCACTGATCCATAGAGATCATGAGGATTTGGAGGATGTAATGTCTAATGTTTCCTCTGCCAGTGCTGAAGGTGAAGCCATGCTTGAATTCAAGAAGCAAGAACTGCTGTTTAGGCAGAAGGAGCTTGAATTTAGCATGATCAAACTGAAGATAGTGCAGGCAGAAAAATAGAAAGACAGGGATCACCAGTCGGAACTGGCCAAGCTTCAGGTTGCCAATGGATCCAAGGGTCCTGGACATGGGTCTTGGTCCTCCTCTCATCCAAGGTTTCCTAAGGATCTGCTCAGTGTGTATGAGGAAAAGAATGACATTATGAACTGGCTGAATACCTTTGAGTATGCATGTGAAGTTCAACAAGTTGACAATGCTGATAAAATTGCCTGGTTACTTAGCAGACGGCCCCATTCTGGCTGCAGTGCCATTATGGAAATGTCAAAAGCTGAGAGAGCAGATTTTGCAATGTTGAAGCAAACTCTTATCTTAAAGTTTGGAAAGACTCCTGCACAATGCTTACAAAGATTCAGATAGTACAAGAAAAAAGAAGGTGGTACTTGTGTATATTATGTAACTGAATCCTTAAAGAACTTGACTGGCTGGGTTGAAGGTTATAAGGTCTCTACTTTTGAAGGTATGATATGTCTTGTCATGCTGGAACATATTTTTGCATCTTCTTCCCCTGAGTTTAAGCAGCATTTGGCAGATTAAAAGGAGATAGATCCTAAGAAGTTTGCCATAGCAGCAGATTTGTGGGTGTCACATAGAGTGTCCCATAAGTACAAAACTAATCCTGGTAAGCAGGAGGAGGGGACAAAGTCCAAAGATAAGGAGGGTGGGGACTCTGATAAAACCTCCTCCCATAAGGGCCCCAAAAGAAAAATTAAGGGTAAGACACAAACGAACTCACAGGGTGGTGGAGGTCAGCCTCCAAAACAGAACTCTGGTTATAGTAAGCCTCCCTATGTAAACAGACCCAGTGGATGATGTTTTGCTTGTGGAGCAACTGACCATGTGAAGGGGTATCCCAGATGTAAAGTCAAAACCTTGGGGGTGCACTCTGCTAATCTGGCCTTCTCCTCCTATGAGGAAGAAGAGATTACAGGGGCATCCTTCTCCTCTGACTCCTTCTCCATTGGGATAGAAGCTGAGGTAGTTTTAGTATCCCTGGTTTCCTGGGAGCCCAAAGTCTCAGAGGCGTATGCTAGGATTCCAGAAAATACCAAGCACTACTTTAAAGACAGTGTGCTGATCAATGGAGTAGATACTCCAGCTCTTAGGGATAGTGGTTGTGGTCGAACTGTAGTGGATTCTATCTTGGTAGACCCAGAGGAAGTTTCCAGAGCTCCTCTGTTACCCACTACGTTGGCTGATGGCCCACCTATCATGTTCCCAGTAATACCTGTAAATCTTACTGTAAATGGTACAGCAGTCAGAATTCCAGTGAGCATACAGAGGAGTGTCCCAGGAAAGGTCTTGCTGGGAAATGATCTCAGAGCTTTAGCGCTTGAGGGAGATACAGCTGAAAGACCCTGCACAAAGTCTGAAACAAGGGCAGCACTGGCAAAGACCACTGCAATGCCCCAGCCAAAGGGGAAACCGAAGGTGAAAGGAGTAAGAAAATCCAAAAGAGGGAAAGAAAACATTCCCCCTAACTCACCACTGAGTTGAAGGTAGTTGGTCAATCACCAGGACCTGACGAGGAGAAGTATTTGACCCCAATGGCCATCCTGAACTAAAAGACTTGTTAGTAGAAGGTGGTCCTGACAGGGAAGAATTTAGTAAGCTCCAACGTGAGTGCCCATTTATGGAAGGCCTAAGGAGACAGGCCTGCTCCCAGCTTGAGGGTGAACCTCCTGGGAAGCACCGGATTTATTGGGAAGGTGGGCTCCTGTATAGTGAGCCTACAGAGTCTACAGAAGGAGACCATAGGAGGTTGGTGGTTCCACTTGCTGTAAAACCCTCCTGCAGCTGGCGCATGAAGTGCCCCTTGCTGGTCATCTTGGAATCAAAAGAACCAAGCAAAGGTTATCCATGCACTTCTACTAGCCCAAGATGGGGGTGCAAGTAGAAAGTCACTGCATGAGTTGTGCCTCCTGCCAGTTATCTGGTAAGAGTGGCCCAACAATCCAAGCTTCATTGGTACCACTCCCAGTTGTGGGGGTACCATTTGAGAGTGTAGGGATCGACATTGTTGGTCCCTTTGACCCCCAACCACCCTCAGGCAATAGGCTTATCCTGGTGCTGACAAATTGTGGGGTTTGACAAACTGTGGACTTGTAGGCGCTGGTGGGATTGGATAGTCCGGTATTTGTTAGTATGGCAGCTTTGTCAGGTAATGGATGAGTCAGGTTTGTTTAGTGTTAGACAAGTGGTTAGTTTTATTTCTTTAGTTATTCAGCACTAATGAAATACAATCATAGACGTAGAGGTGCCAGTTTTAACATATGACACTTTACACAGCCGACGCGTGTTTCAACCTTAGTCTTTTTCAAGGCCAATTGAGTTTTTTTCCTGAGCTTCAAGAAAGGTGAACTGGTCCTACCCAGTGCCAGTGGGCTGGATAGCCGTTTCTGAGCCGGTTGGCAGGCATGTGTTCCGGAGTCAAACAGGTGTCAAACAGGTCTTCTGGAGGTACACGAGTTGACTCAATGGGACTCTGTCCTAGTGGTGGTGTCTGTGAAGCACTGGCTCAACTGGTTTTATCGGTAGCTCCGTAGTGTGAACCAGCAGCCCGGTGAAGGAGGAAGTGCTCATTCGGCTGCCAGTTTGATAGTGATTCGACAACTTTATTTTGTCCCGAATGTCTTTTGCTAAGTGCTTGGAAATGACAGCAGTCAGAAGTAGTACCTCTTTTTTTTGGATGCTGGGAGTTCTTTATCCCAAAAACCTCTAGAAATGGAACTCTCTTTTTCTCTCCTCCCTCCTGCTGAAGTCTCTGAGACACCGCCATGCACCACGCACACTGTCTCCTTGTGGTTATCTGAGTGTCTCAAGTCTCTTGTCCTCACTAGCCGGAGGCTCCTCGATTTTCCCATCAAGTGTCCCTTCTTTTTATTTTAATTTTTTAAAATGTTTGTTTATTAAGTGCATTTGGTTGTACAACCTTTCACACTAAAAAACTTTTCAAATAGACATCATATCGTACAAACAATACAATAGAGCTAAAATATTGAAAACACTTTGTAGTTTAAATGTCCCTTCTATCCTCACGGAGATTGAGAGAAGGTTCCAGGATTGTCCCGTCCTCACTCCAATGGAAACAGGCGCTGCATCCTTTAAATTCTAACAAGTGACAAACAGAGTGGGTCTTTTTCAGCCTATTTATTTACAAAACCCTCGCAGGAATTGGTTATTGATATGATATTTTATTTGTATCACGCTCATACACAAGTGTTTCAGAGCACAACAAGACAAAGGGAGGGGAACTAGGGTGGACAAAACAACGATCTTACTAGGCCCAGTGACAATGAGAACGCGCAATTGCAGGGGAGAGGGAAGGGGGAAAGTGCAAGGGAGAGGGGAGAGGTGGAAAGTGCTGAACAAGGGATACAAACAACAACTGGTTGTGCAGCCAGCAAGGTGGCAAGTGCAAGGTTTAAAGTGCAAACAAGGGGTGTCAGATAAGTGCACGTAGGGGTTACAGATACAGATCCAAGTGCACGGGTTGCCGGGAGGCAGTGCGGGTGTGTGGCTAGGTGCGCAGGGACCTGGGCCCGAATCAGAGGGTGACCAGGTTCACAGTGCCAAAGAAGACAGATCACCGGGGGAGAGGAAGAGCAAATGCAGAAGCAAAGAGGAAGGTCTTGAGGTGCTTCCAGAACCGGAGATGGAAAGATAGCTAGGATGGATATTGCTGTACACTCTCTTGTCTCCCTATGCAGCTTCTTGAAAAGTATATAAGAGGATGGTGTATACATATAATACATTCAAAATAGACTAAGGCATGCAGAGAAGTGCAACAGTAACTACTTTGCAAGAGTGAAACTGGACAACCTGTGGTGTCAAGAGTTGCCAAAGGACTGGCAAGATTGGAGGGCCTCCCTGTACCTTGTTGCGTGGCCTTGTACTCCAACACACTGATACCACCCAAACAGGCCCTCCATAGCCTAGAAACAGGCGCAAGGGACGTCGTAAATAATGGCAAGACACCGTAATGAAGCCGATGATACATCGATGGAGAGATCATTACGGAGAACATGTGCGGATCGCAGTAAAGGTCCACGTGCCGTAATGAACTGAATGCGCAGATAATGAATGCGCGGACGTGGTAATGAATGGCTGCGCGTCGGGCTGATTACGAGTGCGTCGGGGCCGAATAGGCACAGACAGGCCATGAATATTGTCCACCCGTCATGATGGAGAGAGTAGTGCCCCGGGCAGAAAATAACGGCTCGTTAAATTGGAGTCTTAGAATTGGGTGCCCTAAAAAATTACTCTGATAGCGCCAGAAGAGAAGCTTCCAGAAGGGGCGACCAAGCAACAGAATTGGCTTTACATTTTGTAGGAAGTGACAACGGACTGTTGTTACCTTTGTGGAGACGTGACATGATCCAGAAAACGCATGTCAATAAGTCATGCCCACATCAATTTATATGCAAATGTGTCCCCCTTGCCTTGCTCCAAAGAAGTAATGAAACCTGGAAGAACAGAGGCTGTAAAGGAATGTGGGAAAGTAATTAATCAGCCCTTCTTTCCTATTGACTTTCCATCTCACCAGCCCTTCTCCATTAGTTATATGAGCTCCTTCATAAAGGAAGCATTGGGACCCCAACATTGGAACTGTGTAGGCACAGTATAAGACACTTACACGTGGACAAACAATCAAGTTTTGTTTAGACATTTTCTGCAGGTTCTACATCATTTCGTTCTAGCATGAACATCTATTTCCATTTTGTATTTATTAGTAGACATGTCATTTCTAACAGAAATGATGGACACAGGAAACATTACAGATGAGGGTAGAAGGCCCTGGTTAGGGAAGGTTTCTAATGTGTGATGGTTGTCTGGATGACATTTACCAGGTGATGGGAGAGCAATGTGAAGGGACATAGAAGGGGGACAGTGACTGGGGAACAGACGTGAATACGATGGGCATTTCGGGGCTAGTTATAAAGTAAATACGAGCTGCACCTGGTGTTCTCTTCTTCATTTGCTCTTTTGCCTCAGTTGGTACTATTTACTTTCGCCCAGGCAGGTAGTAAATATTTAGCCATAGAGTCCTAGATGCCCACTGCCGTGTGCTGTACACACAAGTTAGCGCCAAGAGAGATTGCAAAGAAAAAACTCCTGCCAAGAGACAATGATTACGCGTTGCATTCAAAGTGCCTGCCAGTGTTTATTCAAAGCATTCCTCTGTGAGTTAGTTAATTACTTCATTGGAGTTGTAAACACGCTACTGGTGAAATAAACATGTCTTTACCAGGTTGCCTTCAGCCACTCGATTTATAAGTACTCTGTGTGTCCTTCACTGAAGTCCTGTTTAAAACAAGCATTGGCCAAGCCAACATTTTTTGGCGTGTGCAAACATTTGAAACTTTTGACAGGCACTGCTATTAGATGCCCAGGTTCTTGCGCCATTTTGCACCTGCTACCTCTGCACTTACCGAGTAATGAAAGAGATGGCCCTTAATGTGGAAGGTTGAAGGGCCATTCTACAATGGAGAACAAAAAGGGGGTGCTCCAACCACATATACATTTGTTGGCATTACATTTCTGTTAGAATGTCTGTGTTGTTTTGTTAATGCTGTTTCAATAAAATGCTTCAAATAGTAAGCCAAGTATCCTTATAGGGAAGACATTTTACTGCAGAATAAATCCGATGTCTTGAGTTACTGCTTCATTGTATTAGCAGTTATTTTATTAAATTATTTTAGATTTTTCTTAATACAAGTTGTAATCTACAACAATAATCATACAAAAATAAATGCAGTACAGAAAATAACAAACAATTTCAAAATCATTGGTGGGTTAGTACTGTCCACGTGCCACAAAGCCACATCATAACATGCAAGAAAAACTATATTTAGAAGTATTTATTGTATACAAATGGATTTCAACATCCAAAAAACCACCAGTTTCCTGACAAAGTCAAGCAATCAAGCCAAGTCATTCTTTGTTTGGTATTTGTTTCCTCGTATTTTTCAAAGAAAGAGAAGGCATCTCGAAGTTTTTTTGAAGGCTGAAATACCAAGAGGGTTGGTCCAATAGTTTAGAAAACTGAATTAGTTGCTTTAATCTACTAGAAGGACCAGCTCTAAGAAAGAGGGGAAGGGTGAAGTAAATTCAACAGAGGACCAAAAACCATTGCACTTACCAACAATGGGTAGTTAATACCACTACGGCAGTGCCTGGCAAGTGCCTTTCCCATGCCTACACAAAAGCCCAAACCATTGGCATTGCCAATGCTTGTTTCCTGTGTAATTGATAAACTGAAAAAAATTGTGGCTTCAAGAAAAGGTTAGTGCTTTCACTCGTTATCTCAGAGGACTGGTTTTGTCATAGTCTCTGGTTTCCCTCTTGGGCAGTGATGGGCTCCTAACATCCTCTCATGGACGTGGGCTGGACCATAGGTGGGTGGTGGGACTGGCAAGGAACATCTACTTTAATGACAACCTCTCATTCGGCCATTTTGTTTGCATATGAATGATGTGTCCACACACCACCACAGAGTGAGAAGGGATCCTGGTGTGTTCAACAATCTGGTAGCTAATTCACCCCTTGCTATGACTCTGCCTCTTGCCAATCAAAATACAAGCTGAGGATAGAGCTGACTTCCTGGTGTGTGTGTAATGCTTAGTCTGAGTGCTTGAGGGTTGGATGGGCTTTCATTGATGAACTCCTTGAAAGGAAACTCCTACAGACTCCACCTCTCTGCACTGCAAATATCCAGTCACATTGGTTTGATGTTACCCAGTTAAACAAAGAGGTGATGGCTGGAAGGTTTAGAATGAATCTTAACCTCTGGCAATGCTCTGGGCAACCCTCCAGACCACTGTTTTTCGCCTGCCAAGCCATTACAGAAGGGGAAAGACCATATGCAAATCAGGCTTGGCCCCACCCCAAAAGGGGCAGTCCAGCCTGAACTGCTAGGCCACATCCCTTCTGCACGAGACCACAAGCATCCCCAAACATGTTTCGCCCTTGTTGGGGCTCATCAGTGAGGAGTAGCTTGGGTCTCTAGGCCCAGCAGGCACGGGACCCACGTCTGGGAATACCCGTTCCACTCGGGGTGACAAAGCAAAAACAAAGAGGTGATGGCTGGAAGGTTTAGAATTCATCTTAACCTCTGGCATTGCTCTGGGCAACCCTCCAGACCATCGTTCTTAGCTTACCAAGTCATTAAAAAAGGGGGAAAACCATATGCAAATCAGGCTTGGTCCCACCCCAAAAGGGGCCGTCCAGCCCGAACTGCTTGGTCACATCCCTTCTGCACAAGAACAGCGGGTTGTCTGAATTTGCATATGTAGGGGTGGGAAAAACATCTAAATTGCTGTGCATATGTAGGGGTGGACAAAACGTACAAATTGCACATTGCAGAAAAAGAATAGCACATTCTGGGCAAAATCTTCCTGCTCCACCACTTAGCTGAGGCAGCTGAAAAGGTCAATTATGGCTGTTTTCCTTTACGCGCACGAATATTTCGGTCAGTTTGGGAGCTGTGAAATGTGTTGGTTCCCTAATTAGCTGACACGTTTGTGTGCCTGAAGCACAACCACCCAAAAACCCAAATTCTCTCCAAAAGTGGGGAAATGAACTTTAAGGGCCAGATTCAAGGAATCCAAGTGACTTTTCACTGAACACACCAATCCTGATTCATGGAACTGTGCAAAGTGTATTTTTGCAGTGCAAAGTCAGTGAAAAGTCATTTTGCACTGCAACAATGACTTTGTACTAACTTTGCACTGCAAAAATACACTTTGCACAGTTCCATGACTTTGCACTGACTTTGCACTGCAAAAATACACTTTGCACAGTTACTATGAATCAGGGTTTGTGTCGACAGTTCAAAGTCACTTTTCGGCAGTGCAAAGTCACTTTGAACCGTGCAAATATTCCATGAATCGGTCTGTTTATCTACGACATGATGCCTTGGCGACCTGTCTACTCATCTTCAGTGCCTAACCCCTTGCCATGGATACTATCTGAGGGAATCACGTGATCTGAAGGCGTCACATAGCTTCATCCTCATTGAGGAGCCTCGTGTCCAATGAAGACCTCTGTGCAGCACAATCTACTCCCCTACATCTGGGGTCGCCAACCTGTGGCTCTCAAGTGATTTGGACTACAGCTTGTATCAGCCATAATCAGCATATTCAATCGCGAGTGATCATGGGATTTGCAGTCCAAATCACCCGAGAGCCACAGGCTACAGACCACTGCCCTACATTGAACAGCAGGCAGTGCCTTAAGTGGCACTGAAGAATGAGCTGCGGTTCATCATGGGAGCGTGGCCTAATAGCCGGGGGTGGCCTTCCTGTTCGTTAGGCCACGCCCCTTTGACGAGACCCGACTCAATGGGCTACAGGCACCCCTGTCAGGTAGCCTTTTGTAGAGATCACGACCCCCACGCCCATGGGGGAGAGGGTACTAATAGCTGCATTTATTTTCCAAAGGCTTGCCTGGCAGGGGACAGCGCCTTGCTTTTTCAGTCTTAAAGGTGACGCTGCCCCTCGCCAGCTGGGGATAGGCAGTGTCACCATTAAGGCTCAAAAGGTGAGGCCACTGGAAGCAGAGGACTTTTTTTCAAAATCCTGAAGCCCCGCGCATTCGCAGGAACTTCAGGATTTTGAAAAAATGGCCTCTGCTTCCAGCAGCCTCACCTTTCTCTCCATAATGGTGGCGCAGGTCCATAGGGATCTCTTGCTTGAAGGGTGCCTCGCAGGTGCAGCTTATCCATTGTGGATGAAAGGCATCTTTTTCTGAAGCCAGAAGCTCTGGCACATGAGCAAGAGCTTCAGGCTTTAGAAAAAAAGTCTTGTCCTGTAGCGGGCAGGGTTGTCAGGGGAGATTAGTGAGCCCAGCCAGGGCCCCGCTTCAGAATGAGATTTCTGAGCCTGCTGGGGCTCTGCCCCGGCTAGCCCTGGCCCACTTAAAGCCTGACAGCAGGGTTCATCTTTACTCGACTCGTTCGACAGCGCATGTCGGCAGGGAAGTGCATTAATGTCCTTGCACCAGATATCCTCAAATTCAGCCAACTGCTATTATAACCAAGCCATGGCTACAAGCATAGTGCTTTGTGTGGAAACGTCTCATTTGTGAATGCTCTCTGTGCACCATTAAATTGTCCCTGTTTGCTAAAATAGGCTGCCTAGTTATTATCATTATAGTTGTTCTTTTGTAACGTGCTTAATACCAATAGGTGGTTTCTAAGCTCGGGATTCAAACCTGTATTGCGCTGCGCTGTCTTGCTTCCAAGGCAAAAGCGTTGCCTCTGAGCTATCCTTCCTTAGCTGCATACACTTCATTTGCTGTACATCCAGAAGGTGAACTTTCAACTGATGTCTCCAGAGGTCTGTACCCAGTGGGCTTTACCTTGAGGATTGCTGGAAAGAGCAACCTCTGAATTCTGGTAACACCTTCAGTCTATAGCAAAATGCTCTTCAACAATAATATCAGTCTGCACTAGTCTGTGGAAGGTTTTGCACACATTTGCCATCCGTTTGCTCCAATAGTGTGTTGAGGTTGAGGAGGAGAGCATTCCTTTCCTCGGTGCAACAATGTCATAAGAGGGGTCGTTTCCTAGTAGTTAATGCCACTTTGCCAGCAGTGAGCACCACAGACAAGACAGCCCCTTCCATCCTATACCTAAAGAAGGACCGGAAGACCCTACCCTTCAAAGAACAACACACCAAGTGCTGATGACACCACTCAACCCAATTCTACCCATTCTAGAGTTCCCCTCTCTGCTGCTCTCAGTACCAATCCCAGCTCAACTACAATTTCTGTACCCTACTTGTAACCCGTAGGAGCATCCCATGTTTACAGTGATCTGTTCTCAGTTAGGTTCATACAGCAACCACGTATGAGTTGCAAACCCTCACTTGGCGGTCATCACTTCTATTATATACAATTGTTTTGTTTATAAATGTTTGTCAACATCTTTAAGCCCCATTGCCTAGAAATATATGTACTTCCATGGATGATGCTTTTCCAGTGACCATCGTGGCACCCCTGAGATGTGTCCTGCATGCTGCAGCATAACTCATCAAAGGACTTCCCAAATTCACCCACATCACTCCGACCCTCATAGAACTGCACTGGCTCCCAATGCAAGCTTGTATCCTCTTCAAATCCTGCTGCATCATCTGCGAGGCTGTCATCCTGAAGTCCACAAGCTAGCCCACTGAGGAACTCAGTATCTCCGGAGGGCTACAATCCACCCGCAGTAAGGACAGGTGCAGACTTGAACTCTGTCCGTGCTTTCTCGGGTCTACTCTCCCGGTCTCTGTAGCATCTTCCCACCAGCACCAGACTCATGCTCTTACGTCAACATTCCAGGAATAACCGCAAGACCCTCCTCTTCAAGGAATGGCTCATTTTTAACACCAAGGTCTGCACCACCTCAAATCCCCACCCATCCTGAGACTGAGCCATCTGCTCCCCCTTCGTTTCCTCCCCGGTTCCTCCCCGGTTGCTGCCATATTGTTCTCCCTCCCCTCCCACTCTAGGAGAGCACTCAATAGATACCAAAATAATAATAATAATAATAATAATAATAATAATAATACTCTTTAAATACAACTATCTCTGCTCTCCTTTTTTGGAAAATCAAAAATGTGTATTAGCTTTTTAGTTATAACAGCCTAGCACAATCACAATGCATTTCTCAATATCCCCTATGTAACCCCCCCGCCCGCCCACCCTCTTCCCCCATGCTATGGATCTTAGAACAATATCCCCCAAAGATTGGACACACTGTGATCTCTCTTCCCACAGTCAGGGTTCTCCTTCTGGGAAGGCCCAAACGCAGGGTGAATCAACAACTCCTCAATTTTCCACCATACATTTCAGGTCTTTCAGTCAGTGATTCACCCCCTTCCCACAGCACAACCCCTCTTTCTCAGTCCTTCCGATGGGCCCTCCCATATTTCTCAAAGAAAGGGAGCCACGCACCCTCAATGTTGGTCCTGGATTCCGCCAGAGGGTGGGTTAGATACTCCATGTGATTTATGGCCCGGATCTTGGAAACCCATTCCTTCTCCCCAGGCATTCGTGAGTTTCTCCTCATTTGGGTCAGACAACATCGTGCAGCAACGAGCAGAATTTGAGACATGTGGCCCTGATCAACTTCAGGCTCTTCATCCGTACTAATGCCAAACAGAATACGTCATGGAGGGAGGTGCCGCTGAATTCCATCTACCCCCTTCATCCAAAACAAACCCTCCCCCCAATATGCCTGCACCTTGGGTCACCTCCACCACATGTGAATATGATCTCCCTTTTCACGGTGGCACTTCCAACAATGCGGGCCGTATCCTTCACTTATCCGAGCTATCCTAACTGGGGATATAATGCCACCTATGTAGTTATTTCAGAGCCTGATGTCTATATTGCAATGACGTGGTAGAGCGATGGGCTTGCCCGCACATTTAGGTTCAGAGTTTGTCCTCAATAACTCTATCCAGGTCACATCCCCAGTGGTCTCTCGAAGGAGAGAAGTATTTTATTTAACTCGGCTATTACCCTCTGGACCCCTTCTGCGTAATCAGGAATTGCTCAAATTGCTCAAAGTCTGTCAATTCCCTCTTAAGATTTCCTCCCCAACTTTCTTCGGTCAGGGCCCCCTTCAGTTACAGAAAGCAGATGAGTGATAGTCTCCCCCCTTCCCCTCCAGGGATATCAAAGCATCACTCACCCATAATTGTCCTACCCTAGTAAGCCCTGCCTCGTACCAGGACTGGAATGCCAAAGGCTCCTCAATCCCATCCCTGAGGGGGGTTCCCATATAAAGCTCAGCGGTGACGGCCATCTTGTTAGCCATCTGCTATCCCCTTCTTTTTTACATAGAGACCTCAGAGCCTCCAAAACCGGATGGAGCAGGACTCTGTTCGGAATGCAGGCTTTAGGAATCCATTACCACTCATCTAGCGTGACCGGGGTCAGTACTTGGTTATCCATTGCTACCCACTGTTTCACTGATCTCGAGTTGAAGTGTTCTACCAAGACAGGTTACTGAGTCCCTTTAAAGTATGTGGCGAAGTCTGGAAATCCCACTCCCCCTTCCTCCTTAGGCCTGGTCAGTATCCTATAAGAGATCCTGTGTTTCTTCCCCGCCCAGAGGCACCGCACCATGTATCGCTTCATTTCAGACAAAAAGGACACGGGCACTGGCACCGGTAACATTTGGAACAGAAATAGAAATTTGGGAAGAACTTCCATCTTAATGGAGTTTAGCCATGCTATCCAAGACAACCCCAGGCCTGCCCATCTCTCCATATCACGTTTCACCACCGTCCATAGGCGGAGAAAATTACTGGAGAAAAGATCCCAGAGTGCAGTGTCACCTGTATCCCAAAATATCGAAACATTTCCCTCTGCATTCTAAATGGGAGCCCATCCACATATATCTATTCTTCAACTGACAGCCCCCTTACTGCGAACATCCCCGATTTCCCCAGGTTTACTTTAAAGCCAGACAACTTCCCATACTGCTCTCCAAACTTGTGAACACATGGGCGACCGATTGAGATGGCCTAGAAATATAAAGTAGTGCATCATCTCCGTAAAGGCTTAACTTGCAATGTACCCCCCTTACCGTAACCCCTCTGATGTCCTCATTGCCCCTGACTGAAGCAGCCCACGGCTCCATCACCAGCGCATATAGCAACGGGGAGAGAGGACACCCCTGACGTGGTCCCCGCCTTAGCGGGAAGGGTTCTGATTCATTCCCGTTGACCACAACCTTAGCCTTGGCTCCGAGTAAAGGACCGACAGCGATCCCATCCACTGTGGGCCGATTTCAAACGATGCAAGGACCTCCTTAAAGCCCCAGCTCACCCGGTTAAATGCCTTCTCGCCGTCAAGGGACAACAGGAGCACCTCCTCCTCCCGCACCACCCGCAAACTCATCACATGAAGGGTTTTCCGCATGCTTTCTGCACCTTGCCTATTGAACACAAACCCCACCTGGTCAGGGGGATCAGTCGGGGGAGCGCACTTCTAATCGCGTCGCCATGATTCTGGCAAAGATTTTAACATTTATGGTGAGGAGGGAGATAGGCCTATAGGAGGCACCGTCCATTGGGTCTTTCCTTGACTTCGGTATGACAGCTGTCATAGCCTGTAGGAATGTTGGTGGTAGTGTGTCCCACCCCACTATCTGGTTAAACAGCTTAGCCAAGGGCTTCGCTAGGAGCATCTGAAACTGCATATAGAAGTCAGCTGTGAAGCTGTCCTCTTCCGGGGCTTTCCCTACCTCCAACCCCTTGATAGCTCCCAGCACCTCTTCCTCTGTTATGTCTCCCCCCAGCGTGTTCCTTTCCGCCCCCGTAAGCTTGGGGAGGTCTCCTTCCCTTAGGTCCTGTCGCATGGCCTCCACAGACTCCTCCGCCGAGCAGCCATACAGACCCTTGTAGTACTCTGCAAAGCAGCCCTCTATGTTCCCCCTTTTCTTCCGGGTCCGACCCCCTTCATCACGGATTTCCTCCACCCTCCTTTCCACTTTGCAACCCCTCACCCTGTTCGCCAGGAGAGTCTCCGCCGTATACCCCTTTTTATAGTATCTCTGTCGGGTGTAACGCATTCTCTTAACAACCTCCCCAATTAGGACTGTGTGAAGTTCCTGTCTCTTGTCCCTCATATTGCTCAATAGGGCCCCCATATCTGCATCTCATTAATAAAATTCGAGGCGGACAGCTCTTAATTCCCCACGCAGTCTATTTTCAATCAGTGCCCTTTCACTTTTCTTCCGGGCTCCCTCTGCAATCAACAGGCCCTTGGAAGGTGGCCTTAGCCTCACAGACCATTGCCACACCCGTCTCCCCATTGTCATTGGTATCAAAAGAGGTCCAGACCTCCCCCCCTCAGAAAGTCCCCCAAAACGTTGGCTTTAAACTCGTTGTCATTACAGCTCCACCTATAACTCTGCTTTACCTCTGGCAGTCGCCAATCTGACACCACTAGTTCATAATCTGACCATGTGATGGTCTCTACCCTTGGATTCCTCATCTCACCCTCCTGTTTCTTTAGTGCCAGCAGGAAATTGATCCTTGTGTATGACTGATGTGGGGGGGGATAAACGTATATATCCCCCAAATCCTGGCCAAGATCTTCACCACACATCTACCCAAAAGTGTTCCTGAAGTAGATCCCTCAGGGCGAGATTGTCCCTTGTCTCTCCTCTCCTCCTCAGTCCCCTCGCAGACCACCAGTCCAACTTGGAATCCAATATCAAATTGAAATCCCCCCATTAGCATCTCTCCCTCTGCCCATTCATCCATTACCTTGAACACCTGTCGTATGAATCCCACCTGTCCCGCATTGGGTGCTCAGAGGTGGCTAGCGTGACTCGTGTCCGTTTGCACATGCCCTTTATGCCCAGAAACCGTCCCCTTAATCCCCTCTTGACCTCTATCCCCATGACAGAATGACTTCCCCAACAGTATACCCACCCCTTCCTTCTTGGAGGTTTTGTGAGAAGCCCAGAAATTGCTCTTTACCCTTTATCGGTGACTCCGCCCCTTGTCTATAGTGCATCTCTTGTAAAAAGAGGACCACCATTTTCTGTTTGCAAAACATGTTACTAGTCAGAGACCGTTTATTTTGTGAATTCAGACCCTTTACGTTTAGTGTACCAAACGCCCCCTCAACCATTCTCCCTTATTTCCCATCGCCAATTACTCCTCTCGTGTCCAACGAGGGTCGAAGCCTCATCAGCAAACAGATTCCAATACATGCCACACTCTACTCCATTCCCCCTGCTCCCCCTGCCTCTCTCCCCACCTTCTCCCCAGATCGAGGCATCCGACCCCATCCTCCAGTCATGCCGGAAAAGGTTATTGGACCACCAGGGATTCGTCCCTTTGCCGTGGACAACATATTACGCAGCCTACCCCACTCTTGTCTCACCAACCCACTTTGGGGGAGATATGCAACTCTTATCCAGGTCATAACCAACAAACGTGACCCCCTGCCTACCTTAGAACTTCCGCTCATAGAGCACTTTACATTCTCATCAATTTTAGAACTCAAACCAACTGTGTAGCTGACCTTATTCCCGGCAGCCTTAAACATCCTAACTCAACTCAACTGCAGTCATCACTGTTATCCCCTGAGGGATGGTCAAAGTGCTACACTGAGAATGTAGGTATCCAACTCTGTCTCTCCTCCCGCCCCCTCAGGTGTCATCCCTCTGTGGGGGCGAGTATTCAGTTTCTGATATTTCCACCCTCCTTTTGCCCTTTGCATTCCCCGCAATGATGCGGGCCTCTGGGCCCCCGTTGGGGGTTCGTTCCCTGCCTTAAATGCTCCATACCAGGGCCCTCTTGGCTTCCGACCAAGTCCTCCGTGACCCGTTGTATGTCCCCTTCAGCAACCAGAGGGTGTCTTTCCTCCTCCCATTCAAACACCAGTGAAAAAGGGGTATCCACAGTGGTATTTCACCCTCCTTTCCTGTAGCCATTTTATGAGAGCTCCACGTTTCTTTCTCCGCAGCAGCGTGTGTGCCGAGAGGTCTTGGAAGATGGCCACCCTTGAGCCCCCATAGTTTATTTCCTTCAGGTGCTTTGCTTTCTTCAGGATTTTTGCCTTATCTCCATAGTAGTGGTTGTGTGCGAGGACCGAGCGGGGGCCCCTAGCACTCCCGCCAGTACGGTGTACTATTTCCATTGTGACCCATTCAGCTTCCTTAGTTCCCTGGACCAACCTGTACACCAGGACCCCAACCAGCCCATCAAGCCGGGGGTTGCCCAATAGCACTTTAAGATGAGGCAGCAGCACCTGTGAGATGGATGGGGATGCAGATTAATACCCTAGCATCAAATCAATAATGACAACTCAATGGTTTGGCAAAGGGAGTCCATTTAATGACAAGTACAAAGAACGAGGAGTTCAGTGAACATTAGTAACCGCTCGATCTTCCTTCTCGCTTAAATTCCAACGAACTTCATAGAAAACACATCTTTTATACTAAAAACTTGTCATCACTGATGTGTAATGCTTAAAATGTTTCATGCAATTCTATTGGTTATAGGAAGGTAACTTTACTATAGGTACTATATCTGTAACAGGATTGGGGCATCTAAGCCCTTCCTTCAGAATAGCCATTGGGGATGTCACTAAAAGTATGACGTCCCATTGGTTCTACAAACTATAGGATCCTAGATTACTCGGTCCATTATGATTGGGTTGGCACCAAACCCCCTTGTTCTTTTCCACTGCTTAGCAGCATGCAGAATGGTCGGCCAGGTGCAGGGTGCTTGCCCGTTCTCCCAGCCTTCCCCTAACCATTGCCATCATCAATCACCTCCCCAATGGCCATGTGTCAATTATTTCTTGTTTGTTGGCCTTGAGACTACATCTTAGTCTGGAAGAGTTCAGATATCTGTGTATATAACAAGGGGGTCCTGGGAGACTCTCTGCCAGACATGAGTGCTGGTTAAAAGAGCCTTACCCAGAGTCTTTATCTTACTATCTTTCACAGAGGAGAAATATCCTAAACATATCAGTCTTTGTCCTGCCATAGGGCAGTCCAGCATCGAAATGCTAGGCAATACTCCTCTGAACAAGAGTACCAACAGCAACCCCAGACACATGTTTCGGTCTGGTTGAAACTCATCAGTAGGGTGTAGCTGTGCCTCTCTAAGACTAGTGAGCAAGGGGTCCATGTCTGGATTCCCCTAGTAATTTAGGGTGACACCCAAAGTTACTTAAATATGCAAATAACAAGGGGGTCTCGGGAGACTCTCTGCCAGACATGAGTCCTGGTTAAAAGAGCCTTACCCAGAGTCTTTAGCTCACTATCTTTCACAGAGGAGAAATATCCTAAACATATCAGTCTTTGTCCTGCCCTGGGGCAGTCCAGCATCGAAATGCTAGGCAATACTCCTCTGAACAAGAGTACCAACAGCAAGCTCAGACACATGATTCGGTCTGTTTGAACCTCATCAGTAGGGTGTAGCTTTACCTCTCTATTCAGATATTCAGGTATCTGTGCATGGCACAAGGCCGCGCGTCGGTGTGAAGGCCTCAACTCTTCTTGCTTGGCAGGTCATGTGATTCAGACACCGTGAAATTGTCTCATTTTCCATGCAATTCGTGTATTTGATTTAGCTTTCTGCCCACCACCTACCTTCTGCTGCTTATCTTGACTTCTTTGAACAGGATACTGTACTCTTTGCTTCATAAATCATATCGACGGTTCGTCTATGTCAGCCGATGCGACCTTGGCTTCTTGGTACCAGTTGCATGTGTCTGAGTTTCATTTCTTGTCTTTTAGCTTTCGATTCTCGTGCTGAAGTGCTCCTCTCCTGTGGCCTTTAGTAATGTTTGGTTGATTCTGCTCTTGTGCACAGTGGAAGTATAAGGTAGATATGTATAGGTGGTGCTTGCTGCAATCTATATTACTACTAAGCTGCATGATTTTCTTAGCTTTCTTGCGGTTCCAAGCATATGTACATGTGTAAACTGGCTGCATATCTTCATCACGTTTATGGCATAAGTGTCTTACATTTGACATCACTCATTTCACTTTAAACTCAAGATGTCGCTTATCCATGGTGTTTCGTCTCTTTTTGTCATTCGCAGGTTGTTATATCTTCTATATGTGAGTAAGCCGGGTTCTTGTGACATCACCATTCATCTTCCTTTAGGACTTGCTTGTCTTCTTCAGGCTCTGTGTTTTAGCCATAATCAGTTTGTCTCACTTGTCGATATGGTTTTCTCAATGGGTACTGTCCAAGGTTTCTTAAGTGCAGGTACTTCAATAGGTGCTGTCAGTCTGATAGGTACCGGGCAGAGCCCCACTGTGGCTCGCTGCTGGTTTATTTGTTCATCATACGTCAAATACTTTGGCGTGAAAGTTCCTGGCAGTTCAAAATAGGAAATTTGACCTCCTCTACACTCCCCACTCTGGGCGATTCATCAACCAATTTCTTTTTTTCCTTGATATCCATCTTTTCTGCATCCTCTACATTCCCTTGTCCTTCATCTTCTGGGTTCACACACGCAAGTCTATTGAAATGTCTCTTTGGGGTCCAGAATTTTATGACTCCCTTCAAGCTTCCTGCTGCTCTCACGTGTTCATCTGTGTTCCATGTTATCAGTTGGCATTGTCCATTTGGGCTGCAGTAGATCCATCTACCTACATCATTTCTGTGTTTCCTTGGATACCGAAACTTTGTTCCATCTGGTGCATGAATGACTACTTTCACAAAGTCTCTTATTTCTTCATCAGTGAGGTCTTTGGGCTTCCATCCTGGTTCGACATCAATCATGATCTTCATCCCTATGGCTTTTTTCGAAGGTTTTCTGGTACTGAGAGATTATTATTTTGATAACACAGACTCCATGCAATATCATCGCTGGTAGGGCTCCTAGGAATTTGAATGCGTCTGCCATCCCTTGTGGAACCCATGAAAATAGCGATCCAAACCAACTGTCATCGTCCACTTCATCGGTTTCATCAATCATTTGATTCTGTAGTTTTGTCAGCATACCTATGGCTTCTGTTAATGTTACATTTTATTCAGCGTGAGATGGTAGACATGTGCAACATGATTCTCTGATTTTTGCACAAACACCTCCATCCATGACTGTGATGTCAAGGACATATCGGTTCTGGAGAGTCATTAGTCGAATCACCCTTAACTCTTCCTTGATCACGTTGAATCCCTTTATGGCTGTGTTGATGGTCTGCAGTAACTCTCATCTGGTTATCTGCAACCATTTAGTATTTGCTCCAACCTGGGCTTGTGGCATTAAGATTGTCGTGAACACTGATGAAGTCAGGCTGAACAGCCTGTGTTCATATGGGATTGCATGGAAAGCTTCTGATTTGGCAGAAAAGTAATTCTCTCTCTTCATTCTATTCATCAGTTGCACAGATATACTTTTCCTCAGATGAGCATCTGCTTTTGGAAAACTGTCAATGTTCATATCACTTTTTGGAATCACCAGTGCTGGAACATGGACATTCACTATTGTGCATATACCTCCCCAATTCTTCGGCAACCTGATATATGCTCTGGATCCACATGCCCAATAATGATCCATGATTACTGCGGTACCATGTGCCATTCATGTGGCATCAAAGATACGTCCACAGTTCTGATTTTCTCCCATTTTCCTTGTACCATTGTTTCTGAAGCACAGTTTGGCATTCTCCACTGGCACTATCTGTAGGGGTCCTCCTCTGGCTTCGACCCATGTTAGTAGTTTTGCAAGTCTCGGCCATAATGGTCTGCAAATATCTTCTGCGAATTTTCGATTGCTTCCTTGCAGGCAGCAAAGACCATCCATGCTCTGCAAATCACTACTCCTTTCTCCCATCCGTCTGGTGAAAGCACTGTTCCCCAGATTTGCATTTGACCTCTGTTCTTCCATTTTCTGGCTTCTTCTTGAGTTCTTCCTTGGACGTTCAGTTTTTGATTTGCCTCTCTTCTGATCTCCACCCCTTTAACTCCAGGCTTCTCGTATCTGATCACAAAGTGCTTTGTCTTTCCATTGTTCCTTGTCTTTATGTCCTGGACATAGTCGTCTTCATTTGGATCGGTTGCTTCAATTGCCCATTTCAGTGAGGCACTGCTTCCCATGAACTGGCCTCTTGTCTTGCACATTGCTACATGTGACAGACAGTGTGCTGTCTGGACATCAATTTCTACAGCTACAAAGATTTGTGACTTTCCCATGCTGTAAGGTAGGAGTGTGCAAACAAAGCATTCCTCCTCTGAATTCCGTCTTCCAACTTCTTTCATGTGCTGGTACCATATGTTATTTCCCAAGTGTGCTGTGCTGTCCAAGTTATCATTTAGTTCACTGTCATCTCCTTGTATGCTTCTCTTGATTCCTAGGGTTTTCATGTACTTTGCTATAACTACGTCCTTGAACACATCCGTATGGCATCTTCTTGCTGGAGGATTCTCAGGTACCTCAATCTATGGTTCGGACCTCTTCATCTGTACTAGTGGAGTAAGCAAAAGTCTGGCAATTCTTTCCTTCTCCTCTTGCATTTTCCTGGCTCTGGTTATAAATGGCCAAATTGATTCTGCTATCACCTCTGCACGTGACAGTTTTTCAGGACTTGTGCTTGTCAATGTTGTCTCGTTGGTTTATTCTCCAACTCCTTTTGTTTCTTTAAAAGTTCAGCTTTTCCCATTTGTCTCATCACTTCACTTGTAGGGTAGCTTCTCATCGTTGGCTGCCCAAACGTTTCCCCTTCTTTGGCCTGAGGTTCTGCTTTTGTTGACACTAGACCTGGTGTGTGTGCACTCATCGCTTGCATGTGTGTAGTTGTCATTAACCCTCTTTCATTCTTACTCTGCCGACCCTGTCTCCAGCTTTTCAACTTGATTGTCACTGCATGTGTGTCATTGCTAATCACATTCATTTCAAGTTCACTCATCCTTTGTGGGACCTCCTAGGAACTGGGATCACTATAAAGGGTTTCGGTGATTTTGTGAGTGTCATGCATACATTATTAGGTGGGTGCACTGGACTCAGAACACTTTTTACACCTATAGAAAATGCAGTTTGAATTGTCAGTCATAATAAAACAACGATGAATATGATGCTAAATACATTATGCCCCTATAGGTTAGGAGGTGGCACTTAGTTCTGGAACAATAAGTACGTCTCTCCTCCTGGGGCGTGACGATGCTGCTGGTTTGGTTTCCCATCTCTATCATTGAAAGAAAAGACTACCGTTTATATATTCTATGCAACAATATCTCTGGATTTTGATGTCTTTGCTGGTAGGTTGCAGGTGTTGGAACAAATGTCCTCCTGTGCCTGGATCACGGATTGTCTATTGTCTCTGGATACAGTTCATATCTTCTATATTCTAAAAATGTCCATTAATGCAATAGGTTTGGCAAGTCTGTACGTGTTCAAAAATTCACAAGTTTCTAAGTCTACTCCTCTTATCTGTTTCACTCCGGAAGAAATATTGTGTCCTTGATAGTATGAATAAAAGTGAAGTCTTCGGCAATACTTTCTCGATATGTCCCTCGGCAGAAAGCTTCACAGTCTCCTCTAGAAAATTATGAAGGTGATTAGAAAGTTACATTTTCATTACAATACCCTGCAAGAGCATGCTCATCGGTGTACAATTTGCTGGGTCTCTGATGAAAGTGAGGACATCAACACCGGCGGGCCTCCCCACAAATTCTGGCAAGTCCTCGAGTAGACGAAAAAACACATTGCTCGCCAGTCTATCTTCTGGTGACAAGGACATATGTCCTGCCTTTGCTGAAGTTTGGAACTGTTCGGCCCTCGCTCACTATGAGCAGCTTTTGAAATCTTGATGTGTGTGGAGAGCAACTTGGATTATAATTCCGTTCAGGATTATACTCAAACGTTCTGTGTTTGCAGGATCACGAAGAAATGTCAGGACGTCTGTGTGTCTCTTGACAAATTTGGGCAGTCTTCAATTAAACGAAAGGATATTACGCTAACAAGTCTATTCGCTTCTTCTTCTGCTTGGGACATTTGTCTTTTCTTCTCTGTATTCCGAAAGCAGGAGGAACTGCACGGCAATCACGGTGAGCAGCCTCCTTATTGTCTTTTCATTTTCAGGGTCTCGGAGAAATTCAGCGATGCTAATGAGTCTTCCCACTAGTGAGGGGTATGACCTCAAGACTAGGTCAAAATGATTCAGAACATCTTTAGTGATGCTGCTGCTGTGGGACACCATAAGTGAGTCCAACCAAAGCTCCTGTTTTGTATGAGTCTGGATACTGAGTTTTCTTCCAATTTGTGTATCCGCGATCAAAATGTGGCATATTCTTTTCTTATCAAGGCTTCAGCGTGCCTCAGTCCACGGTTCAGAGTCAACATGTTGTGGCTTACACGCACAATTTTCTTCTTCACCCTGCAACTAGGATGCACAGAGTGTCCATGTTTTATGTCCTTATCCCCTTTTTTGCACAGAGGAAGTGTCCAAATTTAAGCCACAATTTAAGCCACAATTTTTTACAAAAGTTCTTTGTCTTTGTTTTGCAGGTCATGCGTCCTTCTTCCTCGTCATGGATCTCGTCTGCACGTGCTGTGGTTCTTCCCCATTGTCTGTAGTCTCTATGCGTTGGGGTGCCGGCAAGGGGTACGGCTTGATGTCGCCCAGGAAAATCCAAGCTCTTCTTCCTTGTAGCTTGACTGCAGATGGAGTGACGTCTTCCACTGTGAAGGGTCCATTGAAGCTTGGCTCGCCCCACTTCTTTCTCATGTGGTTTCTCACCAGGACCGTGTCTCAGGAACAATTAATGGGACATGTAGAACTCTGAATTGAGTGTGTAGCAATATCTCCTTTTGTGTTCTGTGCTGCCCTACAACCGTTTTGTCATCACTGCAGCTGTCCTATCTAGCTCTGTCTCGGGGTGTCAGCGGAGTATGCATCCTTCTGCCTGTTGCTATCTCGTGCGGCGTAAGATGATGGTCAGAAGCAAGCTGGTTTCTGAGTGCATACAGCTCTAATGAAAGGCAGTGTAACTATCCCTTCTTTAGAGTAAGCTTCAACTTGGCTATCCTTTCCTTTAACAAGCCGTTGAGCTTCTCACATATTCCATTACCTTGTGGGTGATACGGTGACAAGAAATTGTGCGTTAACCAAGCAGCAAGCTAATCTGTTTGAAGACTGCATTAACAAAGTGAGGCCCATTATCCTACCTCATGACCTCACATACTCCCCACCTGGGAAATACTTCTCTCACCAGAAATTTGGTCGCACGGGTAGAGTCTGGGTGTGTAAATGTACCTGCTTCAGTCCATCTAGAGAATGGACAATCCACAACAATGAAATACCTGTACCCATTACATACTTGAATCATATCAACATAATCGACATGCAAGTGATGAAAAGATCCACTTGGCCTTGAGATGACTCCTCTAATTACTTTTAGTGTTTGCCCAGCAGTGAACTGTTGGCAGATCATACAGTTCATCATTAAAAATGCAATGTGTTCCACTAGGTTTGGTACAAACCAGTCTTCAGCGACCGTTGCTGCTAAATCATCTTTTGACATGTGTGCTGGATAATGCAATTTTTCCGGTGCTAATTTTAACAGGGCTATAGGCATTACTGGTTTACCAGTGCTGTCTTGTCGCCACAAGCTTTCAGAGGTGTTTAAAGATCACTCTTGCCACTTCCAGAGGTTCTTTTCCTCCTGTGGTGCTTTTCCTTGGAGTTCCATTAACTGGGTTTGCCCCATTTTAGTATAACCCTCAGGTTCACTTCGTGCAATGATATTTTTTTTATCTTCATTTACATCAGTTATTTCCACACCTATTATGGTTTCGCCCTTGGATGACATATGCTTGGCCTCTGTGTCTGCTGCTTGATTTCCTCGTGAGATCAAATCTGTCCCCTTCGTGTGGGTGGTGCATTTCACCACTGCTATGCCCACTCGGAGCTGTAGTGCCTTAATGAGTCTGTCCAATAGGGCTGCGTGCTGTACTGGATAGCCATCCGCTCAGAGATAGCCACTCCTTTTCCAGTGCGCTAAGCCTGCATGCACTGTTGATGTTACATAGGCGGAGTCACAGTACACCGTCACTTCCTGGTCTGCGTGATTCACGATGGCGAGTATCAACGCCAATAATTCTGCAGCCTGTGCTGAATTATGAGATGGTAGTCACGCACTAATAAGTACCCAAAATTCTCCATTTTATGTGTGCTTTACCACAGCAGTGCCTGTGTACCTCTGCCCATCATTTTTATCGATTCTTGAAGAACCGTCAACGAAGACAATTTCTCCTTCTGCCAATACATTTTCTTTCACTCTGGGAATTTTGTCATAGAATGCCTCATAATTTGCACAGTCATGGATTGGCTCTCCTTCAGTGACTGGCTCTGCATGAACATAACTGGGTTCACTATTTTACATCGAACTATCTTAATCGATGGATTTGATATGATCACTTCATAAGCAGAAGCACTCTGCGATGTCAATGTGCCCTTTGGTTTCTCTAGAATGGCGAATAGTGCGTGCTCGCAAACAATGTCATTGAGCATCCCATCAAAATGGTTGTAGCTTTTTCTATGATGAATGCTGCAGCAGCTAAACTCTGTTCGCAGGGAAGTGGCCTCTCATCACTGGGTCCAAATTCCCACTGTAGTATGCCAGGGGCTTGTACCCCAATATGGTTCTATGAGTGAGTACTGCCGTCATAAAGCTGCCATTCGTGTGTGAGAACTAGTATAATTCCTCTGCATAATTGGGAATCCCTAAAACTGGTGCGGTGCAAATGGCTTTCTTGAGTTCAGTAAATCCCTCTTCCATAGTATCAGCCCATTCAATTTTTTCTTTCATTACCTGTGCCTTCTTCAGGGCCTGTAACAAGGGCTTGGTATAGGAGCTGTAGTCAAAGACCCATACCCTGACGTAATTGCAAAGACCTAGAAAACTCTGCATCTGTTTTATCGCATGTGGCATGGCTGTGTTCAGTATGGCTTCAGCCCTTTCAGGGGTAATCCATTTCCCCTCATGCGAGATCAGCTGGCCTACATACAGCACGTCTTGTTGACAATATTGTAACTTTTCTTTGTCAACTTTATATCCTTTCTCAGCCAGTATAGTCAATAGCTGAATAGAATAGTTTCTGCATCTTTCCTCTGTTGTTCTACAGATTAAAATGTCATCCACATATTGCAAGACAACACTCTCTAATGCAATGTTGCTTAGGTCCATTTGTAGGATTGTTGAAAATAGAAGGAGACTCACAGTACCCCTGGGGTAGCCTTGTGCTCTTCAGACGCACCTGTCTGAATGTAAATGACGTCAAATCTTGTGAGTCTTTGTGTAATGGGATTGAGAAAAGCGCATTTTTCAAGTCAATCACCGTGAAATACCTTGCTTCAACGGGTATATTACATAAGATCGTGGACAGGTTAGGGACAAGAGGAAACTCTGCCTCAACAATATCATTTATTGGGCGTAAATCTTGAACTAGTCTCCAAGACCCTCCCTTTGATTTCTTGACAGGGTAAACTGCGTTATTGCATGATAACTCTGATGTCACTAAGATGCCCTGCTCCATCATAGCAGACATTGTTTTGAAAATCCCTTTATCTGCTTCCCTGGACATGGGATAATTCCATACTCTTGGCAAAACTGCTCCCGGCTTCAGTTTAATCCTTACTTCTCTGACTCCTTTCAATACGCCTACATCATAGGGGTCTGTGGTCCATACTGAGACAGGCACCTGGGCCATGTCGTCATCCAAATATTAAGGATGTTTTTTCACTAATAACATTCTCTGGGGCACCTCTCTTGTGATCATTCTCACCCAGAAAATGAAATTTACCTCAACTGATGTTTCGTCTACATCTGTTTGTTCATCAAATAGATCGTCATCAGTGACGTCAGTCAGTCTGTATCCTTCTTCATTGGTGATTACTGTGCACCATTGTCTGCCTTCATCATCACAACCATCAATCAGTGCCATTCCCCCTCGCACTATGGCTATGTGTACTGCCAAGGGAAACACTTGTCCCTTTTCCTCGTGCATAGGTATTTGTGGCCTAAATAGAAATTCATCTGGGGTTCTCATGATTTTGTCTGCAAGGACTGGTAGCCCTGCCATTAGTATGCATATCCTATACGCAAATATTGCTGGTTCCAATGGGACAGCTCTCATAGCTGAATGTCCTGAGTATGTTCGAATAATTTCGTATACGTTCAAATAATGCATTCCTGGAGTCGAACATACTATGCCCTTCTCTGTGAATGAGATTGTCATGTTTAACTTTGTCAGTAGGTCTCGTCCCAATATATTTACTGGGGTTTGCCTTGAATATAACAGTGGCACATTCATGTCACATTCTCCTATAGAGACTGGAAGTTCTTTTGTAAAAAAGGAACACGACTTGGTGCTCCTGTGAAGCCCTGAGTATTTATGGCATTGCCAGTCAACTAAGAAGGAATATTCTTTATCCCCTATAAGAACATCTACCCTTGGTTCCGCATTAGGGTCTGGTGTCACTGATAGGATAGAACACATCATGTTTCCCAGTGAGCTGTCCTAGTCCATATATAACTTTGTCCCATGCTGCATGAATGGACTTCCTCCATCGCCAGTGTTGGCTCTCATTCCAGAGTTTGATGCCTGTCCCGCACTTGTTGTCTGCGACCATTGCATCAGCAAATGTTGAGACTGTCCTTGTGGATAACTTATCAAGTTCTGAGGTTGCAAGCTTTGCTGTGCTCCTGGCGCTTGCTGTTGCACTGTGTGATTCTGTGCAACTCCATTTCCACCCTGCTGTAAAAACACAGGTGGATTCATCATTCCTATTCTTGTTCCTTGGTCATTTTGCACCATGCCTTGACTTCTGCATGTGTGTGCTAGATGCCCTGTCATCCCACACGTCCAACATATTGGCGGTGGTCTGATTATTTGCCCATTTGACATATCCTGATTGCCATTTTGCATGTTTTGAAAACCGCCCTGATTACTTTGAAAACCTCCCTGGTTACTCTGCCATCCTCTTCCTTGAAAGCCTCTCCCTCTGGGGTGAAACCCACTATTGCCCTGACTAATGTGCTGTTGATTATTGACCTGCTGCATGTTCGGTCCATCTGTGCTAGTTATCATTGCCTCTTCAATGGCATATTTAGACAATTTCTTTTGCACTCATTTTACCTCCTCACCTTTTCGTGCAGCCTCTTTTTTGTGATTATTTTCTTGCAGTAGTCTGCAATAGTGAGCTATAGTGAACTGTATTTCAGACCACAGTTTGGCCTCGATTCCTACCAATTTCTTGAGCTGCTTCTGTACCTGGTCTGGCAGCCTTTGGCATAATATATGGTAAATCACAGGTATAGATTTCCCCCAAGATTCTCGCGTTTCCAACACACATGCGTCTTGGAAGTTCTGAATGTATAGCAGTGGATCTTCCGATTCCTTCATTTTACGTGTCATTATAGCTCCCATGTCAGGGGTATCTGGGTATAGCACTAGTAATGCTTTCCATACCGCAGCTCTGCAATTGTTAAATGGAGCTCCATCGTGTGTGCTTATTTTTCAGGTTTTCTCGATCCATGTGTGGCCATGGTATACACTGGGGCCTCGTTCATCCTTTCTCGCGCAACAGGAATTGTGATACGTGACACTCCTTTTCCTCTATCATCATTTTTCTATCCACTGCAGGGGTGATAGTCCTGCATCGCCCTCTATCTGGCAATGTCCTTAGACAGCTCACATAGGCTGATGGAGACACGCCCCTCTGACCGTAAGATACTCCTTCGTGTCGGTCTGACTGTGTGGCTGACTCTGATGCCTTAGGTGCAGACTTGCTAGAATCTGACCATCTTATCCCGTTTCCTCCAGAGAAGCGTTTTTCGCGCCTTCTCTCATCCTCCTTTTCCTCATCTTCCTCTCTGTCCGCATCTGATATTGTCTGTGCCCAACTCGTGCAACTCCTCTCATCACCCTTGTTCTGATTTAGTGTCAACCTATCTAGGGACAGCTCTCTGTTTCTACTACTTCTGGAGGCGTCCTCAGTGTCATACAACTGCGTGCTCTCGAGACGCTCGTCCTCTCTTGTTCCTTGGGCTACTTGTTCTCGCCCCATTTCATTATATATTCTATCGATCATTTCTCCGATTCTTCAGGTGTTGAAGTCATCCTCGATATTTGCCCTGGGCGTGCGTGGTACTGAATCGTACTCAGAAAATAATTCTTCGATGTCCTCCCACCTTACCACTGGATCGGGTTTTTTAACCTCTCTCTCCAGATGTTCAACATCTCGTGCTCTCTGTCGTCGCTTGCGTTCTATGTCGCCATCGGACTCTGTGCGCTTCCGCGCTTCCTTCCTGACACTATCTTCTTCCCGTTTACTTGCATCCCTCTGTTCATTTGCCCTTCGTATTTCCTCATCCCTTCATCTTTTTATTCTCCTTTCCCTGATCTTTTGTTCTTCTTCTTCTTTCTTCCGTAGTTCCTGCCTACTCTGTTCCTCAGCTATCCTCTGCTTGTGACTGAGTTTCCTTTCTTGCTCCTCTCCATACAACTGTTCTCGTCTCTGCCTGTCTCTTCTCGTCTCTCAATCCTTTTTCCTTTCCTTCTCTTTTCTTTGTAGATCATCTAGCTCTCCCTTTTGTCTCATGTCCTCAATGCCTTTACCATTGAGTTTTAATAGAATCTGACCTCCAATCCATTTGTTCTGTGTGAATGCTATCTCATCAGTTCTATCCTCATCCCCTTTCCATCTTTTGCCCTCTCTCTTGGTATCTAGAGTTGTACTTTCTTGTGTCTGGTCTCCATTCTCCTTTTCGTGCTTCTCCTTGTCCCTCAGGACTTTGGAGGTGATATCTCTATCTCTATCTTTGTCTGGGTTTTCATCACTACTTTGCGTAGGTGACTCATATGCTGGGTTGCTGTATCCCGTGGCTGCTTTAAGTTCCCTTAACGGGTATAATCCTTCGTCTTTACTAACTTCACTTTTCGTTTCAGATGGGGCGGGTGGTGCAGAAGGCGTCTCACCCCCCTCTGTGCATACGTTAAGTATCCAATCTAAGGGCGGCTCTTCCTCCTTGTCCTCTTGGTACATCTTCCAAAGTTCTAAACTAGTTGGGCGTTTGTCTAACTTCTTGCCAGTTTTCGTGGCGTGAAAATATATCGCCATGTGTTGCAGGACCGTTTTAGAAAGTGACCCGCCCTGCGGCCACGGCATAAACATTTTGTTAGCGGTTCCCTTAACCCATTCTGCACTGTACTTTTTCATCTTAGGTGCATGTTTTAGCAACTGTTTGCACAAGTGTGTTAACAGCGTAACATCTTCCATACTTAAAATGACCTCTTTCCTTCCTCACACAACACTTAGTCAAATTTGACATTACTAAAACAATATCAACAATATGAGCAAGCACCAATCGTCACAAGCTCCAATACTGTTTTTTCCACAAAATTAATTGTTTACTTTTCATACAATAATCATCGATTCATAATATACAGTGTCTTGGCTACACAATCGCATCATTTTCATGCTCATTCCTCAAAAAATTATGTCAGAGAGAAGAAAAAAGAAACAGGAAAACATAAGATACATGTGACAGACTAGACAAACTAGATAGACTCCAGCCAGCTACACAAATCTCTGCCCCTATGAGTTACCCCGACATCCCTTTCAAAAGCATCTTTAACCGCTTTGGTCTCTTAATTCGTCCTATTTAATTGAGGCCTTTGGATGCAGGCTTCTTCTAGCCGCTATATTAAACGTAGGTATTTGGGCGTATCCTCTCTCTGCTCTGGTATCCTCCCAGTATCCTCCTCTATGCTCGGGTATCCTCCCGGTATCCTCTATATGTTACTCGATCACCGACAAGTCTTTATTTCTATCCCCTTATATATATACATTCTACTCTATCCCTACCTTTATTATTATTTTAGTTATTTATTTTTATTTTTTCTTGTCCCGCCTCCCACCGTTACCTTCCCTTACTTGTTCTATGGCATGCAACTTTTTGTCAAAGCGTTCGGTCTTTTTCACTCACCGTTCGCATGTTTTCCTCTCTGGATCCTCGGGATCACCGCCTTCGTTACCGTCTCTCCTGCTGTTCACTCAATCGGGCGCTCGTAGAAGTGGGAAGGGGTTCGTGGGCAAAACCCAGGTTCCTTCAAACCTAACCAGTAACCATGTTTTTTAATTCACTCTCGCCATTATCTACGGGGAGCTTCTCGGTCTACTTAGCCGGATGACAAAGGACTTGTGATATTGCCGAGGATCTAAAGTTACTTTATGTCGACGGCCAATGGGTGTCTTTGTCTAATCGATAATCGATAAACCATACTCTTCTGCTACCAAGTTTGCACCAGGAATCCAACCGGCCCATAAAGCTGGGGATTGCCCAATAGCACTTTAAGATGAGTAGCAGCACCCGTGAGATGGATGGGGATGCAGATTAATACTCTAGCATTAAATCAATAATGACAACTCAATGGTTTGGCATAGGGAGTCCGTTTAATGACAAATACAAAAAACAGAGAGTTCAGTGAACATCAGCAGCCACTCGATCTTCCTTCTCGCTTAAACTCCAACATACTTCATAGAAAACACATTTTTTATACTAAAAACTTGTCATCACTGACGTGTAACGCTTAAAATGTTGCATGCAATTCTATTGGTTATAGGAAGGTAACTTTACTATAGGTACTATATCTGTATATGGTAACGGGGTGACAGGATTGGGTATCCAGTGTCAGGTAGGGCATCTAAGCCCTTCCTTTAGAATAGCTATTGTGGACGTCACTAAAGTACGAAATCCCATTGTTCTACAAACTATAGGATCCTAGATTACTTGTTCCATTATGATTGGGTTGGCACCAAACCCCCTTGTAGTTTTCCTTTGGCTTAGAAGGGTGCAGATGGTCGGCCAGGTGCAGGGTGCTTGTCCGCTCTTCCAGCCTTCCCCCAACCATTGCCATCATCAATCACCTCCCCAATGGCCATGTGTCAATTATTTCTTGTTGGTTGGCCTTGAGACTGCATCTCTGTCTGGAAGAGTTCAGATATCTATGCATAGCACAAGACCGCGCGTAGGTGTGAAGGCCCCAACTCTTCTTGCTTGGCAGGTCACGTGATTCAGGCACCGTGAAATCGTCTCATTTTCCATGCAATTTGTGTATTTCATTTAGCTTTCTGCCCACCACCTGCCTTCTGCTGCTTATCTTGACTTCTTTGAACAGGATACTGTGCTCTTTGCTTCATAAATCGTATCTACGGTTGGTCAATGTCAGCTGATGCGACCTTGGCTTCGTGGTACCAGTTGCATGCGTCTGAGTTTGGTTTCTTGTCTTTGAGCTTTCGATTCTCGTGTTGAGGGGCTCCTCTCCTGCGGCCTTTAGTAATGTTTGGTTGATTCTGCTCTTGTGCACAGTAGAAGTATACTTATATAACATGCTCCTTTTGAAGTAGATATGTATAGGTGGTGCTTGCCGCAATCTATCTTACTACTAAGCATAGCATGCCGCACGATTTTCTCAGCTTTCTTGCGGTTCCAAGCATATGTAAATGTGTAAACTTGCTGCACATCTTCATCACACTTATGGCATAAGCTTCTTACATTTGACATCACTCATTTCACTTTAAACTCAAGATGTCGCTTATCCATGGTGTTTCGTCTCTTTTTGTCATTCGCAGGTTGTCATATCTTCTATATGTGAGTTAGTCGGGGTTCTTGTGACATCACCATTCGTCTTCCTTTGGGACCTTCTTGGCTTCTTCAGGCATTGTGTTTTGGCCATCATCAGTTTGTCTCACTTGTCGATATGGTTTTCTCAATGGGTACCTCACTGTCCAAGGTTTCTTAAGTGCAGGTCCTTCAATAGGTGCTGTCAGTCTGAAAGGTACCAGGCAGAGCCCCACTGCAGCTCTCTGCTGGTTTATTTGTTCATCATACGTCACATACTTCGGCGTGAAAGTTCCTGGCACTTCAAAATGGGTAATTTAAGTGCAGGTTCGGCTTGGGACCTCCTCTACAAACCTTATTATGTCTTGCACTTTATATTCCAGGCACGCCGGGGTCTCGCCCTCCTCCTCCAGCAACCCAAAGATCCTGAAGTTGTTTCAGCGCTCACAGTTTTCAATGTCATTCACCTTGAGGCGTAGCTACTCCTTGCGCCTCTCCATTTCCATGAAGCGGGCCTCGATCTGTGTCTCTAAGAGCCCCGTCGATGTTTGGTTGGCCTCCATCCCATCCATTCTATCTTCAATTGTGGTCACCTTTGCCGTAAGGTCCGCTAGTTTCAGCCCCATATCCGTTCTCATACCTCTAATCTCCTCTAGGATGGTCTGGATGTCAGTCTTTATGGATCCCAATTCAGCAGGTGGTGCATGTGCTCCCCCTTCCACTATCACTGTTTCTTCTGTACGGTATTGGAATTTTGCCAGGGCCTCCCTCCAGCTCATAAGGCCTCCACCTCTCACCTCCCGGGCCCACCAGGAGCCTGGACTGCAACTCCCCTATTTTGCAAGCACTCTTTCCAGTGCCGAGTTCTCCTATGGGACCAGGAGCACCCAAACACCTCCAACTCCCGCACCGATGCCCCCATCTATCCGGAGATGTTCTAGGGGGCCAGCGCCTCACTAGCCAAGCCACAGTGTGAAGGGGCATCGGTATGTGCCTCCCACTTTCAGGAATGTCCCCGGGGTGGGCTACTGCATCTCCACAGATGTGCCAGAGAGGGTCCCTCTCGGTAGGTGGAGTCCTCATTCCTTACTGCTCACACTGTGTCCTGAGCCTGCTTCCTCTCTAGGACCCAGAGGTATCTGCGAGCCGAAGGGCCAACCACCAGCCTCCAAGGCCTAGTTTCCCCCTCTCCTTTGTTTTTCACTGCAGCTACCTGGGCTTAGGCCACACTGAGAGGCGCCGTCTCTCCCCTGACCAGCTTCAGGGTGCAATCAGGCGCTCCTGGGTCTATTGTTCACCACCATATGTCCAGGGCTTTATTCTGCTTCCTGGGGGCAGCTTCTCATGGATGTCTACTTATGCAGCCCAGGTGCGAAGAGTCCATTAGCCCTCTTCTCGTGCTGTTGGCTGCCCCATTTGATCCTTAGTGAGATCCCTACCTGTTTCCCCGCAGTATGTATGGAGTGTTGCCCCCAGAGTCCTTCCAGCTCCCAGGTTGCGATGCAGGGGGTGCCAGTGGGCCGTGGCACTCTTCAGATGGGCCTCCGCTCCCTCAATTCTCCTGGGGAGTGCTGCTTTGCCAGCGTCTCGTGGGACCACGCCCTGTCCCCCATTAGTTTGTGCCAGTATAGGGGCTGCGCCTCCAATGTTCTTGCGCTTATCGGGGAGGGTCGTGAGGGGGCTTGCTGTCTCCTCACTTGTGTTTAGGCACTGCAATGCACCTTCCTCCTGTCATCAGATCCATCAGAAGCCGTTCACATGCTGTGGTGGATGGGGCACGCTCCTGCGTTGTCCCCGTCGGATTCTACCAGCGGCGGGTGGGGGACCCTTCACCTCGCACCTCCTGCTGCTCTTTTCTTTTTGTGGGGGGTTAGTACCCCGGCTCCGGTCTGGGGGCCTCTGTCCGCACCATACCAGACCAGCCCCCAGAGCGTGTAGCGGCAGCCTGGATGTCTGTCACTTCCTCCAGGATGTAGACGCCTGGAAAAGCGGTCCAGCCCACGTCAGGTCTGGCTCGGGGCCTCCAGAACAGCACCAGCCGTCGGTTTTCTTCCCCCCTGGATGAGTGGGGGTTCTAACTCCTGGATCGCATCAACATAGACAAGTTGGATCCTGCAATTTACATTTTCTCCGCAATAATGCCACGGCTGGGGACAGAGAGCGACGTTGAGGCAGCCATCTTCCCTGCGCCCCCTGGTGGCCTCCCTTTGCTCTCCTTTTAAGGGCACACCTCACCCACTTTGACACATGAACTGCTCCCCTAATCTCTCCCAGATTGGGAATACTGTGAATTTACTGTGCATAATGTATGTATGAAATTATTCAGGAATATATGTTTTGTTAGGAACACATTTGTTTTATGATATTGTGATATGTTGTGTTTATGTATTTGTTTCAAATGTTTTTTATGAAAACTGAGTAACTTCATTGTATTTTATGTGACCAATTGTTGTGCCAATTGTGGGTCATTTCATTTGTTTTTTCATCTTTTTATATTTTTTTCATTCTTGTATAATAAATCATATATATTTTGGGATTTTTCTTGTACTCAATCTATTTTTTCAAGGTACGAGTACACGGATTCTAGCTATAAAAACGTGTAGGTTCCCGGTATTACATTTTGCAATTTTTTATTGTATCCTTCTATCTCTTTGTTTATGATCATTTATCTATATTACCCCTGAAGGCAGAGATAGTGTGCATTAGTGGTAGCCTTTTGCTTTATCCTTTTTTGATTCACTGAAGTTATCCCATCATTTGTAATAACTGCACATTATAAACGTTGTCTGTTCCTCTATTCCTTGTTCACAATTACCATTATCATCTCCTCCTGCTGCCTGGTGGTTCTCAACACACTTGTGCATCATGCAATCAAATTTGTAAAGCTGGCTGTTTGCTTTAAAAACTGTTTATTCACTGATGTTCGAAGTGCTTGTCCCTGTCTCATAAATAAATAAATAAATAAATAAATAAATGCATACATACATTTATTCTCTTTTCATTTCCTTGCCCATGTCCAACTGATATATAATTACTTTTTTTTATACAGTCAAGCTCTTTGAATAAGCAGGTAAAATCTGGCGGCTTTCACAGTCTTCACGGTAAATTCGAACCGATTATTCTGCCGTGACAGCACTCATTTTCCAACTGAACTGAACCCCGTTTGTGCTGCTGATTTCCCTAAAGTTACTGCGCTCAGAGTTGTTTGATTCACTTTGCGCGGCCTCCCGACGGCTTCAGGACGCGCGCCGCAGCGAGACGCGGCCATTAGCTATTGTTACACGCTAATCAATGCACTTTGGAACTTTCTTCAGGGGGTGGGGGCTGCGGAACAACAGCGGGGCCCATTACTCCTGTTCTGTGAAAAAACAAGGCGCATGCAAAATTTATGACGCCTTGTTTCAGAGACCTTATCTTTTATTCTCTTTCATTAG
The DNA here is from genome assembly GCA_002915635.3 of Ambystoma mexicanum. Taxonomy (NCBI): domain Eukaryota; kingdom Metazoa; phylum Chordata; class Amphibia; order Caudata; family Ambystomatidae; genus Ambystoma; species Ambystoma mexicanum. The sequence continues at coordinate 959,659,339 of CM030325.1, read as the reverse complement.
TCCCAAAGAGTTTTCCTTAGTGAAGACCAATATGGCGCACAAAAAATGAAATGGCGTCTACCAACAGATTTCAGCCCTGAGGTAAAGAGAGGAAAATCGTTATAGAAAGATATTGTGTATTGTTGTCAGGAAGGAGTGGGGTAGCGGGTAGGATTTATGTTTCATACATTTTTAGTTGAAATTCTTGAGCATTTTCTAGGATCCTTTGAGGAGTTTTAGTCAATAATGTTTCCATTTTACCCTGGTGTCTAGACGGCAAGTCTAGTTAAATTCTTTATACATATGCCGTATGCCTTGCATGTTCAATGGTTTGCTTTATTGAGCTTTTTGTTCGCTTTTTAATATTGACACATACTCCTTTTCTCAGACTCTTGTAACAGGAGTTCCTGGCTGGATCCTATAGTCCTTTCTCTTTGTCACTTATTACAGATTGCAAAATGGAATCTGAAAGATGCCCGTAGTTATCAGGACAGGGGAGTGATAACAGTCTCTTAAACACCCCTTCTTAGCACAGTCGCTGATTCCCATGCACTCTTGAAGGTAATCGCCCTGAAAGACATCGAAAAGTCTGCACCAGGCATTACTGTTTCGAGTGCCCGTTTAAGGGCCCGTCTTCTGTCGTCTGCATTTTTGTAGGTTGGTTGTTGCCGGATGGTGCAAAATAAATCCAGCAGCTTCTGGAATCATCTCTTTCTGGAAGTGTGCAGTACACATCTGAAATGGATTTGCTGGGCGTTAGGCAAGATATCATAAAGGCTGAAGTGGCACAGGTGTACGGTTTGTGGGCTACAAGGCCAACGACAAGCCTTCAAACGGACCTGCAGTGCGAGATTTCAAAGACGCTTTAACAGACCAAAGACATTTTAAAAGATAAATAATAAAAAAGGAAGAAAAAACAAAGTGTGCATCATTGTTTTCATTTTGCCGTGTGTTCAGAGTTATTTTGAGAAATCTCCATATTTTTCGCAGGCATCTGTTCTTGGAAGTCATTAACACCTGATTTCTTTTTTGGGTAAACCACATGGATTTGTTTTTGTTTTTTAATACAATTTGCTATATGCAATGTTCTACGTAGTCTGAGAAGGGCTCATCTTGCTTATACATAATGTGCGATGAGGTATTGCACGAGCACATGACTATCGACTCCTGTCTCCCTTCTACTCATACCAGAGAGGCAAATACAGGATCTCGCGCACGCACTCGCGCACTCGCGCGCGCACTCGCGCACTTACAGAAAGGCTACTATCATTAGTTTATCTGTGTACTCCACTGCTCATCTCACCTCATCTTAACAACCTTCCATGAAGAATCTCACTCAGGGTTTTACCAACATTTTGAAACTGAAATTATGCAGCGGCCTCAAAACAGGTGATTGGGACATGCTTTTAGGCCTGTTGTCATGTGCCCCATCAGAGGGGGTTGGGCCTGTCTGAGACACTGGGGCAGCGCACCTGGGCGAAACAACCAGGGAATATATTTCTGCCATGATTGTCTGGGAAATACTTCTCTTTTTTTGCAATGGCATCAACCTGTCTGGCAAAAGACCCAGCAGGCCTTGCTGGGCAGCGCACATGAGCAATGAGATTGCCAACACATACCAACCAACAACGTTAGCCATATATACTGAGCACCTGTCTCGGGGAGATCCTCCTCTGAATAACAAACTTCATGGCTAACAGAACCCTTGAACCTTCGCATAGTAAGGGGAGCCTCCAATCATTCCTTGCTGCTCATTTACTGATCCCTGTTCGTTGTTGCACAGGGTGTACAATGTATCTATTTGAGAGAGAGGACAATCATCCTTCGCAGCTCATTTACTGTTCCCTGATCATTGTTGCACAGGGTGTATGTACAGTGTATCTATTTGAGAGAGAGGACAATCATTCCTTGCTGCTCATTTACTGATCCCTGCTCGTTGTTGCACAGGGTGTACAATGTATCTATTTGAAAGAGAGGACAATCATCCTTCGCAGCTCATTTACTGTTCCCTGATCATTGTTGCACAGGGTGTATGTACAATATATCTATTTGAGAGAGAGGACAATCATTCTTTGCTGCTCATTTACCTGATCCCTGCTCATTGTTGCACAGGGTGTACAATGTATCTATTTGAGAGAGAGGACAATCATCCTTCGCAGCTCATTTACTGTTCCCTGATCATTGTTGCACAGGGTGTATGTACAATGTATCTATTTGAGAGAGAGGACAATCATCCTTCGCAGCTCATTTACTGATCCCTGCTCGTTGTTGCACAGGGTGTACAATGTATCTATTTGAGAGAGAGGGACATGATAAAGTGAAAATGGGACCACATTTCAGAGGACAGTGGTGGAATCGTGGGGAAGAAGTCATGTTGTGCCATGTCATACGTTGCCATGCCTTGTTATTTGTTTATTTTCTTATGCCTAGTGTGCTATATAATGCCTTATTTTGCCCAGGTTACGCTTCGCTATATGTGGCTTCTTTCTTGCTGCATCGGTTGTTTTGTTCGTGATTGATGTGTTGCTCCATGACTATTGACTCATTACGAGTGTGTTGGTCCGGTACAAATTCGGAAGAAGAGCTGGTAATAGCGACTCCGGCACTTTTTCAAGACCGGCACACTCCGAGTTTGCTGTTAGGTGATGTGATCCACTGGCAGGCCTGACCTGCCCGTAGTTTGGGCCCCTAACAGCAAATAATTGCTGCAATCACCGGCCCTGGTTTCACCAGGGCCGGTGATTATGCCATCCCCATCCCATGGACTATGGGACGGTATGGTGGGTTTGCCAGTAACTCACTGGAATCACTGGTGGATTACCTGCAAAACCTTCAATGATCCCCTATGTTTTGTCCTTGTTCACCCAGCCTCCTGGCCAATTAGGATCTGCTCTTTGTGTACAACCTGTGATACAATGCTCCTGTTTGGTATGTGATGGTTTTTGGCTAATCTACACATTAACAGCTTTTTCAATTTCCCACCATGACTGCCATATTTTATTTATTGTGGCAATAAGCCCTCAACCGGCGGGTTATTACCGATAAGGTAATGCCCTCAGGGCCCATAGTTATAGTTATACTTAACGAAGGCCCCGGGGGCATTACCATTAGGTGGTAATGGCCCGCCGGTGAGGGGTTTGTTGCCATTAGTATTCGAATTAGTTCTAGAGAGAACTGCGCATACTGCTTTATTACTACGGATCAACAGGGTGCCATTTTGGGCCAAGTTGATCCATACTAATGAATGGGGATGTGAGTGAGGAGGCTTTGAGACCCGGCGCGAGATGCACGCTGATGCATAAACGGGATTACACTGTGGTAAGGCGTGCAATTAAGCCAATCCACGTTCAGTGTTTCCCATAGCATCGGTGCACCGGGTACTAATGAGTATTTATAATACGCCTACACACAATGGGCCTCATTATGACCCTGGCGTTCCCGTAATGAACGGTGCCGGTACGGGACCGGCACCGTTCATTGCGGGATGCCTGATTATGAGGTCCCCTAGCGGGACCCGGAACAGACGTCTGGTCAAACCAGACGTCCTTTCCGGGTCCCGCGTGGGGACCAAGGAGCTAATAACGGGGCCGTTATTAACAGGCCTGTTATTAGCTCCATCCCCATTCCCATTGAGCCCCTATTGGGGCTCAATGGGAATGGGGAATGGTTTTGTGCATGAGGAATTGCCGGGTCCTCCAAGATCGGAATGACCCGGTAATTCCTCATTCACAGAACCCTGTATTGGAGCCTGGTACGGAGGCAGCCATGGCGCTAATAGCAACATGGCTACCTTCATCCTCGTAATGAGGCCCAATGTATTTCAAGAGGCACTACACCACATAACTCTACACCTAAGACAGTGACCAGAACCACCCCTATTACAGACCTGCCATTGCATACACTGACTAAACACTAGTCCACGGACCACCCCACATAGTTATAATGCTTTAACTGACATCAACAATAATGCAATCATGGGCGTTGTCCTCAAAATACACCCTAGCCACCTCCCAAAGGATTTTGTGTCAAAAATACTTAGCTGCTTACCCACATCTGTGCATCCACACAATAACAAAGAAATCCTGCATTGCTCCCTCTGCTCCCACTAACCAAGCCCAAGCCATTCTCTAACTTAACATTGGTGCAAAATAGTTATCACTGCAGAGGTAAAATACTGCCCATAACACAAGGAAGAAATACTACTGTGGTAACACATTGCAGAACGAAATACTGTCTTTAAGTAGTGGTAATTACCATAAAAAAGTAACCGCTTATTGGATCTTCAAAAGGGCCCAATCAAGAGCCTGATGCAGGTACCTGAAGCCTATGCCAAGCGTGGGCAATGAAAGGTCTGGTAATCCCTGAAGAATGGTCTGCGCTGCAGCTGCCCGCTGCCTGTGCCTGAAATGTAAGTATCTCATATCAGCAAGTATTTTCCTCCGGGCAGTATATTTTTACCCCCCAGCAGTATTTAAATACAGGAGAATGCGTTGCAGTACATACAAACGAACTAGTGCCATATTACAAGTAGTATTCTATAAACGTAATTTTTTAAACAATGTAGCTGGGCAAAGCACTAATTTACCACCTGGCCTTTGCTTCTTAATGAGGGGATGTGTGCACTACAGCTGGTTGAAGGGGGGAGAGAGAGAGAAAAAGAGAGAGAGAGAGAGAGACAAAAGTCCCTTTTCCATTTCTATGGCGGTGGCCGGGAGACGGGAGGACCACTGGGACCGGAGATCAAAGCTCTGGTCTAGCAGGTAAGTGGGGAGGGAGGAATGGGGTGGGGAAAAGGTATGGATTGTTTTGGTGGGTTGGGGAGGCAACAGGGAGAGGTCCCAGGTTGCCTCCCAACATAAAAAAAGATGGCGCCACCTGTGGAAGGGCCCCAGGTGATGTAAACCGCACATGTAGAATGGGTACTCTCACTTGCTGTTCCAGCTACCTGATTGGCTCAGCGTCCTTCCCTGCATGTGAATGGGTGATCTGCTCCCTCCCATTGATCCCTTTCTGACAAATGGCCTGCCCACCCCCTCCCACTGCTTCCCTCACTGTTCACATATTGGCCTCGGGTTTCACATCAGCCAGCCTGCAGGCTCCCATCATCCTTTTAGCAACATAGTTCAGTCATCAAACCACAATCTATGTCTCAAACCTTTATTGTCATATAGGGGGCTAAATTACTCCTTTTCGAATCCAGAACAGAGTGCATTCTGAGCTAGAGATTATTTAAATCTTATATGATTAATATTTACTACTTTTTGGTTGGGTAGTCTGCCCCTAACGTTTCGCTGCCTGATAGCCTGGAATTACCAGGATATTACAGGCAGCGGAAAGGGCCGTAAATCCCCATTCCATGGAGTCCTAGGATTGTTTAAATTACCGGCCCCAGTAATTCTGGCATTTATTTGCCGGTAGGGGACTGATTTACCTCCAGCTCTTGGCTGGAACATGGACAAGAAAGCCTGACCTATTGCATCACTCAGAACCTTTGCAACAGTGAAACCAAACTTTCTTTTCGGTTTCACTGTTGCAATAGTTGCAGATAACAATATGCAGTGTCTGCATGATTTGTGGGCAGTGAAAATGACCCCTTGCTCAGTTCAATTCAAGCAGTTTCAAGTAATTTAAATTCCGAGCAGCTAGTCGTGGACATGGCACCTTGGGAAGCCATTTTGTTTCGTCGACGCCCATGAGCTCCGATGCTGGTGCAGTAATATTCATCAGCATGGAGATGGGCTCAGAGTGCTTAAATCTTGCTCAGATGTGATTGCCGACTGTGCTTTGTAATTCAAACCCCAATAAAGTCTGGGCGCCTGCGATCTCCATAGAATCTCATTTTTAAAGGCGGCGGAGAGGCAGTTGCAGCTGTGAATGTTTTAGTGACTCCTGTGCTCGGGCTTTTAATTAACCAAAAGTTCAGACAGCTTGTGGAGAATTATTTTGTAATAAATTAAATCTCTCTTGCTCCTCCAGTATATGCCGACACCTGTTAGCTCCTCGGCATCAGACGTGGTATTTTGCATCGCACACGCTTTAAAGGGGAACTCTCTGATGAATGACAATAGCCTCCCAAACTTCACAATTACAAGTCACTTGCTCAGTTCTTTTTTATTTGTTTAATGAGTTTTAGTTCATTCAACTTTTCCCACAAATAAACTTTATTATAAAAACAGTTTTACATCTCAATTAATCTATACATTACATATTTCATAGTACTAAAATTCATCATTTACATATAACTGTGTAGTAACATGAGGTCTTAATGGTATACATCACATCTAGATGTCTTTTAAACATATAAAACCACCATATCTTTCCCAAAAGCAGACCTACCTAACATCATATTATTTAATTTCTTTTGCCAGTATCTCCTTCTCAAAAGCCATCCTTACCTGGATCAGTGCTATTGCTCTTCCCAAACCCCGTCCGCTGAATTTAGGCAAAAGTTTAGCCAAAAAGTTTAGCCAAAGGTTTCACCCAGTATTTCTTGGAAACCCTGTGCCAGGTACCTGTAGTAATGATGGTAATATTTTCGCATGAAGGGGAATCCAGTTAGTACATGCCTAAGAGATTCAGTTTCGATAGGATCTTTACATAGTCTGCACGTTCTCTTCTCTTTGGGAATTCTCAGCCATTTTCCTGATACCTCTAAGACCGGCAGTTTACTAAATCTTATCTACATAAAGATCCTACGAAACGTAGGATCCGGAAATAGATATATATTTTTTTAGAGGGCATCTATAGGTGAAAGAAACGTTCACATAATCCTACGAAGATTGTAGCCTACTCACATGGGTGATGATTGAATCCCCAATCCCAATTTACAGCTTTCTTCTTCCGTTCAACCCTTCGCGCCCCCAATCCCTCCATCTAGACCGTCATCCAATTGATTTCCTTGAAGAATGTCTCATTCAAGTCTTTGAACCTCCTCAGGCTTTTACAGGAATGTTCTTAGCCCCCCTTTTTTATTATCTCCAGGATTGTATCACCTTCCGCTAACATTATCCTTAAGGGCATCATTCCTCTTTTTAATTTGATTAGAGTACTAAGAGAGGCTAGTCCCAACTCTGTGCAAATGGCCTGGCCTGTCTATGGGTAGACATAGAGAGGCTCAACAACCTGCGCCATAGCAACCCTTCCACCCCATCGGCCCATCTATCTAAATTCAGAAAGGAACACTACATTGCATAAGATACCGCTGGCACTAGTTTTTGGCCATACATGGTGACTACCCCGATCAAATTGCATCCCAAGTTGGTCGTTACAAAGTTCTTCAGCATACTCATAATCGATATAGCCTTTGTTCTACGGTATGCTACAATACACGCTCCATTTCTTTTGACTACTATCTCATAGCCCAGATATTTATATTCATCTTTCGATTGATTCCTCTTTAGCAATGATTCAATTTTTAAATTTTTTTTGTGGTCCCAAAACTCATCATTTTAGTTTTTGCCAAATATGTATACAGAGATCATTGCTTTTGGCATATTCCATCAGTTTTTCAGCACTTTTTATTTAATCCAACGACCGTGTTATCAAAGATGGTAAGATCATCTGCATATACTGAGTAGGTAATTCTCTCTTTGGCCATGTTGGGTGCAGAGGAATCATTGCCAATAATATGTACATCCAGATTCACACTAAACAGATTATACAATATCAGGGCTAATAAGCAGCCTTGTTTCACTCCTCTTCCAATTTCTATGGGAGCTGACATATCTCCTGACCCTCCAAGTCTCACCTGCGCCCTTGTATCTTGCCATAATAATTGACAAGTGCATAGAAGATGATCAGGCATATCCATCTTTCTCAGTTTATTCCACAACTTATCCTGATTGATCATATCAAATGCACTAGCAAAGTCTAAAAAAAGTATATGAAGGGGAGGAATTTCTTCAAGACTGGCTTGGTGAATTAGAGTGTTCATAATCAAAATACTGTGGCAACAAGTATTTACAAGTGGCACTTATTCACTTTTCTATTTCACGCAGTAGCCAGCCTGCAAATATTTCACCTGAACCATCCAGTAAGGAAAGCAGGCGATAGTTGTTCGGGTTATCTCTGCTACCATGTTTATGGATAGGGATCAGATAGGATAGGTTCGAGGAATTAGGGATTTGGCCGACTCTTACTACACTATCAAATAGCGATTGTAAAATCTCATCCCATTTTCTGGATTCCCTAACATTACCAGACAACAGACCCCATCTGGGCCCGGGGCTCTAGATTATTTTAGCTTCTTAATGAGAAGAAGGATATCTTCATATGAGATGTCAATTTTCAGCTCCCGTTTCTGCAACATTTTAGGTTCTTGTTCTGCTTTACATTTTTCCTAGGTATTAGCTGATATACTATTCAGCAAGGCTTCATTAGATTACGCTCCTCTCTTGTTAAATACCTTCCATAGATATTTAACATAAATGTTCCTCATTGCCGAGTATATTCATTGCCATGCACACACTTTCAGGGATCTTAGATGGCTTCTTAACCAATTTCTAAATTTGATTTTTTCCTTTTTCCTTAGTAGCACTTATCTGCTTCATTCATTTCTATTAACTCAATTTTCCTTAGGGATTGGCGGATTAATCGTGTATTTCCTTTGATCTCATTTTTGTTGGGGTGTATATGTTTTCTCTTATCAATCACACAAAATGACTTCATTCTACCTAAGAAGCGGTTAGTAGTAGCGCCAATCCATGCCATTAAGGCTTACGGAGAGGCACAAGGGATAAGTCCAATGTCCAGGAGAGATATATGTCTATGCTTCTAAATTCTTGCGGCACCAGCTCAGCCTGGACTTCCCATTATTCATTGCTATTTCCCCTATTACTCCCCACGCCATAATTACGTCCCTCAGTCGCTTTGTCCTAATCGAGAAGTCACCATGATTGCTATATTCTGAGAATTTTAAGCTCATCTCAGCTACCTCAGAAAATATGTTCTCGGATGTACATGTATAATCTAATATGGACGTCCTGCCATAACTTCTCCATGTATTAGCTGGAGGAACATCGCCTTTTATATTTCCATTGCATATTTTTAGTTTAAGCATATCCAAGTAGTTAATTGATTTTATTGTCCTCCCATTCTGTACCCCTCCTTTGCCCTCCCTTTGCGTTTCACTATATACTGCTTTATCCGTAATAATGTACTCTAAACATTTAGCATTCAGATCCCCAGCCACAATGATCTCAGTTCTTCTTTCCATCACTCCCATACTTGCGATAGCTGCTAGGATGTTATCATGAATTTCTTTGGTGATGCATTTATTCGGCAGGTGGTATATATTTACAATCAGCAGATTTAGGCACACAGATATCTCTGCCTTCACCATCAGCACATATGGGGATTGACCTTCTATTTCAATCTCATTTGCTTCTAAGTCACTGGATACCAAAGCGAGGAGGTCTCCGTATGGGCGCCCCTTTACTCCTTTTTCAGCAGATCTCCAAATATTGTGGTACCCATCAAACATACTTTCATACGTGATCCAAGTTTCCTGTATCAAGATAATTTTTTTTGAAGACTGTAACAAGGTGAAAGAACCATTTTCAGCTAACAAATGCATATGCCCCCTAAAGTTCCACGAGAAGATACCCAAGACTTCACTATTAGGGATTATCTGTTGGCTTTGGAAGGAAAGATAATAACCTTTTCCAATGGGATTTAATCTCTTTATCTTCTGACCCTTTTGATATCAATGGATCTTTGTTTTTCGTTTTTACTGGCTTAACCGCCTTCACTTTATTGGCGTTCATCATTTTTCCTTGCTGATCCAAAACATATCCCCATTTTAATAATGAGGGAGCGTTAAGTCTAATTAATTGCGCCACTTCCATATCTTTACAGTGTATTTTCTAGCTGATAATGTCCACATTTTTTAAGGGATCTATGAAGTCAAAGGGCCTCATTACACGGAAGGCGGTAAACCAAGGTGCTAACAGCACCTTGGTCCATGCCGGTAAATTACCGGTACCGCCATGGAGGAAAGGGGAATTACCGCCCTATTCCATGGTTGGCAGGGCGGTAATTCCCCCTTCCTCCATTGCCCTTCCCCATTCCCATTTTTGCCCCATAGGGCATAATGGGAATGGGGAAGGTGCTAATTACGGAGCAACCTGGTCCCTTTGCGGGTTTGTTTTTTAACGCCTGCTAAAAGCAGGCGTTAAAGTACCAGCCCGCAAAGGGACCTCGTAATAAGGCGGTAAGGGTGAACGGTCACCGGTACCCTTACCGGTGACCGTTTACCCTTACCGCATACCGTGTAATGAGCCACAAAGTCCCTACTTTTCAACATATGCAGTGATAATGATCGAATATTTTTAGTAACACTATCTATTTATGGGGGCCTTTTGATCATCAAATAGGCGAGATATAGTGAGACATGTTGGGTCATTTTGGAGTTTCTGTTCGAGATTCTGTTGTTTCTGTTGAATACACCCCTCTTTGGGTATCGTCATTGTTCTCTTTCCTCCTTTTTCTCGTCTTCCCTCTTTCACTATACTCTCATTTGTAAGATCTAAATCATCAATCGAGTCTGCTTATTCAGAATCTTCAGTGCTTTCATCCATAGACACAACGTCTGATTTATCTTGAAGAATGGCTTCGGACTTCAGAATTATTCCTGTTTTTTCATTCTGTCTCTTTGTATGCAGCCACGAGGTAAAGTTTCCGACTTTTAGAGATTTTCTTCTGGCTCTTCTTACTGTTTTTTTCTTTGTTCTTTTTGATGGGACCCCATTTTTCTGTGTAATTAGATTTATTATTTCTTCCTCCACATTGCAGTTAAATTATTAGTCTCTTTTTAGCTCTGATTCTTTGCTCTTTTCGTGACAGCCTCTAGAGATTTCCATTTCATTTTGTTGCTCAACCATAGTAGATTCTAGGGGACCTTCTTCGCTCCCGGGGTCAGGAGAGATTGCGCCATCCTCCTTATTTACCCTTTCAATAATCAGGGGGGCAGTTGTTTTACCCAGACCTATATTTGTTTTCAATTTTTCCACCCCTTGTATGACATGTTTCAATATAGCAGAGTGTTTGGCCACTTTGTTAACCAAAAAAATCCCTTGTCTTAAGAGAATATTTAAAGCAAACTGTGTGGCTTCATTATTTACAGTAAAATGTCTAAGGATTTCTGATACCACAGTGACTTCTAATCTGTCACTTGAAAGAGGGGTTTCAGGAGCCTAGGGATTCATTTAATCCCGCAGCCACGTCAAACATGGGGAGAAGAATAGTCTTTGCTAAGGTGGCTCATGTTCCCCTTTGCCGCCAGGTTCCTTGTTCAGTGTTCTCTCTTGGTTTTATATCGGCTTTATATTGGTTTTATATTGGCTTTATATTGGCTTTATATTGCCTGACAGGCATAGTTTCAGAAGAGATTGTTCCTTATCAATGAGTAAGGATTCTGGATGCATCAAGGTCTCGATCTCCCAGCTCATAACTTGAAAGGAATTACCTTGCATTTGCTCCTGGGCGCCAAAGTATTTCGTGATTTTAGTGGGGTCTTTGTGTATTTGTGCTATCACTCCCCCCCCACTTTGACTGCAAAACTGTATTGCATTTTATTAATGCTGTGCCTTCTGACATATTTTTGGTAGATTTATTTCCTCTCAAGGAATATTGGTTTTTCACTAGTATAGTACAATGGTTTGTATCACCCAGCAGGTGTTGTAGGTTATGAAATCCCCTTTCCTGAGCACTAGTATTAGTATTGGTCCCGTATGTGATGGGAGTAGTCATAGGCCCTCATTACGACCCTGGCGGAAATTGACTGACCGGACCGCAACAGCGTAAATAGCGTTTCCGCCATTGCACGAAGGAGCAAAGTGCGGCCAATCACGACCCATCGGGCACGAGCATTACGCCATGGCGGAATCCGAAAGGCTGCGATGGCGGAAATGACCCCAAAACGGCCCTTACCGCCGCCGTACGCTGCACCAGGTGCAATACCGCCACCCATCTTAGCGGTCACCGTAATGAGCGGTCACCGTAACGAGCGTGCACCGCAAATTACGGCCACCGTAAATATACGGAAACGGAAGTAAAAGCATGTGGCCGGAACGGGAAACAGCACGCCGCACAACTATAAAATCCGAATCCCAACACAACCATAAAAAATCCGACCCTGACACACATCCCAACCCGTTAGCAACCCAGTTAAAAAAATAAATATGGGAAAGGTAGCCAAGAAAGCGTGTGACCGCAAGCGGCAGGTACACTTCTCCCGAGAGGAACTGACCGTGCTCACCGAGACCCTACAGGAAAATTCCGCCGTCGTCTTCTCCAGTCAAATGACCAGGACGGCCCTTGCCAACAAGAAGGCCATATGGGTCCTGGTGGCACAGCGCGTAAGTGCGGTGGGGACAACACCCCGCACGCCACAGCAATGTCGCAAGCGGTGGGACGACCTGCGGATCCGCGTACGCAGCATACTTTCTGCGAACAGGAACATCGCCACAGCTACCGGGGGGGGTTCAGAGTCGCCCATCAAGTTGACCCCCTGGGAGGAAATCTGCGCCTCCACCATAGGAATGGAGAGCATAGAGGGAGTCGGAGGGATGGAGAAAGGAGTGCCGACATCCGGAGAATCAGGTAGGTTGGCCAAGAGAAACAATGCGAAATCCACAAACCACGAACATGTGCAGTACCATGTGACCCCATAGTGCAATACATACTTAGCCCTGACAGCGCCCTCTAAAAGTCAGAATGAACAAACAAATCAATCAAGAAGCCATAAACAACCCCTACATGTGCAGCATGCACCCCCTAACTGCAGGCAGCCAAATGAATGCATCCTCAATCCACACGAAAATGAGACCACCTCCAAGGCCCAGTCCCAAATCAGCCTCATGTACCACCCCAATGCATTTGATACGTTGCCATTCCAAATCCGACAGACCCATAACTAACGCTCGCCCCTCTTTACTCCACCACAGGGTCCGATAACAACGACGAGCTGCAGGACACCCCTACCAGCACGCCTGCAAAGAGGGCCAGGACCAACGTCCCAAGAGCCTCCACCTCAGGTGCAAGGATCAAGACACGGCAGCAGCAGGAATCAAGTGGCAGCACACTGGAGGGGACTGCAACAGGCACCCCAGCAGCCAGCAAGTCCACAACCCCAGCACCACAGGTCCCCCAAAGAACGTATCTGATGGCACTGCCTCTGGTGGTAGCAGCACCATAGGTGACACAGCTGTCATGCAGCATGCTCCGACACGGAAAACAGTGCTGGCGACGTAGGTACCATCCATGACCTTTCCCAATCCCCCTGCATGTTCCATCCCCTACACCATGACGAAACCACGCAGGGGCACCCTGAAGACGACGACTGGCCAACCCCCACAAGTCCTGTGCCAAGGCAACATGTGTTGAGCAGCCCCCTGTCACACCACCGCAAATGTCCATGGCCCAGCAGAGGCAACAGTCCCTCGACCTGCTGATCGAGCAACAGCAGGAAGCGTCCACGCTACTCAAGGACCATGCAAATGAATGCGGGGGTTCCAGGGCAGCCATGGAAACATCCACCGAGACACTCAGGGCACAAATAGAGAAAAGTAGTGAGAGCCTCAGGGGAGAAATGGAGAGAAGCACCGAGAGCCTGAGAGCACAAATGGAGAAAAGCACCGAGAGCCTGAGGGGGAACTGCATGCGACGTCCAAAGACGTTTGTGCTGAACTTGCTGCTGTGCGCCGTGTTGCTCTCGGAGCTCTCACAAACCCTCAGAGACATGCATGGACGCGAGCAGGCAGAGACCTCATCCGTGGCAAGTTCCGTCCAGGGCAGCCCCAACGCAGATCTGGCAGGAACCTGCGCTCCACGGGCAGGGGTGCCCCTGATACCCGTAGAGGGGCTTGCAATAGCGTCTACCCACGGACAGCATGCATATTTGGACACTGGTGTTGGGGGGGAGGTAGTAGGGTGGAGGGGGTGTGTTGGGCTTCACTGGGTGGCGGTCCATAGGGTGTATAAATCAAATCACATCAACAATACAGCACCTCATTATCATCCAATGACATGTGTGGACATTGATATTTGCGTACGAGGCCTTCATAGGCGTACAGTCCACAAATGTGCCTGTACTACACACACACAGTGCCACAGGTCCCCTTTCCGTGTAATAGGCACCATGCGTGGTTGCTAGAAGCATGCATCTATGATGCTCTGTCGGATTGCACGTGCATCCTGTGCCTCATGGACTCCTTGAGGTGCCTCCACATCCCCACCCTCAATCATCATCATCATCTTCAGGTGCATGCAGTACAGCGTCAGGGGGCATGGGCACATTCCTACGTATGCACATGTTGTGCAGCATGACACATGCCATGACCATCTTAGAAACCTTCTCATGGCTGTATATGAGTGCCCCGCCAGACCTGCTGAGGCTGCGGAAACGAGCCTTCAGTAGGCCGAATGCCTGTTCAATGACCACACGGGTACGTGAGTGGGCATGGTTGTAGTCCTCCTCATGCTCGTTCTGTGGGTTCCGGATTGTGTAAGGAGCCATCTCTTCAGTGGATACCCGCATCACCTGTATGAGACGAATAAAGGTGTCAGTGGAATGATAGTGCTAAGTAGCCCCCCCCCCCCTGCAAGGTCATTGACGCATCAAATGGGCCACGATGTCATGCATGGAATGAGACTCACCGAGTAGCCAGGATCTGTGCCCTGCGTGTCGCTCCATGTAGCGTGGTATTCTTGTGTTCCTCAGGACCATAGAATCATGGGTAGATCCTGGAAATCTGGCACAACAATGCGTAAATATCTTGTTGGAGTCACACACCATTTGCACATTGATTGAATGAAATTGTTTCCGGTTGCGGTACTGGACCTCCATGGCATGTGGGACAACCAATTCAACATGGGTGCAGTCGATGGCACCAATGCAACCCGGGATGCCGCCAAGTGCATGGAATCCCACTTTAGCGTTGGTAATCTCCTGGTACGTGCGTGGTAGTGTGATGTGGTCGTCGGCGTGCTTCAGGAGGGCATCGTGCACTTGGAAGAGTGTCCGTGAGAACAGTGGCTGTGAAATGCCATGCAACTGTCCCACTGTGTGCTGGTAGGTGCCTGTGGCCAGGAAGTGGAGTGCAGACACCACCTTCAGTAGGGGTGGGATGGCGGTTGGGCTATCTATCATGCTCACGAGGTCAGCATGTGTCATGTCCACAATGGCGATTATGGTGTCCCGGTCCAAACGGTAGAGGGTGTGGATCTGCTCAGCAGTGAGGTTGAACGGATCGGCTCGGAGGCGTGGGATTGCGGGCCGCCTGCGTGGTGGTAGTGGCAGTGCTTGTGGGCCTTGCTGACCCTGCCTTGCCCTCCTCCTCCTCCTCCTCGTCCGTCTCCCCTGTGCGCCGGTTGTTGTACCTGTTGTTGTTCGTCGTCTTCTTGTAGTTGTAGCACTTGCAGTGCTATCTGGTACCCCAGGCCCAACATCGCTAGTCCTGCCGGTAGCATTTTGGAGTGGAGTGGTTGTGGGAGGGGTTTGGGTCTGCAATATATGTGCTGTCGGCCTGTATGGCCTCCACCTGTGCTGATTGAATGAATCTGTGGCAGATGCAATCCCTTCTGGTCGAGCACGGCCCGCACGTAAGGCTGCATTTGGCCGCATGGCATCTTGGGATTGGAATCATGTATCTAATCCGATGGCAGTGTGATGTACTTTGACTGATCTTCATGCTATGCTCCCATTGTTACACATGCTATGATTGCAGCCGCTTACATACCTGTGAAGAGTCAGTGGTATGTAGGGCTCGATCGATGGCCGACCCTCATGCAGCACAGTAACGTACTTCACCGACGGGCGTGGCGTCCCATTTGTGATTGCAGCCAGTTAGCATCATGACACACAGCCGCACTACATTGATGTAATTGTGAATGCAAGCGTTCACAGAAGCCTTTTCGACGTAATGTTGCAAGTGAGGAATTCGAAGGCCAGCATTTTGGGTTTTGAAGTAGCGGCGAGGATACGCCCACAGGTCTGGCTGGAAATGTAACGTTCTATTGTAGAATGTCCTTGGGACATGGCCCATAAACGAGCAGGCAATGAATGATATGAATTGAATGGGATGCGCAATAGCGTAGTGGACGATGAGGCAGGACGTTCCCCAAATCCATCTTGCTTCACAACACTACAGATCCGGCCAGGGCACAGTGGTTTTTGCGGACTGCATTACGCACAGACGCGATGGAAGTTTCACATATTATGTGAGTGAATATTCATGCGTTTTCATTGCGGGATGAGGGAATGATGTGTGGATGCATGGACTGATGAATCCGTTTTAGGGTCTGCCATGTACATGGGTTTTTGGTTCACTCCCCTTCCCCTGCGTTATGTGATGCAAGGCTGCCATAGTGGGACATACGTCTCTCTGCCCTTGTCGGATCCTCCCTGTCTCGACGCGCCTTCATACACTTGTGTCTAGGCACGTTACTAATCCCATGTCATGGGTTCTATCTTGACGGACGCATGCACAGTAACCGACGTTGCCAATGGTGTATTTAGCTCGATTGGTTTCGTTGTGATTCGATACTGGATTAGGGGTGTGTATATTCCTTTTGAGTGGGCTAGCATGCATATGGGTGTGGATTTGGTGTGTTGAATGAAGATTGTAATGCATCATGAGTCCCGTAATGCAATCGGTTGATTTGTGTTTCTTTTGGTGACAGGTATCTCCTGCCCTATTGCAGATGCCATCTCTACGCCACTCCTCCAGATGGTTTTTACTCTCGACTCCTGCAGCTTCGGGTGAATCAGTGGAGCACCATTTCGATCATATGGACGATCGCCAATGGCCACATGCCCTTACGCTGTACTGGTGGCTAGGTGCAACATTTCGGCCTTTCAGCTCGACTAGTGCCTGCCTCATGGGACGGACCTGCGGTTCTTGCCGCTTCCATGTTGCCTTTTGGAACGTTGATGTAAGCCCTGTGTGCCATGATGGTACAGGGCGTCACACAAGTGGAAGCCGGTCAATTATTGCAGATGCAGCCCTCGGTGATGATGGTTGTTTTGGTGGGATTTTGCAATTGATGTGGGGCCTTTGTCATTTGGATGTGCATTTAAATTGTATTCCGATATTTGTCGTGTTGCGTTGTTCTTTGCAGGTGATGTGGCGATTTTCGCTTTGTGGCGGTATGTATTGCGTGATGATCTGCTTTGTGTTCCGCCTTCTGAGTTGAGTTGTGTGGTACAGTACTGGCCGCGTTTGCCTACGTAGCACAGTATGGTCACGGATAGAGGCTGCCATTGTGTCTGTTTACATGATGTGCTGTTCAGGGGCGGGGATTGGCTTTTGGCCGACTGGTGCCTGTCAGCCAGGTCGATTGGTGGAATGATGGGTTGTTCAGAATGTGGCTGGTCACAGGTGACTGTGTTTGCGTGCGTTTGTTGGAGGGGGACTGGGGTCATGTCCATTGGAATAGCTTCTGTATTGATGCCATCTGTGCCCTGCAGCTCCCATCGGCCCCTCTTGGGATGAGCCTGGCTGCTCAGTCACTCTGCCGACCTGTGTGGTACATGCTTCTGCTGATGGTTGGTTTGTTTACTGGCATGAGTACAGGGCTGGTGCAATCCCCCTCAGGATGCTGTTGTGGATGTTGCCTTGCGCTGGTGGCAAGCGATGGGGGACTACTGTTGTTTTGTGTCATGTGTTCTTGATTTTCATTTTGATGTGTTGTACCTTCACATGCCTGTGCTGCGTCAGTACGGCTATGGTGACATGCGTACATGGATGCCCACTCACGGGGCGCTTTGAGCCCCTGCATGCTTTTCTACGTTGGCATGCATGGGTGAATAGTGGATTTCACTGGTTGCATAGTGTGAGTACATTGCGCCTGCCAGGAGTTGTGCAATGAGGCCAGGGAGTGGAGTACAGGCACTCAGTGGGCCATTTACGGTTGGTTCGCGTTGCCGTATTTCTCGCCATGGCGGAATGGTACTTTACGACGTGCTTGATGGCGTTCAGTACATGTCCGCTAGGGTCAGAATTCGCGTACCGTTGCGCCATGGCGGTGATTCCGGTTTTGCAAGGCGCGCGTGCGCGTACTTGGTGCAGTTAGCGTTGCCGTTCACTGCGGTGTCGCTAATGGCATCGTACTTTACGGTGACGGGTCATGATCGCAACGAGCGGTGTTCGATGGCGGTATTGCATTTCCGCCATCATTTTTCCATTTCCGCAAGGGTCGTAATGAGGCCCATAGAGTTTGCAAACTGCAAATTGCCACCTCCTAGGTTCCACAATTCTCACCTGGTAACTGCGTCGCTGGATACTGTCGAGGAGAATTCCGAGGAGTCGTTTGCAGTTCACTGCCGTGGTCTCCGGCTATATCAAAGGTATTGCATATCAGCTTCAGCAAAAAAGGGGGGGAGCAGGCAGCGAGTGGTAGATTACCAGCCGTTAGCGACTAGTTCCAAATAGTGTGCTTCGGACTATCAGCTAATCGCTACACGTGGCGGGTACCAAGCCGCGAGCGTCAAGCTACACGTTGCCCACTGGCCACGGCAAGCCTCAACCAGTGACCAACAAGCTACAAGCTGCACATTGCACAGGGAGAATGTCAAGTTGCAAGCCGCAATTTGTCAAACGCCGAACAGCAAACACTTGGTACTCCGCTCGCTCCTCTCCCAGCACTGGTATATGAATGCAGGATCCTCCTCTCCAATCAGAGTAATGGTAAAAAGGGTGAAAAGACTCAGTATTCTGCATCCGGCTGACAAGAGTCCAACAATTTACACCAAACACTTGGCACTCCGCTTGCTCCTTCGTAGCACTGGTATATGATTGCAGGATCCTCCTCTCCAGTCAGAGTAATGGCAAACAGGGTGAAAAGAATGAGCACTCTGTGTCCGGCTGACAGAGTCCAACACCGTACACCAAACACTCGGCACTCCTTGCTAAATTCTAACCACTGGACTGTTTGCACGATTTCCATGGCACGATGGTTCACTCTATGGCCTCAACCAAAATATAAACTGAATCATATATATTAATGGAGGGATTAAAATTATTGATAAGTGTAACCATTTTTAAAACCAATCACTTTCAGGTTCTTCGGCACGTGAGTTATTGGTCTGTGTTCACTAGTTGGTAGTGTATGTTACACCATGAGAATGGCTGAAAAATTTTGATCATCACGAGGAGCCTTTTCATACTGCTAGGATTAAGACATTATATAATAATAAGAGCAGGTATTCATATAACACTTCATTCCAGAATCTAAGCACTTCTAGGCTCTTTAATAATAGATGTTACTGTTACTCTGTTTTAATGGTCCTCAATTAATTTAAAGACCCCTTGGAAAGGATCAAAAGCTGAATTTGTGCTGCTGACATACAAACTTGTTGAGTGCAGGCACGCAAATATCCATTGACATATCCATCCCTGACCCCCTAACCCCATTTATCTAGAGCCATTGTTCAATTCCTTCACAACATTCGATTTCTCAGGAACCAGCAAACCATGGCCCTAATTACAAGGTTGGCGGTCGGTCGCCATTGTATCAGCGTTCTACTAGCACCGTCGGCTTACCGTTTCTGCCTCCCAATATCCCGGTAATACCGGGATATTATGGGCGATGGAGGAACGGTATGTTCCCATTCCCGTGGAGTCCCATAGTACTCCACAGGAATAGGAACACTGAAGCACCGGCACCATTTCTAACGGCGCCGGTGCTTCAGTGATTTTTCTGCTGGTAGGGTCCTGAACTACCGGCAGGTTAGGCCTGCTGGTAGTTTACTTCCTCTACCGGCAGACTCAGATTATGCCGGTCCAGAAAGGTGCCGTAAGCGTTGTTACTGGCACCTTTTTCCGAACCGGCATGGCCGTAATGAGGCCCCTTGTCTTGTCAGTGCTTCGGCAACACTGACAAAATACATCAGAGAGGAACTGGGAGTGTGGCGGTTTAGTAATCCAGGGGGAGTGGTGGCCATCCCCTTCCGGCAATCAGCATGGACCACACTTTGAACATTTTCAAAGGCAGAAACATGTATCATTTATTTACAGACCAAATTGGAGCTCCAAACTTTTGCACTAATATAATTTCTTAATTGAAGGGTGCTGCGCCAGAGGCGCACCAGCTAAAATGTACTGCACAATTGTGTAATCTTCCGAGACTAAGGGGTCCATGGTGGGCATTTCTAGAACTGCTTGACGATGGTAATGCTCTAGCCTAGAATAAAGTCCTACCCTTACTGTCCTCAAAACTGCCAATTTGTTGCATCTGCCATGCTCCTTGGTAGCCACCTTGTCTCGCCTCCCCGAACAACGCCTGGCATTACTGGAGGCCAAAGTTGCTCCCCCCTCCCTCCTGGATTCCAGCTCAGATTTCTGAAAGGAGTGCAGCAATTGCAGTCCCTGAGATTTGGTTTTGGGGTACATGAAGAAATGCGTCACTAAACTCACATTTTAAGGGATACTAACATATTTTAAGGTAATCCAACCAATAATTGACATCTCCATGGATCACTCTCCAATGTGGGTTAGTCTTTAAATCCGTAGCACATAGGGCCTGCCGAAGACGGGAATATTTCAATGTAGATAATATCATCTGCAAAGCATGAGCATCTATCTACTTCAGTGACTTTAACTCAGGTGGACTTTGGAGGAATCATTGAAAGAAATGCCAAAGACTATGGAACCACCTAAAGAAATGGCAGCGTATGGAATCAATAAAGTACATCACAAAGAGAGTGGGACAAATAAAGGAACAGCAAAAAGGATACAATAAATTGAGACTGTAAAGAGTATGAAATCAATGAAAGAAACACCAAAGAGAGTAGAATCAACAAACAAAATGACAAGGAGCATGATTCAAATAAAGAAACAGCAAAGAATATGGAATCAAGTACAAACACAGCAAAGAGAATGGAATCAACTAAACAAATGGCAAAGAGTGGAATCAACTAAAGTGACGGCAACAATTAGGGAATCAACCAATGAAACAGCAAAGAGAATGGAATCAACTAAAGAAGCATCCAAGAGTATGGAATCAACTAAAGGAACACCAAATAGAGTGGAATCATCTAAAGTAACAGCAAAGCATATGGAATCAACTACAGGAATAGCAAAGAATATGGAATCAACTAAAGAAACAGCACAGAATATGGAATCAACTACATAAACAGAAAATTAAATCAATTACTGAAAGAGCAAATAAAGTGAAATCAACTAAAGAAATGGCAAACAGTGGAATCAACTAAAGTGACAGAAAAATCATGGAATCAACTAAAGAAGCAGCAAAGGGAATGACACCTTATTAAAGAAGCATTGAAGAGCATGGAATCAATTACATGAACAGCAAATAAAGAGGAAACAGCAAAAGAAATGATAAAGAACAGGGAATTCACTAAAGAAACAGAACGCAGTGGAATCAACTAAAGCAACAGCAAAAAGCATGCAATCAACTACAATTGGGGTCTTCAACCTTTGTCTCTCCAGATGTTTTGGACCATAATTCCCACCGGCTCAACCAAGCAGAGTCAATGGGGAGACATCATGGGAGTTGTAGTCCAAAACATCTGGAGAGCTGCAGGTTGCAGACCCTTGAACTACAGGAACAGCCAAGAGTATGGAATCAACTAAATCAATGGCAAAAACATTGAATCAACTAAAGAAACAGCAAAGAACATGAAATCAACTAAAAACTAAAGAAACAGCAAAGTGAATGGAATAAAAAAAGAAAATGTGAAGAGTATGAAATGAACACAAGAAATAGCAAACAATAAGGAATCAATGAAAGGAACCGCAAAGTGTACCACATAAAGAGACAAGACTGTGTTTTAACCTAAACAGGTGAGATTATATCAAACCTGGCCTACAAGCTCTAACATATCGATATTGAAATGTTGTGGACCAGATACGTCATCAACAGTGTCAATGGATGAGCAGACCTTCACCAACTTCTGGAATACAAAAACCATGGCATGCAATAATGAAGTACAAGGGGATCACAAGGGAATTCACTCTTCGCAGGCCTACATGGCCATTCAAACAATCTGTTGATTAGAAAACATACGAAAAATATAAATATTTAAACTGACTTTACCCTTAAGAGGCCAAAGAAAGGCATTTACATTAAGGGGCCGATTCATGGAACAAACGTGTGCCGAAAATCTACGCGCAAGCAGGCGCAAGCAGGCGCAAGCAGAAAAAAAGATGCGCACGCGCACGCGTGCGATTCATGGAAGTCCCTGCGCGTGTCTTCCTCGGGATGTGCGCCAAACCCGTGCATGGCGCACACGTCACTGCAACATCCCGAAAGACGTGCGCGACGCGCACAGTGAAAGCGCACAACCTCTGCGCATACACTAGAAAGTGGGCGGAACACGGGGCGTAACGCGCGGAATGGGGAACAACTTGCGAAAACAAGGGCGTAACTGGGGATGTACTGCAGGGAAGCAGAGGGAACGCCCACACGCACCCGAACCACATGTATTCATGGAACCGAATAGGGCAAAGCCACGCACAGCGAAAGACAAGCACAAGCCGATACAACGTCCGCCACACGAAGGCAGGCGGTAGCGTCCCTGCGCATTACAAAAGTGGCAACATACAGCAATTGTGCGATGCGGGCACGTGTATTTCGGGGGTTCGCGTGAACTTTACTCACGCGATCGGCCTGGGGAGCGGGCTACGTGTATTACAGGGGTTCGCGTGAACTTATTCAACGCGATCGGGCCTGGGGGAGCGTGCTACGTGTATTTCAGGGGTGCGCGGGAAGTTCCACACGCGAATAGCCTGGCGCGTGTATTTCAGGGTGCGCGGGAAGTTCCACACGCGAATAGCCTGGGCGGTGTATTTCAGGGATGCACGGGAAGTTCCACATGCGAATAGCCTGGGCGCGTGTATTTCAGGATGCGCGGGAAGTTCCACACGCGAATAGCCTGGGCGCGTGTATTTCAGGGGTGCGCGGGAAGTTCCACACGCGAATAGCCTGGGCGCGTGTATTTCAGGGGTGCGCGGGAAGTTCCACACGCGAATAGCCTGGGCGCGTGTATTTCAGGGGTGCGCGGGAAGTTCCACACGCGAATAGCCTGGGCGCGTGTATTTCAGGGGTGCGCGGGAATTTTCTCACGCGATCGGGCCTGGGGGAGCGGGGTACCACTCACCGTCTGCCTTGCGTGTAGTAGAACGCGTAGCCAACACCCGCTGTGAAGTAATAGCGTGTGAACCCCAACGGATGGAAAACACACGCACCGCACGAAAAGCACGTACAGAACATAAAGGCACGCGGGATCTCCAAGCCCTGCCAGGGCAACGCCCGTGCGCAAAACGTCACAGACGCGCTTACGCTGTAAGGGCCTTTGGTCCAATGAAATTGCGTACGCGTGCTGACACGCTTACGCGCTAAGGGCCTTTCCTCGAATTACACGCTGACGTGCAGATTTTTCACGTGCCAAATCACTCCGTATCAAGCTGCCACGCGAAAACACACAGAAGACCACGCTCCTGCCCAGAAGCCGAATCACTGCCCCCCAGTGCCCCGAGCAGCCTCCCACGTGCCATCTGCTGCTGCCTGCCTGCCTGCCTGCCTGCTGCCACCGTGCCCTGCCATTTGGTGCCTGCACATCAGCCATCTGCAGGTGTCCAGTTGCTGTGTCCACCCCTGCTGGAACAGAAGACTCCCGACTCGGATAACATCGCTCCACAGCCCAGCCCAGGACCCAGTTGCCCACCCACTCCTGCCCCTGGGTTGCCATGTCGGGCACATCAACATCTGGCACCAGTGGCAACCCCCAGCCAGAGGGGCAGAGGGGCACCAGCTTCACTGCCACCGAAGTTGGTGTCCTGGTGGAGCAAGTCCTGGGCAGTATGATGCCCTCTTCGGATCGTCCCGCGCCAACAAGGAAGGACGGGACAGGATCTGGGCCGACTGTGTGGTTGCCATCAACGCGGAGGGGGTGGCAACCCGCACCATACAGAAGGTCAAGAAACGCTGGGAAGACTTGAGGTCCAGGACCCTCAGGAAGGCCCGGCGCCTCGTGGAGGGGGGCCGGGGCCGCATGAGTTCCATCCAGTTGAGGGTCCTGGAACGCGCACACCCAGCGCTCCCCGCCCAGGTCCTTGAGAGGGAGACCCGTCTGGAGTTGAGCGGTAAGTGGCCAAGCATTGCTGTGTGAGACAGGGCATGTTGCAATGTGCTGGTTGTCTGATACTTGCCTGCATGTGTGACATAGGCCATGTACGCATGTATGTGTGCAGGACAATCATGGGAATGCATGTGCGACCTGTAATGTGTGAACCGCACGGTTGTAGCATGTGTTTGAATGCGACATGGGGAGCCCTGTGCAGATTGCACACATGAGAGCATGGCAGTCTCTGTTCCTGGACATGGGTGGGGGCGAGGGATGGGTGCTGATGCCAGAATACATATGTGGTATCCATGTGTGTGTGCCTGACCTGCGTGTCTGTGACTTGTGAGTGCCAATGGATGCATGACACGTCTGTGACAATGTACAGATTCACTGATGCAGCCTAGTCATCCTTGTATGCACTGTGATTGGGTGTACGGGGCCAGATGGATGTGACTGAGGTGAAGTGTGTGCATGTGATAGGCATGACCCATGATGCATGTGAGTCTCCATTACATTGTATGATTCGAGAGTCCATTGGACATGCATTGAAATGTCCATGGCACGCACCATGACTGTCACTGTGTGTGTTTTGCTGACTGACAATGTGTTGTGGTGTGACATGATGGAAGTGTACTTTGACAGTGGCACTCATCTGCTATTGCTTCCTGTCTAGGGGACCATTGTACAGTACCCTGATGCTTGTGTTCTATGTCTCCCTCTACGCAGCGGCTAGTGAAGGAGAGGCCGCAGACGGCGCTGTGGAGCAAGGCGGCGGGATGCCCACCGGCTGCAGCGGAAGGGGTGGGTGAGCCCCCACAGGGGCCTGCTACGGCGGTAGACGGCGAGGAGCCATCCAGGTTGGTGGTTTCCACAGAGGAGGAGGAGGCCGCCACTGAGGCGCACATGGGCCTGGTGGGGCATCCCTGCTGGTGCAAGTGGTGCAGTCCAGGGGCAGGGCAGGAGGCAGCACAGGTCACCGTGGAGGCCTGTGCATGTCGCTGTCCCTGAACCTGTGGGTGCACCACCTTGCACCAGCAGGGATGCCCCGTCCAGGCCCGTCCGAGGTAGAGGCGATGTCCATGTCATCTGACTCCCCTCGACCTGCGGACGAAGGGAACCCCTGGCCGTGTGGAGAAGGTCCTGATTGGGGTCGCGATGCGCACGGCTGTGATTCGTGATGCCGTGCGTGCTTTCCAGGAGGAGCACGCACGTCATCACGAAGAGCACCGTGCCGACGTGGCCCAATTGGGATCGCCATGTTTGGGGTTTCCTGCATGTGTCGGCCAATCTGGCGCCCTCTCCTCCTCTGTGGAGACCATACGCCAGTCGTCCTCCTTGCCGTCTTCCGGCCCAGATGCCACCCAGGGCCCCTGTGGACCTGCCCTGACAAATGCAGCCAGCTCGGTGGGATCCCATCCGCTGCCACAGTCGGGAGTCAGAGGTCCAGCAGGGTGGACAACACAGCAACTGGACCCCAGCAGATGGAGGATGTGACGGCATCATCGGGCAGGCACGTGCACGACAGCGTCGGTGGTTTCCATCATCCTGGATGCCGTCCGTGCTGGCAGAGGCAGTGGCGTCGGAGCAGCAGCAGGCTCGACGTGGGAGGCATCATGGCTCGGGCCATCACGATCAGAGGGGCAGGCATCGGCCGGAGGGCAGGAGAACCCCTGGGATGGTAGTGTCTTCCGTGTGGGAGCAGTTGGTCCAGCGGATAGGTGCGGAGCGGCAGCGGACGAGAGAGAGCGGCTCACCATGGTCAGGGCGGAGTTCTCCATGCGTCGGGCGTTGAGGCGGGCTGAGTGCCTCGAGGAAGCTCGCAGGGAGTTTGAGGTGAACATGGGGTTATCCCTGCGAGACCTCGGGCCAGGACAGAGTCCCGCCTCCAGGACATCGACATGGAGTTCGATGATGCCTGGCCGGCAACATCACAGAGTGAGCCGCAGGACTTGCCCGCTGCCATTGTTATATAGTTATATAGTTAGTGGTAGGTTTCCTTTGAATTATTTTTTTTTTATTTGGTTGCGATTGGACAATGCGCCACTTTTTGTATATAGTTCAGTTTTTAGTTAGTTGACATAGTTAGGTTTCATTTGGTTGGGCTCATGGACCCGGATTGTCTTGTATATAGTTCTTCTATGGATTTTTGATTTTTTGGATTTTTTTCATGGACATTCATCTTCTTTTTGTTGTTTTGCTTTGTGGTTTTTCTAATTTCATTTCCATTCTTGTTGATTTTCAATACATTTTTATTTTCATCCTTCAATGTGTCGTATCATCTCATTACTTTCATGCATGTCATGTTGGGTGTTTTAACATTCACTTGCAGCCATTGTGTGTGACAGACATGTGTTCATTTGCATTATTTACATTGGTGTGTAACATGTAATTGCCTTTGATATGTGGGTGGATGTGATAGTTGGTTGGGCTTTTGGCAGGGGAGGATGGCCATTACGGACATGATTGGGGATTGTTGGGACCCAGGTGCAGGGGGGCATGGATGGGACATGGGCGGGGCCTGCTGGAGGTGCCCCACAGTGCTGGGGGTGGGGGTGGTGGGGACATGAGTTGGACATGGGTGGGGGCCTGCTGGCAGGTGCCCCACAGCCCCACAGTGCTGGGGGGTGGGGTGGTGGGGGACATGAGTTGGACATGGGTGGGGGCCTGCTGGCAGGTGCCCCACAGTGCTGGGGGGTGGGGGTGGTGGGGGACATGAGTTGGACATGGTGGGGCCTGCTGGCAGGTGCCCCACAGTGCTGGGGGTGGGGGTGGTGGGGAACATGAGTTGGACATGGGTGGGGGCCTGCTGGCAGGTGCCCCACAGTGCTGGGGGTGGGGTGGTGGGGGACATGAGTGGACATGGGTGGGGGCCTGCTGGCAGGTGCCCCACAGTGCTGGGGGTGGGGTGGTGGGGGACATGAGTTGGACATGGGTGGGGGCCTGCTGGCAGGTGCCCCACAGTGCTGGGGGTGGGGTGGTGGGGACATGAGTTGGTGTTCATTAGTTCAAGGAGACATGTGCCTTTGCTGGGGGCATGCCCATGTTGGGTGGGCTGCCTGCGGGACATGACCAGGGATGCAGGGTAGTCCCTGTGGTGTGGGCTGCCTGCAGGGGCCGTGGAGGTGTACAGGGAACACCTGGAGGACCCACACTGTCAAATCACATGTAGGACTCCCCGGCACCCTGAAATACACGTACCCTGCTGAAATCGGTGTAGAACTTCCGCGCCAACCCCTGAAATACACGCGCCGCAGGCTATTCGCGTGTAGAACTTCCCGCGCACCCCCTGAAATACACGCGCCCAGGCTATTCGCGTGTAAAACTTCCCGCGAACCCCTGAAATACACGCGCCCAGGCTATTCGCGTGTAAAACTTCCCGCGCACCCCTGATATACACGCGCCCAGGGTATTCGCGTGTAAAACTTCCCGCGCACCCCTGAAATACACGCGCCCAGGCTATTCGCGTGTAAAACTTCCCGCGAACCCCTGTAATACACGTAGCCCGCTCCCCCAGGCCCGATCGCGTGAAAAAGTTCACGCGAACCTCTGAAATACACGTAGCCCGCTCCCCCAGGCCGATCGCGTGAAAAAGTTCACGCGAACCCCTGAAATACACGTAGCACGCTCCCCCAGGCCCGATCGCGTGAAAAAGTTCACGCGAACCCCTGAAATACACGTAGCCCGCCCCCCAGGCCGATCGCGTGAAAAAGTTCACGCGAACCCCTGAAATACACGTAGCACGCTCCCCCAGGCCCGATCGCGTGAGGAACTTCACGTGAACCCTGAAATACACGTAGCCCGCTTGCCGTGCTGGTACAGGGTTAGCGCAGCCCTTTGCGCTGGATTGGGGATTTTGATGGCTTTTCCCTGCGCGGAAGGCGTTCTTGGGGGCGTAACTGGCGCTGCTGGAAGGTCGCTGCGCCACTGTGCGCCACGGCTGTTTTGGTGGCTGGAATCCATGAATACGCTGTGCGCGGAAAAGGGTTTTGGCGCACGCGGCTGGCGCAGGGATTCGCACGCGCACACTGTGCGCCAGCCGCGTGCGCCACTTGTGCGCTGAATTCTATGAATTACCCCCTAAGAGTCAAACATCTCCTTGCAATTGTCAGCTGGGGAAGTAGGTCACTCAGACAGGTATTGATGCTGTGGGTTTATTGTTTGCTCATAGTAACACCTGCACAGGAATTGGCCCTCTCCTGTTCTGTGGGCTTTGAGAATGTCTTATTAGCAAACGAGGGCGGGGTGAGAAGCAAATTGGGTTTCGCAGATCGTGGGCAGAATCCTCTAATCTCAGCCTGCATTCCACAGAACCCGCTGGCTTCCTCCCCCGCCCCGAGGCGTCACCTTCCCTCTCTTGTTCCACTTCTTTTAAAAACATTTTTAAAATCTATTTAAAAAACCCTGCCCCACTTATCTGATTGTTGCAGTAGCGACACCCTCCACCGCCACTTCAGCACATCTCACTTTCCAGGTCGCGATGGTAATGGAAGAGTGGCTTCGTATGGAGCCCCACTTCCATTACCATGGCGGCCATCTTAGCAAAGGATTTTCATTCATTGAATGAGATGGGCGTGGCATACCGTTCAATGAATGAAAATCCTTTTTTTTCTTAACACCCTGAGTTACCGCTTTGGTTACCTGGGGTGCTAACACCATATTAGCATCTTTTACAATTGTCTTGGTCTTTCTCCTTGCATGGTCTCAACAGGCCCATCAGTAGCCTTGAACTTTGTTTCTGCTAGGGGTCTGGCCAAGAAATGACAATCAGATTTTGGGGATGTGAATACATTTATCATCTTACGTTCCTCGTCTGGGATATTCCCATTGATTGAGACAGGGATTGACTTTCCCTGCCTGTCTGTACTCCCTCCTGATAGGTCTAAGCTTACTTGGTGTCGTTCTCCAATACTCTTGTGAGACCCCACCCCTTTCCTGGTTGATGACAGGGAATGGTAAACTGGTAATGAAAAGAGAGAAGAGCCCATGGTACGTTTACCTTCTGTAGGTGAACTCACTGGGTTTTTGGCAGGGCTTTAGCTTGTGGTCTTATTACTGGCATTTTTGCGAGGAAATGAGGGTTTCCCCACTCTAATGCCCCAAAGCAGTATTGTTGTCAAGTCACTATTTCCCTGCACTGTGGATAACTGTTGTCCCTCCACGACTGCAGAAGGTTTTCTCGGTTGGATCGTGGTCCAGGATTTACTCCATGGCTGATGACCCAACAATGGCTGCTCCCTCCTGCAACAGCACCCCGCAGTGACCAGGCAGATTTCTGGTGCTGGAGCTCAGTCCAGGCTGTAGAGGAGCAGGTGAATGATTTTTCACTAGTCCCCACCCCCTCACAACCGACATATTGCCACAGCAGATGAAGGGCTATGGCTGAGACCCCGTCTGTAATCCCACTACTGCATTGTGTGTATGAGAGATGTTATGCACTCAGACAGCCATATAGAATGTATCCTCACACTAAAAGTGTGGAGGGATGCCACATGGAAGGATGTCAGCATGCACCTATGAGCATCATGGAGCGTTAAGTGAAATCTGACGAGAGAAGAGTGATGTCATAAAGAAGATATATAAACCAATGCTGAAACGATATGAAAATACGATGTAACTGAAGCACCTAGAGAAATAAGTATCTAAAGAGAAAGTAACCATGGATATAGTGAAGAATGAAGTAAGTTACTGGTTCATAACTGTAAATATGCAGTAACACAAGAGAGATGAGACATATAGAATCTTACTATAGAGGAATATAAAATATGGCAAGGACGGCCATGATAGGAAAATGGACGCTGGCTCATGTCGAATTCTACCAAGCTACCTCTGAGAAAGACCATGGGTGAAGAGTCAAGAGATGCTGGAAATACAGCTTGTGTGCAAAACAGCGATGAGTCGAGGTTGGCCTAGGATCGTATGATACTATTTTAAGGAATAATTGCAAGTCACAAGGGAGTTACATGGATAAGCCCTGAATGTGAGACATTCCTCTTAGCTTAAAGAAGAAGAAAACATCTGCAACAGCCAAAGTATTGGACAATTAAAATTGTATGGAGTCTATGCTAGGTATAGTGAGAAAGTCTCTACAGTCCAAAAGGAGAAACAACACCCTGCATAAGTGAATCAAATAGCAGTAAATAAGAGGCGGAAATTGACACATTTGTGCTCTCTTCACATGTGACTCAGAAGTCGAAGACAAGGGCTATTCATTTGAGCCTCAGATAAAGATAGTGGTGTGCTCACACTGTCTCAAATGTTCCAGGACAGTGAGCAGACTACAACGTAAAATACAGACGGAAGACTTTGGCTTATGGTTGTTCGATGAGTGATAATGGATTAAATGGAAGACCGGGAAGTAATCAGTCGCAATTCAAAGCATCTAGGGTTTGTTTCACGTACATGCTGCTAAAGAGCAGAAAGTTCAAGGCTGGCATAGTATGCCAGCCAATCAGTGGGTCTAAGGGACAACCTAACATACAATATCGCATAGACCAATCTGCTGCTATTTTGTCCACTTTAATCAGTACTATACATATTTAGAGGTAGTTTAAGGCTTGTCCTGCAGATAATTTTTGTTTATTCCTAATGCGCCATAGCCCACAGGCATCAGGGTGCAACATTTACACAAGGACAATTCTGAGACAAGACAGAAAGAAACAGCATCAGGAGGATTAGTCAACCACTAAGGTGTTCAGCTTTTTCCAGAAGACTGTCAGCATTTCCTCCTTACGAAAGCTCTCCAGAAGAGCATTCCATGCCATAGCAGCTCTAACCAGGAAGGATTTTACCTTTCCTCTCGTTCTCCTCACCCGAGGAACTGTGTGTAGGTGTGCAGTGCTTGAATGTAATATTCTGCTTGGTTTGGGCCTAGTTAGTGTGTTAAACCATATTCGCATAATACCGTCTGATTATAAACATTGGCCTAAGTACATTGCATTGTTCATAAAACTGTGTCTAAAATGCCCTGAATAGAATTGACTAGAGCCGCCATTTTTGAAACATCAGCCATTTTGAGTCTAACTCCTGTCTGTTCTGAAATGATTAACTGTGTTTCCAGCTGCCACTGAGCAGAGTGACCTTTGAGCCTATGTCAACATTAGGGCTGCCAAGAGCAGAATGTTTGTTCTGTGCAAAGAGACCTTGTAATCAAGATGAACTGCCATTGAAAGTGTTATCTGTGTCAACAGCCTCATCCTCATTCAAACAATGGCACACAATGCAAAATAACTAAAGCAGTGTGCTTTGGGAGGAATCCTTTGTGCACATCTCTTGGAACAGGACTTACCCTAAAGCTCGGTGAACAAGGACAGATCCACACAGCTGACTACAACAAGGTTTGCCAGCATTGTATCCTTAAGGGCAAGACAACATGTCAAAGGGGTAAACCAATATTGTCATATTTGCCATCTGAACAGGGCATGGACTCTATTTTGTAACTTATTAGTTTGGAGATGGGCTGGGCAATGACCAGGACTGGGTATAAATGAGGCATGCTTTGTAATGTTCAGGAATCTCTCCCCTCACAGTGTCTGCTTGTACACACTACAAGGCACTTAAGAGCCAGATAGCTATCAGCTTTCATATTTGTATCTGTACAGAATAAAAGTTATACTTATATAACTTTGACTTCGTCACTGGCGGATTTAATTTTTGGTGGTACTAAGCCTTGATATTCCTTGCTGATCTATCAAGTGATTGTATTAGATATTCCGGGGCCTTGCCCAATAGGCATTTATGGGTCGGGGAAAGGATTTTAAATTGAACCCTCTTTTCAACAGGCAGCAAGTGGAGGTCCCTTCAATAGCTGGCAACATGCTCTTTCCTGGGGATCTTGTGTATTACTCTGACTGCGTCATTTTGAATTATCTGGAATCTATGTATGTTCTCCTTGCTAGCCCCACCAAGAAGAGCGTTGCAATAGCCCAGGCGAGGCATGATAACTGCTCTGACCAGAGTTTTGCAATTTTTACATGAGACCAGAGGGTTTATTTGGCACAGCACTTTAAGGTGGGACTGAGCGTTCCTAATGACATTGTTGACATGTGCATCATAGCTCAGTCCTGCTCCAGCACTGTGCCCAGAGTCTTGACTTTTTTGACCACTGAGATGAGGCAGTTGTCGACATCAAACCCTGAATATGCGTTGCTTAGTCTGTCCCTTGCTTGTTTTGTGCCAAAGATCATAAGCTCAGTTTTAGATCCATTGAGGCACATCCAGTGTTTAACCATTCATTCTCGGATATGTGAGTAAATGGAATTGAGGTTGGCCAAGTAGATCAAGTAGTCTCCACAGAGGTCCATTATCAACTGGAAGTCATCAGCATAGTTGGTGAAATGTATGCCCTTTGTTTCCAATTGTTCACAATAATGATTTTATAATATATATATATATATATATATATATATATATATATATATATATATATATATATATATATATATATATAATATATATATAGGTAAAAAGGGCTAGTGAGATACATTCCCCTGAGGAACTCCATATTTGATAGGGGCTGACTTGGAGCAAGCACTTCCCCAGCAAATCTTAGAGTATCTCTCAATCAGGAAATATTCTATCCACTCAATGACATTGCTGGAGTAGTTCCTTGTATATAATAATGTTTTGAGCAAGTGGTGGTGATCCCACAGATCAACAGCAGCTGAGAGGTCCAAAATGGTCAACAGCTCAGTTTTGCTTTCCTCCACCCTTTCCAGCATTTGTGAATGTAAATAAATCAAGGCACTTTCTGTCAAATGGTTGCTCCTAAATCCTGATTGTTTAGGGTGAAAAATAAATATAACCAATCCCTTCCTTCGATAGGTTTTAAGATTTGCCACGTAGGATGACGTCATAGATGATGCATATTGGGGTATAAGACCACTATGTAATCAAGCTACTATGTGAGTGTGCATGCATCAGTGCAATACCTGTCAGTTCACCCTGCTTTATTAAATGAGAATAAAGCAGTACTTTGACATATTCCTTGAGTCTGTCTGGTTATTTGGCCTGAGATATTTATTTGTAATTCTATCTAGCACAAGAGATGCTTCAAAGTGCTAGAACACATTTTGTTAGCAGAGGATGTTTGCAGTCTAATCTACCTTGTCCAGATCCAGACCCCCGGATGCTTGGCTGCTCCTACCATTATCCAGAAGACCGCAGAGCTTCCTGTGGAGATCGGCGCGCAGTCACATGCAAAAAGATACGTTTGGCAGGTCCCCCTTTGATGAAATTCCTGCCTGGTCCCTGCAGGTGCCCCGTAGAAGGAAGGTGTACTGGTCGATTGAGGAAGAGTCAATGCCAAGGAACTCGAGCTGAGTCATGGGTAGAACAACAAAGCTGGCAAAAATAGTGGGAGGGATTGTGTTGTAAATAATGCATACAAACGTAACAGGATTTTATGAGAGATTATAAAGAGAAGAAGTAGATACCTCGATTCGTGGTTCCAAGGGGTGAATAGGGGTGTTAAGCATTCCTGAGGCAAGGCCTGTGGAAGAGTGTGTATCAAACTCCAAAATGGAGAAATGTTGAGAAGAGATACATTTACTAAAAATAGTAATGGAAGACATAAAATTGAAAAGGTGCACACATGTGGGGTTATACATATGTCAATATAAAGTTTTTGTTGTATCTAGATTAATACATATAAAACAATAGTATAAATATTAAGCTGATTGGTGAACATTTGGACCAAGAGATTGACGTCAAACAGGAGGGTGAAAATCTAATGAAATGAGAAGAGACTGTTAAAATACCAAAAATAAAGGAACAAGACAATAAAAATTGATAGAAAGTGTAAACGAAGGAGCAAACAGAACATCATTGTATAGATTTTTCTTTTTCTAAAGTAAGTAGCTAAAATATTTTTGGGGATTAGAAGCGGTGATTGATGGTCCCTGCGCTAATTTATTGGTGTGGTACATTTGATAAAATAAAGAATCAAATAAAAGGACTGGTAAGTATTGACAGTCTAACCCGACTCATCATCATGAGCCTCTTTTACATCTGTGCAGGACATTGCCGAGATACACAGCGAAGATAAGGAAATATAATTCGGAAGGAGTCAGAGGCATGACTAATAAGACACTTATGCCATGGTCTCAGGAGGGTTCATTGCCACAAACCATATTGCAGCATATGACAACATATTTGCATGCCACACACGAGGGAAAAAGTTACAGAAAAGACTGGCCATTTTGCAACTATGGAAAATGTACCAGAGTGAGAAAGTAGATCCAGCTGAGAGGGAGTGAATGTTTAATCAGCATAAAGGGGAGGATAAAACACCTTTGGCTCTCCTTTCAGCTCCTGAAGATAAGAGCATAGAGATTGAGGAGAAGGGATGTTTTTCCTTTAAAGGAATTAAAAGCAGTGGTGGGGTAAATTAATCCAACATATGAAGCCCCGGCTTATAGCAGAGAGGGTAATGCGTAAAAGAGCAAAAGTAGAGAAGGCAAAGATACATCAACACACGTGGAAAGCAAACAGCATGATGAGAGAAAGGACAGACAGGATAGACAGACAGAGATAGAGGAAGAGGCAAGGAAACAGAAATAAATAACGGATACATCTAAGGTAATAACAATAGCACAGAATTAATGTATGGGAGGACAAATATTAATTAAGTTAGATGAAAAGGGCATTGATGGGATTAGAGCAAGAGAGGAAAGAGAAAAGCGGGAAAAGAAAGAAACGGAAGAAGAAATAGCATACAAAGAAGAGGGATAAAGAATGCAAGCGAAGGGAAGAATGAAGAAAATATGAGGCAAGGAAAGAAAAGGAGAGATTAGAAGAGAAGAAACGAGGAGAAGCCCAAAGAATGAAAGTGCATAGGTTGCAAAGAAGGTGAGAGGAAGATGAATTGAGGGAGATGAGGAGAAGGGAAGAAGAAATGAACAGGAGTAGGTGATTAAAATATGACGAGATCGAATATCTATGTCATAGGAGCATAGTAATGAATGATGCACAAGAATGATTGGAGGAAGAGAGAGGGTTACAGCAGCCCCACAGTGAGCTGCAAAGAATACCGAGATCAGCATGGGCTGATGAGCAGGATACAGAAGATATAGTACAAAGACTTGGGAATTTATATAGCCAAATAAGGGATATAGACGGGTATAAAATCCAAGAGAATGTAGCAGGATCTCTATCAAAGGGAAATGAAGGTAGGTCAGATGACATCATAACAGACGAATACAGAACAATGGGCCTCATTACGAGTTTGCTGGTCCGGATACAACAGTACCGGTAAGCTTGCCGGTACCGTTGTATCCAGACCGGCAAACTCCGAGTAGTGCTTGCGGGTGCCTTTCATTCTGCCCGGTCTGACCTCGCGGAAAGAAAGGCACCCGTGAGCACAGCATTTCGGATGCACAGGCACTGTTGATAACGGTGCCTGTGCATCCGGCTTCCCCATTCCCATTCCCTATCGGGCTCAATGGGAATGGGAAATAATTTATTCCGGCGGCCAGGAATGGCCAAATACCGGGTCCGGCAAGACCATAATGACCCGGTAATTGCCCATTTCTGGGCACCAGAAAGATTGCAACTCCGGCCGCAGCCGTGCCTCTTTTACAGGCACGGCTATCGCCAGGGTTGTAATGAGGCCCAATGTCTTTAAACAGATTAGATCTTCATGGCAAGGAGGACAACAGCCATACGTGCTGGGGCATAATGATGTTAGACGAAGAAAGGGAGGAGGAAGAGAGGGTGCAAGCAGGTTTTCAAAAGAATCAAGTGTAGAAAAAGGTGTAAAATGGTCAGACCTAGACGACCCTAAAGAAAAGACACCAGAACCGATACCATACAATGAGCGACAACAAGCACTGTCGCTCAGTACAGGGGATGTATCCCCACTTTATATAAGCAGATTAAGGTCACTACCAGGAAGAAGACAAATGGCCGAGACTACCCCCGCCTGGAAGATGAGGAGTGTAGGCAAGTATGATTATGGACTGGTATTTTCATAATTCCCGTTATTGAAGAAGGGGGAGGACGACCACAATATATACCATGGCCACCAGTGGACAAGGATAATTTCAGATGTACATTTCTGAGTTTGATTTCAGGTGCAGGAAAATGGATTCATGAGTTAGAAAGGATAATATCAGGGATGACGTTAGCTATAGGTGACATAAAAGGCTTGCTAGCCGCCATCATAAGGGAGAGAACCGATGACATTTGGAAGCATGCACAGGTGTGACCGCACAAAACACGATACATGATGGAGTGCAATTTAATAATTGCAGAGCCGATGTATGGCGGATGCCCAGAGTAAAGTTCCCTGATACATCAGTCATGGGTGCGATTATGACTGGGAAATGGGGGAGGATGAAGACCTTGTTGCTTTCGTTAAAAATATTCAAGAGAAATGGCATCTTGAGATGCATGAACCATAGGATACAATGGTGGCAGTATTTTACCATATTTTTTGTCAGGGGCTGCCCGAACCAGTGCAACAGCAATGAAAGAAGCAGGTGGGAATGGAAGCAAAGCCATGGGCAGAAATACAATTGATGATTGTGCATCACTGCTGATTGTTACAGGGGAAGACTAAAAAGAAAGCTGAGGGCAAAAAGGAGGAAGAGGCGAAGTTAGTCCAGAAAACGTTATCTAAACGTTGTCTAAACGTTATCTAAACGCACTATAGAGGGAGTGCAAGTCACAAGTTAAGAGGGTGTGGTGATACAGAAAATGCAGCTTGTGCAGAAAAACAATGTAGCTTACCCCATGGATCAGCTCTGAGTTACCAACCAATCCTTTGTTTGCTGCACCTCCTGCTGAAGTGATTCATTCTCCCTTTGTGAGCCTTTTAAATTGCTTGGATATTCAAGGTGCTTTTCCTTTAAGAGATTAATCTTTCTCTTGTTCATCCCTACATTTTGCAGCCTCTAATAGTTCAGCTTCTATTTGCCTCACTCGCTCTACACGATCATTCCTTTCTTCTCTAATTCTGGTCAGTTCCTGAGAATCTGACTGTCCATTTTCTATCTCCATTTTCAACTGATTTATCCTCTGTAATGGGACGCTGTTATCCTGATTCAAGAGGTATTTTTCCCGAGCCAGCTGCAGCCTCTGTTGTTTCAGAGTACTTACCTGCTGATGTATCTGATCAAAGGCATTTTGGGAATGAACTTGAAGTGGGAGAATGGAAGACCAGGCTCCCGTCCTTCACCTCTCGCGCTTGGCCTAAAGGGTCACGGCCCAGGCACCCGCCACGAGAAGAGTTTGCCCATCTACCAGACGACCAAATACCCTGGTACAGGAACATACGGATGTGTCCATCTGCCTGCCCAGCAGCCCGCCCTGGCCATGCCGACCCCTGCGGCGCGGATCATCTAGACTAAAATCTACACGTCGTTAGAGATGCCATGACGACCTAGCCAACGGTCAGCACACCTGTACAAATATACACACTGGACACTCCCGCACCAATCTACACGAAGAATATACTCAGTGCTATGATGTAGGCGACAGACATACTCACGGACGTGCATCTTTGTTATTTTCCACATAGGCTTTCAAAATGCAGAAACGCAAGACGCATCATGAACTCATCTAAAAAGCTTGCTTACGCTTCTCCTAAAACCAGGTGCCACAATGAGAAATATAATGAAGACACGATACTGGTCATAAGACAATATGGTACTGTAACCTAAAGCGCCTGTGCACCAAACAGTTCCACCTATACACCAGGCCTAAGTAGGCCGCAAGCAAGAGCTTCCATGGACGTTAAAAGAACAAGAGTCAGGTTGCTGATCCTGCAGAATGAGCCCGGCGAAAGCAAACAGCCAAGGTCGCAATGTTGCAAACCCACATTCCGAAAGTAGACGATCAAGGGCACGATGTTGCAACCTCGCACGGCGCACCCCAACGTTAAAGTCACACCTGCAAATTAAACCAGGCACACAGTGGAAAAACAATATTAATTGTGCAGAATTCTGCCTCAAACACGGTCCCACCTCACGTGACCAAGCAGAACCTGACAGGATGCCAAGCCCAGGAGAAAGAAGGCGTCTGGATCCCTCGGTACAAGACATAGGCAGATACAATTAAAAGGCTCAATGGACATCTGCGACAGTGGGAGTAGTCGGCCTTTCAGCTTATGAATAAGTCCTCACATTGTCTGCACGTACTCATAGTGAAACATTGTTGCAAATGACAGGTACACCGAGAGCTGGGAACAGCGATGGTCCCAGGCTGGGAAGCTCGCGGGCGCACCAATCAGAACTTGGGGCTCCTAACACTGACGCCATTAACATTAACCAATCATCGGGGGTCTTCATGCAACAATTCTCATGTATCTAATTGTAGGGACAGCCCAGATATATCACCTGACTAACCCTTGTCCACTAATATTGTTCT
This sequence comes from Ambystoma mexicanum, assembly GCA_002915635.3. Taxonomy (NCBI): domain Eukaryota; kingdom Metazoa; phylum Chordata; class Amphibia; order Caudata; family Ambystomatidae; genus Ambystoma; species Ambystoma mexicanum. The sequence continues at coordinate 959,620,911 of CM030325.1, read as the reverse complement.
CTATACGTATGCTATACTAACCCTACCGGTCGAGCAACCAATTAAGAGTGGCGATAGGTTTTTTTGCTAACTTTCCAAGGTGACGCAAGTAGCGCGTCATACTAAGGTAAAAAGGGCCTGCGAGCCCCACGATTGTGTGTGTGTCAGGACGGACGCATACGATCCTTGACCCATCCCTGCCGTTTTTGTCTAATAAACAGCAGAGTCACCTTGCTTCTTGCGTGTGTCTCATACTCTATCTCATCTGGGATATACGGGAGGAGTTGGGGCCTCCCTGCCCGGAGGTCTGCGGACGGCCCGGCCGACTCCGGCAGAATTTTCCCCCTGACAAGTTGGAGGCACTGCTGAGATCTGTTTAAGATCCGCCTTTTTATTTTTACTTTTTCCAGGCACTCCCGTTGCGAGGAGGTCCGGCGGCGCGGCCCCCTCTGCCGTTGCCCCCTTCTGAGGACTACAGGGCCATCGCGGAGCTGCGAGAAGACCGGACAGCGCAATCCGGATATTGGTCCTCGGGAGCCGGTTGAGAAGTATCCCGCCCGCGGTTGGCGAGTGTCCAGACGTGGTCCAGACGAGGGGAGGTGACGAGCCGCTTGGAGGGGTGCACGCAGTCGAGCGGCCCCGCATCAAGAGAACTTGGTGAGCATGCCACGCACAACAAGCAATGTGAAATTGTGAGGGAGGGGGGAGGAATTAAATACGGGAGGTGGGAGGTGTTGCACAGGTGCGCGGCGAAGGTTTGACAATTTAGTATTGGCAATGGAATGAATGGTAGTGGAACGAGTGCGAGAGCAGTCGGCTACGTCACGCGAGAGAGGGGGCGGAGCACGAAAACATCACGTGCGGCCGCTCGTAGAACTGATGGCCTAGGTAGCGACTACGTGTAAGGGTGGTGTGTGGTTTCCTACGATTTGGCATTTAGTGATCAATGAGTAGAGGAGGATCCCTATTGTTCGAGCAAGAAACTCGATAGGTAGATGACGTTTCCCTGTAGGCGGTAGCTAGTTAGTTGCCCAATACGGAAGATAATTGGCTGGTTAAGCCCTCCTGTCGAGGGGCGTATCACACGCGAGGCGACGCAGCGTGTGCAGTCCGATTATATTATTGATTCGATTACCTTGTTCCAGGAGTGACAGGAAGACAGCTGTAGGGTTAACGGGGGTAGATTGCAAGTGTATTTTGAACTTAAAGAATATATGAAGAACTTACCAGTAGCTCGAAGAGATCGGTGACGTCACCAGTAGGGCTTTCATAGGATATCGCGAGCACAAGGCATCTTCGTTTTGAGAGTGGTGGAGAAGAGAAGTGTGGTAAGGGAGTGGAAACGGAGATAAACGGTAAATGAGTTGATCGGGGAAAGGCGAAACGGGGAACGTGGCTGCGCATGGAGAACGCCGGCCACGGCAAGTGTAGAAGGGGGAGGAGCACGTGAAAGTAGGACGACTGTATAAGAACGTCATAAGGGGTACGCAGCCGCAGGGGGCTACGTGCGCCTCAGCCGCAGGGGGCCGTAAGGGTGTTGTATAAAGAAAGAAAGACAGAAGAAAATATACAAATGTAAAACACCATATTTTTTATAATTTTCCTTAGCGGATTATCGTAAGTCCCCAAACTTACGGGGCCAGGTAAACGATATAAGGCTGTATATTGTAAACTGCTGGTGAGATAAACTGCTACCAGATAGGGGAAGGGTAACAAGTGGAGCGCTACTATGTCATACGGGACAGGATCGGGAGGGTGGGGGAACACCCTCACTACCCCACTACAACACATATGCACAACACTGCCACCCCATAGGGAGAAACTGATTAAGTACAGCATAGAATGGACCCAGGGGACGGATAACAAAATGCTAACACCGTGGCCGCCTAATGGTAGCTTCGATCCATATGCCCAACATTCACTATTAAACCATCTGCACAATACATATAAAGGGAAGAAGTTGGCAAACCATGTGGAGGTGTTTAACTTATGGAGGATGTTCCAGGGGTCCCGACCAGGACCAAATGGAATGTTCACTATGGGGGAAATACCGGAAGAGAAAGAGATTAAGGAGGAAGGAGAGGATGGGAAAAAGGGGAGTGAATACCCAAAGAACACGGGGAACGGACGAGAGGGAGGAGAAAAGAATAATACATCAGATGACATAAAAAAGGAACATAGCAAAGGGAGTGAAAACAGAGGGAGGGGGGTTGTACCCTTTAAGAGAATTAGGAGAAATAGAAAGAGGACAGTTAAGGGCGGCTGAGGGATACTCGAACCCGGCATACAGCCCTCCACCATATGTGGCTCATAGGAAGATGCCAGCAGGGGAGGGGAGGACTGGAGAAGACCAGACTGTGGAAATAGGAAATGATGAGTCGGTAGCTGCACAGATATTATTAAAATTACGAGGTTCATTAACAGGAGAAGAGAAGGAGGTAGTAAAGAAAACAGACGAGGATAATGCCAGGGAGAGTGAAATGAGGGGGGAAGAGCTGTTACGACAAAAGGAAGAGATTTTGGAGGAACGACTAGCAAAATTAAGGGATGAGCAGAATGAATTGATAAAGCAGCTCGAGAGGGAGGAGAGAGAGAGAGCGAGGAAAAGGAAAGAAGGTAAGAACGAATTGGAAAAAATAAGGGAACGGAATGAGGAGCAAAGGAGAGAAGCTGAAAGGGTAAAAGCAGCAGCTGAAAGGGTATCAAGAGTAGTGCTACGAGAAAAGAAAAGGGAAGAAGAAGAAAAAGAAAAAGAAATGGCAATGTGGAAGAGGAGATTACTATCAGAAACAGCTAAGAAATACGAAGAAGGGAGGGTGATAGAGAGTATAGTAGAAAGAGAAAGGGTGAAATGGGAAAGGAAGAAAGAGGATGAAAGAATATTGGAACAGATGAGCAGTGAAGTGATGGAGGAATTAAAAAGGAAAAGGGAGGAAAATAGTAGGGAGATGGAGGAGAGAAATGAAGGAGAAAGAGAAGATAGGAGAAGGGAGAGTGGAGCATGGGGGGATGTATATAGAAACACAGAAGTAGCAACGACATCAGCACAAAGGGGAGCGGTTGATAAAGGAGAAACAGGAGAACTGGACCTAATAGACTTACAAACAGTAACGATCAAGGGGAAAAAGACAGAGTGGGGGTTGCCGTTTATGACTGACTTTTGTAGTGAGGAAGAAGAAGGAGTGGAGAAGGAAGGAAGAAACAGTGAAAGGGAAAGTTTAGATAAACTATACATCACCCGGACCAACACAGCCTCACCATGGATCAGTAGGAGAAAGGATGAGCTGGAGAGAAGTGAGGAGGGAGAGCGAGGAATAGCGGAAAGACAGACACATGAGGCTGCACCATCCCCATCCCCATCACGCCCTCCCCCATCGCACCCTACATGCTCAACCACCTCACGCTCGTTACGCAAAATAAAACTCCCGCCCTTCACAGATGAACTGACACCCTATGCATGTCGGCTTAGAGACCTCCCTAGTCGCAGGCAGGAAAGACGAATACACATGCCCACATTAAATACAGGAAAAGATGGGAGAAGGGGAAAAGATGGAGAAGAAAGAGTTACGAGCAGGGGAAATACGGACGAAATTGAAGATGTAGAAGAAAGGGAAGAGGAGGAAGGGTGTGAGGACTCGATATTATGGAACGCAAAGGGTGAAACGAGACATAACTTAATGCCATTTTTAGAGAGAGGATGGGTTAGACCCAGTATGTCCCTTGGAAGCATACCGATAAAGAAAATATAAAATGCAGGCTCCCATCATTAAGTGGAGGTGCGGGTAAGTGGATATATGAAATGGAAAAACACACCGCAGGACAGAAACTGGCAGTAGGAGATGTAAAGGGCCTTTTAATATCAATATTAGGGGATAGAGCGGATGACATTTGGAAGAGAGCGGGATTCCATGGGGTAACAATAACAAACACATCGCATGATGGGGCACCATTCGCAAACTGCAGACATGCACTATGGCAGGCACTGAGGGTACAGTACCCAGACACATCAGACATAGGAGCAATTACCTCCCGCAAGATGCGTGAGAATGAAGATCCTGTTGATTATATCCAGGAGATCCAAGAGAAGTGGCGCATGGAAACTAGAGAGCAATGGGATAAAACACCAGCAATATTCTATCATATACTAGTACAAGGGCTCCCAGAAGGAGTTCAGAAACAACTAAAGAAAGTAGTGGGAATGGAAGCAAAACCATGGCCAGAAATACAACTGACTATAGTGCATCATTGCAGGACATGGCAAGGAAAAATGAAACAAAAGGAAGAGGACAGGAAAACGGAAGAGGCTAAACTAGTACAGAAAAAACTTACTAAATACACAATGGAAGGGGCACTAATAACTACACCCACAACAAAGACCCAAAGCCCCACACAAGTAGTGGCTGCACAAGATTCCGCCCAAATACCACCTTCACAGACTGTAACACAACAGGCGCCGCCACTGCAACCATACACAACCAACATGGGAGGAGGACACCCAATGCAAGGAGCTGGGCATTATAATTATAACAGGGGGAGAGGTGGATTTATGAGAGGGGAGGATACGGATATAACACCCAACAACAGGTGAGAGGACTTAGAAATTCCTACCCCACAGGGCAACCAGTATACCAGGACAACACAGGGAGCTTCCCATGGCAGAGTAGGGAACCACCGGTGTGTTGGAGTTGTGGACTATTGGGGCACATGTCACGCACGTGTAGAGTTAGACCAGGAACACCATCATGGAGTGAACAGGGACAACCAAGGCCCTCACAGGAACAGCAGGGCCTACAACAACAGCAGACGTTGCAACAGGGAAATGAACAACAACAACAAATAACACAACAACAGCCACAGACATATTCACTGCCACAACAACAGGTAGCGATGAAACAACAACCCCAAGCACAACAAACACAACTGGGTAGGGTGCCGGTCTTGGGACACAACCCTTACACAAGAAATGGCCAATCATTGTACCCTCAATAGGACAGCCCACAGACAGCCTTGGTGTGTCCCATCCTGTCAGTAACACCTAATAGTGCGGAGGAGCCACGCATAGAGGTAACGATAGGTGACAAAAAATTATCATTCCTTGTTGACACCGGGGCGACCCGGTCTTGCATAAGGGAAGGTAAATTTAAGATGTCAGGCGAAGCCATGAACACCCAAGGATTCTCTGGGGCGAGAGGGTTGGTTCCCTTTACTGATAACATTCCCTTATCTATTGGAGATTATGATCTGTCAGTTCCACTTCTATATTATAGTGCCTCACCAGTAAATATACTGGGGAGAGACATAATGAACAGGTTGAATATGACGATCTCCTTTACTGAGGACGGCATAATTTGCTCTACCCCAGGGATTAACATGCTCACAGCACGACAGATTATGCAAGCATACTGCGGACAGACAGCGATTAGGGCGGAGCCAGTAGTTGGCGAACTATTCCAGTATGGAACAGATATGGCAATTGCATGGATGCCAGGGATAGAAGGGAAAATATGGAGGAGGCCAGCAGCCTATCTGTTCAGACCAGAAACACCTGTTAATGAACCAGAAGGAAAGTGGTTCTAATGGACATTGAGAGCATTATTGCAACAGCTGATTACATTGCTGTACATGCCCAAGACAGAGAAGGAAGAGCATGGAGGGCCGTGATAGCATTAGCAGAAGGATGTAGGCTCACCAGGTGTCAGATGAGGAGCTGTTCTCAGATGAAAATGAGGAAGGTGAAATGGTGTTTATGATGAGTGGGAAATATGGCTAAGAGTGGCTTACAAACAGTAGCACAGAAATTGCAATGGCACTTGAGGCACCCGCATGCACCCCAGTCCCCTTCTTTAAGGAGGATATGTCAAAGGTACCCAAATCATTGTGGACTACTAGCCCCTATGACGTGGGGTGCATAAAAAGCATAGGGGGAGTAAGGATAAAATTGAAAAAAGGTGCAATACTCCCCAGAGTGAAACAGTACCCACTGTCAAAAGAGGCAGATGAGGGCATATATGAAACTATAACGGCCCTTATAAATAATGGCATATTGGTCCCCTCAGAATCACCATGTAACACGGCTGTGTACCCAGTGCGCAAGGCTAAAGGGGGGTCTTGGCGCTTCATACAGGATCTCAGGCCCTTGAAAACATAGTAGAAGCAGAATATCCCGTAGCAGCAAACCCGGCCACAATATTGTGTGGCATTCCAGCAGAAGCATCACGATTTCAGTGATCGACCTTAAAAATGCTTTTTTCTCAATACATTGCACCAGACTCACAAGATCTGACGAGCTTCACTTACAGAAACACAAAGTGGAAGCATACCAGATTGCCACAAGGGTATTGCGAATCACCCTCAATTTTCAATAGAGTAATACAGATGGATTTGGGTAACATTGAAGTGGAAAGCACAGTGTTGCAGTATGTGGATGACATAATAATTTGCAGTACAAACGAAAGAAAATGCAGAGAGGACTCCTTAAAGATGTTGACAATATTGGCTGAAAAAGGTTACAAGGTAGACATGGAAAAGATACAGTACTGTCAAGAACAGGTACTTTACATTGGTCAACTTATATCCCAACATGGAAGAAAGATTGCACCACAAAGAGCACAGGCCATTTCAAACACTCCAATGCCACAAACTGTGAGGGAACTACAGCAATTCCTGGGGCTGTGCAACTACTGTAGAGCATGGGTATTTGATTACAGTTCGTACATAGGGCCCCTGCTTGAGGCGTTAAGGGAAGCTAATAAAGGGGAGAAAAAGCTGGGGTGGACGATGGAAATGAAAGAGGCTTTTGATGAATTGAAAGATGCGATATCAACTGCTTCAGTACTGGCATCCCCCGACTATGAGCGATAATTTTTTATATTTTCACATTGCGACTCAGCAGTAATGAAAGCAGTGTTGGCTCAAAAAACAAGCATGGGCTACAAACCAGTAGCATTTTACAGCGGCCACTTAGATCCTGTGATGTTAGGTCACTTCCCTTGCGAACAAGGTCTCGCTGCAGCTGCTTTTGCAGTGGAAAAAGCATCAGCAATCACCATGGGGTGCCCAACTACACTGTTTGTGGAACATGCACTATTTGCAATATTGAATAAACCTAAGTCCACCCTAACCACGCAGAGGGCATCAGGTTATGAGATCATTTTATCCAGAGCTGAACTATCAATTGTTAGATGTAGCACGGTCAACCCTGCAAGGTTCCTAGCAGAAGTAATTGAGGAGGGAGATTATGCCATGACTGTACGCAAATAACTGAAATGTACTCATGTACTAGAAAGGTTGAAGAAAACGCACTAGAGGGAGGTGAGCTTTTGTTTATTGATGGGTCATCAACTATCGATCAAAGGGATGGTATAAGGAGAACTGGGGCAGCAGCGGTAAAAATGATGGAGGTACCGGTGTGTGTGGCAATGAAATGTGTACAATTACCACAGCATTACTCCGCTCAAGCAGCGGAATTAGTTGCACTGATCTTGGCGTTGAAGGAAAGCTTTGACAAACGAGTGACCATATACTCCGACAGTGCATATGTTACATCCACTGTCCACTCAGGGCTCTCGAAATGGAGAAGAAGAGGGTTTAGGAGAGCTGATGGCACCCCAGTGCAACATGCCCTCTTATTGGCTGAACTAATTGAAGTAATAAATGACCCCCAAGAATTAGCTTTAGTAAAATGCACCGCACACACCAACGGTGAAGACCACGTCTCGAAGGGGAATGCAGCAGCAGACGCACATGCGAAGTATGCTGCATACTTTGGTGAGATATGGAACCACCCAGAGTCACAGAGAGGGAGAGGGAGGGGAATGGCTAAGGAGATGTTGATAAGAGAAGGGTACACCCATCTCCCAGCCACACAGATTATGGAGCTACAAGCGGCTGCACCAATGGCCGAAAAAGAAATATGGGTAAAAAGAGGATGCACAATGTCACCAACCGACGCACTATGGCGCTAGGGTGGCACTGGAAAGGTTGTAATACCATTGGCACTTTTGAACACTGCCCTGAGCCAACTACATCATCCAGCCCACACAGGCAAGGAAGTAATTGCAGCACGAATTAGGGAAGACTGGTTCTGCCCCGAGTTAAATTCTCATGTGTCAAATTTTATCAGTAATTGTCTCACATGTCAACAGTTTACGGCCGGCCATACTCTAAAGGTGATAAGAGGTACTATACCCCGGCCAGAGGGACCTTTCGGCATCTCATATTGACTATGTTGATATGATCAACATATGTCAAGGAAATAGGTATAATGATTGTAGTAGTATGCCCATTTCTCTAGGTGGATTGAAGCAGGGCCCTGTTCACACCCAGATGCATTTAGAGCAGCTAAATTCCTAGTGAGGGAGGTCTTCCCCAGGTGGGAGTGTGCGAGGTGTTAAGGTCAGACAATGCCCACATTTCGCAAAACGAAATGTTCCAGCACATCACATCCTTGCTGAACATAAAGCATAAATTTGCATGTCCATACCACCCACAGGCCAACGGTGTATGTGAACGCCTGAGTGGCCTATTAAAGGAGGCAATTGCAAAGATACAGCAAACAACAAAGAAGAGTTGGTTATATTGCCTTCCATTAGCCCTATTTGAGCTAAGGAATAGACCAGGGTCCGACCACCACCTCACCCCACACGAGGTGGTTACCGGACGTCAAATGCGCCTTCCCCTAACGCCAACATCAAGAGCATTTACCGACCACGAAAGCACAGCGAGTGTTCTTGGTGATGAAATGTACCAATATGTGTCTTCTTTGATTACTAGTGTAGTGTTTGTGTCTCAACAGCTCGAGCGCACACGGGGAGGGTCTAACAGCAATCAACAAGAAGACGCGGATAAAGAATTGGAAAAGGAAAGACTGTGTAAAATTGCTAAAGGTGACCACGTACTACTTCGCAATTTCAACAGGAAATGGAATAGTCCACGATTTACTTGCCCCCATCTGGTAGAGGAGGTATCAACGAGAGCAGTAAAGCTACAGGACAAGCGTGCCTGGAACCACCTACACGATGTAAAGATCTACAAACTCCAGACCCGCCCCAGCGCCACCGACAGGTCCATTGGGAGAACAACAACAACATCACCAACGGAGGAAGAGAGTTCTACCACAGCCAACGACCCAAGTGTTCCCATACCCTGTCACTCCCCAGATTCCCCAGAGACAATAACTGGTGAAGAAAGGGGTGATCCCCATACTGCCCACCCCATGGTCACACGCTCAAAGAGTAAAAATACTTCCGCCAGTTGAGCCCAAACCCCCTGCCCATTGACCCCTACCTCCACTACAGTAATAACTGAACTGAAGGACATTGCCTTGCACACGTACACATGTAAACACGTGAATGCTCTCTTTTCTTTTCTCTCGCACATGCAGGAACTGCGTATTATTGTACTGCTACGAAAATAGATAACTAACAAATTCACTGCCCAGGAGTAGATGGTACCCTCAGACGATAACTACCCAGAAGAATTGTCACACCAATTTGTATATGAAATAAAAAGGCCAACGTACCTGAAAAGGAGAAGGGTACGTGTCTACTACACAGCATTCCTCTTGGCCATAGAATATTCAATGCCCCACCTCCACCCATACTTGCCTGTCCTAAGAGATAGATCGCCTAGAATAGCGTGGGAACATCTCTTCGCCTGGGCACTGAATGACTATTTGATAGGGAGAGCTTAAAAAACAACAACTAACATTTAATAACCAGCATATTGAGAATTTTCAGGTGGGCAACTTTAACGTCGCAAGAATACGCTGCCGGACCGCAGCAAGGTAAGAGTAAAATGCCGGTGAAATTAGCATATGTAATAAAAATAATAGGGATTTTGATGATCACCGGGTTCTTGGCTGCCTCTGTATGGCAGTACAGCTATGCTTTCAATATTATTGCTGTACCCAAACCTAATACACCCCTTCCCAGCTGCAACAGGTGTTACGTCAGGTGATACTAGTAAAATTACACACAAGCAAAATAGAGTTCAACGCAGCACATACTCAGATAATAAAGGTATTGATAATTATATACAAGATTCAGCACACGTCTCAAACAACATATGGTACCAACACATGACCCGCATTGGTAAGCAGACAACAGAGGACAGCTGCTACGTTTGCTCATTAATACCATACGCCATGAGCGCTTCTCGAACATTTGTTGCCACAGAAATAGATGAAAAAACAGCACGATGCATAATATACTTGGCACTGTTCCAAACGAAAGGAAGATTTCAAGTGACAGTGGTGCATATGGTGTGGAAAACACGAGACTCATACCCATATGAAAACAACTTCCTCAAGACCTATTTGAGTTACCACAAGAGCAGTCTACATGCTGAAGCATTCAAATACATAACAAGTGGTCCTGCAAAAGGGGAAACAAAGAAAGTAACACTGCAGTATTTACCATGTGATTGGTACGCCACTGAAGTTCCTGGTAAACCAGGATGTTGGGAGAGGCCACTGGTGGCGATAACGGGGAAGGTGTACCTGGACAACAATTGGGAGATAGGAATGATTGGCAGCAACATGGTAACAAAAGAAACTATCTCAACTATCGAGGCACACAACCACAGATGTTGGACGACTTGGATCAAGTACGTACCCATGCTCACGTGGATAGAGACGGATGAAGACCCAATAACAATACTGCCGCTGACTGCGCCTAAGGTATGCTACCAACATAAAGGAGAGGTGGACGTAGGATACAACACAACTGTGCAAGCGTGATGGAGTTACCTGAGGGGGAGCAGGAACAGCAGTGATAATGGACCATTACTGGGCCTGTGGAGAAAAGGCATACCACACACTGCCCCCTCTGTGGAATGGTGTGTGCACAATGGTGCACGTCAATGTACCATCACTAGTGTTACCAAGAAGCATGTGAATGTGGCGAACTTTCCCAAAATGGATGAAGGGACAAGAGAAAGAAGAGATCTACACCACCTCAGGAGGAGCAAGGGAACAGGACCAATGTAATGATACTGTCCTAAATAGAAGGAAAAGACAAGGAGAACTCTGACAGGAAATTACCTATGGGGAAGGTCGGAAACGGCACTCACTTCAATTCCGCCAGAACACAGACTATTCAGCAGAGCAGCAATGTTCTTCTCCTCAATAATACATCCGGGACTGCAGGCTTACGCAAACGCAAAATGGCTCCAGATAACTAGATGGGAACTAATGATGACCATCAATTCTACAGTAAATGGATTCAACGCAATAAAAGAGGAGCTGCGAGCTGTAAGGATGGTAGCACACCAGAACAGATATGTATTGGACCTCCTCACAGCCATGGAAGGAGGAGTTTGCGCAAAGATAGGACAATCATGCTGCACGTTCATTCCTGCCAACGATGCTGACAATGGTACACTGACAGAAGCAGTTTCACAATTGGCCCAGATGCACTCCAAAATGATGGATGAAAGTAAAGGTGTGAAAAAGGATGAGAGCTGGTTTTCGCTATTATGGTCATGGATGCCATCTTGGCTGTCAGATGGACTGAAAATTATAGTTGGTTGTACTATTTTGGCTGGAGCTACACTGATCATAATAAGGTTTTGGAAGGCCCGGAAGGCATGCACCACTGACGAGTTGCTTGAAATGGTCGGTATGCACCCCTTGATGCCAGCAGATGACGGCCAACACACAGGCATAATAATACAGAGAGAGAGAAGCTGCGCAACCAGATCATCACCAACCATCTGGACCCACCATCGGTGAAGATCGAGAACCTAAGAAACCCCAGGAGTTACATAGGGAAATTGGTATACTGTACTCCTGGAGGAACCTGTGAATATATGTATTGGTCATTTGAAGATCATGTGAACCACTATGGACATTTAGGAGGAATAACTAAGATATGGAGAGTAAGAGGAGATAATGAAAAGGATAATGTTTGTGGTCGACAAGTCGACCAGAGGGGGACTGAAGTGGGAGAATGGAAGACCAGGCTCCCGTCCTTCACCTCTCGCGCTTGGCCTAAAGGGTCACGGCCCAGGCACCCGCCACCGAGAAGAGTTTGCCCATCTACCAGACGACCAAATACCCTGGTACAGGAACATACGGATGTGTCCATCTGCCTGCCCAGCAGCCCGCCCTGGCCATGCCGACCCCTGCGGCGCGGATCAACTAGACTAAAATCTACACGTCGTTAGAGATGCCATGACGACCTAGCCAACGGTCAGCACACCTGTACAAATATACACACTGGACACTCCCGCACCAATCTACACGAAGAATATACTCAGTGCTATGACGTAGGCGACAGACATACTCACGGACGTGCATCTTTATTATTTTCCACATAGGCTTTCAAAATGCAGAAACGCAAGACGCATCATGAACTCATCTAAAAAGCTTGCTTACGCTTCTCCTAAAACCAGGTGCCACAATGAGAAATATAATGAAGACACGATACTGGTCATAAGACAATATGGTACTGTAACCTAAAGCGCCTGTGGACCAAACGGTTCCACCTATACACCAGGCCTAAGTAGGCCGCAAGCAAGAGCTCCATGGACGTTAAAAGAACAAGAGTCAGGTTGCTGATCCTGCAGAATGAGCCGGAGGAAAGCAGACAGCCAAGGTCGCAATGTTGCAAACCCACATTCCGAAAGCAGACCATCAAGGCACGATGTTGCAACCTCGCACGCCGCACACCAACGTTAAAGTCACACTGCAAATTAACAGGCACACAGTGGAAAACAATATTAATTGTGCAGAATTCTGCCTCAAACACGGTCCCACTCACGTGACCAAGCCGAACCTGACAGGATGCCAAGCCCAGGAGGAAGAGGCGTCTGGATCCCTCGTTACAAGACATGGCAGATACATTAAAAGGCTCAATGGACATCTGCGACAGTGGGAGTAGTCGGCCTTCAGCTCTGAATAAGTCCTCACATTGTCTGCACGTACTCATAGTGAACATTGTGCAAATGACAGGTACACCGAGAGCTGGGACAGCGATGGTCCCAGGCTGGGAAGCTCGCGCGGCGCCACATCAGACACGGGCTCTTATCACTGACGCCATTAACATTAACCAAATCATCAGGGGTCTTCTTGTAACAATTCTCATGTATCTAATTGTAGGGACAACCCAGATATATCACCTGACTAACCCTTGACCACTAACATTGTTCTCTATACGTATGCTATACTAGCCCTACACTTGAGCAACCAATTAAGAGTGGCGATAGGTTTTTTGCTAACTTTCCAATGTGACGCAAGTAGCGCGTCATACTAAGTAAAAAGGGCCTGCGAGCCCACGATTGTTTGTGTGTCAGGACGGACCGCGTACGATCCTTGACCCATCCTGCCGTTTTTGTCTAATAAACAGCAGAGTCACCTTGCTTCTTGCGTGTGTCTCATACTCTATCTCTTTTGGGATATACGGGAGGAGTTGGGGCCTCCCTGCCCGGAGGTCTGCGGACGGCCCGGCCGACCCCGGCAGAATTTTCCCCCGACAAACTCCTTTGATAATTAATTGACTTTTTCCAGTTTTCAGTTGTTTTTATTTCTGATGCGAATGCGATAATGTCCTCCAAAATGACTCTATTATGGGCAGCATGGTCATTTAGCTTGTGTTGAAGTGTCATCAGATTTTCTTCACACTCTTTATGTGCATTTGTTGCAGTGCAGAAAACTGTGTTTCAGGCGCTGCACTCTTTTGCTGCAGTGTTTTTAATTGTGTTTATTGAACACAATCCTGTACCTGTGACAGGTCTCCAGCCTGATTCATCCTACTAATCTCACTATTTTGCCAACGCTCTTCTACTAAATACAAATGAAAATATAACTGAGCAGTTAGCTGAGCAATTTGTATCTGTTCATCACGAGCAGTTGTTGTGATATAAAATGTTTCAAGTGCTTTGTGCAATATTCCGACTTCAAGCCAAATATCATTGCTTACTGAGGTAACATCCTGCACAATTCTGGTTTGCCAGCTTCCTGCATCGTCCTCAACCCATTCTTCTTTGAGAAATAATTTAGTTAGGAGATGAGCCTAGTTTCACCAATTTGTACAGTAGTCATTAGACACTCCTTAGCTTCACCAATTTGTACAGATGTCATTTTCACAATTGGCTGATTGCACTTTAATAAAACTTTCTTTATGCAGGGGCAGAATTACCCTATTCCTGCTTGATTTTCTCACTCAAATATATTCCTACTCACCCGTAATGTTTTACCTATACACCTCCCTGGAACTCAGGAGTCAAGTCTTAGCAGCACTTTAACAAACAATGATCATTTTCCCTCCACCTTAATGTAATCGTTTCAAAATGAATAGACTTTCACAATGTACTTGTCATGGGTCAGAAGTAGACAAGTAAATCCTGCCCGAGCCCCCAATTTGTAACATTTTATTGAAAAGCTCCCCTCAACACAGGGAGTTCCTTCCCTCCCCACTCAAGTGGTTATGCAACAAACTATTTAACAGATTCTTTTTTAGCCTTATCTCAGACACATATCTTGCCCCTTGGATCCCAAGAACCAGTCCGGTGTACGGAAATATATTGGTATTTATTTAAATTAAGAGTAATAGAAATTAGCAAGAATATGTCAAACACCACTTTATCCGTGGCACAACACAATCAACTTCTCTCAGCATAAATAAATCACAAAATTGAGTTAAAAAGAAAACAATCACAATTCTTCACTTTCTGAAAATTTCACTTCACAAAATAATTAAACTGATCAATAACGAAGGCAATTATCATGTGATGTTGTGTGATTTTGATTTTCTTGCCGGCTTAAAAGGCTAGCAGTAGGACTTCAAGATTGGTTCAAATAAATATGGCAATTATTATTTTGCCCACACTTTTGGTTTAAAATAAACATAGGGTGATCTAGTGGTTTGTTTTTAAGAACGTCCTTGCTTTGGTATATGTTGGGAAGTCAGACAGATAAATTGGAATGATTTGGGGAATTTTGGATTTTAGACCCCCCTTACTGAAAGGCCTATGTTGGCAAAGCTTGATAAAAAGGTTGGACGGATGTATGAACAAAGACACGCCTCTTTCTTAAAGAAGTCGGGGTCAGCTGGACAACAAGGATTACCCAATTAATGTATAGGCTATAGTTTTCAGCACACACTGGGAAGTGAGCTATGTTAATTTTGAACTTTAACAAAATTCATCCTGTAGTGTTCTGACAAATGGGGAATTATTAAAATAATATTTTTGGTTAAATAGGCTAAGGATCTACACAGTTTTGACCCTCCCCCACCCACTATAAAGGGAAAGTATTCAAGGCAAGTAGACCCTCCACCTTTTGGTTTCCCACGGCTCAGTTCTAGTTACATAGCAAGACTTTGTTTAAGGTTCAGGAAAGCCAGCTGCATCTAAGGACACTCTGGAAAGATAGGGCAGGGGTCTGGTCACTGCACTCTCAAGCTTGGCCTCACGCTCTCCACCACAGGATCCAGTCAGCTTTGAGGCCTTCCGAGAGATA
>CM030325.1:959523674-959605452 GCA_002915635.3 Ambystoma mexicanum | reverse complement strand
GTAGAACTGATATTGGCCTGGTAGCGACTACGTGGTAAGGTGGGTGGTGTGGTTTTCCTACGATTTGGCATTTAGTGATCAATGAGTAGAGGAGGATCCCTATGTTCGAGCAAGAAACTCGATAGGTAGATGACGTTTCCCTGTAGGCGGTAGCTAGGTTAGTTGCCCAATACGGAAGAATAATTGCTGGTTAAGCCCTCCTGTCGAGGGGCGTATCACAGCCGAGGCGAACGCAGCGTGTGCAGTCCGATTATATTATTGATTCGATTACCTTGTTCCAGGAGTGACAGGAAGACAGCTGTAGGGTAACGGGGGGTAGATTGCAAGTGTATTTTGGAACTTAAAGAATATATGAAGAACTTACCAGTAGCTCGAAGAGATCGGTGACGTCACCAGTAGGGCTTTCATAGGATATCGCGAGCACAAGGCATCTTCGTTTTGTAGAGTGGTGGATAGAGAAGTGTGGTAAGGGAGTGGAAACGGAGATAAACGCGTAAATGAGTTGATCTGGGAAAGGCGAAACGGGGAAACGTGGCTGCGCATGGAGAACGCCGGCCACGGCAAGTGTAGAAGGGGAGGAGCACGTGAAAGTAGGACGACTGTATAATAAACGTCATAAGGGGTACGCAGCCGCAGGGGCTACGTGCGCCTCAGCCGCAGGGGCCGTAAGGGTGTTGTATAAAGAAAGAAAGACAGAAGAAAATATACAAATGTAAAACACCATATTTTTTAATATTTCCTTAGCGGATTATCGTAAGTCTCCCAAACTTTACGGGCCAGGTAAACGATATAAGGCTGATATTGTAAACTGCTGGGAGATAAACTGCTACCAGATAGGGAAGGTAACAAGTGGAGCGCTACTATGTCATACGGGACAGATCGGGAGGGTGGGGGAACACCCTCACTACCCCACTACAACACATATGCACAACACTGCCACCCATAGGGAGAAACTGATTAAGTACAGCATAGAATGGACCCAGGGGACGGATAACAAAATGCTAACACCGTGGCCGGCTAATGGTAGCTTCGATCATAGCCCAACATTCACTATAAACCATCTGCCACAATACATATAAAGGGGAGAAGTTGGCAAACCATGTGGAGGTGTTTAACTTATGGAGGATGTTCCAGGGTCCCGACCAGACCAAATGGAATGTTCACTATGGGGGAAATACCGGAAGAAAGAGATTAAGGAGGAAGGAAGAGATGGGAAAAGGGTAGTGAATACCCAAAGAACACGGGGAACGACGACGAGGGAGGAGAAAAGAATAATACATCAGATGACATAAAAAAGGAACATAGCAAAGGGAGTGAAAACAGAGGGAGGGGGTTGTACCCTTTAAGAGAATTAGGAGAAATAGAAAGAGGACAGTTAAGGGCGGCTGAGGGATACTCGAACCCGGCATACAGCCCTCCACCATATGTGGCTCATAGGAAGATGCCAGCAGGGGAGGGAGGACTGGAGAAACCAGACTGTGGAAATAGGAAAATGATGAGTCGGTAGCTGCACAGATATTATTAAAATTACGAGGTTCATTAACAGGAGAAGAGAAGGAGGTAGTAAAGAAAACAGACGAGGATAATGCCAGGAGAGTGAAATGAGGGGGAAGAGCTTGTTACGACAAAAGGAAGAGATTTTGGAGGAACGACTAGCAAAATTAAGGGATGAGCAGAATGAATTGATAAAGCAGCTCGAGAGGGAGGAGAGAGAGAGAGCGAGGAAAAGGAAAGAAGGTAAGAACGAATTGGAAAAAATAAGGGAACGGAATGAGGAGCAAAGGAGAGAAGCTGAAAGGTGAAAAGCAGCAGCTGAAAGGGTATCAAGAGTAGTGCTGAGGGAGAAGAAGAAGGGAAGAAGAAGAAAATGAAAAGGAAATGGCAATATGGAGGAGGAGGATAACTATCAGAGACAGCTAAGAAATAGCGAAGAAGGGAGGTGATAGAGAATATAGTAGAAAAGAGAAAGGGTGAAATGGGAAAGAAGAAAGAGGATGAAAGAATATTGGAACAGATGAGCAGTGAAGTGATGGAGGAATTAAAAGAGAAAAGGGAGGAAAATAGTAGGGAGATGGAGGAGAGAAATGAAGGAGAAAGAGAAGATAGGAGAAGGGAGAGTGAGGCATGGGGGGATGTATATAGAGACACAGAAGTTAGCAACGACATCAGCACAAAGGGGAGCGGTTGATAAAGGAGAAACAGGAGAACTGGACCTAATAGACTTACAAACAGTAACGATCAAGGGAAAAAGACAGAGTGGGGGTGCCGTTTATGACTGACTTTTGTAGTGAGGAAGAAGAAGGAGTGGAGAAGGAAGGAAAGAAACAGTGAAAGGGAAAGTTTAGATAACTATACATCACCCGGACCAACACAGCTCACCATGGATCAGTAGGAGAAAGGATGAGCTGGAGAGAAAGTGAGGAGGGAGAGCGAGGAATAGCGGAAAGACAGACACATGAGGCTGCACCATCCCCATCCCATCACGCCCTCCCCCATCGCACCCTACATGCTCAACCACCTCACGCTCGTTACGCAAAATAAAACTCGCGCCTTCACAGACGAACTGACACCCTATGCATGTCGGCTTAGAGACCTCCCTAGTCGCCAGGCAAGGAAAGACGAATACACATGCCCACATTAAATACAGGAAAAGATGGAGAAGGGGAAAAGATGGAGAAGAAAGAGTTACGAGCAGGGGAATACGGCGGAAATTGAAGATGTAGAAGAAAGGGAAGAGGAGAAGGTGTGAGGACTCGATATTATGGAACGCAAAGGGTGAAACGAGACATAACTTAATGCCATTTTTAGAGGAGAGATGGGTTAGACCCAGTATGTCCCTTGGAAGCATACCGATAAAGAAATATAAAATGCAGGCTCCCATCATTAAGTGGAGGTGCGGGTAAGTGGATATATGAAATGGAAAAACACACCGCAGGACAGAAACTGGCAGTAGGAGATGTAAAGGCCTTTTAATATCAATATTAGGGGATAGAGCGGATGACATTTGGAAGAGAGCGGGATTCCATGGGGTAACAATAACAAACACATCGCATGATGGGGCACATTCGCAAACTGCAGACATGCACTATGGCAGGCACTGAGGGTACAGTACCCAGACACATCAGACATAGGAGCAATTACCTCCGCAAGATGCGTGAGAATGAAGATCCTGTTGATTATATCCAGGAGATCCAAGAGAAGTGGCGCATGGAAACTAGAGAGCAATGGGATAAAACACCAGCAATATTCTATCATATACTAGTACAAGGGCTCCCAGAAGGAGTTCAGAAACAACTAAAGAAAGTAGTGGAATGGAAGCAAAACCATGGCCAAAATACAACTGACTATAGTGCATCATTGCAGGACATGGCAAGGAAAAATGAAACAAAGGAAGGAGGACAGGAAAACGGAAGAGGCTAAACTAGTACAGAAAAAACTTACTAAATACACAATGGAAGGGCACTAATAACTACACCACAACAAAGACCCAAAGCCCACACAAGTAGTGGCTGCACAAGATTCCGCCCAAATACCACCTTCACAGACTGTAACACAACAGGCGCCGCCACTGCAACCATACACAACCAACATGGGAGGAGGACACCCAATGCAAGGAGCTGGGCATTATAATTATAACAGGGGAGAGGTGTGATTATGAGAGGGGAGGATACGGATATAACACCCAACACAGGTGAGAGGACTTAGAAATTCCTACCCACAGGGCAACCACTATAACCAGGACAACACAGGGAGCTTCCCATGGCAGAGTAGGGAACCACCGGTGTTGGAGTTGTGGACTATGGGCACATGTCACGCACGTGTAGAGTTAGACCAGGAACACCATCATGGAGTGAACAGGGACAACCAGGCCCTCACAGGAACAGCAGGGCCTACAACAACAGCAGACGTTGCAACAGGGAAATGAACAACAACAACCAAATAACACAACAACAGCACAGACATATTCACTGCCACAACAACAGGTAGCGATGAAACAACAACCCCAAGCACAACAACAACAACTGGTAGGGTGCCGTCTTGGGACACAACCCTTACACAAGAAATGGCCAATCATTGTACCCTCAATAGGACAAGCCCACAGAAGCCTTGGTGTGTCCCATCCTGTCAGTAACACCTAATAGTGCGGAGGAGCCACGATAGAGAACGATAGGTGACAAAAAATATCATTCCTTGTTGACACCGGGCGACCGGTCTTGCATAAGGGAAGGTAAATTTAAGATGTCAGGCGAAGCCATGAACACCCAAGGATTCTCTGGGCGAGAGGGTTGGTTCCGTTTACTGATAACATTCCTTATCTATTGGAGATTATGATCTGTCAGTTCCACTTCTATATTATATGCCTCACCAGTAAATATACTGGGGAGAGACATAATGAACAGGTTGAATATGACGATCTCCTTTACTGAGGACGGCTAAATTTGCTCTACCCAGGGAATTAACATGCTCACAGCACGACAGATTATGCAAGCATACTGCGGACAGACAGCGATTAGGGCGGACCAGTAGTGGCGAACTATTCCAGTATGGAACAGATATGGCAATGCATGGATGCCAGGGATAGAAGGGAAAATATGGAGGAGGCCAGCAGCCTATCTGTTCAGACCAGAAACACCTGTTAATGAACCAGAAGGAAAGTGGTTCTAATGGACATTGAGAGCATTATTGCAACAGCTGATTACATTGCTGTACATGCCAAGACAGAGAAGGAAGAGCATGGAGGGCCGTGATAGCATTAGCAGAAGGATGTAGGCTCACCCAGGTGTCAGATGAGGAGCTGTTCTCAGATGAAAATGAGGAAGTGAAATGGTGTTTATGATGAGTGGGAAATATGGCTAAGAGTGGCTTACAAACAAGTAGCACAGAAATTGCAATGGCACTTGAGGCACCCGCATGCACCCCAGTCCCCTTCTTTAAGGAGGATATGTCAAAGGTACCCAAATCATTGTGGACTACTAGCCCCTATGACGTGGGGTGCATAAAAGCATAGGGGGAGTAAGGATAAAATTGAAAAAAGGTGCAATACTCCCCAGAGTGAAACAGTACCCACTGTCAAAAGAGGCAGATGAGGGCATATATGAAACTATAACGGCCCTTATAAATAATGGCATATTGGTCCCTCAGAATCACCATGTAACACGGCTGTGTACACCAGTGCGCAAGGCTAAAGGGGGGTCTTGGCGCTTCATACAGGATCTCAGGCCCTTGAACAACATAGTAGAAGCAGAATATCCCGTAGCAGCAAACCGGCCACAATATTGTGTGGCATTCCAGCAGAAGCATCACGATTTACAGTGATCGACCTTAAAAATGCTTTTTTCTCAATACCATTGCACCAGACTCACAGATCTGACGAGCTTCACTTACAGAAACACAAAGTGGAAGCATACAGATTGCCACAAGGGTATTGCGAATCACCCTCAATTTTCAATAGAGTAATACAGATGGATTTGGGTAACATTGAAGTGGAAAGCACAGTGTTGCAGTATGTGGATGACATAATAATTTGCAGTACAAACGAAAGAACATGCAGAGAGGACTCCTTAAAGATGTTGACAATATTGGCTGAAAAAGGTTACAAGGTAGACATGGAAAAGATACAGTACTGTCAAGAACAGGTACTTTACATTGGTCAACTTATATCCCAACATGGAAGAAAGATTGCACCACAAAGAGCACAGGCCATTTCAAACACTCCAATGCCACAAACTGTGAGGGAACTACAGCAATTCCTGGGGCTGTGCAACTACTGTAGAGCATGGGTATTTGATTACAGTTCGTACATAGGGCCCCTGCTTGAGGCGTTAAGGGAAGCTAATAAAGGGGAGAAAAAGCTGGGTGGACGATGGAAATGAAAGAGGCTTTTGATGAATTGAAAGATGCGATATCAACTGCTTCAGTACTGGCATCCCCGACTATGAGCGATAATTTTTTATTTTCACATTGCGACTCAGCAGTAATGAAGCAGTGTTGGCTCAAAAAACAAGCATGGGCTACAAACCAGTAGCATTTTACAGCGGCCACTTAGATCCTGTGATGTTAGGTCACTTCCCTTGCGAACAAGGTCTCGCTGCAGCTGCTTTTGCAGTGGAAAAGCATCAGCAATCACCATGGGGTGCCCAACTACACTGTTTGTGGAACATGCACTATTTGCAATATTGAATAAACTAAGTCCACCCTAACACGCAGAGGGCATCAGGTTATGAGATCATTTTATCCAGAGCTGAACTATCAATTGTTAGATGTAGCACGGTCAACCTGCAAGGTTCCTAGCAGAAGTAATTGAGGAGGGAGATTATGCCCATGACTGTACGCAAATAACTGAAATGTACTCATGTACTAGAAAGGTTGAAGAAAACGCACTAGAGGGAGGTGAGCTTTTGTTTATTGATGGGTCATCAACTATCGATCAAAGGGATGGTATAAGGAGAACTGGGGCAGCAGCGGTAAAATGATGGAGGTACCGGTGTGTGTGGCAATGAAATGTGTACAATTACCACAGCATTACTCCGCTCAAGCAGCGGAATTAGTTGCACTGATCTTGGCGTTGAAGGAAAGCTTTGACAAACGAGTGACCATATACTCGACAGTGCATATGTTACATCCACTGTCCACTCAGGGCTCTCGAAATGGAGAAGAAGAGGGGTTTAGGAGAGCTGATGGCACCCCAGTGCAACATGCCCTCTTATTGGCTGAACTAATTGAAGTAATAAATGACCCCCAAGAATTAGCTTTAGTAAAATGCACGCACACACCAACGGTGAAGACCACGTCTCGAAGGGGAATGCAGCAGCAGACGCACATGCGAAGTATGCTGCATACTTTGGTGAGATTATGGAACCACCCAGAGTCACAGAGAGGGAGAGGGAGGGAATGGCTAAGGAGATGTTGATAAGAGAAGGGTACACCCATTCCCAGCCACACAGATTATGGAGCTACAAGCGGCTGCACCAATGGCCGAAAAAGAAATATGGGTAAAAAGAGGATGCACAATGTCACCAACCGACGCACTATGGCGCTAGGTGGCACTGGAAAGGTTGTAATACCATTGGCACTTTGAACACTGCCCTGAGCCAACTACATCATCCAGCCAACACAGGCAAGGAAGTAATTGCAGCACGAATTAGGGAAGACTGGTTCTGCCCCGAGTTAAATTCTCATGTGTCAAATTTTATCAGTATTGTCTCACATGTCAACAGTTTACGGCCGGCCATACTCTAAAGGTGATAAGAGGTACTATACCCCGGCCAGAGGGACCTTTCCGGCATCTCCATATTGACTATGTTGATATGATCAAACATATGTCAAGAAATAGGTATATGAATTGTAGTAGTATGCCCATTCTCTAGGTGGATTGAAGCAGGGCCCTGTTCACCCCAGATGCATTAGAGCAGCTAATTCCTAGTGAGGGAGGTCTTCCCCAGGTGGGGAGTGTGCGAGGTGTTAAGGTCAGACAATGGCCCACATTTCGCAAACGAAATGTTCAGCACATCACATCCTTGCTGAACATAAAGCATAAATTTGCATGTCCATACCACCCACAGGCCAACGGTGTATGTGAACGCCTGAGTGGCCTATTAAAGGAGGCAATTGCAAAGATACAGCAAACAACAAAGAAGAGTTGGTTATATTGGCCTTCCATTAGCCCTATTTGAGCTAAGGAATAGACCAGGGTCCGACCACCACCTCACCCCACACGAGGTTGGTTACCGGACGTCAAATGCGCCTTCCCCTAACGCCAACATCAAGAGCATTTACCGACCACGAAAGCACAGCGAGTGTTCTTGGTGATGAAATGTACCAATATGTGTCTTCTTTGATTACTAGTGTAGTGTTTGTGTCTCAACAGCTCGAGCGCACACGGGGAGGGTCTAACAGCAATCAACAAGAAGACGCGGATAAAGAATTGGAAAAGGAAAGACTGTGTAAAATTGCTAAAGGTGACCACGTACTACTTCGCAATTTCAACAGGAAATGGAATAGTCCACGATTTACTTGCCCCCATCTGGTAGAGGAGGTATCAACGAGAGCAGTAAAGCTACAGGACAAGCGTGCCTGGAACCACCTACACGATGTAAAGATCTACAAACTCAGACCCGCCCCAGCGCCACCGACAGGTCCATTGGGAGAACAACAACAACATCACCAACGGAGGAAGAGAGTTCTACCACAGCCAACGACCCAAGTGTTCCCATACCCTGTCACTCCCCAGATTCCCCAGAGACAATAACTGGTGAAGAAAGGGGTGATCCCCATACTGCCCACCCATGGTCACACGCTCAAAGAGTAAAAATACTTCCGCCAGTTGAGCCCAAACCCCTGCCCATTGACCCCTACCTCCACTACAGTAATAACTGAACTGAAGGACATTGCCTTGCACACGTACACATGTAAACACGTGAATGCTCTCTTTTCTTTTCTCTCGCACATGCAGGAACTGCGTATTATTGTACTGCTACGAAAATAGATAACTAACAAATTCACTGCCAGGAGTAGATGGTACCCTCAGACGATAACTACCCAGAAGAATTGTCACACCAATTTGTATATGAAATAAAAAGGCCAACGTACCTGAAAAGGAGAAGGGTACGTGTCTACTACACAGCATTCCTCTGGCCATAGAATATTCAATGCCCCACCTCCACCCATACTTGCCTGTCCTAAGAGATAGATCGCCTAGAATAGCGTGGGAACATCTCTTCGCCTGGGCACTGAATGACTATTTGATAGGGAGAGCTTAAAAAACAACAACTAACATTTAATAACCAGCATATTGAGAATTTTCAGGTGGGCAACTTTAACGTCGCAAGAATACGCTGCCGGACCGCAGCAAGGTAAGAGTAAAATGCCGGTGAAATTAGCATATGTAATAAAAAAATAGGGATTTTGATGATCACCGGTTCTTGGCTGCCTCTGTATGGCAGTACAGCTATGCTTTCAATATTATTGCTGTACCCAAACCTAATACACCCCTTCCCCAGCTGCAACAGGTGTTACGTCAGGTGATACTAGTAAAATTACACACAAGCAAAATAGAGTTCAACGCAGCACATACTCAGATAATAAAGGTATTGATAATTATATACAAGATTCAGCACACGTCTCAAACAACATATGGTACCAACACATGACCCGCATTGGTAAGCAGACAACAGAGGACAGCTGCTACGTTTGCTCATTAATACCATACGCCATGAGCGCTTCTCGAACATTTGTTGCCACAGAAATAGATGAAAAAACAGCACGATGCATAATATACTTGGCACTGTTCCAAACGAAAGGAAGATTTCAAGTGACAGTGGTGCATATGGTGTGGAAAACACGAGACTCATACCCATATGAAAACAACTTCCTCAAGACCTATTTGAGTTACCACAAGAGCAGTCTACATGCTGAAGCATTCAAATACATAACAAGTGGTCCTGCAAAAGGGGAAACAAAGAAAGTAACACTGCAGTATTTACCATGTGATTGGTACGCCACTGAAGTTCCTGGTAAACCAGGATGTTGGGAGAGGCCACTGGTGGCGATAACGGGGAAGGTGTACCTGGACAACAATTGGGAGATAGGAATGATTGGCAGCAACATGGTAACAAAAGAAACTATCTCAACTATCGAGGCACACAACCACAGATGTTGGACGACTTGGATCAAGTACGTACCCATGCTCACGTGGATAGAGACGGATGAAGACCCAATAACAATACTGCCGCTGACTGCGCCTAAGGTATGCTACCAACATAAAGGAGAGGTGGACGTAGGATACAACACCAACTGTGCAAGCGTGATGGAGTTACCTGAGGGGGGAGCAGGAACAGCAGTGATAATGGACCATTACTGGGCCTGTGGAGAAAAGGCATACCACACACTGCCCCCTCTGTGGAATGGTGTGTGCACAATGGTGCACGTCAATGTACCATCACTAGTGTTACCCAAGAAGCATGTGAATGTGGCGAACTTTCCCAAAATGGATGAAGGGGACAAGAGAAAGAAGAGATCTACACCACCTCAGGAGGAGCAAGGGAACAGGACCAATGGTAATGATACTGTCCTAAATAGAAGGAAAAGACAAGGAGAACCTCTGACAGGAAATTACCTATGGGGAAGGTCGGAAACGGCACTCACTTCAATTCCGCCAGAACACAGACTATTCAGCAGAGCAGCAATGTTCTTCTCCTCAATAATACATCCGGGACTGCAGGCTTACGCAAACGCAAAATGGCTCCAGATAACTAGATGGGAACTAATGATGACCATCAATTCTACAGTAAATGGATTCAACGCAATAAAAGAGGAGCTGCGAGCTGTAAGGATGGTAGCACACCAGAACAGATATGTATTGGACCTCCTCACAGCCATGGAAGGAGGAGTTTGCGCAAAGATAGGACAATCATGCTGCACGTTCATTCCTGCCAACGATGCTGACAATGGTACACTGACAGAAGCAGTTTCACAATTGGCCCAGATGCACTCCAAAATGATGGATGAAAGTAAAGGTGTGAAAAAGGATGAGAGCTGGTTTTCGCTATTATGGTCATGGATGCCATCTTGGCTGTCAGATGGACTGAAAATTATAGTTGGTTGTACTATTTTGGCTGGAGCTACACTGATCATAATAAGGTTTTGGAAGGCCCGGAAGGCATGCACCACTGACGAGTTGCTTGAAATGGTCGGTATGCACCCCTTGATGCCAGCAGATGACGGCCAACACACAGGCATAATAATACAAGAGAGAGAGAAGCTGCGCAACCAGATCATCACCAACCATCTGGACCCACCATCGGTGAAGATCGAGAACCTAAGAAACCCCAGGAGTTACATAGGGAAATTGGTATACTGTACTCCTGGAGGAACCTGTGAATATATGTATTGGTCATTTGAAGATCATGTGAACCACTATGGACATTTAGGAGGAATAACTAAGATATGGAGAGTAAGAGGAGATAATGAAAAGGATATGTTTGTGGTCGACAAGTCGACCAGAGGGGGGACTGAAGTGGGAGAATGGAAGACCAGGCTCCCGTCCTTCACCTCTCGCGCTTGGCCTAAAGGGTCACGGCCCAGGCACCCGCCACGAGAAGAGTTTGCCCATCTACCAGACGACCAAATACCCTGGTACAGGAACATACGGATGTGTCCATCTGCCTGCCCAGCAGCCCGCCCTGGCCATGCCGACCCCTGCGGCGCGGATCAACTAGACTAAAATCTACACGTCGTTAGAGATGCCATGACGACCTAGCCAACGGTCAGCACACCTGTACAAATATACACACTGGACACTCCCGCACCAATCTACACGAAGAATATACTCAGTGCTATGACGTAGGCGACAGACATACTCACGGACGTGCATCTTTATTATTTTCCACATAGGCTTTCAAAATGCAGAAACGCAAGACGCATCATGAACTCATCTAAAAAGCTTGCTTACGCTTCTCCTAAAACCAGGTGCCACAATGAGAAATATAATGAAGACACGATACTGGTCATAAGACAATATGGTACTGTAACCTAAAGCGCCTGTGGACCAAACGGTTCCACCTATACACCAGGCCTAAGTAGGCCGCAAGCAAGAGCTTCCATGGACGTTAAAAGAACAAGAGTCAGGTTGCTGATCCTGCAGAATGAGCCCGGCGAAAGCAAACAGCCAAGGTCGCAATGTTGCAAACCCACATTCCGAAAGCAGACCATCAAGGGCACGATGTTGCAACCTCGCACGCCGCACACCAACGTTAAAGTCACACCTGCAAATTAAACCAGGCACACAGTGGAAAAACAATATTAATTGTGCAGAATTCTGCCTCAAACACGGTCCCACCTCACGTGACCAAGCCGAACCTGACAGGATGCCAAGCCCAGGAGAAAGAAGGCGTCTGGATCCCTCGGTACAAGACATAGGCAGATACAATTAAAAGGCTCAATGGACATCTGCGACAGTGGGAGTAGTCGGCCTTTCAGCTTATGAATAAGTCCTCACATTGTCTGCACGTACTCATAGTGAAACATTGTTGCAAATGACAGGTACACCGAGAGCTGGGAACAGCGATGGTCCCAGGCTGGGAAGCTCGCGGGCGCACCAATCAGATCTTGGGTCTCCTATCACTGACGCCATTAACATTAACCAATCATCGGGGGTCTTCATGTAACAATTCTCGTGTATCTAATTGTAGGGACAACCCAGATATATCACCTGACTAACCCTTGTCCACTAATATTGTTCCCTATACGTATGCTATACTAACCCTACCGCTCGAGCAACCAATTAAGAGTGGCGATAGGTTTTTTTGCTAACTTTCCAAGGTGACGCAAGTAGCGCGTCATACTAAGGTAAAAAGGGCCTGCGAGCCCCACGATTGTGTGTGTGTCAGGACGGACGCGTACGATCCTTGACCCATCCCTGCCGTTTTTGTCTAATAAACAGCAGAGTCACCTTGCTTCTTTCGTGTGTCTCATACTCTATCTCATCTGGGATATACGGGAGGAGTTGGGGCCTCCCTGCCCGGAGGTCTGCGGACGGCCCGGCCGACCCCGGCAGAATTTTCCCCCCGACAAACTCCTTTGATAATTAATTGACTTTTTCCAGTTTTCAGTTGTTTTTATTTCTGATGCGAATGCGATAATGTCCTCCAAAATGACTCTATTATGGGCAGCATGGTCATTTAGCTTGTGTTGAAGTGTCATCAGATTTTCTTCACACTCTTTATGTGCATTTGTTGCAGTGCAGAAAACTGTGTTTCAGGCGCTGCACTCTTTTGCTGCAGTGTTTTTAATTGTGTTTATTGAACACAATCCTGTACCTGTGACAGGTCTCCAGCCTGATTCATCCTACTAATCTCACTATTTTGCCAACGCTCTTCTACTAAATACAAATGAAATATAACTGAGCAGTTAGCTGAGCAATTTGTATCTGTTCATCACGAGCAGTTGTTGTGATATAAAATGTTTCAAGTGCTTTGTGCAATATTCCGACTTCAAGCCAAATATCATTGCTTACTGAGGTAACATCCTGCACAATTCTGGTTTGCCAGCTTCCTGCATCGTCCTCAACCCATTCTTCTTTGAGAAATAATTTAGTTAGGAGATGAGCCTAGTTTCACCAATTTGTACAGTAGTCATTAGACACTCCTTAGCTTCACCAATTTGTACAGATGTCATTTTCACAATTGGCTGATTGCACTTTAATAAAACTTTCTTTATGCAGGGGCAGAATTACCCTATTCCTGCTTGATTTTCTCACTCAAATATATTCCTACTCACCCGTAATGTTTTACCTATACACCTCCCTGGAACTCAGGAGTCAAGTCTTAGCAGCACTTTAACAAAACAATGATCATTTTCCCTCCACCTTAATGTAATCGTTTCAAAATGAATAGACTTTCACAATGTACTTGTCATGGGTCAGAAGTAGACAAGTAAATCCTGCCCCGAGCCCCCAATTTGTAACATTTTATTGAAAAGCTCCCCTCAACACAGGGAGTTCCTTCCCTCCCCACTCAAGTGGTTATGCAACAAACTATTTAACAGATTCTTTTTTAGCCTTATCTCAGACACATATCTTGCCCCTTGGATCCCAAGAACCAGTCCGGTGTACGGGAAATATATTGGTATTTATTTAAATTAAGAGTAATAGAAATTAGCAAGAATATGTCAAACACCACTTTATCCGTGGCACAACACAATCAACTTCTCTCAGCATAAATAAATCACAAAATTGAGTTAAAAAGAAAACAATCACAATTCTTCACTTTCTGAAAATTTCACTTCACAAAATAATTAAACTGATCAATAACGAAGGCAATTATCATGTGATGTTGTGTGATTTTGATTTTCTTGCCGGCTTAAAAGCTAGCAGTAGGACTTCAAGATTGGTTCAAATAAATATGGCAATTATTATTTTGCCCACACTTTGGTTTAAAATAAACATAGGGTGATCTAGTGGTTTGTTTTTAAGAACGTCCTTGCTTTGGTATATGTTGGGAAGTCAGACAGATAAATTGGAATGATTTGGGGAATTTTGGATTTTAGACCCCCCTTACTGAAAGGCCTATGTTGGCAAAGCTTGATAAAAAGGTTGGACGGATGTATGAACAAAGACACGCCTCTTTCTTAAAGAAGTCGGGGTCAGCTGGACAACAAGGATTACCCAATTAATGTATAGGCTATAGTTTTCAGCACACACTGGGAAGTGAGCTATGTTAATTTTGAACTTTAACAAAATTCATCCTGTAGTGTTCTGACAAATGGGGAATTATTAAAATAATATTTTTGGTTAAATAGGCTAAGGATCTACACAGTTTTGACCCTCCCCCACCCACTATAAAGGGAAAGTATTCAAGGCAAGTAGACCCTCCACCTTTTGGTTTCCCACGGCTCAGTTCTAGTTACATAGCAAGACTTTGTTTAAGGTTCAGGAAAGCCAGCTGCATCTAAGGACACTCTGGAAAGATAGGGCAGGGGTCTGGTCACTGCACTCTCAAGCTTGGCCTCACGCTCTCCACCACAGGATCCAGTCAGCTTTGAGGCCTTCCGAGAGATAGACAGCTCCACCCAGATGCACTCTGAGTAATCTCCTCTGGTGTCTTCTTACAGCTGTCAGATGGTAAGTTTCATCTGCCTTCCTGATGGTCTGTCTCTTCTCTCTGTCTTTTTTCTGTGTGGGTAGTCCCCCTGATATAGCAGCTATGACACCATCGATTTTACAATCTTGGGGAGGTACCCTGCAATAATTCCTGGCATTAGGATTGGACAGTTACCCTTCTCTCTCCTCCCAAACTCAGGCTCCAAGTCAGGATTGGTTTAGGGGTCTGGAGCAACAATTCCAATTTGTAATCATCCTTCATTCTCCTTTCAACTGTTTGGCAATAACTAGTTATGTATCACAACTTCATAATTTTACTAGCAACTGCCATACTAAACATATTTTCTGATTCAGCTAATCATGGAGAATTAGATAAGTCGACCATCAAATCTGTACCGTATAGCCCAGCTATGTGGCACATTTGTGCCATTTCCATAAACAGCTGAACAGTTATGAATATGTAAGTTATTAACCATATACCTAATTTCATTTTCCACCCACTCCCCAACCCTCACATTTGAAACATGTTCATATCAGCCAGAAGCATAGTTCAACTGGCCATTACAGTTCCCAGAGTCACAGGTAGATGAATTTTATATCCCCAAAATCATCCGGAAATTACATAAAAATGGTACATAGATAAAATCCATCTGCCTTATGATGGCTGAGAAAAGGCCTACAAGATAATAGTCCTTTTAAGTTAATTGTGAATCTCCATGAGACAAATGGCACTATTCCTGCCTTCCGCCATTTGTTTTCACTGGGTCAGCCTGTGCACATAATTTTTTTTATCAGTTGCCTTTGTTTTGGAAGCTTGCTCTTTGAAGTGGGTGCCCCCATTTGTACACATATTAGTCATGCTCCAGCCAAGGGTAACTTCTTGAAGTCAATGCTTTCAGCGCCAGCAGGTCTGGAGAACACTGCATTTGGAAACCTTAAGCAGGACATTTTATTGCAATTGGTGATTAGATGGGAGCTGTGACATCCAGGCTCGGAATGGGAGATTTCCTTGTGAATTTTTTTCCACAGCCAGCAAAAGGGCCTGGCTTTGGCTGACATTTTCCATGAAGACAAAGTGGATTTTCAAAATGTTGCTGGAGTTTTGTAGGTGAAACATAATATTCATTGCTTTTTGTTAATCTGCACATCATGTTTTGTTTTCCTGACATTTTTCTGAGAGCAATGATACTTTGTTTTTTCACTTTTTCAAACTGCTTTTATTTGTACACACCTGCGCAGGTTGTTTTTGTTTTCAATGATTAAAAATCCTGTTTTCAACGTGACCGCGATCTTTTATTCCTCCTTCTTTTGTAAATTAAAATGGTATGTATCCATTGGTAATGACAGGGAGTCCCTTTCCCACATGTCTCTTTAATTGTGCTTGAATAACAAAAACAAAGGCCAGGTAGTTTTTGTTTCAGTGTTTAAAATCCTGCCATTCATGTGAAAGGGACTTCTGTTTGGGGCCTTTAAATGCACCCCACACCACAACCCAACGATTTAGAGGATTTACTGCAGCCACCTGTTTTGTATCAAGAAGACCAGGTGCTATTATGGAAATTCATGTGTACCTTGAGCACCCCTCGTTTTGAAGGTCCCCACGAGGTGGAGGAAGTTAGTCCCACCGCAGTAAAGTTAAAAGTGCGACACACCTGGCTGCATTTACAACAAACCATATAAAACATATAAACACAGACCCCTCCTGCAGCTGC
The DNA here is from genome assembly GCA_002915635.3 of Ambystoma mexicanum. Lineage (NCBI taxonomy): Eukaryota > Metazoa > Chordata > Amphibia > Caudata > Ambystomatidae > Ambystoma > Ambystoma mexicanum. The sequence goes on along the minus strand of CM030325.1, from coordinate 959,589,144 downwards.
CCGCAGTGAAGCAAGAGAAGTAGTTCTGCTCATGCTGAATCGTTCGATGACCAAGAAGCAAGAACAAGAAGAATGATGAGCACATAAAAGCACCTTAAACAAGGGATAGATCTTTTCAAATTTAACAAAGAATAAATAGACTTGCAGTTATCCTTGGAACATTTATTCTCTTCTAGAAAGGCTCAAGGAACAATGGGACAGAAGAACCATAGCCAGAAGAAAAGAAGCACATTTCATCTTTTATGATACCTATTGCAGGCACTATACACACACTCTTGTATGTTCTTCTTTTCCTACATATTCCAGTCTTATCCAATTCTAATAAGACGATATGTGAATATAGTGAAGTCTTTCAGTAATTTAAAGAATAATCATTTCATTTTTAAAATAATAGTGGCAATTATCCAAAAGGATATAACAAGTTAGCATATTAAAGTAAATACAAAATGGAGAGGTTTCAAAATTTCTGAAATTCACTACCATCCAGATAGTCAATACGTTTTCATGGAGTAATAATAGTGATATAATTTTGAATTATGATTTGTGTTTTCCTCTTTATTATGATGATGTTTAGAGATATCAAATAGGAAACTATAGATATGGAGGATGTTAATGAAACAACTAATATTGTTCCCACTAGAGGCACAGACACCGTTTTATATAATATAACCAAACATCAATGGCCTTGATTTAAAAGGGTTGTTGAGGAGAACCATGAAAGTATAAATACGTATCATGACAATTCGGCTCATTTAAAGAATGATCTATGGTATCAGCACATGAAAAAGGTGGGGAGAAGTACGTCAGATAAAAGCTGTTATGTGGGTTCCCTTATACCTTATTCTTTGGGAACATCTAAAATATGCATAGAAACAGAAGTATCAGTACAAGAGGCACATTGCCTGACGCACCTTTCAGAAAGAATGCAAAGACCAATGACCTAAGACTGCAAGATTGTTAACATGGGTCGACGATGATGGGGGAGCCTTGCAAATACTACCCTTGAAGAATGAGTCCTTATTTTTCAGAAATAATGGTGCAATCAAAGTTGAAGAAAATCTCAAGTGTGGCTGAGTTTGTGACATCCCAGGCATGAAGAAAGGAACAGCCATCCTGATGGACCACTATTGGGCCTGTGGATCAAGAGCATGTATAAAATGCCGCCAAAATAGGGAGCAGTGTGTTCATTGGTACTGATAAGTATACCAGCCTTGGTGGTACCGCAAAGTGACTTACAGATAATACATTTTCCGAAGATGGATGCACACCTGAGGAATAGAAGGTCGTTCAGCAGAAACCGACAAAATCAATAGCAGCATACCATGATATTCCGGATAAGCATAGGCTGTTCAACAGAACAGCAGTGATATTTACATCTCTCTTCATGTTAGGAATTCAGACAGCAGTGAATGCCAAGTGGTTGCAGATCACCAGATGGGAGCTGCTGCAAAAGATTAATGTGACAATAAAAGGATTCAATGGAATTAGAGACAAAATTAGGTCAATTAGGCATGTAGGCCGCCAGGACAGGTATGTCCTTGACTTAATCACAGCAATGGAGGAACAATGAGTAATTAGGTGCCCGTCTGGGTTTTTCTTCTCCCCCGCCCTTTTTTCCTTTTCCTTGCCCGGCTATCTGCAACAATAGTCAACATTGAATACAATCAAGATGGCTGGATAACATGTGGTATCACGCTCTGGCAAATGCTGATGCATATTACAGAAACTGTGTCTAAAGAGTTGTTGCTAATGCACGAAAGTGGTAGGTAACAAGGCTATCTGGCATTTAATAAGTTCTCTGGCAATATTATGCCGCAATATGGGTGTAATTTAACTTGGATGCGGAAGCAATTTACGATGAATTTGGGAAGGATGGAGAGTGAGAAGGCATGTAGAAGGGTGGGTGATTCACAGCCTGAGGACCGTGGGGAGAGAGGAAGTGTAGGAAATGGGTGATTCACAATGTGACGATGGCAGAGGGAGAGGTTGTACAGGAGGAGGGTGGGTTGATTCACAATGTGGGGAGGGTGGTGAGTGATAGATAAGATATTATAGCTAGACTGGCTACACCAAAATGCCAGCCTAGCCATGAAATAACACTTATCATGCTTACTTTATTATTAATGCCCAGCAACAAACGTCAAGCCAGAGGAAGTAGTGGCTAGACTGGCTGCACCGAAATGCCAGTCTAGGCACTTACTAATGCTTATCATGCTTTCTTTATTATAGAAGGCCAGAAAATATGTCATGCCACAGTAGGAAATGGCTAAACTGGCTGCACCAAAATGCTAGTCTAGCCATGCAATAACACTTATCATGCTTGCTTTATCATAAATGCCCAGTAAAAAATGTCATGCAACAGGAAGAATTGGCTAGTGTGGCGGAAGCCACATGCCAGTCTAGTCACATAATAATACTTACCATGCTCCTTTTTTCATAGATGCCCTTTGAAAAATGATAAAGCCCCCAGTGTACCCGCCCATCCAAATAAGCCTCCCGGTCCAGCAAAAACCAAAAACTAGCACACACTCTTTCACTCGCCCCTTCAAACACACATTCACACAGCATTCACTCGCTCATTCACACAGCATGAATTTGCTTGTTCACACGCGCACCCGACCACCCATATATAATACAATCACTCATTCAAATACCTTCGGCCCCAGTCTGGATGCTGCTTCTCGCTGCATTGCCACCTCCCATAACAATGGCCCTCCAGCTTCTGTGCACGAGAATAGGAACCAGGAAGCACAAAGCACTTCGCGGTTCCTGCACATGCGTACAGGAGCTGGAACACTCCATTGTCAGCTTCCCATTCAGTTTAAATATGTGGAGAGGTGCAGGAATGCTCCCTCACACTTTCAGAGATGTCACTCCCTAGCCTGCATCCCCAATGAGCCATGCAGGGCTGGGGAGGCAAAATGCCCCAAATCTTGCACAAACCATTGGACATGCATGCTGGAGAACAGAAACTGTTAAAGTGAAGCCATGTTTCCCTTTAACAGTTTAAGCCACAGCTCCTCCATAATGGGTGATGATATTGGCAGGTCGGTGCTCCCTCGTCCATTATGTACGAGCCACCCCTGGTTGCTTAATTACTTTGTTTGCTTCCTCTCACATAGCAGAAGAAGGTAAGGCACGGAATCACTGATGCATGCCTAGGGACTCAACAATGCAGTTGGGAAGGTCAGAGAACATGAAGCTCACAGTAATAAAGCTGTGACTGTAACACAGCTGTAGTGCTCCACCAACAGATTAATCAAGACTGGGCCTGCGTTTTCCTCCCTCATCTGTATGCCATGACTGCAACTGTGAGAAATTAGACTTTTTTCATGGTGGGCGTGCACTCACCTGGGCTTTGTGAAATGTTTAATTAAATGGAATGATGGTGGACCAATCCACACACATTTTCCTATGCTCACACCATGACAAACGTATAGACCTGTGTACTCTGGGTGGAAACAGCCTACAGGTACAGTCCGCCCTGTCATATTTAGTTGGAATGTGACAGCCAGGACCACACTATGTCATCTCCTGTCATTCCTTCTTCTCCTGCTGCATGAGCCTGCTCTGTGGGATCTGCTGATGCCTTCCACACTTCTTCATGATGCAGCCATGAATCTCCCTCACGATCAGCTGGTGAGAGCAGCCCCTTGGGGCATACAAATGTTGCGCATATGATCGCCCACATTTTGGGACTTAGTAACAAAAATCATGTATGCATTATGTTGCGCTGCATTCTGCAGCATGTTGTGTGTTTGGGGGAACTGTTTGTGCCTGCAAGGCCTCATGGAAGCTTTACTTCTGCTGTTTCCTTTGCTGGCCTGCTACTCCAACATGGCCGCCCTCCCCTAAGCACTGGAGTGCCTGGGGTTTTGTCTTTCTGCCCTCCTGGATTGGCTGTTGCCCACTTTAATTCAGCCTATCAGAGGCCGGCAGCCTTGGCCAGCCCTCCCACCAAAGGTCCGATCCAGGCCCCGACTCAAAGGCATTTGCTTTCCTTCTTCTTCATTCCTTCTTCTCCTGCTGCCTGAGCCTGCTGCGTGGGATCTGCTGGTGCCTCCCTCACTTCTTCATGATGCCGCCACAAATCTCCCTCATGATCAGCTGGTGAGAGCAGCCACTTGGAGCATCCAAATGTCACGCATATGATTGCACACATTTTGGGACTTAATAACAAAAATCATGTATGCATTATGTTGCGCTGCATTCTGCAGCATGTTGTGTGTTTGGGGGAACTGTTTGTGCCGGCAAGGCCTCATGGAAGCTTTACTTCTGCACTGCTCCCTTTGCTGGCCTGCCACTCCAACATGGGCGCCCTCCCCTAAGCACTGGAGTGCCTGGGGCTTAGTCCTTCTGCCATCCTGGATTGGCTGTTGCCCACTTTAATTCAGCCAATCAGAAGCCGGCAGGCTTGGCCGGCCCTCCCTCCAAAGGCCTGATTCTAACGCCCCTGTCAGCTCCCTTTCCGCTACAGGTACGCAATGATTGTGAGTGCTTGTTTGTTGCTGATAGCCCCTGCAGGCCCCCTATGGTCGCCTGTGTGCTGAATGCCCCCCACCCCCCATGGTCGCCTCTGTGCTGAATGCCCCTCACTCCCCCTATGGTCGCCTGTGTGCTGAATGCCCCCCACCCCACCTATGGTCGCCTGTGTGCTTAATGCCCCCCCAATCCCCCTATGGTTGCCTGTGTGCTGAATGCCCTCCACCCCCCCTATGGTCGCCTGTGTGCTGAATGCCCCTTCACGCCCTCTATGGTTGTCTGTGTGCTGAATATGCTCCCTCCCGCAGCGCCATCCCAATCCCTGCTCCTATTAGCAACTCCCACAAACAAAAATAAAATCAATCCCTATGCATTGTATGCTGCTGCCACCCTTCAAGAAGGGGTTGTGCATCATGTCTGTGCCACCTATATTTACTTTTCTGCATTATATGCTGCCGCCGCCCTTCAAGGTGGAGTTGTGCATCATGCCTGTGCCACCTATATTGACTTTTCTGCATTGTATGCTGCTGCCTTTTCAAGATGGAGTTGTGTATCATGTCAGTGCCATCTATATTTACTTTTCTTTTTTCATCAAACATTTTATTGATTTTTCGTACACATTAAAGTAAACAGTACAACATCTGGAAAGGCTACATGGGGAGTTCTCTGAGACCACCATTTAACATCATTCAAAAAGAGAAACACAAAAAGGGTCACAAAAAGCAAAAGCAAACACCAGTGAAATACGCCAACACAGTGGTCTCTACACAGTTATTATGCATCCCCAACATCGCGCTGACTGGGCAGGTAAAAGACATGTTAACGGCATTCCTCCCATTTCTGCCAAATTTTATTTGCCTTTTCGGGGCAGCCTCTTGTGGTGTAGATTCTGTGCTCCATTGCAGCGCATATGTCTTTATCTGTGGCCCATTGCTCAAAACTGGGTGTCACTTCCGATCCACAGAGTTGCGCTATGTTCCTCTTAATTATCGCTGTGGTGGTGGACAGAAATAGTTTTTCGTATTGTGACAGCTCACTTTCATCCTCCACCCCTAACAACAAAAGCTTTGGTTCCCTGGGAACTGTTTTGCCCACAATCCTTGACAATTCGTTGCAGCATGCTTGCCAGTACTGTTGAATGTGATCACATTCCCATAGTATATGGAAGAAGGTGCTTTCTTCACGCTTGCAGCATAAGCAATGTGGGTCCGATACTTTGCCCCAGCGGAAGAGTGCTACTCTCGGGTAGCATGGAGGATTTTAAATTGGATGAGTCTGAGTATGGGTGAGATAGATATCTCGCGAGGATACATCAGAGCAGCTATCCAGTCTTCTGCTTGAATCACCCCCACATTTCACTCCCACTTCGCTTTCAGGCTTACCAGCTCGGTCGTGGCAAAGGAGGCGATTGCATTATACATTACCGAGGTGACTTTATGTTTAATTTGTTCGGAAACTATGTTGCGTTCCATCGGGGTGTATTCAGGCATGATGCTCATAGCAGTGTGGTGGGTTTGCAGTGCGTGACTTAACTGAGTGTAGTGGTACCCTTCTGTGGGCAGAAGAGAGAAGCGTGATGCCAACCCATCGAGCGGAATCAGTTTCCCCTCCTGTATTACATCCCCGATTTTTGCTATGCCATGCAACGGGCCATCTGGGGAGTTTGTTTATTTCTGGGAGGTTCCTATTATTCCATAGTGGTTGTATAGGTGTTAGTTTCTTCTCCCACCCCATGTATTTGTGTGTTTCCACCCAGATTCGTGGCATGTGCGTTAACATGGATGGGGGAGCCGCTTGGCCCAACTTGCAATATAGGTGTTCCAGGGGAGGTTTTGTAGGGTCGCCTGTGACTATCACTCTGATATGTGGTAGTGACGTGTCCCCATGCAGCATGTCGTTCACGACTGCCATTTTGCTGGCCCAGTAATATGTTTGTAATCTGGGAAGGCCAATGCCACCTTCCCATATCGATCTTTGGAGTGTGGCGAGTGCTATTCGTGAGTGCTCCCCACCCCATAGCAGTTTCCGGAGGATGCGGTCAATTTTGTGGAATTCGCGCCATGGAACATGCAGTGAGGCATTTTGCAATATATATAAGAAGCATGGGAGGGCCATCATCTTAAAGATAGCTGCTCTGCCTAGCACGGTAAGTGGTAGGGAGGCCCAATGATGGACGTCCTCTGCGATTCGTGCTGTGATCGGGTATAGGTTTATAGATACGTATTATTTTAGGTCTTTTGTGATTTGTATGCCAACGTATCTGAATTGCTTCAGTTCTATATGATAGGGACAGTTTGCTGGTACTGTTTCGCTCACCTTTCCCATCAGGAACACTATTTGCTTGGTCCAGTTAACACGTAAGATGCTAAAAGCTCCGTACCTCTCTAACAGGTGTGTCACAACGGGGCAGGAACTAATCGGGGCCTTTAAGTATATTAACAGGTTGTCCGCATATAATGAGACCTTATGCTACCAATAGTCCGCCCAACGAAAGTCACTCCATGTCTCTGTGTTTCGCAGTAGTACTGCGAGGGGTTCACTCTCTATGGCAAAGATCATGGCTGATAGGGGACAGCCCTGCCTTGTTCCCTTCCCTAGTGCAAAGGAGTCTGAATGCCAGCCATTCACTCTCGTCACAGCTGTTGGGAGTCTATAGAGGAGCTTTACCCATCTCATAAAGTAGGGACCAAAACCCATGCGATGCATTATTTCCCAGATCGCCTCCCAATACACTGAATTAAACGCCTTTTTGAAGTCAATGGCCAGTAGTGCCATAGGACTCCGAAGGTTGTCGGCTCTTTCCAGGGCCGAGTGTAGTCTATGTTTATTGATACTGGTCGATCTTTGTTGCATAGAGCCGCACTGATCCGGGTGGATTAAGGACGGGATGACCTGTTGTAATCGGTCAGCTAACACTTTCCCAAGGATCTTGGTTTCACTATTTATAAGGGAGATAGGCCTGTAGGAACTGCATTTGTCAGGAGGGTTGCCTGCTTTAGGTATTACTACTGTGGTGGCTTCCCTGAGGTCAGGTGTTAGGAGACCCTGATCTCTAACACTTTGCAACATGTGTAAAATATGAGGAGCTAGCTCTCCTGCACCTATTTTCTTCCACAGCTCCACAGGAAAGCCGTTCGGCCCTGGTGTCTTCCCTGATTGAAGTCCCAACATAGCTGCTATCACCTCTTCTTCAGTGATCTGTTTTTCAAGGCGGTTTTGTTCATCGGTGTTCAGGGTGGGAAGGGTGATTTCCGCTAGGATCGAGTTATCAATGGGGGATTCAGGCACCTTGTAAAGGTTGGCAGCGAAGCCCTCAGCTATTTCCTGATCTGTCACCAGAGGCTCCGAGTCTTCCGGACTGAGCTGCCTGACTTGGTTGTGTCCCTTGTCTCTCCGTTCCAGCCGAGCCAGCATCTTGCTGGCCTTGTCTCCAGTTTCGCACACCCTGGAACTCATCGCCATGTGCGCTTGTCTAGCACTGTCCAAGGCTATGTTTTGAAGCCGTTTCTGTGAGAGCAAAAGTGCCCGTTGTGTTTCGGGTAGGTCCTGGGTCAGGTGAGCCTCTTCTGAACATTGTACCCGCATTTCAGCCTCGTGCATCGTGGAGAGGTGTTCCTTTTTATGGGCAGTGGTCCAGGAAATAATTTCACCCCTCAACAGTCTTATACGCTTCCCATAATACTCCCGGGTCATCGACAGTCCCTGTGTTCATTTTGAAATATGATTTTGTGGCTGTCCGGATGCGTTCCTCTAGATCCGGGAAACCTAGGTAGTAGTTATTAAGTCACCACTGGGGAGGGGGTGTCAGCCTGGAGGTACTAAGTTCTAACATCATGGGGGGTTGATCTCCCCTCTGGGGAGCAGGAATGTCTTGTGCACTTTGTGTATATCTACCGATGGGATAAAGAAATAATTTAACCTTGAAAGCAAGGCATGTGCCCTAGAGTGGAAGGAATATTCTCTACTACTGGGGTGTAGGTCCCGCCAGGCATCCTGTAGTCCCACAGCGTCAGTGAAAGTGGCCAGTTTGGTACGTATGTTGGGGTTCCTGCCACGCAGATGTGTGCAATCCATTTCTACATTCATGACTTTGTTAAAGTCCCCTCCTATGACCATAATATCCGACGTGTCACTGCTGATCAGGGGTAAAATGTCTGCGAGCAGTGGGGCTAACAAGGCTGGTGGTGCGTAGATTGCTAGCATTGTTATGGATTGTTCCCACAATGTCCGTGTAATATATGCATATCTGCCACTTGTGCCCTGCGTGATGCTGGATAGAGGAAGAGGTAGTGTTTTGTGTATTAATATGAGCATGCGTGTGCTTTTCCCAGATTGTACGTTTCTCCATGCTTGTAAGACCCATCAATAACAAAACTAAAAAAAAAACATTGTACCCCCCACCCTACACTCCATCCAATCTGAAGCATCTGTCGCCCGAACAACAGGTATCAGCCGTCAAACGGACGACTTACATATAATACAACATTAACTTGTGCTGGTGCGCTTAGGCACCTGCTGCAGTGAAACTTAGCATGATCACACTCCTCCCAATCAGGATGGTCTTGGGAGTAGTGCTTTTCTCCTCTGGCGAGGAGAGGGGGGTGGAGAGGAGATGTTGCTCTCCTGTAGTTGCACTATGTTTAAATGTTTAGGACAAAATGCATCGGCAGGCGGTAGGCCACGCTATAAGACTCTACCTCCTGTCACTTACAGCTGTGTGCGAAAGGACTAGCTGGAGTCTATATTTGCAGTCAGTCCCCAATGTCTCTCAGTACGTCCTGCATCGGTACTTGTGGTGGTAACTGTTACTGTTCCGCTGGGGCCCTGGGATTTCTGTTCCTGCCGCTTCGAGCTGTCGACCAGTCGCTGTCAATGTGCTGCTCAGCCCATTGCCAAGCCTCCTTGGGATCGGTAAAGTGAACTGTAGGCCCTTTGTGATATATCTTCAGTTGGGCAGGGAAAAGCAGTCCGTATTTGACACCTTGCATTTGTAGCAGTTAAGCGGGTCAAATGATTTCCTGACCTTCTGCACCTCCTTCTTGTAGTCGGGGAAAAATGTGATCTTGGAGCCATTGAAAGTGATCGTTCCCTTGGCACGTGCTCGTTGGAGCAACGCATCGCGGTCCCTATAGTTGAGGATTTTCGCTATTACGGTGCGTGGCATAGCTCCGGGCACTGGTCTCCCCGTCCGCATGCAGTGTGCTCTTTCAATTGAGAAAAACTTTGAGAAGGCATCAGATCTGTGAGCCACTGCTCGAGAAAAGTTCCATGCAGGGGCCTTCTGTCTTTTTGGGTAGGCCAAGTATCCATATATTGTTGCGTCTCGATCTCCCTTCACCTTCCTCAACCCTTTCTTCCAGTGTCTTCACTTTGGTCGAGACACTGTTGAGTTGTTGCCGCAGGTTGAGCATTCCGTCCTCAGCGTCGGAGATGCGTTGGTCAGTCTCTCCCGTACACGCTGACAGCTTCTGCAGGTCATGGTGGAGGAGGGAGACGTCCATGCTTATCCCATCCATTTTTTGTTCCATTTAAGAGCGGGAGTCCGCTATCGCAGCCATAATATCTTTTATGGATAGTGTGTGTTCCGTTTCAGCTACCGTAGGAGACAGGCCTTGGGGATCGTGGGTCTGCGTTGTGGGTGTTGTGTACTGATCTATTCTGTTTTGTGTAGATCGTTTTCTCATGTTGTCCTTTCCCATGGTTGCTGCTAGTTTGCACTTGTTGGATCAGGGCGGTCAGGTGTGAGGCCTGTGGCTGTTGTTTTCCGGCATGGGTAATCTGGAATCAGGATGCCTTGGCCTCAGTTTGTGTGGTCTATGGTGTTCTTGGGTCTCCTGATCTCCCAGGTCTCGGAAACTCTCCGAAATGTGCTGGGTGATGGGGCTCTCACCCCGTGGTGCAAGCAGGCAATGAGCTGCTCAGAGTCGACCAATGACCTGTCTCTTCTCAGGCTGCTGCTTATTGCAAGCAAGTGTGATGCCTTGGTGGTGTGGTGGGATTCCGTATGCCTGGGTTCTGCTTTAGGATCTTGGGCTCTGTGACAGGCTGAAAATAATTCAGGTCGAGACAGGAGCTTCCTCGCACAGGCGACCGTCTCTAGTTGTTGCGGGAGGCAGATATGAGAGTCAGATGGGGCGTAGGGTCCACGATCCTCCACCCATCAGTGCAGAGTCTACGGACCACCTTGTGGATGGTATTTGCGAACGGTGTGTTACCAGTGAATGCCTCCTCCCCTACGTCCAGTATCCCCAGACACTGTAAGGTCACACCAACAGGGGTCCACCTGACACTGCGCCAGAGCCACCACCGCTGCACCTGCTGGTCTTTTCGTGGCCAGTGAGTGCTAGGCAGGAGATTCTCCTGTGTCTGTGCCGTGTGGTACCAGCACCAGGTGCCTTGTCTTCGGGGAACTCCAATGTGAGGTCCTTCTCTTCCTTCAGGATGTGCGTGATTGACGTGTTCTCCCGGTGCAGCATTACGGTGTCAACGCATAGAGTGTGTCCTCTGTCACGGAAACTCGCTCCAGACTCTCCAAGCCACACTGACCACTCTGTGCGGACGGCACAGCCGAGGTCCAGTTAGGATCCAGTCTAATGAAGAATGTACAGAAACCTCTACAGTCTCGGCTCTTTGATGGTTGTGTCGCAGACGTTTCATCTTGTGCAGTTTTCTCCTCATGGGTCGTGTAGATGCTAGTTGAGGTTGCGTGCCGGGTACTGGAGCTCTGTTTCAGAGTCAGCTATAGGAGCTCTCCAAGTGCAGGCCAGGCACTGCTACATTTGCGGGCTGTTCGAGGGCTATTCGAGTCCCGATGAGCCTATCTTTTGTGGAGCCTCTCCCCTTTGATACGCATATCACAGCCGTAGGGGAGTCATGCAGCCGTGATCCACCGCCCACCTCGAGTCTTCTTCTGGGATGGGTCAGAACATGGGGCCCCCGGGTATCGGAGGGTGCGAGCCTGGACCGGTGCCACAAGGGGTCAGGGAGGAGCACACACCGGGACTGTAAGCTGGGTGATCGATCGCCGTGTAGATTTTCTGGGATCCACGTTGTCTCATGGCACTCGATGGTGCGGCTAGTGACACCGTGCTCGGGTGAGCGTGTTATGAAGCCGCCGACGGGTGGGGTTCCATGCCTGCTTACAGTCCTGCGTGGATTTCCCTTACACTTCTTCAGTGTTGTCCTCACATGGTTTCGTGTGCTGCGCTCTTTAGACACAGGATTCTCCTGGCTCTCACTGAACGCCCGTCTTATCTTCCTGTCTCTGCAGTCGCCTTCTGGACAAAGGCGACTGGTATCAGGGTACACCTAAGTATTTTAGGCTGATGCCTCCCCACATGTCATATCGTGCCGGGTTCACTACCAGTGTGATCAGAGCCAGCAAGTTTCCCCAGTCCGAAAGGCCCCGAGCTGCATTATGCGCTGCTTGCAGCCATCTTGGGCGCACCGGCACCAGCTCCTCGCCGACTTCTACACGCCTCAGATTTGCACTTGCAGTCGCGGTTTTTGCCGATTTTCTGATCTGGTGCTGCCCTAGTGTGTCAGCTGTCAGTTAGTGTATTGAAAACATATGCCGGATTCAGGAATCAGGCGATAAGAGCAGGATGTTAGCTGCGACCACGGGAGCAGAGGAAGCTACCTATATTGACTTTTCTGTATTGTAGACTGCTGCCGCCTTTCCAGATGGGGTTGTACATCATGTCTATGCCATCTATATTGACTTTTCTGCATTGTATGCTGCTGCCGCCTTTCGAGATTCGGGTGTGTATCATGTCTGTGCCACCTATATTGCCTTCTCTGCATTGTATGCTGTTGCCGCCCCGTAAAAGGGGGTCAGGCAAACTGTATGACTTTGCTTGCACTCATGTAACCAAGATTTCTCACAAGCACTTATGTAACTAAGTAATCCTTCTTAACAGTGCCGTGATGCCCAAGGGCAGTTGTGCACTTTACAAAAGCAAATAAATAAATAAATAAATACATCTCCAGGAAGGGGTAGGACCAAACTTCCATGGTCAGTCTGCTTAACTAACAAAGGCTCCATGGACTCGCTGTGCTCTTTTTTTTAGGCCCTGCAGCTGGTGGCAGCGATTAACATACCAATAGGGGGTACTTCAGACAGGCCCTCATGGGGCCTGGCTGCAGATGTTAACAAAGGAGACAGGAAACCCAACAACATTTCATATGTAACTGTGCCAACATGAAGCCAGCTCCAGTCACTAGTATCAATGACGGTGAGCTGAATGTCAGGGACCCATTCATAAGGTAGGAGGATGTGGTTTTCAGGAGCCAGCAAGTCTGGTCTCGACACAGCTACAAGGGGGATCTGCCACTTTAGCAGGGACCATATAGAGAGGACCATTAACCTGAGAGACTCTTTGATCAACAACATACAGAAAGCTGGGTGGGACTTAGTATCACAAGGTAGTGTAACCAGAGGTCTTTCTGCTGAGAGGTTTCTGCCATTTTAGCACCTTGTTCCTGTTTTTACCCCCTTACATCGCTGTTGCAAAACACTCTGGTTATGACCCCATGCATACAGGAAATTGTTGGTAGGGACCCCAGGATTGGTTCTTTAAGGTAGGCTTAGCCTACACCAATCACTGTGGCCTGCTTGCTTTTAAAAGAGTGCTGAAGCCCCACTTTTGGCAGATCATCAAGAAGCAGCAAGAAGAAGTCATCCTTGGACCCTGGATGAGGATACAGTCTTCCTTACATCTTCCACAGGTGAAGGAAGGCCAGGACATCCAAAGAGGGAAGCAAGATCCCTTCCATAACCATCTCCCAGAGAACAGAGGGAGATACAAAATGTAGAGGACCATCCAGCAGCTCCAAAACCGGTACCCTGCAAGGTTCTGCAGAAAGCTTCCTTGATAGGAAGTGCCAGAAGGTATCTGAACCTACAATCAATGACAAGGCAGCTGCCTGCAACACACTACTCGGCTTTGGCCCGGCCTCCTTAAAGGACGACACAAGCTCATTGAAGAAGCTGGGAGAACTGCCTTGACGATTGTGCTTCGAGACCCCCAACCGGCCCAATGAGTCGGGGTTTGCTCACAAGCACTTTAAGACAAGATAGAGGCACCCGTGAGATGGATGGGGGTGCAGATTTATTACTTCAACACCAATCAATAAGGACAACTCAACGGTTTGGCAAAGGGAGTCCGTTTAATGACAAGTACAAAAAATGGGGAGTTATGAATATCAGCAATGGCGCGATCTTCCTTCTCACTTCAACTCCAATGAACTTCATAAAAATTATAGCATTTATATTGAAAACTCGTTATCATTGACGTGTAACACTCAAAAGTTGCAATGCAATTCTATTGGTTAGGAAAAGGTAACTTTAATATAGGTGCCATATCTGTATATGGTAACGGAGTGAGGGGATTGGGTAAACACTGTCAGGTGGGCATCTAAGCCCTTCCTCTAAAATGACTACTGCAGACGTCACTAAAAGTACGACGTTCTTTTGGTTCTACTGACTACAGGACCCTAGATTATTTGGTCCATGGTGATTGGGTTGGCACCAACTCCATGCATACTTTTCCACTTTGCTTAGCAGCACGGAGAATGGTCGGCCAGGTGCGAGGTGCCTTTAGTCACCCGGCCTTCCTCAGTCATTGTTACAATCAATCATCACTTTAGTAGCCATGTGTCAATTATTTCACTGTGGTTGGCCTCGAGAGGCAGCCTCTGTCTGGAAAAGTTCTGATATCTACACCTGGCTTTGTGCCATGCGTAGGTGTGAGCTCTCGTTTTCGTCCGGCTCGACTGGTCACGTGGGTCAGACACCGTGAATTTGCCTCTTTTCCATCAATTTGTGTATTTGATTCCCGTCTCACCCACCACCAGCCTTTGTCTTCTTATCTCGACCTGTCAGAGGCAGGATATTCTATTCTTAGTTTCAATTAAATGTAGCTACTGTTCGTATCTTCTATTGGTACGACCTTGGCTTTCCTGGCACGAGTTGCCTCTGCTGAGTTTCTTTTCAGCGGTCTCTTCTCGTTTTTGATAAATATGACGTTTTTCTCGTGTGGCCTTTAGTAACCTGGCTTGATTCTGCTTCTTGTGCAAAGTAGAAATGCACTTATAATAATGTGCTTCGTTTGAAGTAGATTATGTATAGTGGCGCTTGCCGCACTATCCTTCTACTAAGCATAGCAAGCCGCATTGTTTTCTTAGCTTTCTTGCGGTTCCAAGCATATGTACATGTGTAAACTGGTCAAATATCTTTGCCATGCTTACAGCTTAAACTTTTCACATTTGACATCGCCCTTTCACTTAGGTTCACGATATCCTTGTTCATTGCGTTTCATCTCTTTGCGTCATTCTCTGGTCGTCATCTCTTCTATATGTGAGTCAGTCCGGGTTCTCGTGACATCAACATTCGTCTTCCATTAAGACCTTTTTGGTTTCTTCAGGGACTGTACTGAGACAATCTCATTTTGTTTCATTTGTTGATATGGTTTTCTCAATGGATACCTTACTGTCCATGGTTTCCTTGGTATTGGTACTTAAATAGGTGCTGTTCTTCTAATAGGTACTGGATAGAGCCCTACCGCAGCTCTCTGCTGGTTTATTTGCTCATCATAGGTCACATATCTTGGTGTGAATGTTCCTGGTACTTCAAAATGGGCGATTGGAGTGCAGGCTTTATTTGGGACCTTCTCTACATGAGCATCTATTGACGTCCGCCTTAAAGGACATGTTCGAGCCAGTCGAGTTCCTCAATCTGCAACCGATGGCAATGCTGACCGTTTTTCAAGCCGTTGTCGCTTAAAGGCATGTGAGACGTCTCGACCAGTGCTTCAGAACCACTAATCAGCACGGAGATGATTTGTAGAGGAGTAGTAGGATGCATTATTCCTAACTCCCACCCCCTCACGGCCGTCATATTGGAACAGTAGGAGAAGAGCTCTGTATGGGACCCCATGTGTTGTAGAGTGTATGAGAGACGATATGCACTCAGACAGCCGTACCGAAGGTACCCTTGCACTAAAAGTATGGAAGGATGCCGTGTGGAAGGATGTCAGCACGCACAATTGGACATCATGGAGCGCTGAGTAAAACCTGATGAAGGCGTAAAAGCCATACTGAAACGATATGAAAATACTTAAGAGGGGCAATGTAACTGGAGTAACAAGAGGAACATGTATGAAATGATGAAGTAATCATGAAAGCAAAAGAAGACAAAGTAACTTGCTGACCAATAAGTGTAAATATGCAGCTACGCAATTTATAAATGACATATAGACGCTTGCTATAGAGGAGTATAAAACGTGGCTAGGAGGGCCATAATATAAAAATGGACACTGGTGCATGTCAAGATTCAATTCAGCTACCTCAGAAGCAGATCCGGGTTGAAGAGTCAGGAGACGCTGGAAGAATAGTTTTGTGTGCATAACAGAGAGGTGTCTTTGTTGGCTTGGGATCAAGGATGCTATTTTTAAGGAATGCAAAGCACAAAGGGAGGCAGACGGATAAGCCATGGACGAGACATATTACTCTTAGATTAAAGAAGAAGAAAATATCTGCAAGAGACAAGTATTGGACCTTCAAAAGTGTATATTTTCTATACAAGGCAGAGTGAGCAAGTCTCTAGAGGCCAAGAAGAGCAATGACACACAGAACAATGAAATCAAACAGCAGTAAATAAGAGGATGAAATGGATACATTCTCGGTCTCTGTACATGTGACACAGATGTCGAAAACAAGGCTATTCATTAAGCCTTGAATAAAGATTGTGATGTGCTCGAACTACCTTTTATGTTCCAGAACAGAGAGCAGGCTAGAAGGTCAACTACAGACGGGGATCTTTGGCTCATGGTCGACTGATGAGAGATGATGGACTAATTCGGAAAATGGCGAGTAATCTGATGTGATTCAAGCACCAGGGTTTTGTTTCGCTTACGTGCTGCTAGCCGAGCCGAAAGTCCAAGGTTATGATATGATATGGTATGATATGGCATTTGTAATGCGACTATACACAAGTGTTTCAAGGCGCGACGAGGTAAGGGAGGGGGAACAGAGGGAAGACAGAGACAACTATCTTACTAGGCCAGGTGTCATTGAGATCACGCAAGTGCATGGGAAGGGGAAGAGGAAAAGTGCTGGGGGTAAGGAGGGGACAGTGCAGTACATGGGATCATCAGTAAAAAGAAATAAATAGAATAAATAAAAACAATAAGTAAAAGTGCGGCTAGCTGGTGGCAAATGCAAGGGTAAGTTCAGACAGCAGGTGTCAGGTGCTTGTAGGGACATGCAGGGATACAGAAAACAGTCCCCCAGTGCGGGGGTAGCCAGTGAGTCAGTGCAGGTGTGCAACTGGCGGGGGAGGGGATCTGGGCCCGAGATTAGAGGGTGGCCAGGTAACCAGTGCAGTTTCAGCCAGGAGTTCAGCAGGGGAGATGAGGAGAGAAAGCAGAAGCAAAGAGAAAGGTTTTGAAAGGTTTTGAGGTGCTTCCGGAACCAGAGATGGTTCTCCTCAAGTTTCAGGGAGGCATGGAGGCTGATCCAACCAATCAGTGGGTGAGAATGCCAACCAGGGTCTATGGGGAAACCTGCTTTACAATGTTGCATGGACAAATCCGCTGCCATTTTGTTTGCTATTATCAGTATTATATGTATTTAGAGGTAGTTCAAGGCGTGCCTCACAGATAAGAGACAGCCAATGGTGTACTAACCCCTATGTATTATATAAGTCTCGGGAGGATATCTCAGGGGCAACGTGCTCACCTTGGAAGCAAGACGACACAGAGCACCACAGGTTCGATCACCAGGTCCACGCTTAGAAACCCCTAGGCATTAAGTGCGTTATAAATAACATATCATATCATAAGTAGATATGTTCTCCTAACCAATCCCTCCCGCTAATAAGTTTTATAGTTTGCCACGTAGGTTGATGTCATAGATGACACATATTGGGGTATAAGACCTCTGTGTAATCAAGTTTGTGTGTGAGTGTGCAGGCATCAGTCCGATGTCTTCCAGGTGATCCTGCTTTATTAAATTGAGAATGAAGGAGTATTTTGCCATATTCTTTGAGTGTGTCCAGTTATTTGGCCTGAGATCTTTATTGGTAATTCCATTTGCACAAGAGACGATTTAAGGTGCTAGAGCGCGGATTCCAGAACCGAGCCGCTGTGTAGGCCAGCTTGCAGCCGTTTGTCCAGCTTCGCTCACCGAACCGTCTTGCCACCTTATACTTGCAGATGATCCCGTCTCAAACTCTGTAACAGAAGACTGCAAAGCGCCCTGAAGCCGACTCAACCCTACTGAGCACCAAGAACACCTAGAGAGCGCAAGGTAAATTGTTGTTCTGTCCCCCTGGTCCTTCCCAGAAGGCCCCTAGAGATATATTAAGACCCTTTGCTTTCTTTGTGCTGAAGCCAAGAAACCTTAAACTGTTGTGGTTATTAATTGCCTTTTCGCTGTGTTGCAACTAACCAACGATCCACAACCTTTCACAGATAAGCCTGTCGTTCCCACCACGTTACCAAAATTGGAAAAGGAGGTTTATAATTTGCTTGTGATTCCAATATGTTCAGAACCCTTCTGGTGTACTAAAGGTGTGGGGCTGATTGATTGTTTAGAAACTGATATTCACCCTGGACCACTGGTACCCCAGAAGTGGATTTGTTACAGCAACCCTCCGTTTGCCCTCTCTCCATGCCGCAACATAACACTCTGTGCATTTAATTGTGTCCCTTTTATTGCACTTCCTTGTAATATAGTGCTACATTGCTTCAAAGATAGGTTAGAGCTATATATAGATAAGCACATATGTACATGCACGTACAGTACCAGGAAGTGCACCCTGGCTGACCATTCTGCTTACTATTCTACTCCCTATACTGTAGAATAGTCAATGTCTTACTGGCTGTAAGTGTATGTCAGTGTTTATTGTACCTACATGCTCTGGAGTTGTCTTAAAGCAGCATTTAGTGTCATGCAAAACAAGTATTGGCAAAGCCAACGGGTTTTGGCTTTTGTGTAGCCATGGGAAAAGTATTTGCCAGACAGTGCCATAAAGAGACTGCCAGGCCATAAAATGGCAACAGCTGGCAAATGGTACGAGTGCTCTGGCATGTGTTAGCAATGCCTAGCAAATACCCATCTGATAGCTATAAACAAGCCAAAACGTGTGGCTTTGTCAACTCCTTGTTAAAGCTAACTCAAAGAGATCCCAGGATACTTTGTTTTGGGAGGGCAGTGGTACTTTCTGGGTGCGGATGGCCTTAAGGATTAACATAACAATGGGCACTCAGTGGGTGGGTAAAATACCAGACAACACCCACAAACTGTGTATCCCTGCTCGTTTGCCACTCCCAATTGACTGTACTCGAATGCAATCGTTTCGGTGTATTGGTGGTGCCACTTAATGGCCAAAACTGAAATGTAGTGCTTCGATGCAAACAAGTGTCATTTGGGGCTGTCTGGCTGTCTCAACTGCCACGTGTTTATGATGAGCAATGGTCCTGGGCAAACTATGCTGAGTCAGTGCTACTGGCATAGAGTGCCCAGGCCCCCTGCTATGCCTCTGTATAGCCCAGCTTGGAAAGCAAAGGCGCGTGCGCCCCTGTTGAGATGTATTTAAACCCCATTCCGAGGCGTGATGTGAAGCCTGACCCGCCTGCCGCTGGGTTCACCCGGCAGAGCGCGCCTCTGTGTTTCCGACAAATTGTTCTTTTAATAAAACACGCGGGGTCATTTCGATCGGCCGATCCCGCCAAACGTGATTTACGGTCCCTCCCTCCTGCTCCCCTGAATGGGGGCGAGGGCCGCTCCCCGGCGCTGGAACGCGGCGCTCACCTTGCTTGATTAAGGCGCTGATTGGGGCGTCCTTTGGAGCCGAAACTTCGCCTCTCTCCGTCTTAATTACATTTCAGAAAGCGGAGACTCTGGCCCTCGGAGCGGCGGAGGCGCTTTAAGTCCTCCGCAGGCCTCATTTACGGCAGTTAGGCTGCAAATTGCCGCCGTCCTTCTTGGCCCCTGTCTGGATACAGGGCGGTCTGTGATTCCCCACACTGCCTGGAATTATGTATGCATCGAGGGGTCTGTGCAGCCTGCTAGCATTGGAAGTCAGGCCGGTCGCACGTTCTGCCGCAAAGTGAGCACTTTGACGCTTCTGGGACGACCCTTCCTCTTCTCTGCTTTTCTAATTACGCGAATCTGTTCCAGCACCTTCCACCCCTAGAAAGAAATCCATCTGATATTGGAGTTGGCTGCTCCCAAACCTTTCAGGTCAATACCCCAGCTGTGATACCATGTATTTTGCCATCGGGAGATAACGTTTAATTGTAGAAGGTTTATAGATCAGAGGCCTTCCTTCTAATTCTCCTGGTCACAGTTGCGTAGAGGTGGTAATCGCTTGCTTACATCGCTTCAATGACGTCACCATAACTTCCTCACACTTTACGCAGCCCAGGCCCATACCTTGCCTTGGCCTTTATCTGACGCTGACTGTCAGTTCCCCTGATTGTTAACCCACACTGGCCTTTACCTGACCATAACCTTTACATCACCCTGGCCCTTACCTTGCCCTGGCCTTCACCTCTCACTGACCTTTACCTAGCTTCAACTTTTACCTTATCCAGACCTATACCTTACCTAGACCTTTAATTGTTACTGGCCTTTACCTTGCACCAACCTTTATCTCACCCTGACCTTTAACTCGCCCCATCCTTTACCTTGCCCTGTCCTTTACCTTGCACCAACCTTTATCTCACCCTGGCCTTAAACTCGCCCCATCCTTTACCTAGGCCGGACCTTTACTGTGCTTTGCCTTTGACCTTATCCAGACCTATACCTTACCTGGACCTTTAATTGTTACTGGCCTTTACCTTGCTCTGGCCTTTACCTTGCACAAGTCTTTATCTCACCCTGACCTTTAACTCGCCCCATCCTTTACCTTGCCCTGCTCTTTACCTTGCACAAGCCTTTATCCCACCTTTAACTCGCCTCGTCCTTTACCTTGCTCTGGCCTTTACCTTGCACCAACCTTTATCTCACCCTGACCTTTAACTCGCCCCATCCTTTACCTTGCTCTGGCCTTTACCTTGCACCAACCTTTATCTCACCCTGACCTTTAACTCGCCCCATCCTTTACCTTGCTCTGGCCTTTACCTTGCACCAACCTTTATCTCACCCTGACCTTTAACTCGCCCCATCCTTTACCTTGCCCTGTCCTTTACCTTGCACCAACCTTTATCTCACCCTGATCTTTAACTCGACCCATCCTTTACCTTGCCCTGTCCTTTACCTTGCACACGTCTTTATCTCATCCTGACCCATAACTCACCCCATCCTTTTCCTTGCCCTGCCCTTTACCTTGCGCAAGCCTTTATCTCACCTTTAACTCGCCCCATCCTTTACCTTTCTCTGGCCTTACCTTGCACCAACCTTTATCTCACCCTGACCTTTAACTCACCCCATCTTTTACCTTGCCCTGTCCCTTACCTTGCACCAGCCTTTATCTCACCCTGACCTTTAACTCGCCCCATCCTTTGCCTTGCTCTAGCCTTTACCTCACTCTGACCTTTACCCTGGTCTGGCCTTTACCTCGCACCAGCCATTATTTCCCCCTCACGTTTAACTCGCCCCATCCTTTACCTTGTCCTGGTCTTTACCTTGCCCTGGCCTTTAATTTTGACAGGTCTTTACCTCAATCTGACCTTTAGCTTGCTCTGGCCTTTACCTTTAACCAGCCTTTATCTCACCCTGACCTTTAACTCGCCCATCCTTTACCTTGCCCAGACTGCTTACCTCATTTTAGCCTTTACCTCTCCCTGTTACCTTGGCCTGGCGTTTGCTTTTTCGTGACCTTTAACTCGCACCATGCTTTACCTTGCCCTGTCCTTTACCTTGCACCAGCCTTTCTCTCATCCTAACCTTTAACTCACCCCATACCTTGCATAAGCCTTTCTCTCACCCTGACCTCTAACTCACCCCATACCTTGCATAAGCCTTTATCTCACTCTGACCTTTAACTCGCCCCATCATTTTCCTTGTCCTGGCCTTTACCTTGTACAAGTCTTTATCTCACTGTCACCTTTAACTTGCAACATCCTTACCTTGCCCTGGCCTTACCTTGCCCTGGCCTTACCTTGCCCTGGCCTTACCTTGGCCTGACCTTACCTTGCCCTGGCCTTACCTTGGCCTGACCCTACCTTGCCCTGGCCTTACCTTGGCCTGACCTTACCTTGCCCTGGCCTTACCTTGCCCTGGCCTTACCTTGCCTGGCCTTACCTTGCCTGGCCTTACCTTGCCCTGGCCTTACCTTGGCCTGACTGTTTACATCACATTGGTCTTCACCACGTCCTAACTGAACCCTGGCCTGGTCATTGCATTTTACTGACCTATATCTCACCCTCGCCTTTACCCCGCCTCGCCTTTAGCACCCACTGTCCTTTACCTCACCCTGATTTTTACCCTGACCCATAGCTCTCCCTACTTTCTTACCTGGCTCTGTCCTTGACCTTGCCCTGTCCTTTACCTCACTACTGATTTTTGCCTAGGCCTGACCTTAATCTACGCTTTGCTTGACTTTTAGCTAACCATGGACTTTACTTCCCCCTAACCTTTACCTCTACCTAACCTGTACCTCATCCTGGCCATTACTTCACCCTGACCTTTACCTTGCACTGGCCATTACTTTGCCCTGACCTTTACCTCACCCTGATTATTATTACCTCATCCTGGCCTTTACCTTTCACCAACCTTTACCTTGCTACAGGGCTTTACCTGACCCGTACCGTTAACTCACCCTATTCTCTACCTCACACTGACCTTTACCTCACTCGGGCCTTTATCTCGCCCTGGCCATTACCATGCCCTGGCCTTTACATCGCCCTGGCTTTACCTCACCCTGAGTTTTACCTCATTCTGGCCTTTCTGTTGCACTGACCTTTAGCTTGCCCTCACCTTTACTTAGGCCTGACTTTTAGCTAGCCCTCGCCATTAATGTATTGTTATTGCTGTTCTTATCAGTTGTTCATACTACGTCAGCTCACCACCATAGTAGCCGCAAAGTGCATGCACCTCGTCCGAGTTAAGGTGCAGGATGTCCCGCCGGGGGCAGCTGGACCTTCCTCTGCTTGGGGTGCATTGGCCGGAGCCGGATGTGCAGACGTGCACGCCGATGCGGAGCGTGAGAATGCACGTAAGCGCAGGATCCATTGGCGGAGATTTCTGTATATGAAATATATATGTATAGTCTGGATGCAGGAGGGGCCCAAGGTGGCCTCGGACTATCCTAAGGTATTGTGGGCATGGCCGAGCAGGGTCCTCCGCAAAAGGTCTAGATGAGTTGCCCAAGGCTCAGGACAAATGTCCTTGTACCCAGTGATGGTAACGAAAAAAGAACAACACATATAATTTTTAACGAACACAAAATACCAAAAAACACTGAATCTTGGGTAAAAATATGTATGGGGGTGGGGTAAAGAATTAAAATAGGGAGGGAGGGGCTTGAGGTGGGTTTGTAAAACGAGAGAAACAGGGAGTTTGGAGGGACCCCCCCCAATAAATACAAAATTAAAATGTGGTATTTCTTCATTATTTTAGGTACTTTAATGACGTTTTTGTTAATATTTTTGTTGTTAAAATCACATGGAACCCAATGTCCCAAGCATAATTGTTGCTTATGGGGGTGGGAGGGGGGGTACTGGCAGTTAAAGGGGGGGGGAGGCTGATCCACATGTGCAGAGAGCAGAAGAGCTCACGCAGTAGCAATTGGGAGCATTTGTTTTGTGTGTCTTTTTGATATTTCATTAAATTTGTGAAATTATTATAGTGTATTGTGCTTGTTTATGCAGACTTTGCCCAGACCTTTACCTCCCTCTGACCTTTACCTTGGCCTGGCCATTAATTGGGCTCGGCCTTTCCCTCTCACTGACCTTTACATTGCCCTGGCCATTACCTTGTCCTGGCCTTTACCTCATCCTGGCCTTTACCTCGTCCTGGCCTTTGTCTCACCCTGGCCATAACCTCACCCTGGCCTTTACCTTGCCCTGGCCTTTACCTCACCCTCACCTTTACCTCATCCTGGCCATTGCCTCCCCTGGCCTTTACCCTGCCCTGGCCTTTACCTCGTCCTGGTCTTTACCTTGCAAAATACCTTTATCTCTCACTTGTCTTTACCTCACTCTGACCTTTACTTTGGCCTGGCCGTTAATTGGGCATGGCCTTTACCCCTCGCTGACCTTTACATTGCTCAAGCCTTTATCTGATCCTGACCTTTAACTCACCCTGGCCTTTACTTCACTCTTGCCTTTAACTTGCCCTGGCCTTTACCTCGTCCTGGCCTTTACCCCGTCTTGGCCTGTACTTCATCCTGGCCTTTACCTAGCCTTGACCTTTACCTCGTTTTGGACTTGTCCTGTCCTTTATCTTGCCCTATCCTCTACCTTACCCTGGCCATTACCTCACCCTGACCTTTACCATGTCCTGATCTTGACCTTATCCTGTCCTTTATCTTACCCTGTCCTTTACCTCACCCTGTCCTTTACCATGCTATGCCCTTAAATTGGTCCTGACCTTTAACTCGCCCTGCACTTTACCTCACCCTGGCCTCTACCTCGTCCTGGCCTTGCCTTGCAATTACCTTTATCCCTCCCTTGCCTTTACCCCACCCTGACCTTTACCGTGTCCTGACCTTTACCTTGTCCTGTTGTTTACTTCTCCCTATCCTCTACCTCACTCTGGTGTTTACCTCACCTCACCCTGGACTTTAACTCACCCTAGCCATTGCTGGGCCATGCCCTTTAATCGGTCTTGGCTTTTTTCTCCCTGGTATTTACCTCACCTTTACCTCTACACCTCTACCTGGCCTGCAATTACCGTTATCTCTCCCTTGCCTTTACCTCACCCTTACCATTACAGTGTCCTGACTTTTACCTTGCCCTGGCCTTTACCTCACCCTAGCCTTTACCTCGCCATGTCTTTTACTTTGCCCTCGACTTTATCTCACCCTGCCTTTACCTCATCCTGGCCTTTACCGTGCCATGGCCTTCATTCGGTCTTGTCCTTTTCCTTGCCCTTGCCTTTACCTCACCGTGGTCGTTACCTCGCCCTGGCCTTTACCTCACCCTGGCTATTACCTCATTGTGGCCTTTACCTTGCCCTGACCTTTGCCTCGTCCTGGCTTTCACCTTGCAACAACCTTTATCTGTCCTTTGCCTTTACCTCACCCTGACCTTTACTGTGTCTTGACCTTTACCTCGTCCTGCCCTTCATCTTTCCCTATTCTCTAACCTCACCCTGGTGTTTACCTCGCCCTGGCCATTGCCTCACCCTGGCCTTTACCTCACCCTGGCCTTTACCTCACCCTGGCCTTTACCATGCCATGGCCTTTAATCAGTCTTGGCCTTTACTTTGCCCTATCCTCTACTTCACCCTGGTGTTTACCTCACCCTGGCCATTACCTCACCCTGGCCGTTACCTCACCTGGGCCTTTACCACACCCTGGCCATTACCTCACCCGGGCCTTTACCTCACCCTCAGCTTTACCTTACCCTGGCCTATAGTAGGAGGAAGTACGTGGGCTAAAGCCCAGCCAGTGTCAATTCGATTTCGACCTACGGAAGGACGAACCGTTATGATGGCTAAAGGCTGGAGCTGGGAGTGGATGAGGGAGGGGCCATTGGCGGCGCAAGAGTGGGAAGACAGCCGATAGATGCGTGGGTGCAAGGTTTGGAGCACACCCCGTATTCCCTTGGAAATGTCAACCACGTTGAGTGTCCGCTAAGCCTGGTCTATTCTAATAACTGAAGGCCTCTTGGTGGCCATTGTCATGCAGATTGGTGTAATGTTCGCTGCTGTTTAAGGCAGAAAGCTTTTGTTCGGCGGCCTTTGCCGTTTCAATGCAAGCCGGCACTTATCTCTCCCTTTGCAAAGGCATCCGCCACACCAGGCCTTTTTTTTTGATGGGGGAGCGTCAAACGCAGCCGCATCAGAACGGGGGGTTTGCGCGCCTTTGATTTTTGCAGCTTTGAAAAGCATGGGTCGGCCTTCTGTAAGTTATCAAAAGCGGGATGAAAATCCACACGTCGTAGGCAACGAAGGAGGCTGGAGTTCCGGGAAATTCCATGCAATATATTAAACCCAGCCATAGTGTCAGGAGAAAAGGGACTGAAAAGGGCCCGAAGAGGCAGAGCTCCACACAGAAGGGCAATTCTGTTGAGTGTGAGAGACTCTTGTCAGTCATTTGAAAATATTTGCATATCCAGCGCCAATTCGCTGAGCTAGGAGGGCAAAGTGTGAACCTATCGTATTCTTTATTTTTATTGGATTTGCATATCATTGAAATGCCTAAGCACTTCACAGATTATTTTTTTTTAAACATGGTACCATATGTACGCATTAGCCAAATGAACAAATAAGGTTGAGAGAAGATACTCTTTGAGTCGAGATTCAAAGTGCGAACACGCGCAAAGAGAAGGATGATGGAGAGGAAGAGCACTGCAGTGCTTTGGAGCGAGAGGGGAAAAAGTATGAAAGTGGGAAGGAAGCACCTGGCGGCGAGGAACAACCAAGATCGAAAGAGATTGGCAGCGAAGAAAGCGAGAATGAAAGGAGACTAGAGATGAGAGGTAGGGAAGGGCTAGACCATGGAGACATTTGAAAACCATACATAGAAAGTTGAATAGGAGAGAGGCCTTGAAGGAAAGCCAATGAAGCGAGTGCTGGGACGTGGAGATGTAGTTGCGAGGAGTGGAGGGCAGAGAACACAAATAGAAGAGTGATAAACTGAACAAAGGGGGGCAAGTTGATAGGCAGGGAGACCAAGAAGTAGGCAAGACGAGTAGAATAAACGGGAAAGAACTAAAGAGGAGATGCAAAGTTTCGATGCGTGAAAAGTTAGAAACCGACTTGCTTTCTGGATATTGAAAAGTTGGAAATGCCATCAATTGCAGATATAGAGTTATGGAAAGAGAAGGAGAGAGAGTAGTCGAAGAAAATCCAGAGATTATGGGCAGAAGTGGAAATAGAAAAGGAGGTTGGGCGACAAAGACTGGGGGGACAGTAGAAGCGCAGAAGAAAAGAACCTCGGTTTTGGAAGGATTGAGGTGTAAATAGTGAGAGGACATCCAAGACTGAATGGAAAGGAGGCAAGCCAACAAAGAAGAATGAATAGAATCATAGAAGGAAGAAAAGGATAAATAAAATCTGAGATTCATCAGCACAGAGATGATAAAAGAAACCAAAGAAAGAGGTAATACATCCAACACAAGCGGTGTTAAGAGAAAAAGAAGAGGCCCGAAAACCGGTCTCTGCGGCACAACATGAGAAAGAGGAAAAATTGGCACAGCTCATGAGATAAGCCCAAGAGATACGAATGAAGCCAATTAAAGGAATAGTTCATTCAGAAACATTATTGGCCCCAAAAAGATGGCCAATAATAAAACATATATTTAAAATATATATATATTTTTTTGTGTCTATGTAAAGTTTCGAGCAAATGAAGCTGAAACTTTAAAATTGCAAGCACTAGGGGGCATCCATTTTGTGAAATGGATGCCGCCTGTGCTTGCGTTTGCGGCACTAATGAAGCAAAAGCCAGCCAGCTGTAGTAAACAAAAGCTACCACTGGGTGGCTTTTGCTTCATTGGTGCCGGACGTGGAGGACGGGGACCGGAGACTACAGGCAGGAAAGCTGCAGCTGCATCTCGGTAAGTGCTATTTTTTTACAAAAAAGAAGCATTAGCTGTGTTTTTTTTCCTACGTTTTCCGGGCTGGAGGAGCCCGGAAAACTTCGAAATGAAACCGCAGCTTTTTAAACATTGTATTTATGTTTGCATTAGCTTCAGCTTGGAGCCCAATGGGCTCCAAGCTGAAGCTACCGCAAGCATAAATACAACGTTGTTGTGTTTCAAAAATGCTTCAGTTTTTCTTTCTAAGTTTCTCAGGCTCCTCCGAGCCAGAGGAGCCTGAGAAACTTAGAAAGAAAAACCGAAGCGTTTTTGAAACACAACCGTGTTGTGTTTGTGCCTGCCGTGGCTATCACTTTGGGTCTCCAGTGCTCCCCCGGGGGAGCACCGGAGACCCAAAGTGAAAGCCAAGGCAGGCACAAACACAACATGGTTGTGTTTCCATGCCGCAGTGTTTCTGTTTACAGCAGCTTTCACTTTGGAGCTCTCGGGCTCCCTCCATGGAGCCCGAGAGCTCCAAAGTGAAATCCGCTGCAGGCAGAAACACAACGTGGGTGTTTAGAAATGCCGCAGTGTTTCTGCTAATAGCAGCTTTCACTCTGGGGCTCTCGGGCTCCCGGGGAGCCGATAGCTCCAAAGTGAAAGCTGCTACAGAAGTTTGAGCTTCATTTGCTCGAAACTTTACATAGACACTGTAACGCTCACCTGGTATCTACGGGGACGTCACTCAGCCTGTTCTGACCTCTTACAACCTCGAACCCTTCCCTGGAGTCTACACGACTGGAGACTGGGCCTGAAACACAGGATTGGTAGAGTTTAACTCCCTATTGGCTCTGTGTGCTTGAACCCCTTGTTCCCCGGGGTCCAACCCTTCCCATTGATCCACAGCTCACCTTGTTTTCTTGGAAAGTGTGCTCTCCGTCCTGCTTTCAGCACATGGGCGAGTTGATTGATGCGGGCTCGTTGCTGCCTAGTTACTTCACTGGCAAGAGTCTGACAGGTAAGTATAATGAGTCTTTTGAACAGTTCTCTAGCTTCGTTCCTTTCCTTCCTTAGATGATGGCCGGCATCCGGGGATGGTGACCTGCTGCTGAGATGAGTAGCGCTGAAGGTGAATGAGAGAGCGATGCACGATACAACCCTTTCGTATTTGTATTGAACTGAGTTCTTTTTCTGTGTCTTTTAGGTGCCGTGACGTTTTCAGCGTGGATGCCGGTTATGAAGAAGAAATGCGGTGAGTAAGCGCGGTATGCTGCGCCTCTAGATGTTTCCACGCTAACCTGGGTGTCTTTTCCCTCTTGCAGATGGATGAGAAATTCCAGAGACAGAGTTCCCCCAGAGCGGCAGGGATTCAGGTAAGCGTTTGAAGCTAGCACAGTCTTTAAAAATAAGCGAAGATTTGCTGAATGCTTACTAATGCCTTTTTTTCTGTTCTTTCCCTTTCCCTTAGGAAGCGGCGTGCCGGAATGGGAATGACACCGCCAAAGATGCCTGCAAAACAGAAGAAGCGATGAATGATGGGCAGAAGCACCGCAAGGTAAGGCTGTTCTGTTCCTAACGGTGTTCTTGTTCTTGCAGGAGCTGAGCGCAGAAGAAAGATGCAGGCTTACTGGAGACTGATCCGAGCACGGTGAGTGTCACGCTGCAGAAAACACAAAGCATGTTTCTCAGCCTGGGCGTGGCTTAAATAGTCTCTGGGTCTCCCAGGTGTCTCTGGGCTGAACCACACCCAAAAGACTAGACTGCACATGCAGTTCTGGGAACCCGAAATATGTGGGGGCATCCATCTGGTCCCCATCAATGCACTACAAGTCCAATCCCCAATGTTATCCTATGGGAGTGAGTGAGTCTGGTGCCACAAGTCCCAAGTCTGACTCCAAGTGGGTCTTTGGAGGGATGGAGAGGCCCTTGAGGGCCATGTAGGTGATCGTGGCCTGGCTCCAGCCTGACATCTTGGAGCGGCTGGGGACATGAGGCGGCCAGGAATCATGACAAGCACTCCCCCCCAAGGCCCCTCTCAAGGGGCGCTTTCTGTCTGGTCCTGGTTGTTTGGAATGGTTTGATGGAATCGTCTAGCAAGCGAGGTGCATGGATGTACTCACAAGGCTCCCATGTCCTGTCTTGTGGACCATACCCCTTCCAGATCTAACTAAGTAGTATAATTTGGATCTGACGTACTTTGAATCCATGATGTCCTTGACTTCGAATTCTAGGCTCCCCGGAGACTACTACTGGTCGCGCGGTGGCGTTGCTACCCGGGTCCCAGAATTGACAGGTTTAAGGAGAAACACGTGGAACACAGGATGATCTGCAAGTGTTGACGGCCAAAGCTAGTCTGACCGCCACAGGATTTATCACGGAGGGGTGACAGTGGAATGCGACCCAGGTATCTTGCGACGGAAAGTTCGGGCTTCCTTTTATGGACACGTGTTTAGACGCCAGCAGACTTTGTCTCCACTTGGTAGTTGGGGGCCTTTGCTCGGTGTGATCAGCAAACTTCTTTGGCCAATTCTTTAGCTTGAAGTAGGTGTTCAGCTGCCCTTTTAAAGGTTTGAGAAATGGTCGTGTGCAAGGTTTTGACTGCTGGCATTTCCAGGGTTGTAGGAACGTCCAACTCAGAGTACGTTGTGCCTGCCATAACATGGTATAAAAGGGTGTCTGCCCCAGTGCTGGTGTGTAGGGAATTATTATAAGCATATTCAGCTATCCATAAAGAGGTCGAACCAGCTTCCCTTCAGCTTGGTGTAACATACAACGCAGATACTGCTTGAGGCGTCTGATTGTCCTCTCAGTTTGACCATCCATTTGGGGATGGTGACTGGGTGGATAGCCGGATGTCGATATGGGCCATAGAGCAGCATTTTCTTCCAGAAGTTAGATACGAATTGAGTACCTCGGTCTGAGACTAAAACTGAAGGAAACCATGGAGCCGTACGATGCCTTCAAGAATACCTTTGCCAGAGTGAAGCATTTTGGGAAGCCCCTTAAGAGGAATTAAATGTGCCATTTTTTGAAAATAGGTCCACGACACAAGAATAGTGTTAAAACCTTGACTGGGTGGTAAGTCAGTAATAAAATTGAGGACAACGTGTGCCAGGGGTGCTGGTGGGATTTCCAATGGTTGTAATAGCCAGCCAGTTTCTGCTTGAATGACTTGTTTTGAGCCCACACTCCACAAGATAGGATGAATTGGATAATATCTTTACGACACGTGGGCCACCAATTTCGTTTTACCTTGGCTAGGGTTTTTAGCATTCCGGGGTGGCCCTCGATCAAGGAATCATGATAACCGGGACATGACTTGTTCTCGTAGTTCTTGGTTTAGGTAAGAATAAACGATTCCTGAAGTAGGGCAACTGATCTTTTATCATGTAATGTTCTCCTTGTGCACTCCACGCTTGTAATTGCTCCGGACTCATCAGGTTTTGGATTTCTTCATGTAATTCTTTCTGAGTTATGGTTGCTGTGATTCCTAGGAGCTTGTCACTGGGATGATTGCTTATTGGGTCAGGAGTCTGATACCCTTGCTCTTCCACCCCATTACGGGAAAGGGCATCGGCCTTCCCGTTTTTCACCCCTGGTCGAAATGTAATCACGTAGTCATATTCAGCAAAAAAAAAGAGCCCAACGATAGTTGTCGTGAGGATTGGGACTTTGCCGTTTTTAGGTACTGGAGGTTCCGAGGTGGTCAGTTATTACAGTGATTGTGTGTCTGTGCGCCCAAGAGGTAGTGCCGCATGCCTTAAAGGCTGACTTAAGGCCAGGAGTTCTTTTGTCTGTGATAGCGTAATTGAGTTCAGGAGGGTGTGAATTTACGCAACCAGAAAGCAACAGGGTGTAACTGGCCCGCTTTCGGTGGTCCTTTTGTGAGAGGACGGCTCCCATTAGCCATGTTTGAGGTGTCCGTTCCACCAGGTATGGGGATCAGGGCGAGAGGGTGGCGTAAAGATTGGGGCAGATGTGATTCTTGCTTTGAGTTCCTGGAAAGCTTCCTCGGCTTCTGTTGTCCACTGGAACCTTTTGTTGCTTTTCCTTTAGCAATGACGTGATGGCGATTCACGATTTGCAAAAATCCTGGGATGGAACCGGCGGTAGAAGTTTTGCAAAACCCAGCATACTTTGAACCCTCTTGAATGAATTTGGGAATGGCTAGTTCAGGATAGCATCTACCTTGTGTACATCCATTCGGATTCCATTCGGGCTGAGAATAAAGTACAGGAATTCCACCTCAGAGACGTGGAATGAGCACTTTCGAGCTGGTGTAGAGCTGGTGTTACAGAGTTTCTCCAATACGGATCGGACGTGTTTAACGTGGTCCTGCTTTGATGCGAATATACTAGAATATCGTTGATGTTACACTAGACCACAGACATCAATCAATTCCCGTAGACATCGTTCATGAAGTATTGAAATGCTGCAGGCATGTTGCAAAGGCCAAAGGGCATTACTTGATATTGTACAAGCCGTATTTGGTGCGAAAAGCAGTTTCCATTCGTCCTCCTGTTTTACGCGAACAAGGTGATATGCCCCCCTCAGGTCTAGTTTGTTGTTGATTTGGGCATCTTTGACTTGATCAAGCAATTCAGGGATCAGTGGCAGGGGGTAGCGGTTATTTACTGTAATCTGGTTCAGTGCGCGATAGTCGATGCACATTCTCAAGTCCCCCTCCTTTTTCGGTACAAAGAATAGAGGACTGGCTGCTGGAGACTTTGAAGGTCGGATGAACCTGTTGGCCAGGTATTGGTCAGGATAGGCCTTCAGGTGCTGGTTTTCTGGTTCCGTGAGTGCGTAAATTCACCCACAAGGGATTTGTGGGCCGGGTATCAGGTCGATTTGGCAATCGTATGGTCTATGCGGTGGCAGGGCATTAGCCTGTTCTTTCTGAAAGACATCTTGAAAGTCCTGTTATTCACCTGGTAGGGTACCGATTGCCACAGTCGCAAGCATGGAGGTTCTGGTGTCTATTGGTTGTTTCTCTTGGCGATAACATGTGTGGGCGCAAGTCTCGGGAAAGACCAATTCTTTTGCTCGCAAATCGATTCGAGGATTGTGAGCTACCAACCATGGCATTCCCAAAATCAACGGAACTGTGGTTCCTTAATGAGGTCAAAAACGATAGATTCTTGGTGTCCATTCCATCCTGGCACAGAAGGGTTAAAGCTGCAGTGCATTGGGATACTGGACCAGAAGCTATTTCTGTGCCGTCGACAGTGTTAACAGTGTCGGTGGTTGATTTAGGGCGTAACGGAAGCCCCATCTTTGCCACAAGATCCTGGTCGATGTAATTCCCAATGGCTCCACTGTCAATGTACTTTCTTACTGCGTGCATCCGAGATGGTTGTTGGTGATTGATCAAGGCCACAGATAGTGCAAAATGGGAGGTCTGTTGTTCACTTTCTTCGCTCGACAAGTGGACCCCTACACTTGCGGGCTGGGGAGTTTTCCGATTCCTTGATGGTATCTTCCTTGTCCGTGGCCCCTACCGTCCTCCTTGGTGGCTTCACAGGGTACTCTTTAAGGTAATTACCTGACCATCCACAGTACAGACATAACTGCTGCGGTCTCCTTTTATCCCTTTCCGCTTTATTCAAGGGCAAACTCACCCCCCCGATTTGCATTGGGTCTCCTGAACCTTCCGTTGTGCGGGCAATATTGTCCTTTGAACGCACATACATAGGGCAAGGGTCCAGTCAGGTTCGATCTGCTCTTCGGTCCTGCAACCTATGATCCAGTTGAATAACAAGGTCAATGAATTCTGAGCAGTCTTTCGGGGCATTCACTACTTGTGCGAGAACATCCTTGAACTCCCCCCACAACCCCTGATGAAATAATGTGGTTCTCTTCTCCACTGGCCATTCTGCTTCAACTACAAGTCTATTGAACGTGGCTATGTATGTTAATAGGTCTTGATTCCCTTGGCGTAGGGACAGAAGTTGGTTGTCTAATGCCTGCCCACAAGTACGACGAGCGAACAGCTTTTCCATCTCTTGCTGTAAGCCCCTGAAGTCATGCAGCAAAGGATTGTCTTGGGTCACAAAGGGTACAGAGCAGTCCGCGGCGCTACCACTCAGGTAGGATAGCAGAAAAGCGACCAGTGATTGGTCATTCGGAAAGGTCCCTGGTCTACAAAGGAAGTGCAGGCGGCACTGGTTCATGAACGTTGCAAACCTCTTGGGATCCCCGTAAAATGTTTGGGCGGGGCAAAGGGAACGGCCCCAGGAAGGGTTATCTGAACGGGATTGGCTGATGGTGCTGGCATCGATGGCACGCTTCCCGGCAATGGTGCATGCCCTGCTTGTGACTGGAGAAGTTGCCGGCTTAAATCATCAGTGCGTCCTTTGGCTACTATCAGCTCTCTCCTCAGGGTGTTGGTCTCCTGCCTGGCTGCATGTACTTCGGAATGTAGCTGCCCCAACATGTGGGCTGACTGGTCGGTTTCTGACGTTTCCATGACGCCCAGGAGGATTTTGATGTGAGTCTTTGTGTTCTGTAACGCTCACCTGGTATCCACGGGGACGTCACTCAGCCTGTTCTGACCTCTTACGACGTCAAACCCTTCCCTGGAGTCTACTCAACTGGAGACTGGGCCTGAAACACAGGATTGGTAGTGTTTAAGTCCCTATTGTCTCTGTGTGCTTGAACCCCTTGTTCCCCGGGGTCCAACCCTTCCCTTTGATCCACAGCTCACCTCGTTTTCTTGGAAAGTGTGCTCTCCGTCCTGCTTTCAGCACGGGGGCGCGTTGATTGATGCGGGCTCGTTGCTGCCTAGTTACTTCACTGGCAAGAGTCTGACAGGTAAGTATAATGAGTCTTTTGAACAGTTCTCTAACTTCATTCCTTTCCTTCCTTAGATGATGGCCGGCGTCCGGGGATGGTGACGTGCTGCTGAGATGAGTAGCGCTGAAGGTGAGTGAGAGCGCGATGCGCGATACGGCCCTTTCGTATTTCTATTGAACTGAGTTCTTTTCAGTGTCTTTTAGGTGCCGCGACGTTTTCAGCGTGGATGCCGGTTATGAAGAAGAAATGCGGTGAGTAAGCGCGGTATGCTGCGCCTCTAGATGTTTCCACGCTAACCTGGTGTCTTTTCCCTCTTGCAGATGGATGAGAAATTCCAGAGACAGAGTTCCCCCAGAGCGGCAGGGATTCAGGTAAGCGTTTGAAGCTTGTACAGTCTTCAAAAATAAGTGAAGATTTGCTGAATGCTTACTAATGCCTTTTTTTCTGTTCTTTTCCCTTTTCCTTAGGAAGCGGCGTGCCGGAATGGGAATGACACCGCCAAAGATGCCTGCAAAACAGAAGAAGCGATGAATGATGGGCAGAAGCACCGCAAGGTAAGGCTGTTCCTAACGGTGTTCTTGTTCTTGCAGGAGCTGAGCGCAGAAGAAAGATGCAGGCCTACTGGAGACCGATCCGAATACAGTGAGTGTCACGCTGCAGAAAACACAAAGCATGTTTCTCAGCCTGGGCGTGGCTTAAATAGTCTCTGGGTCTCCCAGGTGTCTCTGGGCTGAACCACACCCAAAAGACTAGACTGCACATGCAGTTCTGGGAACCCGAAATATGTGGAGGCATCCATTTTGTCCCCATCAATGCACTACAAGTCCAATCCCCAATGTTATCCTATGGGAGTGAGTGAGTCTGGTGCCACAAGTGCCAAGTCTGACTCCAAGTGGGTCTTTGGAGGGATGGAGAGGCCCTTGAGGGCCATCTAGGTGATCGTGGCCTGGCTCCAGCCTGACATCTTGGAGGGCTGGGGACATGAGGGGCAGGAATCATGACAGACACTTAAAAATAATATATATATTTTACATATTAGTTTTATTATTGGCCATCTTTTTAGCCAATAATATTTTCCCACCGAACCATTCCTTTAAGAACAGAATCTATGTGGGGGCATCCATCTTGTCCCCATCAATGCACTACAAGTCCAATCCCCAATGTTATCCTATGGGAGTGAGTGAGTCTGGTGCCACAAGTGCCAAGTCTGACTCCAAGTGGGTCTTTGGAGGGATGGAGAGGCCCTTGAGGGCCATCTAGGTGATCGTGGCCTGGCTCCAGCCTGACATCTTGGAGGGCTGGGGACATGAGGGGCAGGAATCATGACAGACACTTAAAAATATATATATATTTTACATATTAGTTTTATTATTGGGCATCTTTTTAGCCAATAATATTTTCCCACCGAAACCATTCCTTTAAGTAAAAAAAAAAAAAAAAAGACAATGAAGGGGAATTTGTTGTAAAACAAGTAATATGTTAATTATTGTAAGCAGGTCGGCCTTGAATAAAAGCAGCCTTTCATCTAAAAAAAAAAAAAAAACAAAACAAAAAAAAGAACAGAATCCTGAAAACCAAGTTGAGAAAGATATGAAAGAAGGACAGAATGGTTGACTGTACCGAACGCATCCGATAAGTCAAGAAGAACAAGAAGAGAAGATAATTTAGCATGACAAGAGGAAAGGAAGGAGTCAGTTTCAATGGAACGGAATGGCTGAAAATCAGATTGGAAAGGAGGTAGAAGTAAGTGCTAGTTAACAAAGGTAGACACTTGAATATAGACAATATGTTCCAACAATTTGAAAATAAAAGGAAGAAGGGAAATGAGACGAAAGTTAGACAGAAAAGAAGGTGTCTCCGTGTACCCAACACAAGGCTCTTTAAGACGAGGTAGCAATACTTTGAGATAGATGGAAATGCAGAATATACTCAAAAATCAATAATCAGACTGACTCAGGAAGTTGGCAAAGTAAGTCTGTTTTATTTGCAATTGTCTAAAACAGGGAGTATAACGAACATCAACGAACACATGCCCGATCTTCTCACTCAGCGAGTTTCATAAAAAATACAGCTTATATAGTAAAAACGCCTCATCACTGACATCAATCTATGTGGCAAAACTACAAAAACCTACTTGGGAAAGGGATAGGCTTCGAGGGAACATCTAAGTATACGCTCCATACTTGTCAGGGAAAGTGATTGGGTCTCTAACATCAGGTGGGCAACTAAGCCGTCCTCTTGTGCAAGTTACTATGAACGTCATCAAATACACAACATCCTATTAGTTATACAAACTATAGGGCTCTCTATTACGTGGCCCTCTATAATTGGTTGGCACCCTCGTACCCCTCTGTAATATTCCACACATGCTAGCAGCACGCAGGCTGGCACCCAGGTGCTGGTGGGCTGGTATTGACCATAGCTTCCCACCTAATTAGCTTGCCTTCTATCATTACTATTGCCATCTGGCAGTCAATTAGCCTTTGAACATGGCCTTGCAAAAGTTTTTTCGTGCCTGAGAATAAAAGGGAGTATAGGCATACTGTGTCTCTTGGTTTGGAGGTAGCTCAACCCAATATCTATTTCCATCTGACCATGTGACTGGAGACCATGTTTCAGAGCTTTTGCTGTATTTTAAATGCTATTAAATGATGAACCTTTGACGTCTTCAATGTACTCGTCCATCACCTCAGACAGGAGTTTGTTCTTTTCACATGTTTTGTAGCTTCTGCATGAACACCCAGGCTCACGGTGGCGCTGGGCCAGCCAAGCCTTTCTTGAATTCACCTCTGCCATTAGCTATTTTCCAACTGCGCCACACAGAAAAAGCCTTTCTATTTAAGGGGTCCAGACTCTGCTAAAGTGCGTTGTGGAACATCCATATTCCATACATTCCTATGAGTACACACTGGCGCATCGCCGCAATCTATTCACTCCGTAGCCAGCCATAAGAATACTTTGTCTGCTTGTGTTACTGCATCTGTACAATTGTAAAATGACTTGGTATTTTCTTCATAGTTTCTGTAGCATGATCGTCTTTATCTCGAGCCGGAAATGCTGCTCATCTTTAATACCTCCTCTTAAGATCCTACAGAATGTCTATGGTCTTCAGCCTCTTGCCTCTTTTCTGGATGCGTCAGTTCTGCTTTGCATGACGACACCAATCTTCTTTCTTGCTCATTTTCACACTTCCTCCAGAATTTCATTCAAATGTCCATCATATTTTCGTGAATGCATATATGGTTTTCTCAATGGGTACCTTACTTTCATGATTCTTTGCAGTATATGCATTTTCACTGGTACTGCTCGTGTCTCACACTCTGGCTCCCAACATATAGGCAGCATGGGGGCAGAGCTTTGGGTGGGGGAACTTGGCTCCTTCTCTACACTCCCCCCTCTGGGCGATTCATCAACCACTCTCCCATCAATCTTCACATCTAGACATCCTCGTCTGAAGAAATGCTTCTTTGGGACCCATACCTTTGACTCCTTTCAGTCATCCTGCTGACTTCACATGCTCTTCTTTATTCCAGGACATAAGCAAGCATTGTCCATTGGGACCAGCAATAGATCCACTTCCCCACGTACCTCTTGTGGTTCTTTGAGTACAGGAACATCGTTCCTTCAGGTGCATGGATGCTGGCCTTCACGTAGCTCTCTGATTTCTTAATCTGTCAGCTCTTAAGGTTTGAATCCTGATTCGACATCAATCACAGTCTTCAGTCCTATGCCTTTTTTGCAGTTGTCTTGCACTGTGTGATTATTATCCTGATCACACAAAATCCAAACATGATCATCACCAACAGGGCTCTCAGGAACTTGAAAATATTTGCCATCCACAGTGAAACCCATGAAAAGATTGATCCAAACCAACTGTCATCTGCAATATCTTCCACTTCATCTTCCATCTTGGTGTGCACGTTTGTCAGCAATGTTATGGCCTCTGTTAAGGTGCCATTCTCGTCATTGTGAGAAGGTATGAACGTGCAAAATGATTCTCTGATTTTGACACAAACACCTCCATCCATAGCTGTGATCATGTCCAGGACATATCTATTCTCAAGAGTCATCAGTCATATGGCTCTCGGCTCTTCCTTGATAGCATCAAATCCCTTTATGGCAGTGTTGATTGTCTGCCAAAGCTCCCACCTGGTTATCTGTAACCATTTGGTATTTGCTGCCCTCTGAATCCTGGGCATGAAGATTATCGTGAATATCAATGAAGTCTGACTGAACAATCTGTGTTCATATGGAATGGAATCAAAATTTCTATTGACTTGGCTGAGAAATAATTCTCCCTCTTTGTTCGATTCAGTAGCTCAGCATATCTTTACATCCTCAGGGGAGCATCTGCTTTTGGAAATTCACCAATGTTCAAGTCACTTTTAGCAATCACCAACGCTGGAACATGGACGATCACTATAGAGCACAGTCCTCCCCAATCACTTGGTAACTTCATGTAAGCTCTGGATCCACAGGCCCAGTAGTGATCCATTATCACTGCTGTCCCAACCTTCATTCTTGGTACATCAAAGATTCGTCCACATTG
Source organism: Ambystoma mexicanum (assembly GCA_002915635.3). Taxonomy (NCBI): domain Eukaryota; kingdom Metazoa; phylum Chordata; class Amphibia; order Caudata; family Ambystomatidae; genus Ambystoma; species Ambystoma mexicanum. The sequence continues at coordinate 959,550,684 of CM030325.1, read as the reverse complement.
TGGATTTTCACCAACATCTCTTGTGCCATTATTTATTTGAAAGATAGCTCTGCATTAGCCAAAGGCACTATTTGCAAAGGGCCTCCTTTATCTTCGACCCACATCAAAAGCTTTGCAAGCTTTGGCCAAAAAGGTTTGCATCCATTTTAAACTCATTCAATAACTGGTCTGCGATGGCCAGTCACTGCCACAGCTCTGCATATGACTACACCTTCTTCCTATCCATCTGGAGAAAGCACTGTTTCCCAGATCTGCACCTGCCCTCTCTCCTTGCAGCTTTGAACCTCTTCATCAGTTCTCCCTTGACAATTGGGTTTTCTGTTTATTTCCCACTTGATTCCAGCACCCTTTACACCGGGCTGTCCATATATGATCACATGATTTCTGGTGTGTGACCTTGCTCTTGTCTTTATATCTTGAACATAATCATCTTCATCAGGTGCTGACCATTCTGTCACCCATATCAAGGATGCTTTTTGACCCTGGAATTGACCTCTTGTATGTCAGAGTGCAAGGTGAGTTAGGCAGTCTGCAGTTTGAACATCTATTTCAATGGCTATGAATATCTTAGATTTTCCCATAGTGTAAGGCAGGAGTGCACATATACAGCATTCCTACTCTGAGGTTTTCCTTCCCACCTCTTTCATGTGCTGATACCACATGTTGTTCCCAAAATGTGTGTGCTATCTAGGTAATCATCCTCTCTTGTACTTCTCGTAGGTCTCTTCTTTGACCCATGAGCTCTTATGATCATCTCATGGAGTATATCAGCATAGTTCCTTCTTACTGGGGAATCATAGGGACACTTGTCAATGAATTCAATACTTCCACATGAACTACTGGAGTAGGAACAATCACATAGGGCCTTGACCTTTGTAAGATTCCTATATTTTCACCTTCCTTCTGCATAGAAAGATACACAGGAAACACTGCTATCTTTGGACCAACCTAATAAACAGTGTGTATCGTGAGAAACAGAAGAATAATGATAAATATAATACATGTATATATTACATACCAATACATCCAGCTCCAGCAACAATGGCTTCTCGTGCATCGCTGTATTCTCTCGTTGTTTGCTACATTATTCTTGTTGCTATCAATATTCCTCATCTTGCCTGTGATTACTTTTAAAGAAGGAAAACATAAATGTAATCAGGCAAGTTTTTCAGATGCTCGGGTAGTTGAGGAATCTGCTCCATTATTTAGTGTAGCAGCCAATTTATTGTAGGTCGATTCCTGGGATCTCTCAGGAATACACAAGTATTGGTCTGTCGTCCAACAAGATAAGGATGTTTGTGGACTACAAAATAAAAGATAATTCTAAGCAGTTTGTGGGCATCTTCATCAGATAGGACCATCTGTACTTCCCGTACAATACTCAGGTAGTTGGTGGATTTGCTCAATGATGGCTGAGAGCAGTCTCCTCACGATGGGACCATTTTTAGGATCTTGCAGAAACAGGTGTATGTCACAAGTTCTCCCAACCAGCGCAGGATATGCATAAAGAATGAACAGAAAAACAGCAAGAACGAGCCGATAAGTGTTGCTATCAGACACCACCATTGGTGTCTCCAAAGAGAAACTCGGTAAGAAAGGAGTCGGGAAACTGCTCCCTCTTCCAGTCGTCAAAAAGGAACTTGAGGTTTGGCATTTTCCTTTCTTCAGGATCTCAATGCTTCACAGTCCAATGTTAGCAAACTCCTGTAGCTCAAGAACAATAGCTTTTTCACTCCTTGCTTAGCAGCTATAAAGAATGTCTCGGATGAACCACAGTCCATGTGTACACTTTCACTCTGTCTACTGGATAGTTTCAGCGTCCTTTTTCCTCATCACCGATCCAGTCTTCATGTGCTGAACTTCTTCTCTGTGGCTTGCTTCCGAATGGGGTGGCCTCTCCAGCGTAGGCTTTTATGTCTCCCTCGTGTATCCAAGCCCGTCTCCCTAGGACCTTTTCTGCTGATGGAGTAACATCCTCCACTACGAAAGGGCCATTAAATCGGGGCTCGTGCCACTTTCGCGTGAAGTTCCTGATTAAGATTATATCACCTGGGAAAAGTCTTGGAAGACGTAATTCTTCAGGTGTGAGATACTTGTGGTCATATATGTTAAGTAAGCATGTAGCTCATTTCCTAACAATTCTGCTATTGTCTGGGCATCACTTCTAGTCCTCGATGGAGGGGTTAGAGGCATTCTCATTCGCCTCCCAGTGACTAGTTTGTGGGGTGTGAGGTGTTGGTCAGAGCCAGGTTGATTCCTCAATGCAAATAATGCAAGGGGCAGGCAATGCAGCTGTCCCTTTTTCAGCATTAGCTTTCATTTAGCTATCCTCTCTTTGAGCAGACCGTTGAGTCTATCACATAATCCATTCGTTTGTGGGTGATAAGCAGAAGAAAACTTGTGTTTTATGCTGAGCAATAACCTAATTTGCTCAAACACTTCATTCACAAAATGGGGGCCATTATCTGACCTCAACATCTCACATATTCCCCATCTAGGAAAGAACTTCACAGCGCAAGTGGTGTCAGGGTGTGTGCATGGACCGGTCTCGACCCACCTAGAGTAGGGGCACACCACCACTACCATATACCTATATCCCTTACAGACCTGCAGCATGTCAACATAGTCGATATGTAAATGCAGAAAAAGACCATTTGGTCGAGGAATAACTCCTCTAACTGTTTGCTGTGTGTCCTCAGCAGTAAACTATTGACATATGATGCAATTTACTACATAAAAAGCAACGTGTTCTAACAGGTTCGGTACGAACCAGTCCTCCGCAATGGTTGCTGCAAGGCTCTCCCTAGTGACATGCGCAGGGTAGTGAAGCTGTCCAACGCCACCCTTAATAAGGCTACAGGCATCACCGGTTTACCAGTGCTGTCCTGCCATCACAGTGCCACGGAAGGGGATAAAGAACACCCCCTCCAAGTCCACATATCTTTCTCATCCTTTGGGGCTCCACCATGAACTTCCATCAATTGCGTTTTCGATAAATGGTTAAAGCTTTCGTTCACAATCATCATCACCACCATTCTCTCGTTCACATCAAGCGTATCAAAGTTAATTATATCAGGTGAATATGCAACTCTTTTTGCCTCTTCATCTGCAGCTTGGTTTCAACATGAAATAAAGTCTGTTTTCTTAGCGTGCGCTGCACACTTAACTATCCTGATGGCTACTGGGAGTTATAGTGCCTTAATAAGTCTGTCCATGTCATGATGCCTACCCCCGGGGACCCAGACCAAGTCCAGCCACCCCGGAAGCAGGCATCAAGTTATCCTAAGCAAGCCCAACAACCCCTGCTAGGGGCTATTTGGGTCCAGTCCTGGCGCCTATGGTGCCAGGCTCATATGGAGAGTCAGTCCTGGCGCCTATGGCGCCAGGCTCATAGATTAAAACTTACCTGATGCAGACCAAGCTGCAAACTTAACTGATGCAGACCATGCTGCAAGAGCTCCAAGCCAAAGGAGGCTTGGAAGGGACTACTTTACTTAGGGATTATTTTTTTACTTGGGCGGGGCTGGGGAGGAATACTTACCTGGGACTACTTTGGGGGCTATTTAAACCATGCCCGAAGAGCAGCACACGCTTCGTGTTATTCTTCATCCAGCAGCGTAACGCTCACAGTGCCTGCAAGTCTGCATCCAGCCTTCTGCCATGCCCGCCTCGAATCCAGAGCTCCTAGAAAAAGGGAGAAAGAAGAAGAAAAGGTTAGAACAAGAGCAATACCTTTGATCCTTACCTGAATTCCCGATCCATCGCGCCTTCGAGCTGGAAGAAAGAAGTTATTTTATGCGCTTCGCCTCGCCTGCTGCAGCGCTGCGCTGAACCCACCGGCCTTCGCAGCATCTTCACGTTCCCGCCGCACTCCGGCACCTAAGGAGAAGACAAGAACAGCAAGGTGAGCCAAGGGAATACACAGAGGAATATTAGTTACCACCCCATAGACTTACCTTATTTTACCACCGGGGGTACTATTCCTCTTCACGGGTCGGCGCAGCTTCCACTGCATCTTTGCCGAACCCCGGCCCCTAAGGGGAAACAAAAGGACAGCAAGGTGAAACAAAGGGACTAACAAGGGAACCCTCCTCACCACAATAGACTTACATGATTTTACCGCCGGAGATATTATTCCCCGAGACTTCATACTTTCTCTCAGCGCCTGAATAAGGGAGAAAGCAACAGGTTACATATTGACATTATTTTATCGAAATGTGTTGGAAAATACAAATCCTTACCAGAATTCTACCGGTTGCCACGAGGAACTCTTCATTAGGGTCAAGCTGCAACCTGCAAGGAATCGGACAAGAGTGAAAGTCAGGCATTTGAACTCTTACGAACTTTATACTTACGGTGTCTTGCTGGGAATCTCAGAGTCAATATTGTTCTGGAACTCACCAATTCCTTCGAGCCAGTGAAGCAACTGGTTATCAACGCGCCCCTGCGCTCAAAGCAGGATGGAGAGCTCATCTTTTCAAATCATCAGGTGAGACTATAAGAGGGGACATAAAAGGTGATCTGTACGGAGAACAGCGGGGGATTTACGCTCAACTCCACCGGTGGTTAATTCCCTTTCTCCATTTGCAGAAGAATATTCCTACAGGCCAAGCAAACGAAGATAGGTGGGCCAGTCCAGTCCATCATCTCGGCCCTACGCGTCACATTGGTGGAGACCGCAGCTGTCCAGTTCCGATTGATGCCTCTGTGGGAGCCAGGTGAGCGTAACAGTCCAATAAGTCAGCGTGCTGCAATGGAGTGCCGTCTGCTCAGAGGTAGCCTCTCCTTTTCGAACGTGCTAGCCCTGCGTGTACGGTTGACATCACATAGGCAGAGTCACTGTACACTGTTGCTTCCTGGTCTGAGTGTTTCTTGAGCGTGACAATCAGCGCCACTAATTCTGCTGCATGTGCCTGTCATTACTTCGAATTCCCCGTTAGCCCTGTGTTTTACCACAGCAGCACCTGAATACCTTTGTCCATCAGTTTGATCGATCTTCCAAGAACCATCAATAAAGAGAATCTCTCCAGCTACTAGAGTATTTTCCTTCACCCTTGGGATCTCATCATAACATTCCTCCTAAATCGAGCAATCATGCACCTGCTCGTCCTCTGCCAATGGTTCAGCTACAAACGTGGCATGGTTCACTGTTTTACAAATGACTATTTTAATCGCTGGATTCGATATAACCACTTCACAAGCAGAAGCTCTTTGAGATGTCAGTGTACCTTTAGGTTTCTCCAAAACAGCAAACAAAGCATGTTCAACAAATAATGTCATGGAACACCTCTTTACTATGCTGGCAGACTTCTCAATAGTGAACGCGGCAGCTGCCAATGATTTTTCACAAGGGAAGTGACACCTCATTACTCGGTCCAAAATCCCACTGTAATATTCTAAAGGCTTGTACCACAACATAGTTCTCTGTGTGAGCACTGCTGTCATGAATGTTCTATTTGTGTTCGGAAATAAAAAGAATTCCTCCGAATAATTGGGAATCCCTTAAACTGGATCTGTGCAAATTGACTTTTTTAACTTATCAAACCCTTCCTCCAATTCCTCAGTCCATACAATCTTTTCCTGATTCACTTGTGCTTTTCTCAGGGCCTGCAACAAGGGTCTTGTGTGTGAACTATAATGAAATACCCATGCTCTGACATAATTGCACTATCCTAAAAATTGTTGCATTTGCTTTATCGTGTGCGGTTTTGAGGTTTTCAATATTGCCTCAGCCATCTCAGGTGTAACTTTCATTCCTTCATGCAAGAATACCTGACCTATGTACAACACTTCTTCTTGGCAATACTGCAATTTATCTTTGTATACTTTATATCCCTTCTCTGCTAGGATAATCATTAGCTGAACTGAGTCATGTCTACACTCTTCTTCTGATGTGCTGCACTTTTGTCTCTGCACTTTCATGTTAAGAATATCACAAGGCCTAGTACAACCGTTACTGTTGTTTTCTTCCCTATGACCCCCCCTTGTCTTTTGCCACCTGGAAACACTTGTGTATAGGCGCCATACAAATGTCCAATAAAATAAATTGTATTTAAATTGGTTTCCTTGGGGTCCACCAACTATGGCTTTTGACCATGGCCAATGGCAACAGCATTTGGCCTTGGCCACTGGCCTTATTGCACCAATAGGTTTCTTTGGGTCCCACTAGCCATAGCCTTTAGCCACGGCCGGTGGATACAGGCTTTGGCCTCGGCCACTGTCTATGTTGCACCAATAGCATTTTTGGGGCCCACTAGCCAAGGCCTTCGGCCATGACCAGTGGCCACGGCCTTCGACCATGGCCATTGTACATGTTACATCAGTAGGTTTCTTTGGGGCCCACTAGCCATGGCCTTCATCCATGACCAATGACCATAGCTGCCGGCCTTGGCCATTGTACATATTACATCAATAGTTTTCTTTGGGGCCCATTAACCATGGCCTTTGGCCTTTGGAAATAATTCATTTATTTGAATACATATTTTACAAAGCTAAAAAAGACCTCCAAGTATGTCCTTGCATTAAACTATGCAGGAATGATCATGGCTACTGATGTGAGGTTTTTCCTTGAAATTGTGAATCAGCAGTATACACCAACAGTAGTTTAGACTGTTCTTTTCCCTGTTTTAATTTTTTTGATTTTTGATTATTTGATTTTTTCCTTCTTCTTGTATTTAGTTTGATGGTATGGTGCACTGTCACCTTTGAGAATGTAAGTGTTCTGCACAGGTTTGGATATTTATTTTTAGATAAATGTGTATAGGACATACTTGGAGGTCTTTTTAACTTTGTAAAATATGTATTAAAATAAATTAAAATGTTTAATCAATATATTAGAGTGGTGGTTCTAACAATCTTTGATTGAATTAGATTTGTCATTGATCTGATCTGTTCATACTCAGGGACAAAAGGAAGGGGTAGTCGACCTATCTTTGTTCTTTTTTTTATATGTAAGTCTCCCATCTGATAGTGTTGACCCCCCGAAATCAAAAAACAGGGAGTGCCCAATTTCAAGCACTACTTTGGCCATAGCTACTGCACATGTTCCACCAGTAGGTTTCTTTGGGGACCACACGCCCTGACCTTCAGCCATGGCCACTGTACATGTTGACCCAATACGTTTATTTGGGCCCCACCAGCTATGGCCTTTGCTCATGGCCAAAGGCCACAATGTTTGGCCTTGGCCACTGGCCTCATTGTACCAATAGGTTTATTTGGGGTCCACTAGCCATAGCCTTTGGGCATGGCCACCAGCCATAGGCTTTGTACTTGGTCACTGTCCATGTTGTACCAATAGCATTCATTAGGGCCCAATAGTCACAGCCTTCAGCCTTGGCCACTGTCTATGGTGCACCAATAGCTTTCTTTGCGGGCCACTAGCCATAGCCTTCATCCATGACTAGTAGCCATGGCCGTCGACTTTGGCCACTGTACATGTTACACCAATAGTGTTCTTTGGGCCCATTAGCCATGATATTCGGTCATGGCCACTGCACATGTTGCACCAACATGTTTCTTTGGAGGGCGACCAGCTATGAACTGTGCCCATGTCCCGGGAAGATAGCTCAGGGGCATGTGCTCGCCTTGGAAGCAAGACGACATGGAGCACTATAGGTTTGAAACCCGGGTCCGCGCGTAGATCCCTCTGGGTATTAAGCGCGTTATAAATAACATATCATATCATGGCGTTCGTGCTTGGCCACTGGCTTTATTGCACCAATAGGTCTCTTTGGGGCTCTCTTGCCATAGCGTTTGGCCATAGCCACTAGTAATAGCCTTTGGCCATGGCCAGTGGCCACAGGCTTTGACTTTGGCCACTGTCCATCTCGCACTAATAGCTTTCTATGGGGCCCACTAGCCATTAGCCTTAAGCCACGGACCGCGTGGCCACGGCCCTTGGCCACTGTACATTTTGCACCAAAACGTTTCTTTTGGGCCCACTAGCCATGACTGCTAATTACATCACACATTGCATCACTGATGACACCACTGATGGCATCACTGATGACATCAATGTCTGCGTCACTAACAACATCACTGTTATCACTGGTTTGATTAATTACATCTTGAAATATGGCAACTGTGTTTTGTTACATGACATATATATACATATTTCATACTTATTTCTGCCCTTGTTTCTTTAAATGTAGTGTACAGTGCACAATTGTAAGTGCATACAGAGATTATTACAATGAAAAGTAGTATTTAAGCATTATGTACTTCCGAAGGTGATCTGTTATATTGGAATAATATTTCATAATTTATTTTCAAAAGATATGACAAAAAATCTTAGTAATACAATGGCCATGTCTATAATTAAATATTTACTTTCTAATCTTCATTTATTTTCTATAAATGTAATTCTGTAGTATACGTAACAGGTTCTTTTGTATATTAACCAACATTTTAAATGTGTTAGCTACTATTACAATGCACGCAGGCACATACTTTCTTTTATATATTGTTAAATTATAAAACTTGTCATTTAGAAAAGAATGTGTTCATGTAAGGTTATCACAGTAACTAGATTTGCATATTTTAATGTGCACATGGCCTCCCTTGGCCCTCTTCCTGCTCCTACCTGCAAGGCAAAAAACCTCAGGGTCATCTTCGACTCCACACTCTCTTTCTCTCCTCATATATCTGATGTCTCTAAGAAGTCACACTACCAGCTACACCTCCTCAGAGGTATCCTTCCTTTCCTCTCCTTCCCCCAGAAGCTCACTGTCTCTAGAGCCCTGGTTCTCTCGAAGCTGGACTACTGTAACAGCATCTATCTAAATCTGCCTGCCTCTACTCACCGCCCTTTGCAACTCATCCAGAACAGGACTGCGAGACTTGTCCTTGGCCTCAAGCCCAGTGGCCGTATCTCTCCAGGTCTGAAATTACTACACAGGCTCCCAGTGGCTGTGAGGATTAAGTTCCAAACCCTCTGCATTGTCCACAAGGCCTTCTGGGGCCTTGGGCCAAAATACCTTCAACTCTCTCTTCCTAAATATCTTCCTGCTTGAGCTCTTCGCTCATCCACCTCCAACTCCTCAGGGTCAGCCGCTTCTCCAAGCAACGAGTTGGGGGTAGATCGCTCTCCACAGCAGGGACCTCCCTCTGGAACAGCCCTCCTGCCTCCCTGAAACTTGAGGAGAACCATCTCCGGTTCCGGAAGCACCTCAAAACCTTCCTATTTGCCTCCGCTTTCTCTCCCTCACTCCCCTGCTAATATCACCAAACCTGCACTGAATTCTGCAACTGGGCCAGTCAGCGACCTTGGTCCTTGGCCCAGCCACTCTTCCCTGCACTGCCTCCCTGCACTATGGGACTATCTCTGTATCCTACAGCTCCTCCTCCCAGCACTTACCTTGCACTTGCCAACAGCTGGCTCTATTATTTATCGTGTATTCTATTAACCCTGTACTGCACTTTCCCCTCTACCCTTGCACTTCCCCTTCCCCTCTACCCTTGCACTTGCGCAATCTGAATGACATCTGGCCTAGTAGGATCGTTGTCTGTCTCCCTTTGTTCCCCCGCCTCGTCGCGCCTCGAAACACTTGTGTATAGGCGCGCTACAAATGCCATATCATATCATATCACATGTACTATTTTCATACCACTTACTATTAAACATGTTTCTACTTCTATCTCTATTTTTTTTACTACTACATTTACTTATTATATTATGTTTGAAATACCTTAAATATATTATGCTAGAATCAGATACTTTCCCTGCAATTAAGTATTGTAGCTGCTGGCTAGTGCATGCAATTCAAACCAATTGTATAACGTTACATATTTTCTTTTAAATTGTATAAGCACTACAAATAAACCCACCACACGTAATCATATGATAATTCTGTAGCATTGTATTGTTCCATGTTATGTTGTTATTATTGGGAAGTGTAATAAAAAATATATCCAAAGAGGTGAACAAAGATATTCTAATTTATATACTCAATAATATCATGTATGACGGAATTGTTGATGGAATTTTTGATCTCATCAGTGATATCTTGTATGATGTCAATTTTAACACCATCAGTGATGTCATGAGTGATGTAATGAGTGATGTCACCAGTGATGTCATCAGTGATGCCATTTGTGACATATTTGTGGTCACATGCTGTGCATCATGGGGTGCATAGGTAAAGTGCACTTGCTTGAAATGCAAGTGCTGTTTTTTAGGGGTTTTGTTAAATCTGATCACCATAACTCTCTTTTAATTAATGTTTTTTCACAAAATGTTAAGGGTTTTGGTATACTTTAGTTTTTTCAGGGCCCCCTAGCCATGGCCCTTGGTCATGGCCACTATACATTTTGCACCAATAATTTTCTTTTGGGCCTGCTCGCGGTGGCCAGTGGCCACGGCCAAGCATGTTGCATAGCATCTTGAGGTCTCACTAGTCATGCCCATTGGCAATGGCCACATGATGCATAGTTTCTTAAGGTCTCATTAGTCATGGCCTTTGACCATGGCGACATGTTGCTTAGTTTCTTGAGGTCTCACTAGTCATGGCCTTTGACCATGGCGACATGTTGCTTAGTTTCTTGAGGTCTCACTAGTCATGGCCTTTGCCCGTGGCTACACGTTAAATAGTTTCTTGAGGTCTGCATAGTTTCTTGAGGTCTCGCTAGTCATGGCCTTTGGCGTGGCTACATGTTAGATAGTTTTTGAGGCCTCGCCAGCCATGGCCTTTGCCCGTGGCTACATGTAGCATAGTTTCTTGAGGTCTCGCTAGTCATGGCCTTTGGCCGTGGCGACACGTTGCATAGTTTCTTGAGGTCTCGCTAGTCATGGCCTTTGGCCGTGCTACATGTTGCATAGTTTCTTGTGGCCTCGCTAGTCATGGCCTTTGCCCGTGGCTACATATTGCATAGTTTCTTGAGGCCTTGTTAGTCATGGCCTTTAGCTGTGGCGACATGTTTCATAGTTTCTTGAGGTATCGCTAGTCATGGCCTTTGGCTGTAGCGACATGTTGCATAGTTTCTTGAGGTCTCGCTAGTCATGACCTTTGACTATGGCGACATGTTGCTTAGTTTCTTGAGGTCTCACTAGTCATGGCCTTTGCCCGTGGCTACACGTTAAATAGTTTCTTGAGGTCTGCATACTTTCTTGAGGTCTCGCTAGTCATGGCCTTTGGCGTGGCTACATGTTAGATAGTTTTTGAGGCCTCGCCAGCCATGGCCTTTGCCCGTGGCTACATGTAGCATAGTTTCTTGAGGTCTCGCTAGTCATGGCCTTTGGCTGTGGCCACATGTTGCATAGTTTCTTGAGGTCTCGCTAGTCATGGCCTTTGGCCGTGGCTAGATGTTGCATAGTTTCTTGAGGCCTCGCTAGTCATGGCCTTTGGCTGTGGCCACATGTTGCATAGTTTCTTGAGGTCTCGCTAGTCATGGCCTTTGGCCGTGGCTAGATGTTGCATAGTTTCTTGAGGCCTCGCTAGTCATGGCCTTTGGCTGTAGCTACATGTTGCATAGTTTATTGAGGCCTCGCTAGTCATGGCCTTTGCCCGTGGTGGCATGGTGCATAGTTTCTTGTGGCCTCGCTAGTCATGGCCTTTGCCCGTGGCTACATATTGCATAGTTTCTTGAGGCCTTGTTAGTCATGGCCTTTAGCTGTGGCGACATGTTTCATAGTTTCTTGAGGTATCGCTAGTCATGGCCTTTGGCTGTAGCGACATGTTGCATAGTTTCTTGAGGCCTCGCTAGTCATGGCCTTTGGCCGTGGCTACATGTTTCATAGTTTCTTGAGGCCTCGCTAGTCATGGCCTTTGGCTGTAGCTACATGTTGCATAGTTTCTTGAGGCCTTACTAGTCATGGCCTTTTGCAGTGCTGACAAGTTGCATAGTTTCTTGAGGTCACTAATCATGGCCTTTGGCCGTATCGACATGTTACATAGTTTCATGAGGTCTCACTAGCCATGGTCTTCACCCTTGGCTTCTGTGCATGTTGCTCCAATAGCTTTCTTTTAGACCCACTAGCCATGTTACACCATTAATTTGTTAGGAAATACCCATTGCCTCCTGCCCAGTCGATGTAGGTGCTGCAGATGTTTTTCTGACCTCTTATTCCTGGAATAATTTCACAGTAATCGTTTCCAAAAAGAGAAATTTCTAAGGTAGAGTGGCGGTTCAGCAATTCCCACGGAACAGGTGTTTGGGACAAAAACCTCTTTTGTGTTAATCAAGTTGTGGGGTGGGGGGCGTGCACAGAAATCATTGCTTTTGTGCACCCACATCTCCCTGTTTTGTACCTGCAGCAGCGCTGAGCCCCCAGCAACAAGTCTTTGAAAAATAATGCAGCTTGTTCAGCATCTGCCTGGTGGGGAGGAACTGAAAGGGGGATAAATCATCTCTCTTTAGCCCCTCTTCACCAGATAGATGAACAGGCCAATGCATCGCGCCCACAGCATCAAGTGCTAGCAGTGAGGGGCTTATATGAGCCGCGGCAGGGTCCTGGCTCATTAGAACTTTATGGAGACTGGCTAGCCCTGGCCCACTTAAAGCCCTGCTTTCACCTTTGGTGCTTCCAGTTCAGATAGCCTTGTGCCTTCCCACAAGTGAAGTGGTCACCAGCATAGTAATACCTGAAACTAAGACACAGACTTGCTACACCTGTACCAAAAAAATAATCAGATGGTAAAGTTTTCCGGGACATTCCTTGTTAAACTTGGTGACTCTGAAAACAAGCTTGTACTACCTCTTATGTCAATGACTAAAGGTCCGGCTTGACAGTGGGCTAGTTCTGTGGACCAATGTGGCCCAATTTCTTGACTTAGTGTACTGAGCAAATGGTCGTTTTTACAATATTACTTGTCTAATGTGCATTAAAATTTACCACGTGTGGGATTTCTTTTTTGTTGGCCGGATGTATGTTTCATCCCAACCTGCACCTACCTGCCTGAGTACTGACCTGTCACACCGAACAGGCGAACCATCAACATGGAGAGATGCTGAAATGCTGACGCTGTGCTGACTTGTGCTGACTCTTCCCAAACCCTTGTCTCTCAGTGGCAACAGATTTTTGAGGTGTCTCTCTTTGTCGGGGCCAAGACCACTGGCCTGTAGCTACGAAGACGATAATTCCTGCCTTCATCTTGTGTTTTTCAAGCAGACGGAACAATATATAAGGCTACTTTGCTGAAGGCAATCTCTCTTTCCGTGTATGAGATGGTAACATATGCACTCTGCTTCCTATTACCGTGTGTAGAACAGTGAGGCTAGAATCCCCCATGAATACTTGAAGGGCGTGCCCATGCACGGACACACCAGGGAGTGTCATCGCATGCAATCAAAGTGCAAATAGACAGCTCGAGATACTGAAAGATGCCGCCATTTTGGGACAGCTGAGACATCATCTATTTTCACAGCATTCCTTGTAAATGGTGCGGGGCTCTAAATGAAACGCCCTGCATTAATTCACCCCCTCGCCCGGAGTTCAGTGACAACTACAAGGGTGGTTCGGGCCCCACGACCACCAGCGGGCCTAGTTCCCGAAAAATCCATTCCCTCAACGGAAAGCAGGCTCACAGAGGCGCGAATAATTGAAAATGATAGCGCGGATGAGCTCCCCCCGTTATTTTTGATGGAAATGGCTGGCTGCAGGCCGCACGGCTGCACTGATAACTCACGGGAAGAGTGGGCGGTGGTGGGGGGCGGCGCGTTACAACTCATTCAGGCGGCTGAGCTACGAAATGAGTTCTATGTTGAATGAACACTTTGCGCAGGCTTTTATTTTATTATTATTCTCTTTTTTAGACTAAGCTGATAGCCGGCAATTTAGCTCTCTTGTGCTATTGCACAACAGGCCCAATAGGGAGCGCATAATGCAATAGCCGCTTTGATAAAATATGTGTTCAGCGTTGTGCCTGATAGGATGCTGGCAAATGCGGGAGGGAAGGTTTTATTTGCCTGGTAGCCATGCCAACGGGATAATGTCTCAGATGCGAGGTACATTTAGAAAAGAGCAAGTATGTATTATACCGCACTTATGCGCATTTGAAAGCCAATCTTTTCCGCCAATCCAACAAAGAGAATCGCAAAGTGCCCGGTTTGTGCACGCGTGTCCGCGGGCGCGCGGACACTCACACTTACAGACACCCATGGCCAGTTTAGCAGTGGTGGATCTATGTTGATTTTTGGGAGTCATGTTTTGCTTAATTGCAAGCATTGTATTTGCAATTCTAACAGCCAGCGGCCAGAGCAAGGCATAGATTTGCATGAAGGGAAAACAGATGTGGCGGATGGGGGATGGGGACAAGGTCAGGGTGACCCAAACAATACTGTTTTAAACAAGAATACATAATCCTGTTTTTAGAGCCCTAAATGCTTGGACCACCCCCTCCATCGCACATGAGTTCCCTTCCTCTGTTTCCGCTGGCACTTGCCCACCCCCTCCATCGCACTTGCGTTCCCTTCCCCTGTTTCCGCTGGCACTTGCCCTCCGTGGCGCCCCTCAGCACTTGCGGAGCACCCTGGGCTCCGCCTTCTGCACCCCCCCTGACCCCATCCCAACCTTGCCCCTACTTCCGCCCTACCCTGCACTTTTTGTCACTGCACTTGCACGGTAAGAATGTCTCAAGGCCTAGTTCGATCTTTACTGTGTGGTTTTTCCTGTGCCCCGCCCCCCCTTTTGTCTTGTGACGCCTGGAAACACTTGTGTATAGGCTGCGCATAAGGAAATTGCACCAGAAAAGCACCAGGCGCTGCGTTAAAATAAATACACGGGTTATCAGATCGGCATCTGCGCAGGTTCTCTACTCCGTGTGCCATGTATGTGCACCTTGCACGAGGCGTGCGGGTCTGGCCAGTGCAAAGACCAAGAAGGGGGCAAAATATGCAAACGTCCTCATTAAAGTAAAGAAATGAGGGATAACATGGTCGTTGGGAGGGAGGCTGTGTGCCAATGCGCAAACATGCCCCATGAAGTGCAAACAAACCCGTATTTACAGATTCACCTTTGCATATGCGCAAACAAAAAAGCACATAAATTCTACCACCACCCGTGGCCAGCCGCAAGGTGAGACTGCGCCATGTAATCGCAGGTTTAGAACCCACCATGCAATCGTAGTGAAAGGTTGCCACCATGACCATCCCTGCATTTCTTGCATACCTACTGCTACAGAGAAGGAGGAAGCGAAGGAGGAGGACCAGAATTTACCATACATGCACAACGATATTCAGCATGCCCAACGAGGAAGTCTATGGCACATATTGGTTCTCCTCCATGTCATCCTTGAATTGGTCAGGGAGTGGGAGAATGACCTGGTGTCACAAATCATGTGCTCACAGTCAATACCACCCTTGGTGAAAGTCCTAACTATACTTCACTTCCTGTGGACCAGCACATTCCAATGGACCACAGCCATTTATTGGGGGTATATCACAGCCTACACAATCATGTTGCCGCAAACAGGTCCTAAGCTGCATAATTGCACATGTACACAGCCACATAGATGTGCCATGGATTTTGCAGGCAAGGCAAAGAGTGGCAGAAGAATTCTATGCAGTTGCCCAGTCCCCATGGGTTCTTGGGGCAATAGATTGTACACATGTTGCACTACAGCCCCCATGAGCCACTGAACACATATATCGTAACAGAATAAATTGGCATTCACTGAACGTGCAGGTCATCTGCGATGCCAAGGGTCACATAATGCATGTGAATGCAAACTTCCTTGGAAGCACCCATGACAGCTATATACTACGCCATTCCTCCATCCACCAGGCACAGGCATCGGAAACGTTCGGGAACAAGTGGCTCATTGACGAGTATCTGCCAGCACACACATGATAACTCACTGAATGGGGGTCACATCCAATACATACCACCATACCATCATATCCCATAACAAAATACTGTATTTTGTCATTCACAGGGGACAGCGCAAATCCGCTACCACCATTTCTGGTGACGCATATCTGAAATCCTACCAAACCAGCGGAGGCCCACTATAATACAGCACACAATGCGACCAGAGGCATAATTGAATGCACATTTGGAGCGCTGAAATCACGGTTCTGCTGCCTTGACCATTCCGGTGGAGTACTGCTGTATGCACCAGCTGTGTCGTGTAAAATTATATTGCCATGTTGCATAATATGGCCACACGTCGTGGCATACCAAAAGAGGTGCATGAGGGGTTGCGGCTACAGCCACAGGCAGTTCCCATAGCAATAGCAGGCCAAAGGGTAAAGGACCAGCACATATGCAGTCAACTTGACCAGACATACTTCACATGAAAACCATCCAGTGTGAAAGTCACACCATAGCCACAACACTGATTGCTTTCAATGATAAAACATGGCAAGTCCAGTTGGGCCATAGACAACTACCTGAGAAAGGCAGGCCAGGGTGGACATATGGTGTGTGCCTCATACTCGTTGAAAGCACACATATCTACTATCTACAATCTCACAGCAAAACCTGATAACATGGGCAGTGTCACTAGTATTACACACTGCATACCCAAAGCAACACACACACAAGCACACACATACAGACAGCAGGGTCGCTTGGCAACACATCTCAACTAAGAAAGCAACATGGACATGAGACATCAGACAAAGCCAAATTAAGAGCATGTCACACCATCCCATATTGATGCTCATTCATTGTTGGTTGACGATGCCTGAACCCCCAATAAGTACATTCTAAATGACCGATTGTCACCACGATAAAGAGCTTGTACCACTCAAATGCCACTAAATGTGGACCTGCTCCCCTGGCTGTGTTGCCACCGACCTGTGGGTGCTGGCAGATACCAGGGCAGTGGGAGAAGAGAACCTGTGGCTGCATGCAGCATCCGCCCAAGACTGGCTGGGGGCAGCATGAACGCTGCACTATCACAACAGTGCCTGTGCAGTGGCTGACTTGGTGGGGGTGTGCCAGCTGCAGATCCCAGTGGCTGTGCTTGTGACTTATCGGCAGGGTCACAGGACTACAGGTACCTCCATGGCACTCTCTTAGGGGCTGGCCACAGGGCAGCCGGAGACTGGTGCTATGGTGCCGGGTGTGTGGGTGAGGACAATACCCTAGCATGGCAGTGGGCTGCAGGGCCAGGGAGCATTCCCACAGAGAGGTGCACAGCGTGGCATGGCAAAGTGAATTAGCACACAGGGTGGACTTTGCCCTGCACCCATCCTTGAAAATGCAGCTAAACTCATACATCATGACCATGCAAACATGTGTTAAGCACAAAGTATGCTGATGCATGTCACTGAAAAAAATGTCCATCACGTGGCAGGTGATACTCAGATGTGCAGGATGCACATGCATGATGGACTGCCTACTCGAAAACAATCATAGCAGAACATGGCATGCAAGGAACCCAGTGGACAGACTATGACCAGCGTGCAGCAGATTCCTGAACAATGTCCACAATAAATGAAATATCCCCTCTCCCATTTTTGCTGTCTATGACAATCACCCACATAACACCACAGTGACTCAAGCATGCACCACCCTACATGTGCCAGATCAGGATAATACTGGAATGCATAGGACAATAAACATGCAAATGCCTGTCATGTACTACCTTACCTCGGATCCCTGCCATTGTGCTGTGCATCCCCATCACCTCCACCTAACACTTTACCTCCTCATTGGTGTCAGGAGGGTCAGTGTCCAGCAGAGGGAATGGGGAATTTGATGAAAGGAGAGTGTCCTGTTTGCATTCCCAGGTTTGGCGTGAGCTGACTGTGCAAGGTAACCTGAAATGACAACAGATACATGACCATTAGAATGCATGTACCCTGTCACACATATTCCACTTGTAATGCACATCATGGTTCACATAATGTTTACCTGAATGTCCGATCATGTACCTCGGGAAACCAGCATGTCAGTTAATGTCACTGAACACGTTAGACTGAATATGATACCTTCATCATCACTTTCAAAGTTCCATCGGGAGAGAACCAACTGGGCATGGTGCAATATGGCGGTGTCCATCCAACCCTGTTATCCTGATTGTTGTCTAGATCATACTGCCCTGCGTCCTATTGTGTTCTTTCTTCCTCTAGGTATCTTTCTCTGTTTGTCTGCTCTCCTGATTTCTGTTCACATTGTATTGCCTGCATTCCTGTTGGTTCTCACTTCTTCCTCCAGGTGCCCTCGATCGGCTTTTCTTTAACTTGGAGTTCTACTTTATGGTGGTCTCCTCACTTTGTACTGCCTGCATCTATGTTGCACACTTCTTTTCTTGTAGGTTCCCTTGGTCGTCTGCTCTGTTAATTTGGGTTTCCTATTGATTGGCCATCTGCCGTGTCCACTCCCCCATCTAGGTCTTAATTTGTGTATTATTTCTTTTGAGTTATCATTTGTCTGTCTGCTTGCTGCCCTCCTCTTTGTGTTCAAACCCTAGTGTCTCCCCCCCACACTCCACATCTCCCTTCCCTCACCCTCTCTCTTGGATCCTCTATGGTGCTCTCTGTTTCGCCTACATTCTCTAACTGCTTTTCTATTGACTACCCTGTTCTTCTCACTTAGTCTGGGAGGAAGAAGTTCTAAAGGGATATCCTGGTCTCCAAGCCAGGACTTCCTATCATTGATACCTACACCAGTGCTTCCTCCAGACCGACCCTCACCAACATCCTCTTTGTCGTTCCCTCTCCAAGCCTATGCACCCTCCATATGGTCTCTGTGCTCTCTCCTTTTTCCTCTTCACCCATTAATGGAGGGTCCTGTTGGGAGGCCCTCTCGGCCCCCTTCCACTCCTCCAAGACGATCATTAATGTTTACCTAAACAGCATCATCTTGGTCCAAGGCCCTCAGGCCTACCTCCTCCTTTTTGATAGACGCTTCCTGCACCTTATCAACTTCCTTTCTTCTCCTGCTGTCCCTTCTTTCCCTCCTTTGGCTCCTCTGCCTCCTCCATCCTCTGCCACCTCTTTGGCACCCTCTACTGCTTCTATGGCCGCCCTGTTGCCTCCCTCTTCCGCGACCTCTCGGGCACCCTCCTCCTCCTCCTTGTCTACCTTGCCCTCTCCATCTTCCTCCTCTGGCCACCCTATGGCTCTTTGTACACGGCCTCAGGGCATACCCCAGAACTGTACCCCCACGGAAGTCTTTCAAACATGGCAACCTGCTCCACATTGCCACTCCCACCCCTTGCTCATCTGTCAAACACTCTTCTGACATCTGCCGTCTCCTTGAAGAACTTGACCTGGATCTTCTTGGTCTGACCGAGACGTGGTTCACGGGCTGGTCTGTCGCGAGTTTTGCAATTCTCCTCCCTGATGGCTACAAGATCTTCTCCGCACCCAGAACCAACCGTCCTGGTTGGGTGTAGTCTTGTAGTCTTCCCAGAGTGGATCCCTGCCTCTATCTTTCCTATGCAGGACTACTCCTCCATGAATGCCTGGTCTGCAGGCTCTCTCCCTCTCCTGGCCTCTCTTTCACTGTGGCCACTATCGACTGGCCGCCCGACCAGTTAACCTCCTTCCTCTCTGAGTGGGCAGACCTCACCTCCTCCCTTCCTGCCTCTACCTCTCAACTTCTCCTTCTCAGAGACCTCAACATGCTTCGTGTTCTTCTTATGGACTCTTTCGCAACCTCTGCGACTCTCTCTCTCTCTCTCTCTCTCTCTCTCTCTCTCTCTCTCTCTCTCTCTATATATATATTCACCTCTCTGGCCCGTATGACTCTGCAGGGCACATCTTGGATGTTCTGATGTCCTATGACCTCCCCATCTCTAACCCTCTAACCACTCCTCTCTCCTGGATTGATCACTTTCTCCTTTCCTCTCATCTCTCTCTCTCTACCTCTCAGGCCAAGCTAACTCCAGCTCTGCCACCCACCTTCACGGTCTTCTGACACATGAAGCGCGTGTCAGTTGAGGCTTTCGCCGCCACTTTCTCTCCTTCTGCACCTTTGGCTGACACACCCTGACATAGCCCTTTGTAACACTGCTTTATCTCTCACACTCTTGATGTACTTGCCCCTGTCATGAGGATCTGCTTGATGCCCAAATCCAAGTGCAACTCTTGGTACGACTCAGACCTAGTCACCCTTCAACACAAGTGTAGGGTGACTGAGAGGAAGTGGAGGGCAAGAGGTACACCTTCTGACAAACTGGCCTGCCGACTTCTCCAAAGGCAACACAGACCATCTGTCCTTGCTAAGAAGAGAGCACACATCCAAGCCTGATTCTCTGCGGAATATAGCAACTCGGCCGAACTCTTTAAATTCTACAAGGAGCTGGCCAATCCTGATGCAGACTCAACTTCTCCTGTCTCCTCCCAAGCCCTCTGCTCGGCCTTGTCTTCTCATTGTATCACTAAAACCCAGGACATCCAGACCACCATCTCCTCCTCTACATCCTCCTCCTCCTTTCCTGTACCTCCTGTGGCTGCCTCTCCACCTCTCTTCACCTCCTTTCCTTTATTCACCCGTGATGGGGTTTCTAGACAAGTCTGATCTATGAAAGTCTTGTCAAAACAGGTTCTACCGAAACCATCAAAGACTACATTGACACCCTCCCTCCAACCTTGACTGACTTCTGCAAGCACTCTTACTGTGAAAACAGAAGATTAATATGAGGCCGGGAAGCCCAAAAAGAAACACACCAACACAGGTTACAAAGAAACATACAAGTACTTTATTTCAACAGTTACCAAGTCAATTGACAAACGAATAACTATTCGGCTCTCAGTATAACATAACGAACTTCAACGAGGGTTCGATGTGTTAGTGAGAGACCGCATTTGGAATACCCGGGCCTTTTATACAATTTGTCCAGCACTTGGCCAACCCTCTTGCGGGTTAACCATTCTGCGAAATATTTAATTCTGGTCTTAGGGTTCCTTGCCAGGTCAATCCTTTAATATATGCATTTCGATTAGTTTCGCTGGTATAAGTAGTGCATTTACATATAGGTCAACTGTAGGACAAGGTCTCTGTTCGCGACCCCGACAAGTGGCCTGCAGGCATATTAATTATTCAGTTGTACAGAGGTCACTACGGCAAGAATCTTATTCAGAATGTCATTTGGCCTCCATTTTGATGTTCAGGGTGACTTCTACATAACAAGAGAACCTAAAATGGCGGCTTAATCCAAGATGGTGGCTTACATTGATTTCTCTAAGGTGAAGACCTTGCCGTGGAGTTTGTTCGCACATGATGTTTAGACAACTTGGCGTAGGCCAATACACATACAATTATTACAATAGGAGGCATAGTATCGTTTCTATTCTGACAAACCCTCCTTTTGGCCTATGCCAAGTGCTAATACCATTTCTAATGTCTTTGTAAATAACTCCATGCATTGTCGTCCATACATCCTGAATCGTTATCTGTAATATCTATAGCCATTAGGTCGTACACCAGAACCTCTTGCAACACAAACTCTTCAGATGCTGTATCTGGGGCATACATTTCGTGTCCTATCGTGCTCACCGCCTGAGCGCAACATCCCCCTAGCATTGGACATATACTAGGTAGACATTGGATACAGCAACAAAGGAATAGCAGGATTCCCAAAATAACCAGTATGACAGAAAGCACCTTCCAACCCCAGGATCATAGGGAATCCCAGAACCAAGCACTAATACTCCAATCTCCCACAGGAACATGCACTTCTGAACTAAGGACGTGCAAGTTCTGTATTGCTTTGAAAATTGTCGGTGAGGAATCTGGTACGAAAACACAACAAGCGGACCCCACTAATTTACATACTCCACCACGTTCTGCCAGAATGACATCTAATGCCATCTGGTTTTGGAGCGCTACCAATCTTATTGCTTTCTGTTCCAGTGTCATATTATAGAGCAGAGGTCGCCAAACAGTCGATCGCGGGCGACTAGTAGCTCGCCTGAGCCTTTTCAGTCGCCCGCGCTGAAGATACCGAAAAATAAACATTTATCCTAAGTTATATTATTTAATGCTGCGTTTTGCAGCTATTTCCGTGTTCCGGATCCGAACCCTGATCCTTCCAATTGTGGGCGGGGAGCTTGGCTGCTGTGCCACATGGAGCTGCTTGGAAATCCACTGACAAGTGTCAGTATCACGTTATGCTTCTGCAGTCCGCCTGTAGTACCACAGTTGGCCTTGTGCGCCCCCACGACAGTCTTGCTTAAGCAAGCTGCTCTTGTTTGCCAGAGATGTTGGAGGGGCTGGGGCAGGATCAGGATCATTGTGACCACGCAATGTAAATATCACAGTAGCACTGACACTCGCCTGGAAATGTTCAAAATAATATTTAAAAAATGGTGCAATTTCTTTTATGTGGCTTCTTTCCAAATTCCACATTGTACATTTCCACTTTAAATCACTTCCATGACACAGGTACACCCACCTTTAGTACATTAAGCGATCCATAGACACGCTGTACAGTAGAAGCCTACCAGGGTAGCTCAGCAGGTTGACAGACCGATGCTGAGATGTTATATATTCAAAACTACAGGTTGTTAATCCTATGACTTTTTGCAATGCCTTATAAAAAAAAAGTGCTGTACAATGTGTTTGGCCAGGGTATGGGTTGGGCTGGTTGCTTGCTTATATTCAGGGCTGAGGTGGGGATATTTCTGCCCCTGTAGTGTAAATCAAAAGTTGGCACCCATGAACCCACAGTTTAATTTTCTAAAAACTGCTGTCAGCATAACAGAAGCATTTATTTGTGATCAACCAGTTTGACAAGCATTTAAAATCTTAATAAATATAACTTGTGCTAAAACACAGAGGGGCACACAAATAATGATAATGATGTGTTATTTATATAGCGCCTTAATCCAAAGCGCTTTACAGAGCACATATTTACATGCAATATCACCCAACTGAAATTGGTACTCATTTATCGACCTCAGAAGGATGAAAGGATGAGTTGGCCTTGCCGGGACTTTAACCTGCGACCTGCAGATCACGCTCAGATCGCAGCAGCGAGCGCTCAACCCGCTGACCAATCATACCAGCAAATAACGGAGTATGTGTGGTGTGAACGCAAGCAGCATTTTTCAATTTGGAAATTGCTTTTTTTTTTATGGAAGTGTGAAATGCACATTTGGAAAACAATAGTGTGCCTAGCATGTAGAAAGCCTGCATAAAACGCAAAGGAAGGGGCACAAAAATTACAGGATATTTGTGTGGAAGTCCAACAAATATCTGTCTTTTTGAGACAGCTACTAATAAATAATAATTCAACAAAGAGGTTTTTGAAGTTCTTAATATATTCGTGAAGGGATTTGTTATTCCATCTGTTTAAAGAGGGGAAATAATGGAGCCAAAATAATATTGGTAAAAATTCCGAGGTTTATAAATATCCCCACCCTGATATCGCCCGCTAGTAGCTCTCCACTGTTGGCCTCCTCTACAAGTAGCTCTAGCTAACGTAAAGGTTGGAGACCCCTGTTATAGAGTATATCCGTGGTCCGGTTGATGGTTCTCTCCAGTACTCTTGCTAGCCCCCTAATATTTTCGGAATTTGCTATCTGTCCCCAAAATGGCACAACTGATTTTGTTATATCTCCCAATATTTGCCCAGGGGTATCTCCATTCTCGTCCCGCCGTGGGCGAGCCTTAGAAACTTCCAATGTGCTAGCTATGAATACCCCAGGTAACAGGATTCCTAAATAACAGGTTCCCTGCCAATCCTTGGGCAATCAGGGAAATGCTGTACTACCGCAAACAAAATAGACAGGCCCCCCTACATACAGAGGCCTGTTCTCTCCGGTCAAATTTACAATGTTCACACAACCTTCAAAATCTCCCATTGACCGAGTGCCATTTCTTTGTACACAGAAGGGGACTGAATCGGGGCTATGGTTAATGGAGTAGGAAGGAGGCACGGCGTCCTTATTGCCTATCGGAGCCATTTTAAAGGAAATTAAAGTTTGGAAAGGAAGAGACAGTTTATCAGATGGCCTAATAGAAGCAACATTAGGCTTACTTCTATTTGCAAAAAGCGAGCATCCCACGGGAGTCAATTCACGTTTCTCAAAATTATTTAAATTAGTTCCATCAAAGTTCCCTGAGATGCTGTCATTCCAACGGCCAAATAACAGTGCTCTAAGAGAGGCATAGCAAGCAGTCGTCAAAGGTAAAGGGTGAATGTACCATCCTAGGCCCTTGTTCCCATGCTGCGGTAAATGGGTGCAGATCCAGCAATTACTCTTATTAAAAATGGCATGCGTTGAATTCATTATTATCATTAAAGTGTTATTATGATACTTTCGTCTATGCTGGGAGTCCCTAGGTGACAAAGTATGAAGGTGTACAGAGGGAATCAGAGCAGTAGGTACAATTTCGATTGGCAAAAGAGGCTCTAGAGGATACATTTCTTCAAAGTACCAGAGTCCCACGCAGTATCTATACAAATTCCAATTACTATTATGACAACAGAGCAATATGTTTTCGGGGCCCAGACACATTGTTCATTGTCTGAGTTGGTCACCCCCTTATTTACAAGTCCAATGCGAGCAGCAGCGGTGGAGGTGGCAGGCATCGTAGTTTCTCAATCGACGACCCCAATGTTCGTTGCTGGCGACACTACGGTCGCGCGACTTCTTAGTCCTTCCCCAACCCTAGCCAGCAGAATCCCTTTCTTTTCAAAAACTTTCTTTTGCAAGAACAAAACTCTCAATGACTCTTTTCTTTTCCAGATGCACAGGCAAAACCCATGCCGTAGTTCTATTTTCTTCGTCGAAGGTCGTACCTGGTGATTCCCGGTACTGTTTGATCCAGAAATAAGGTAACGTCACTTCCTGAGGGAAGCAACGTATCAGAGGCAACGGAAGATGCAGAACTTGAAACAACGTTTTCCGGAAGTGACCTTTCCAAAGAGTGTGGAGACAAAATGGACTGTTCCCCAAGCTCCACGGGCTCAGAGAGATTCTCCGACACACTCACAGCGCTATTTGCTACTCCAGGATCTGAGATTGTAGCATCAGCGAGGGGTTCTGCTTCTTCTGTAACGTGTGGCGTCGGGTGAGGAAGTTTCTTGACATGCGTCGCGTGGATCCAATGCTTCTTTCCAGCCACCCGCACTGCTGTCTGGGTGACCAACAGCACCTGGTAGGGTCCCTGCCAGCGAGGCGCGAGGCAGGAAGACCTTTCGTAGGCCTTCACCAGGACCCAACTTCCAGGCTGAATATTGTGTCCTGGGCCCGTAAACCGTACAGGTAAAGCTGATTGAACCTGATGATAAATGAGATACAGATTTTTAGTCAACTGGTTACAGTAGTCTACAAGCAATACATTTTCAACCTCTCTCAATGCTTTAGGCTTCGGAAGACCCCAAATATTAGCAGGTCTCCCCATCACTACCTCAAATGGAGAGAGCCCAGTCTTAGTTTGAGGTGTGGTACGCATGGTTAACAATACAATAGGTAAGGCGTCCGCCATTTCAGTTTGGTGCCGGCGCATGTTTTAGCAAGCTTATTCTTTAGGATACCGTTATGTCTCTCTACCAACCCAGCACTTTGAGGATGTCTAGCCGAGTGAAATCACTTTTCAATGTGTAGCGCTGTGCATATCTGCAACAAAACGTGGACCGTTGTCTGACCAAATTACTCTTGGCAGCCCAAATCCTGGGAAGAATTCCTTTACCATAGTTTTCGCAGTGGTCATGGCACTAGCATCCTTAACGGGGAAAACCTCAACCCATTTACTAAAAGCGCAATGATCACAAGGACATATTTTAGATTGTTACACCGTTCCATCTCAATAAAATCAAAGTGGAAGGGAACAGAAGGAGGCCCAAAACTACCCCTTGGAGCTACTGTCCCCTTCCCCACATTGTGCTGTAAGCAAATCATGCAATTTTGGACATAGCGCTGCGCGATCTTCAAAATTTTATCATTTACCCAGACTTGTTCTAAAATTTTTGTGATCTGCTAAGCACATACATGCGTAGGACCGTGTGCCATCATAACCATCGCCAGCACATATGAATCAGGGAGCAACCATTTCCCTGCAGATGTATCCACTCAACACCCATCTAGTTTCCCCATCCCTTCGGCCCACTTTTTAGACTCTTCTATCGTGGCATTAGCTTGGATATCTCGTACAGACCCAATACCCTCATCCATTACATAGGCATCTTTTGTTTCTCTTAGAGCATACATGTCTGCGCTAAGTTCTGTGGCCGTTTGCCTGGCTATGTGGTCAGCAAAAGCGTTCCCTTTTCCCACATCATCCATGACATTACGATCCGCTGCACATTTCATGATCGCTAACTGACTAGGGAGCGCGAGTGCCGAGAGCAATTGCACTATCAGGGGGCCATGCTGAATCTTGGTCCCATGTGAGGTTAGGAACCCTCTTTCCGACAAGAGCCTCCCAAAGTTGTGAGCCACCCCAAAGGCGTACTGGCTATCAGTATATATATTTACTGTACGCCCTTCGGAGAGTTCGCAAGCTCGGGTCAACGCTATAAACTCTGCGGCCTGCGCAGAGTTATGCGGAATTCTCTTAGTTTCAACAACCGTACTCAATGTAGTAACTGCATAGGCAGCTGTAGATGTACCATCCGGGAGTTTGAAGCAGGAGCCATCACAAAACAGTTCCCCTTCCGCATTATCCAAAGGAGTATCTATAAGGTCTATCCTGCCCTTCGTTTCCTGTTCAGTAGTATACAGGCAGTCATGTGATTCTCCGTCACCGCAAACAGTATTTTGCGGGAAAGGTAGGAGTTCAGCCGGATTAAGAACACAACACCTCTTAATTTGAATGTGAGGGGCAAACAAAGTTAATTCATACCTCGTCAGCCGTGCAGAGGTGAGGTGCTGTGTTTGGGTTTTATTCCATAGGACATCTACAGAGTGAGGTACCATCAGGGTTAAATCATGGCCTAGGACCATTCCCTCACTCTGTTTTACAGACGCGGCAGCAGCAGCGACAGCTCACAAACATCTTGGCAAAGCGCATGCGACAGGATCAAGGGCGGAAGAGTAGTAGCCGCACCGTCTATTCTTCCCTCCGTGTTCCTGTGTTAACACAGCCAAAGCACATCCATCACATTCATGCACAAACAACACAAAGGCCCTCATTACGACCCTGGCGGAAATTGACTGACCGGACCGCAAC
>CM030325.1:959474201-959523654 GCA_002915635.3 Ambystoma mexicanum | reverse complement strand
TGATGTTCTCGACTTCCATGGCATCGGCGAAGAAATGCCCTTCTTCGTCAAGGCCAACATCGGTTTTATCACTAGTGAGAAGTTCGGGATCCACAGCCTACAGTAAGAAGCCATACCTATTAAGGCTCTGACTTCCTTCTGTGTATTTGGAACAGACATGCCAGAAATGTGTTTTATTCTTTCAGGTGTCAATCTTCTCCCCTCCTTTGACAGGAGATAGCCTAAATAGGCGACCTCCTGACAACAATATTGAAATTTCTTAAGCGAAGCTTTATGACCATGTTCAGCCAAATGAATAAGCAACAATACAGTGCCTTCTTTACAAGCACTTTCAGAATCTGCAGCTAAAAGCAAGTCATCGACATACTGAAGCAGTGTACAAGTAGATGGCAATTCAAGGGTGTCAAGCTGCTCTTTCAAAGCCCTACTATAAATGCTTGGACTTTCAGTATAACCTTGAGGTGCACGAGTAAATGTGAACGAACGTCCCCCCAAGGTGAACGCAAACAAATATCTACTATCCTTGTGTATAGGAATACTGAAGAAAGCATTCTTCAGATCCACAACACTAAAGTGAGTAGCTGTAGCAGGGATCATCGTTAGTATCGTTGTCACATCAGGCACAATTGGAAATTGTGGGGCGACAACTTTATTAATAGCGCGTAAATCAATTATGAAACGGAATGGGATTGCATTGTCGCCTTTCTTGTACACGGGTAAAATCGGGCTGTTACATAAACTACCTGCAATCTCTTCGATCACTCCTCGATGCACAAAATCGGAGACAATGCACTTCAAAGCACGCTCGCCCTCAACTGATATTTTATATTGCGGAATGCGTGGTAGTTTAACTTCAACCTGTAATACCCCGACATCATTGTCGTCAACCGCCCACAAACATTCCGGGACAACGCTAAACTCAGAAGGCAATGGTCGAGTCAAAAACTGAGAACTGGGAAGTTGCTGTGGTGAAATCGTCAGTCGCACTCCGTCAGAGGAACAATGAATTACTGCATTTAGTTTCTTCAACAGATTTAACCCCAGCAAATTCTCTCCACAGTTTGAAGTCAAGAGGAATGGACAGTGGTCCGTAAAGGGACCCAAAGAAACAGGCACCGGACAAGCAACTGGTATGCCAGAAAACCCTACGGAAACATTAGTTTGCCCTGACAGTGGAATGTTTGGAACCCGAGAATGATCAATGGAGCACTTCTGTGCTCCAGTGTCTATCAAGAACTGATGTTTCCTATTCCCCACTAACAATTCAACGTAGGGACCTTTTTGACTAACGGGAATAGGTAAAGGTTCCAAACCCTGCTTCGGGCAATCCTAACGAAATAAAATGTCGTCGGAAGGAAGCTCTTCAGAAAGGTAGGCAGCAGAAGGGTGATCAAATATGTTTCTCGTGTCCACACTCGAAGTCTGATTATCCTGTGAAAAAGATTGCTGAGGATCTTGCGAGAACGGACCTCTATCAGGGCCCCCCACTCCGGGGCGACCGCTAGGTCGTCTACCCATACTCCCAAATGTGTTGTTTGACCTTTGTCAAAGGACGGGGCACTGTGCACGCCAATGACCTTCCTGGCGGCAATAGGCACATTGATTAATGTTCACAGGACCCAAGGGGACGTTCCCTTTCGGAACATACTGACCTCTGGTCTGTGAATTACCTCCTCTGGGATTTCTAACAATTTGCTGTAACAATACTTTAGTCTTCAAATCTCCTTTCCTCTTCTCTATTCTCTCTTTTTCATTATTAACACGGTTCTCATAATACTGAGCCATGTGCAAAACGTCTGATTGGGATTTTGCCTGCCAACCGCTCTCAGAGGACATAATCTGTGACTGGATGTCAGGCAGCAATACACGCACAAATTTGTCCACAAACAACCTTTTCCCAAACTCTGTGCCCAAGTCCTGTCCACTGAAGTCAGAGAATACCTGTTCGAATCGATTAAAGAATTCGGTGGCACCTCCAGATTTTCCTTGAACACAGGCCGTAAGCTTGTCCCAAATAA
This sequence comes from Ambystoma mexicanum, assembly GCA_002915635.3. Classification (NCBI taxonomy): domain Eukaryota; kingdom Metazoa; phylum Chordata; class Amphibia; order Caudata; family Ambystomatidae; genus Ambystoma; species Ambystoma mexicanum. The sequence goes on along the minus strand of CM030325.1, from coordinate 959,521,636 downwards.
TTATTTTCTCAGGAATTATGGTTTTCAATTTTGCAACAATTCTATCAGGCAAAGTGAGTATTACCTGAGGTGGTTTCTCACCAGCTGGACTTTCCCCATCAAACCTAGTTATGTTAGCCCACGTATCTCCCAACCCTGCCACATCGTCTATTGTCCGAACTTGATTCCATAAATCTACGGGCAGGAGTACAGGGAATAGCAAGTCAATATCACTTAGGGTGAACACAGAGGACTGTAAAACGGACTCTATCTCTTTCTAGAATCCTGTCGGATTTTTCCTAATATCGGGAATTGATTGTCTAATAGTGTTCACTTCCTGTCGCGAAAACGGGACGTGAACAAATTGCGATACATAATGTGCAGGAATGTCCACAGTGGGTGCACCTATCCCAACGTTAGCGGGAATCTCAACCTTTGGGACAAATGTCGGAGGAACCTCTCTCATTGATAACTGAGATATAGGTAATTCCGATCGCTTACTAAGCAACAGAGCCAGGTCGAGCGCTAAGGCAGTTGAAGAAGTGTCGGCCAAGAAATCCCTCTTACAAATACCCAATAACTCTGTAGGACAACTAACCTTCTTCCTTACACATTCATCCTGCAGGTACTGTACCATTACCTGAATCACCTTCCTCTGCATTTCTACTGTATACTGACTATACGTGTCATACACTTCATCTGGCGGTATCGATGAATCCGAGATCCATCGAATCGCATCTTTGGTTCAGATTCGTACTTCCTCAGATGCCGATTTACGACACAGAAGGAACCGTTTGTGTACATACGTACTGTCGTCTTCATCATCCTCATCCCGTAATCTTTCTAAGTCCCTCCTATACTCAAATAACCTCTCAACATGACCATGTACTTTCTCCTCAGTGTCCCTCGAAAGTGCTAAAGTATTCAGATCCCTCAACCCTTGTGGGAGATCCGTATTATGTAATCTACCCCACATTACACATAAATAAATCCCCAAAACTTCAATAAAAACATTTTTCTCGGGAAAATTGCTCATATTTGATAATGTGGAAAAAATATCAGCTTGATCACCTCTCTCCATACAATGCTTAGCCCATGCAAATAATTCCTGTTTTTTTTCTGCAGAGACAGTATTTCGAGTAACAATCTTTGACCCCGCACCCTGATCAACTTCAGTCAGTACAGAACCACTCGGGAGCGGAGGTGCGGGCAAATTCAATGGAGGTACGACTATCGGCGCAAGGGGAAGGGGTGGTAGAGTAGGTGGAGGAACAACAACTAGAGGAATAGGAACAATAGGTTGTACAGGGGGAACAGGAATAACAGCAGGAATAACAGCAGGAATGGGCAGACCACCAGGGAGAGGATCATACGGAGGTGGCGCAGAGGCACCAGGCCTGCGTTCGTTTAACAATTTATCAATAAATTCTTTGGAAACATGAAAATTTCTAGAGGGATAGATTTTCTGTATACCGAGTGAGAAAGCCCTCTCCATACTCTTGACTGACTCTGATGTTTTTCCTTATCATATAACAACGCCTTTTCGGCATTCGTTTTATGACGGCGTGCATGTTTATCCCTACTTTTAAGCTGCTGCAACGCTTCTTTTTTCCAATTGTGCAAAACATCAAATGCTGCAGGTCTGGCCATTTTCTTTAACAAGACCGATTCTAGGTATTCAATACGGGGGATCTCGAAACTACCATTGATTGGCCACTGAAATTCGGAGGCATGTCTGGTTTGTCTGTGCCAAATATCATTAAATACTATACTTCCAATGCCATGCTTACAGTACATAGTAAACGCCGGCGACCCCTCCTGTGGTGCCGGGCGGCTAAATTCCAAAGATTGTCGATCGCTGCGGAACAGTGCCCTAAAGCAGCTAGACAATTTCCCAGGCATTTCACAAAAGATTGGTGTTACCTGCTCAATAATTGTGTCTGCAGATACAATACACCAAATTCAAATTGTCAGGGTGTCATGCCGTTTGCAAGGAGATTCCCTTGGAGTCTGAGAAGCCAATGGCAACTCCGCCGCCATTGATTGTTCCACTTTTTTCCCCATTTCCTGTTGCTACGCTCTAGTCTTTTTCCGGCCTCTTCCTGGTTTCGCTCTTAACCACGCCTCTTTGTTTTGCCCGGCGCGTTGCAACTGAAGTTTTTTCGCTCAGTTTCGCTAGCGCTCACCCTCCAGTTCCTTGCCCGCTGCTTGACCGGGTTTTTGCCGGTTATAGTCCCTTTCTGCCTTCTTTCTTGGCTTTTCTCCTTCTGGTGCCCTTTCCCTTCTTGGTCCTCCGTTATTACCTTCGTCTATCTGCTCTTTGCCTCCTCTCCCGTTTCCCTCTCTCCTCGTCCTGCTTTCTTTTCCCGGTTCCTCGGTCCTCCTCTCTTTGTGCTTACCTTCTTCCGTGCTTACCTGTTTTCCTTTCTCTTTCTTTACGGGTCTATTATTCTTCCTCCGTTCTGACCTCTTACTTTCTCTCTCCTTTTCGGTCTCCGCTTCCATTCTTCCTCTCCAGCTAGGCATTCACGTGATCCTCTGCGGTCTCTGCGATCCTCTTCAACATCCTCTCCTTCGGATACCTGGAGAAACAACTTGTCTGGTTAACCTTGCTCCACATCAAGATCGAAATACAAGAGGTTTTTTTTAGCATACGCTTTTTTCCTCTTCTACGGCTTCTGCGGAAAGGGTGTCCCTTGTTTCCCTGGTTTACTAGGGGGAACAGGGTGGCTTCTAACCGCGGAAGACCATATCTCTTCTCAAAAAAGAAATCCACAAGAAAAAAGGGGCGAAGACGCGAGGAGCCTACTGAAGAATCAGGTGAGGAGGAGTGGGTTCTGCATAAAGACAATTCTGGTTCCGACGAATTGAGTGATCAGCCTGGCATTCATGATAGATTGCAACGCCTAAATGATCCTACAATGGCTACAGCTGAACAGATACAGGAGTTGCTTGCTGCGGTACATAATCTCACACAGGAACTACAAACTGTCAAGGTAGAGAATGCGGCCCTAAAGCAACGTATTGATAACCAAGAAAGAGCACGTGCAGAATTACCCCCTATGACCCTGGCATCGGGTAAATACGACGGCTCTCCACAGAAGTTCAAAGAATTCATGGAGGCATGTATAATACATTTTACTTTCAGACCCCAGACATATGCCTCCGATAATGCCCGCATAGGGTTTCTCATTTCCAACCTTACTGGAAATGCACTGGCATGGGCTACCCCATTAGTAACCAGTGCTAGCCCACTGCTGCAAGACTATAGTGGTTTTACGGCACAATTCAAAGAAGCCTTTGAGAGACAAGAAACAGCCTTGATAGCCAGTGAGCAGTTGCTTGACGTCCGTCAGGGTAACTCAGATTTGCTATCCTACATTTCCCGTTTTAAGAGGGTCGCCGCTGATACCGGGTGGCAAGAGGCGGCTCAATACACCATTTTCCGTTGTGGCCTCAGAGAAGAACTGAAAGATGAATTGGCACGCATGCCCAGACCTGCAACCTTGTCGGAATTGTGGTCTACCGTTCTCCAATTGGATTACCGCCTTTCCGAGAGACGTTCAGAAAAACGAAGAGGTCGATTCACGCCTATTCTCTCCGAGCCTTGTCTACCCACTGCCTCCTCCACCCATCAAACCAAGGATGAACCCATGCAGATAGGTACTACCTAGGGGCCCCTTTCGTCTGATGAACGAAGGAGAAGAAAGGACAATAATTTGTGTCTGTATTGTGGTTCTAACCAGCACCTGTTACGTGACTGTCCAGAAGTACCTCCACGACGGTCGGGAAACGCCCCACCTCGGAACTAGTGGGGACAAGTTACCGAGGGGGATTTCCTGGTCCCTACGTCTCAATGTCGATAACATCCATCTCATCCACAGAGGACACCCGTCTTATGGTTCTGGCAGTTCAGCTCACCCTTCATCAAAGAACTTATGATGTCCTAGCTTTACTGGACTGCGGAGCAGCAGGATGTTTCATGGACATCATGTGGGCTAACCAATCTGGCATAGAACGACTAGAGAAAGATGAAGACCAGAAGGTGGAAGGAGTTGACGGCAAGCCCTTAAGTTCTGGTCTGATTACCCATACCACTCCGCCCATGACTATGAAGTTGCTTCAGCATACAGAGACTATCCAGTTTGACCTAATAAGAGCTGCCCATTTCCCGGTCATACTAGGGGTATCATGGCTACGCAAACACAATCCTACCATAAACTGGAAAACCAATCAGATGTCTTTTTCTTCTGATTATTGTTTGAGGAAATGTCTTCCGAAGACCAACTATGCCACTGTCCAAGCCATCTCTGAATTCTGTCCAACAACTGATACCATGGGAATTCATACCATTCCCATCGACCTGGCTCAGTATAGTGAAGTTTTCCAAGACCAAGAAATCCAAGAATTACCTCCACATAGACCTGAGGACTGCGCCATTGATCTGCTCCCAGAGGCCCTAGTTCCGTTTGGGCGAATGTTCTCCCTTTCTCTGAAGGAAAAAGAAGTCCTCAAGAAATACCTTGACTCCAATCTCCAAAACGGTCTCATTCAACCTTCACGTTCTCCTGCTGGGGCATCCTTGTTTTTTGTGCCCAAAAAAGATTCTGTAGAACTAAGACCCTGCATCGACTATCGAGGTCTGAACAGCATCACCATTAGAGATCGGTACCCGATGCCGTTGATTAAGGATATATTAGAAAACGTACAAGGGGCCACTGTATTCTCCAAGATCGACCTTCGAAGAGCCTACCATTTGCTACGCATTCGATCCGGCGATGAATGGAAGACTGCCTTTAGGACCCCCTTCGGCCACTTTGAGTATAGGGTGATGCCGTTCGGTCTGGTAAACGCTCCATCGGTTTTCCAGCGATTTATGGACCGCACCTTTTCTGACTTGTTGTATAACTGTACCATCATCTACTTGGACGACATTCTAGTGTTTTCTAAATCCACGGAATTACATGCACAACATCTTCATCAAGTTGTCCAAAGATTTAAGGATGCCCATCTAAAGGCTAATCCAGACAAGTGTGTTTTCCAGGTAGCTAAGGTTCCTTATCTTGGGTTTATCTTGTCTGCTGAGGGAATTCAGATGGACCCTCGGAAGGTAGACGCCATCTTACAGTGGCCAAGTCCGACTTCAGTAAAGGAAATCCAAAGATTCCTCGGGCTAGCAAATTTTTATCGCAAATTCATTTCTGATTTCTCCAACAAGGTATTGCCCATTACCTGTTTGTTGAAGAAATCTACTTTTCCCTTTCTTGGTCCAATGAAGCAGAGGACGCCTTTCACCAGCTTAAAACTGCCTTTTGTTCGGCCCCAGTTCTACGTCAACCAGATCAAGACCTCCCATTTATAGTAGAAACTGACGCTTCGTCTGCAGCTTTGGGAGCAGCATTGCTACAAGAACATGATGGCGTTAAATTCCCGGTTCCTATGTGCCAAAGACTCTAACCCCTAGCCAACAGAACTATTCCGTGATAGAGAAGGAGCTGCTCGCGATGAAGGTGGCATGTGAAGAGTGGCGACATCTCTTACAAGGGGCTGCTTTCCCCTTTGAACTACGCACGGACCATAAAAATCTAAAGGTCATACAAAATATGGAGTGTATAAATTCACGACAAGCCGATGGCCCATTCTTTTCCCAATATGACTTCGTACTCACTTACTTACCTGGAACCCAAAATGTGCTTGCTGATGCATTATCCAGAAGACCCTCTCCCGAATGTCTGCCCGATCAACATCTAAACCTCATGTTGCCTCAGAAAAGGGTGATATCTACTGTTAATGCCTTTCTAGAAGGGGTACGCAAGGCCACTGCCAACCTGGACAAACCCCCTTTGGTAACGGCTTCAGAGGATCTCTTCCTCCAGGATGGCGTATATCTTTGCAAAGGACGTCTATTTCTTCCAGACTCCACCTCCGTCTACAGGTTTTAAAATGGTGTCACGATGACCAAGTAGCGGACATCGAGGTATTAAGAACACTCTGGATTTACTCAGACGTCATTTTGGTGGTCAGGAATGGAAAGACAGTAGATGAGTATGTTTCGACCTGTCCCATCTGCTCCAGATCTAAGTACAGCACTCAGAAACCGGTTGGATATCTACAACTAGAAGAGCCACCTAGGAGACCATGGAGAATAATTTCCACCGATTTCGTAGTTGACTTACCTCCTTCGGATGGTTGCTCCTGCATAATGGTAACCGTGGACTGTTTTTTCCAAGATGGCACATTTTACCCTCTTGGCAGGACTACCAACAGCAGCCGAAATGGCTTCTATTTTTTCCAAGGAAATATTCCGGTTACATGGATTTCCAGACAAGATTATATCTGACAGAGGTACTCAGTATACCTCTCGCTTTTGGAAAGAGCTCTGTAAGAGGCTTGGTATTGAAAGGGCTATGTCCTCAGGGTTCCATCCGCAAACTAATGGTCAGACAGAACGGATAAACGCTCTGTTAGAGCAGTATCTTCGTTGTTTTACTAATTCTCAACAAGATGATTGGGTGGCCCTGTTACCTACAGCCGAGTTTGCTTACAACAACTCCACTCATAGTGCCACCAAACTAAGTCCTTTTTTTTGTACCTATGGCTTTCATCCCCGTTTCTTGCCAATCAGAACCTTTCCTCCTGGGGATATACCTTCCATTGACGCTTTGCTTGCCAGTATTTCTGAGGCACATAAGACTGCTTATACTAGTCTGCAAGCCAGCAAGATCCGCTATAGCTCTTCCAGCAATCCACAGCGTCTTCCTTCTCCCCAATGGCAAAAAGGGACCCAAGTCTGGTTATCTACAAAGTCCTTCCGCGCTGGTTGCATTCTTCCAAACTAACACCGCGCTATCTGGGTCCTTATACCATCTTGGAAAGGATAAACCCAGTGACCTATCGACTTCTGTTGCCCAACTACATGAAGCGTATTCATCCAGTCTTTCATTCCTCTCTTTTGAAAGAATATCGGGAAGACCCATACAAGCGAAGAATACCGAAAGGTCTGAAACCCAAAGACTTACGACCTGACGAATATGAAGTAGCAGCCATCCGGGACTCCAGATATAAGGGAGGCAGACTGGAATATCTCATTCATTGGAAAGGCTACCCGCATTCGGATGATTCTTGGGAACCTGTTTCCCATATCCATTCACCTCGTCTGGTGCGGATATTTCACAGACTTCACCGCGGCAAGCCAGGGGGGTTGCCCCATGGAAGGGGGCATACTGTCATGCCGTTTGCAAGGAGATTCCCTTGGAGTCATTGATTGTTCCACTTTTTTCCCCATTTCCTGTTGCTACGCTCTAGTCTTTTTCCGGCCTCTTCCTGGTTTCGCTCTTAACCACGCCTCTTTGTTTTGCCCGGCGCATTGCAACTGAAGTTTTTTCGCTCAGTTTCGCTAGCGCTCACCCTCCAGTTCCTTGCCCGCTGCTTGACCGGGTTTTTGCCGGTTATAGTCCCTTTCTGCCTTCTTTCTTGCTTTTCTCCTTCTGGTGCCCTTTCCTCCTTGGTCCTCCGTTATTACCTTCGTCTATCTGCTCTTTGCCTCTCTCCTGTTTCCCTCTCTCCTCGTCCTGCTTTCTTTTCCGGTTCCTCGGTCCTCCTCTCTTTGTGCTTACCTTCTTCCGTGCTTACCTGTTTCCTTTCTCTTTCTTTACGGGTCTATTATTCTTCCTCCGTTCTGACCTCTTACTTTCTCTCTCCTTTTCGGTCTCCGCTTCCATTCTTCCTCTCCAGCTAGGCATTCACGTGATCCTCTGCGGTCTCTGCGATCCTCTTCAACATCCTCTCCTTCGGATACCTGGAGAAACAACTTGTCTGGTTAACCTTGCTATACATCAAGATCGAAATACAAGAGGTTTTTTTTAGCATACGCTTTTTTCCTCTTCTACGGCTTCTGCGGAAAGGGTGTCCCTTGTTCCCTGGTTTACTAGGGGGAACAGGGTGGCTTCTAACCGCGGAAGACCATATCTCTTCTCAAAAAAGAAATCCACAAGAAAAAAGGGGCGAAGACGCAAGGAGCCTACTGAAGAATCAGGTGAGGAGGAGTGGGTTCTGCATAAAGACAATTCTGGTTCCGACGAATTGAGTGATCAGCCTGGCATTCATGATACAGGGTTAAATTAAGAGTCGGGTCAAGACTACACCTGACCAAACCTAAGGAGGACCGTACGGTTTACCAAAGAACTTAACTAATGAATTTTACCTTGTGTTTGGTGGTTTCGACAAATCTGCCCGCCTCAAAAATGGACGCTCGTCAAGATGCCGTGTCAGACCACATGACTATCGTCCAAGGACCGCTGCCGAGGTATCGCGTCTCGTTCGGTCGGGCCTGCAGTATCACACCGTCCGATCAACCTTCAATGATCCGGCATCAATCTTGAGGGTCCCTATTCGGGCGCCAACTGTGAAAAACAGAAGAATAATATGAGGCCGGGAAGCCCAAAAAGAAACACACCAACACAGGTTACAAAGAAACATACAAGTGCTTTATTTCAAGCTACAACAGTTACCAAGTCAATTGACAAACGGATAGCTATTCGGCTCTCAGTATAACATAACGAACTTCAACGAGGGTTCGATGTGTTAGTGAGAGACCGCATATTGGAATACCCGGGCCTTTTATACAATTTGTCCAGCCCTTGGCCAACCCTCTTGCGGGTTAACCATTCTGCAAAATATTTAATTCTGGTCTTAGGGTTCCTTGCCAGGTCAATCCTTTAATATATGCATTTCAATTAGTTTCGCTGGTATAAGTAGTACATTTACATATAGGTCAACAGTAGGACAAGGTCTCTGTTCGCGACCCCGACAAGTGGCCTGCAGACATATTAATTATTCAGTTGTACGGAGGTCACATCGGCCAGAATCTTATTCAGAATGTCATTTGGCCTCCATTTTGATGTTCAGGGTGACTTCTGCATAACAAGAGAACCTAAAATGGTGGCTTAATCCAAGATGGTGGCTTACATTGATTTCTCTAAGGTGAAGACCTTGCCGTGGAGTTTGTTTGCACATGATCTTTAGACAACTTGGCGTAGGCCAATACACATACAATTATTACAATAGGAGGCATAATATTGTTTCTATTCCAACATTACGCCACTGGAACCTTCCCCTCCCCTCCGAAGCACTCCCTTGTGCACTCCCTTCTTAAGAAACCTTCTGCTAATCCCCCCTGTCATGCCAACTATTGCCCAATCTCCATTACTCCTTTCCTTGGCAAACAACCGGAAATGCTAGCCATCTCCCAGCCTAACCTTCACACTGAATCTTTTGGTTGTCTCCATGATCATCAGTCTGGGTTCAGAGTGGCCAGAAGAACGGAAACTGCTCTCCTGAACATCCGCGAAGACCCGCTCTCAAACCTCAACTCTAATATTCTCCTTGATTTTTCCTCTGCTTTTGCTACGGTCAACCATGCCAACTTGCTCGACCGGCTCCGTGATAACCTGGGTATCACTGATCAGGCTCTGGCCTGGCTGACCTCCTTTCTCACTGATCGACCCTCCCAGGTCCAATTGGGGTCCTTCCTCTCATCTATCTCTCTCTCTACCTGTAGTGTTCAGCAGGGGTCTAATCTTTCTCCCTGGCTGTTCAACCAATACCTTGCACCTCTTCCCCCTTGCATAGCCGCCCTCTGCCCCATTTTCCATGTCATGCGGATGACACTCAGCTCTCCTTCAGGCTCCCCTCAGCCGCCTCTACTCCTTCTCTCATTATTGACTGTCTTTCTGCAATTCAGGCGTGGTGTGCTGCCAATGATCTCTGCCTTAATGCCAGTAAGACTGTCATCCTCCTCATCCGAACACCAGCTCCCTCCTTTCCTCTCGCCCTCTGGCCACCCACACTGGGCCCTCTTCCTGCACCTACCTGTTAGACTAAGAACTTTAGGGTCATCTTCGACTCCACACTCTACTGCCCTCCAGACATCTCTGCCATCTGTAAGAAGTCAAACTACCAGCTGCTCCTCTTCAGAGGTATTCTTCCCTTCCTCACTTTCCCCCAGAAGCTCACTGTCTCCAGAGCTCTGGCCCTCTCTAGGCTTGACTACTGTACCAGCCTCTTTCTAAATCATCCTGCCTCTACTCTCGGTCCTCTACAACTCATCCAGAACAGGACTGCAAGACTTGTCCTTTGCTTCAAGCCCATGGATCGTATCTCTCCAGCTCTGAAATCCCTTCTCTGGCTCCGAGTGGCAGCAAGGATCAAGTTCAAGACCCTTTGTATTGTCCACAGGGCCTTCTGGGGCCTGGGACCACACTACCTCCAATTCTCTCTTCCTAAATATCTTCCTTCTCAAGCTCTTTACTCCTCCACCTCCAACTCTCTGAGGTTCAGTCGCTTTTCCAAGCAAAGAGTTGGGGGCAGATCTCATTCTTTGGCTGGGGCCTCACTCTAGAACAGCCTCCCTGCATCTCTGAAAATTGAGCAGAACCATCTCTGGTTCCAGAAACAACTCAAGGTCTTTCTCTTTACTTCTGCCTTCTCTCTTCCTCTCCCTTGGTGATCACCTGCCTGCTCCATGCACTGGTCACCCTCTGAATTTTGGCCCAGGTCCCGGGCCTGTCCAGTTGCAATCCCGTACTACCTCCCCTGCACTTGTAGTCTGTATATGTAACCCTACAGTCCCATCTCTTGCACTTACTCGCCACCCGTTGGCTTCACTTACTAGTACCTGCACTTGCCACCCATTGGCTGCACTCTTGTTTTCTCCTTTGTCCCGCACTTCTCCATCCTCCCCCATCCTTGGCACCTCTCCCCTCCCCCCTTCACTGCACTTGCGCAATCTGAATGACACAAGGCCTAGTACGATCGCTGTTTTGTCATCCCGTGTTTATCTCCTCCTCCTTGTCTTGTCGCGCCTAGAAACACTTGTGTACAGGCGCATTATAAATGCCATATCATATCATATCATATCATATCATAACCAACAAAATGAGTACCCCTTGGACAGGCAAAAAACATAATAAAATATATATCTATCAACATGCACATGGTCAGTGGGGGTGATGAGGAAGGGGCATGGTAAGGTAAAAAGCAACATAAGAATGTAGTGCAGGGATAACAAACAATAGGAAACTTTGCAAAATCCCAGCTAAGAACCACTCTGTGGACCATCATGGGAAGGAGTCCCTGGCCACGCAAGGATAATGCCTGGTCTTCCTCTGCGGCTGCCACATGTGACACAGAGGCATGCAACTGGCTGCCAATTGCAACAAGGTCCTGGTGACCCTCCTTGCGTTTCTCACTTATGTCTGCCTACATAGCAGCCCTGGATGCATCCATCTGGACATTGATGGTGTCCCTCAGGGATGACATCTCAAGACGGAGACTCTCCCTTAAGGCTTTCATCTCCATGTAAAGGAGCAGAAGTTCATATCCGCAGGAGGTCCTATCCCCCTAACCCCCTGTATTGGAGCCTTGAAATCATGCCCTGTCTAACCTCAGCTAATGTACCAATAGTACAGTGAGCATATGGAAGATGCTATCTATTAAGACAACCATTTCAAATGTACACTTGAGTTGATGACAGCCTACAGGATGAACTCCCTGAAGGAATATGAGAAAGAGCTAAGAAAATGGATTGATGGCATCATAAGAAAGAGTGCACAATGTCCTGAAAGACTAACTAAGCATAATGTATGGATTCCAGAGAGAAATGACGAAGTAAAGAATCACGTGAACCTTAAAGCGTAAAATGTAAAATAAGAAGACTACATGGTAAAAAGTTCTGCAGAAATCAGGGCATAAAGAATGTACAGATGCTGAAACGCAAGACAGATCAAGTCATCATATAGGCTAGCTATAAGTAGTAAATAGAAAGCAGGTGGAGCCGTCATTGTACAGGAACTGGACATCGGTATTGTTATGATGTAAGTTGACTTAACTGGATATATATATGGAGTGTGATGCATGCAACACTCCATACAGAATGGTATTGTACAGTAAAGATTCCAACATAGATTATCTAACATTGGTGACGAGGATTTTGAGCACAAAGACCCTTGGTACCTCTGATAATGGGGCGCCGTTCTAATAAATGGAAAGCAGCCAGCTGCTCAGCCTCTCCCGGTATTGAAGCTGCCAGCGAGGGAGCAGCCTAGACTCCCACTAAGGGTGTAGCGGGAGTAACCAAAGGCCACCCCCTGCTGCCAGCAAAAATTTGCGGTGAGGTGCCGGCTGACTTTACCCTACATGGCCAGTGAGGGACCAAGAGAGACACCTTCCGGCATGTTACTGTATCTCCTAGAAGCTGCTCCGCCCGTGTGTGCATCAATGCACCCAACTTGTAATAAGAAGACGGAACCAATGAAGTCCTGCCTCATAAAGATAAGTGATCGTTTCGATGGGAAACCCGCATTCCCTGTGTAAGCCGCACAAACCGCTTGCAGGAGCTCTGGCCCTGCACAAAGAGACCGTGATCTGCCTGTCCTTGTGGCTAGGGACAGTAGCGAACTGCGCATGCGCAAAGTCACACATTAGGATCGTCATAGCAAGCGTATCTCCAGCGTTTTCCAGTGTGGCAACCATGCCTGCATTTTGGCAACCTGTGATAGTACATTGATTTATACCCAAGGAGAGTGCTACCACAAAGCTATTGAAAGGTTGAGCTCAGTGAGTGCTACACCCCAGCAACCACATGCTAAAACACAAAGAAGAGTGCAACCAGAAGTAGGTGTAACAAATACATACCAAAATGGCAATGTCAAGGGTACCTGGACCTCCTGTTTTTATGGCTTCCTGGGGCCCTGCAAAGGTGAAATTGGCACAATGGAAGAAAGGTTGCATCCATTACATACAGGCCGCTTGTGGGAATTCATATTAAAATGACAGAAAACTACCCCTCCTAATACACTTCCTAAGTTACGAGGGCCAACAAATATATGACACCTTATCGCCTCTAGCAAATGAAGGTGGTGGCAACAATACAAATGGTCTGGATAATGCATTGCTGAAGTTAGAATTGCACTTTAATCCCAAAACAAGCACCATTTTAGAGAGGTTTAAGTGTGAGTTTATGATTACAAGAGCAAGGAGAGAGTGTTGAAGAGTATGTGACAGCGCCGTGACACTTGGCTTTGTCATGTAAATTCAGGAAGTCGTTTGACAAACACATACAGGATCAATTTATGATTCACTGCAATTGCAACAAGATAAGAGAAGAAATACGGTTAAAAGACAAACCCACATTGGATGAGGCACTAGATGTAGCAAAGAGGGTTTAACATCCGCTGGCCTACGTTGCAAAACTATCAGAAAAGGAGTAGTGTGAAGCAAAAGGGGAGGTTTTGAGTATAGCAGATGGAAAACAGAAGAAGAAGGTGAAGGAAAAACTGGCGGCGAAAGAAAGAGTCGAGGCTAAGAACAATAAATCAAGAGGAGAAAAAAGAGAGGCGTGTTTGTGCTTTAGATGTGCCAGCAGTGCACACTTTGCCGGATCATTGGCAGAAGAGTGGTCTGTGCCAAATGCAAGAGACCTGGACATTTTGCAAATTGCTGCAAAAACTTTCACTTTGGTTACAAGAAAGTGTTGTATGTTAACAAGGAAGAAGGTCATAGATCGTCTGAGGAGGATGATAGTTCCACTGTTGAAAATATTACTGTCAGCATCATTCAGAATGTAGATGAGGAGGAGTGTGAGCATCCCTTTGTGAGTGTAATGGTGAATGAAAGGAGATATCAATGATGGCCGATGACTCTGGGTCAAAAATATCTCTCATGTCTAGGATGGTTTTTGAGCAGGATATGGAGGGTGATGTTTGGGAACTTGTTAGAACCAGATGTAAATCCCGGGGGGGTACAATCAGGATAAAATTGACCTGCTTGGTTACTTTGAAGCTAAATTTGATTTCAAAGGGAGGCATGCACAAGGAAAAGCATAAGTGACTAATAAAGGGATGACACTTCTGGGATGGTGCAATCAAAAGACACTGAAGATAAGACTGCATCCAAACACTTAAGACCAGGTCTTACATGTGGGGTCGAAAAAGACTGTAAGTTTCAAAAGTGTATTGAAAAAAAGAGTGGGTAGAGTGAGTGGTACGCAGCACCAGATTGTATTAAATAAAGGAATTGTCCCGGTGTCAGCAAAACTACAGGTGGTGCCAATAGCTTTGAGAGAAGGTGTGAAAAAAGAATTGAGTAATTTGTTACGAATGGGTATTATCGAAAGGGCTGGTGGAGTTGAGTGGACATCTCCTTTAGCTGTTGTGAAGAAATCATCGGGTGAGCTGTGTTTATGTGTGGATCTGCGTGAGTTAAATAGGTGTGTGTTGATAGATGGTCATCCATTGCCCAATAAGGGGAAAATGTTGGCTATGGTTGGTCAAGGGCGTGTGTTTTTGAAATTGGATATGGCATCAGTTTACCATCAGGTTGAACTTGAGGAGGGATGCAGAAAATTGACAGCATTTATAACACACAAGGGTGTGTTCCAATTTGGAAGGATGCCATTTTGACGCGTTTTCAGCATCTTCAGTATTCCAGAAAATAATTGACAGACTATTCTGAGGGATAAGTGGGGTATTTTGCTTCCAGGATGACGTGTTGGTGTGTCATGAATCAGAGAGTGAACATGACAAAAAGTTGGGTGAAGTGTTGAAGATTTTGGAATCTAGAGGAATAACATTGAGAAAGGAGAAGTGTGTGTTTAAAGTAAACAATGTTGAGTATTTGGGTCATGAGGTGTCAGCGCATGGAGTAAAACCCAAGAGTAGTATGGTAAGTGCTATAAAGGAAGTGAAGAGGCCAAAATCGAAAGGGGAACTATGTTTGTATTTGGGTATGATAGAATTTTATCAAAGGTTTGTAAACAATTATGAAGATAAAGTTGTCGAAATAAGAAGGTTACTCAAGAAAGGGGAATATTTTTATCTAGAATAACCCATGTGAGGATGAATTTAAAATGATAAAGGAGGAAATTGATCAAGCTGGACCATTTGGTAATTCTGATACACATTGAAGGCGTGTGGTTACTGTAGATGCCAGTGACGTTGGCATTGGTCTGGTATTATCGCAGGTGAAGAATGAGGAAGGGGAAGAGATAATTGCACATGCTTCAAGAGGATCGAGAGGAGCAGAAAAGAGATATTCTGTTCTGGAAAAAGAAGCTCTAGCAGGTCATTGTTTGGTGGGGTACTGACTTTGACATAAAGACAGATCATAAACCTCTTAAGGCTATTTTCGAGTGTAAAGGTTTGGACAAGGTGTCTAGACATGTGGCGAGTTGGGTCACAAGATTGCCAAGCCATAGATTTGAAATGCAAGTGATCACAGGGAAAGATAACATTTTGGCTGATTGCTTATCAAGGTTGGGTAGAGGTAAGGAAGAAACTAAGGAGGATGACATTCAGAATTGGTACTTGTGAACCATGAATTAATAGTAAGCAAGGAAAAGTGGATTGATGCAACCAACAGGGATGTTATACTGATGTATGTCAAAACATTCATATAATCAGTGTGGCCCAAGAAGGCAGAATTGCAGCAAAAGGAAAGAGCATTCTGGGAGGTGCGTGAAGAATTGAGAGTGGTGGATGAAATTGTATTCATGTGGGAACGTGCTGTGGCCCCGAAGCAATTAGGGGTAGGATAATTGATTTGGCCCACAGTGGACATAAGGTATGTCAAGGACAAAGGCTATTTTGAGGAGAGATTACTGGTGGCCGGAATTCGATAGATATGTTGAAAGAAGACTAGCTGACTGAGTTCAATGTATAAAAGGAGGTAAAGGTGTGGAGGCCAAGAGACAACCGGTTATGGAGTTTGATGTTCCGTGCAGGGTATTGGACGATGTTGACATGGACATTCTGGATTCTGTAGATCTAGGTTTTGGTCATGGGAGGAAGTATATTTTGGTTTTGGTAGATTTACTTTCACGTTGGAGTGAGTACAGAATAGTTAGCGAGATGTGTGGAGAAAACATTGTTTGCGAGAGAAGGTATTCAGGGAATATACTAACGGATAATGGTATACAATTTATGGGTGGATGTTTTGTGGAATACTTGAAGAAATGTGGTATGAAGCACAAACGGTTAGCTTTGAACCATACAGAAGGAAATGGTTTGGTTGAGAGAATGAATAGATGCATTATGGATGACATTGGAATGGCTGGTGCACGTGGGATGGACAAGAAGGTAGCCATTCAGGAGAGAATGTATGCTTTGCGGATGTCACCTCACTCCACAACGGAGGTGACTCCTTTTGAACTTATGAGAGAGTGCCAGGCCAACACCAATGTGAGCCCGCCTTGGTTGGGAAGATAGAAAGAGTTAGATTGTGTAGTTGAGGAATTGAGGAGGAATTTGAAGGAGAACAAGGTGAAGTGGGTGATGAGAGGGAATATGAGGCGGGGAAAGACAGTGTTGAGAGTGGAATGTGGTGATTGGGTGAGAATAAAGAAAGGAGTGGTTAAGAGGAAGGGTGATTTATTATACTCAGATCCCGTATGTGTGGTAGCTGTGCTAAAGGGTGCGGTGCGAGTGGGTGGTGGTCAGGTTTGGAACAAGAACAGGAATCCGCTGGTGAAGAGAGGGTGTGTTGGGTTAAAGAAGGGAGATATGTTATGATGTAACTTGCTGCATATGGAGTGCGATGTAAGCAATACTCCTTACAGAATGTTATTGTACAGTAAAGATTCCGGGCGCAGCAGTTGATGTTGACCGTTCAAGGGAGAAACCGTGCTGGGGGTCAGTGCTAATTAACTTAATTAAATACGATATAAACCGTATCAGGAGTCTGTGGTTCATATCTAACAGGTATCATGAAATAAGTAAGCCAAAGAATCATGGAGAAAGAAAGACTGTGTCTCAGTAGACTTGCAGGTTATTGACCCTGTGTTGGGGGGCTGTTTGACGCGAAGTCAAGGTCTGAGAAGTCGAGGTCAGCGATCTAGGCTGAAGAAGAATGTGTGTGCGGAGGATGAATCCTCTCATGTTAAGGAGCAAGAAAGAACACAAAGGATGGCAAGTCTTAATTAATTTAAAACATTTAAAAGCTTGCAGAATTAACAGAATCGCAGTCTCTTTTCATGTGAGTCAAGGGTGGAAATAGGGCTTTCCCAGGACGAGAATACTCTGCAAGGTCAAGTTCAAAGGAAATTTCATGGCAGAAGGCATGGGTGATAAGAGATGCTGGGCTAATTGGGTGGTAGGGCAGCCTCATGTTCTATTTACTTAGACCTGGGTCTTGGCTTACGTGTTGCTAATTGGGCCGAATGTTACAGACATGGCACAAGCATGCCAAACCAATTGTATTAAGCCGTATAACGAAGGACCTTATAGCTAAGAAGCCAATGAAACACTGTGTAACTGATTTTTCTTAACTGACACGTATGAAGAGGTAGGCATATATTGTCCATCTGATATTAGAGAGCCAATAACAAACCTAGCTCTTATATGATTGTATATCTAGATGTGTCCCTTAACCAATCCGAACCCTGGATAGGGTTTTCACTATTGTCATGAAGAATGATGTCACTCGTAAAAAGAAATATATATTTGTATTTTTGTGTGGAAATCGCTGAGAGAATTAGCATACATACGTTGATGTTTGTTGTAAACTCCATGTTTTAGATAATTGCTAATAAAACAGCAACTTGCCATCTTCTTGAGTTTGTCTGGTTATTTGGACCCAGAATTGCTCTGGTGTAATGCCATCCAGCCATAGAGGCATGTTCCAAGGGCCATAAGCTCATCCTCATGCAAGCATTCCCTCAAGGCAGAGATCTCCCCCCACGCATCAGCTGATATTCTGTGCACATTGTGGCATTGGACGTAATGGTGTTGTCTGCGAGGCGATTCATGTCCCTGCTGATCTCCTGCAGGACCTCGACCTGGCACACGATTTTGTGGATCACCTACTTGTCCCAGTCAAAGCGGGAAGCAGGCATACGTCCCCCACGTTTAGGTGCTGAAAATGAGATGATGCAGTGCATCCCTATATTAGTGCTTGCAGTGGAATGGCCTGCAGGTACACATGCATCCCACTCCCAGTACACACCTCTGCTGCCTCCAGAATGGGTGTGGGCAATGTTGCAGGCACAGTGCCGTTGGAAGATGCGTCACTCACCACGGGCAGGGGCACAGTCTCCTGTCCCCCCCAACCTCTGTTTCCTCCACAAAAAAAAGGAGGAACATGAGGTCGGGACTGCTGTGTGGTTGCTGACCCACCATCTGCATCAGAATGGCTGCAACATCATCATCATCATTCTCCCCTGACGCCTGTGCAGGCATGCTGAGGATGGTATGCAACAGCTGTGGGTTCTTGCCACGCACAGCAGTCCGTCCACTGCTGGTGCCTGGTTGTGCATCCCCTGACAAGTCCTCTGGCACCTGCTCCCCCTCAGCTGTGGCTTCACCTACAAAAAATAAGACAACACAAATTAGGGCTATAGCTGGATATACATTCTACTGAGTCCATTTTTTCAATGACTTACAGTAGGATAAGATAAGGGTCCATCACCATATATTAAAGTGTTTTGACTGTTATGTCTATCTGTCTCTCTTTGTTACTTACATAGTTTGGTCTGGCTCAGACAGTAGAGGTTTATTGACCCCGATAGGAGTCTATCTTGGGGCGTTTGTATGTCACCTCTACTTGATATATATTTTAGAGGCCACACTGGCCTTGCAGGTTATAAATTATTTGCTGAGCACGCACTGTCATTAATGCATATTGTAGAGCTGGAAAATGTATAGTCTCTCTGAGGTGGTCATTATATTTCTTAGTTTGATCAATATGGTATCATTGTCAGAGAAATGTCTGGCTATAGTGAGGACTATGTTAAGAAACGACTTGATTCAGTATCAGTTCTGTCCAGTGCAGGAAATAGTGAGACACTTAATAACAGTGATCAGTGGAATGAGCTGTCTCAACTAAGGAAACAACTAGTAAGAACTGAGTTACATAGGGTGATAATGTTGGAGTACTTAACAAATCATGGTCTACCACAGGGCTTGGTTGTAAGAAACGTGTCACGTTTGTTTCTGGACAATAAGGATTTCAAGATTAAGTGGAGCTATATAGCCAATAAATGTGGGCGTGATTGGCTCATATTGATTATTGATACTGCTAATGAAGTTTCAAAACAGATAGAAAGAGACCTCAACAAGATGCAGGAAGATCTGAAAAAAGAACTTGATTTAGATGCCTTTTACGAACAAATTAGAGCAGCATAACAAGGAATTGTTGGAGTTTAAGGATGATACAATACTTGAGAGAATCAAAAAATTAAAAAGGATCTATCAAGCTTTAATCACGAAAAAGCCTTTCCATATGGAACAGATGGTTACAAATTTGGTAACAATTTGATGGAACCTAATGGTAAAAGAAGGGTACACTTTCGTGATACCTCATACAGCTCCAGTGATGATGGAAATACTGCCACAGGAACTAGCACGAGTGAGGGTGTAGGACAGCAAGGTACCAATAGAGGAAGAGGGTACAGAGGTAATAATTGGTCAAGACAGAGTAGACCTTTTTTAAGCAAAGGTTCAAACAGGGGAGATTGGAAAGATCAGATCAGGACACGCAGTTGATCGCAGAAACAATGGTAGTCGACCTGTCTTCTTATGAACTGGGTGTAGCTGAAGAAGAAACTCGAATTCAGAATGGAATTTCAACTCTTATTTATTTATTTTATTTATTACACTTATGGAACAATTATCATGAAAGGGCACCTGGTTGATGCCTTGCTCTGCCCATGTGGGTAATATCGTATCTAGAACAAAAATGAGCAAGGTCATGAGATAACTGACTGCTGAGCGAAGGACGAACACACTCCTTCGTAGGTTACACCTTCACGTGGTGGACACCAACTGCTGTGGATAGTTTCTGACAAATATGTAACAGGACAGTTCTGTGCTCTGCAATTAGATTTTAATTAATTTGCAGTGAGTGTTTTAGATACACTTGACCTGGTGCAACATAAGATATATCATCATTTATACATTTTCACTGTGTAGTACCCAGTTTATAGGGAACAAATGTTGAATATTTGTAGCATCTTTCTATTGCTTCTACGTCCAATAAGGAGTCCTTGGGAAGGAGACTAGTGGACTTAGTGAGGTAATAGCATATTGAACAGCACAAATGCGTCAAAACAATGTAGGGTTGAACAACAACAACACACACAATAAAACAAGTCAACACGACAGTGTTTCGGCCAAAAGGTGAGCTAAAATGAGCTCTGGTGGTGTGGCCTTCATCAGGACGAGATATTCCATAGACAGAAGTATCTTATGAGGTCGGATCTTGGGAGTGCAGTGGCTCGAGGAGTCTCAGTGTCTATTTACACTGGAAGGATTTCAAGGTCCTAAGTGTGGCCATTCCTATTGGTGGCCTGTTGCCAGGAGGAACTTCTTGGAGGAAATTGTTGTCAGATGAGAAGAATGATTGTGTACTTGGTAATGACCCGACGGTAAATCTTGCAAGCGTGATAAAAGAAAAAGGTCACACGTGCTTTGGAAGCTAAAATGATTGGTAAAAAGGAAGCTGAGTAATTGATGAGAGATAAAGGGAGAACCCCTGTATTTTACATTTTAGCCAAAATACATAAAAACCCTTCTAATCCCCCAGGGCAACCAATAGTGTCTGGTGTTAGTTCCATTTTGGAACCTTTGTCAAAATATGCAGATAATTATCTGAGGCCCTTTGTACAATGCATGGCCAGCTACCACAGAGATACGACGGATGCCATCAATAAAATCGAGGGACTCAGTTTCCTTTCTGGCACAAACGTGTTAATATGTTTTGACAGTCAATCATTATACACCATGATGGCCCTGACTGGCAGCAAAAAGAAGGAGGAATGGACCTCGAGCTGCAGACTCTTAGAGGTAATTGAAGAGGTGTTGTTGGGTAGAAATGATGACCACCCTGTTAGTAATGGCTTTGTTGTATGGTGCCTGGAAATTGCCCTTACACAAAGTTTCATTCAGTTTCAGGGTCAATATTACCAACAAATTGAAGGCACTGCCATGGGTGCAGCCATGGCTCCAAACTTGGCAAATCTGTATGTAGAATGATTTGAGAAATCATCATCTATTCTGATGGTAATCCTTACAAACTGAATTTAAAGCAGTGGCTGAGGTATATAAACAATGTTTTTATTGTGTAGGATGGTACAAAAGAGGAACAGTTAACTTTGTGGATTGGCTTAATCAACAGAATAATTTCTTGAAGTTTACGGAATAAATTAGTGAACAAGAGATTCATTTCCTTCACGCTACTGTATTTTGAGAGTAAGGCCATATAGCAAGACCACAGATAGGAATGCTTAGTTGCATTACTCCAGTCACCATGCCAAACACATCAAATCACACTTACCATTTGGTCTGTTTTTGAGACTAAAAAGGAACAGGAGTTTGAAGGTTGATTATGAGAACAGTGCAAATTTACTCAAAGGTAAACTTCTCAAGAGAGAGTACCCTAAGAAATTGGAAAAAGAATGAAGATTGCCCATGCTAACTGCACTGGTCAGTCTTGTTTCTATTAAAGAAAATGAGGCGAGCATTATGCTTTTCCTTCTTTATTGCCACCAATCCAGCATTTCAACCATCAAAACATTTAAACAACATATTTCTCTGTTTGAGTAGCAAAAAGGAAGACATTTTCAGTTTAAAGTTTTAATATCAGTCTGTAAGGCTCCACGCTGCCTAAAACTGCAGATCCCATGAGCCTCTCCCCTCCTGGTAGTCCATGACTATTCCCTTTCCACCTATCCGGTGCTTGCTTCCCCTATAAGAGTCTGCAGCTCGAGGTCCATTCCTCTTTCTTGACAGCCATACAACAACTTTCAACTCTTTAACAAATCAAATTCTAACAACCACTGGAAGGTAACGCTCCTTCACGGCCTCACCCTGGTATGGTCCAATGGGACAACTTGCTCTGCTCTGTCATGCTGCTTCTGTTGCCTTCAAGCCGGCTTCTGGTCGTCTCCTAAGAGAGAGAATATAACATGAGCGGGCGGGAATGCGACTACTCGTCACAGACAAAATACTCAATAGCAAAACCAAGCCTAATGGTTCCATCGCATTCAGCTGGGTGGGAATTAATGATTGCCTCCTTGTCTTTAATAGAATCAAGACTGACCAGTGCAGTTAGCATGGGCAATCTTCATTCTATGGCAAGACGGAGGTGAGCATTATGCTTCTTCAAAGCTCGCCACCACTCTATTGGTCAAGTCTGACACAGGTTTAAAGTAGAATGTTTTAAACGTGGACTCAGAGGACCAATCGGCTGCTTTCATTATGTCTTGCAAGGATGCTCTAGCCGAGAAAGCTCTCGAAGCCATCGCGCCCCATACAGAGAGCGCGCCAAACAAGATTAAGTCTATGTATGCCCATTGCATCACTTCCCTCACCCATCTGGCTATCGTCGCTGTAGCTATCGCATGATAGGGTTTCCTACGCGCAATTAGCAACTGAGTGATGCCTGGTGGCCTATTGAGCGCTGTCGCTGCCTCGTAATCTTTGATGCACTGTGCCATACATAGCCTTTTATTGTTCGGGAAGTATGGGTATGAGATCACTCTAGAATCGGTCTTGGTCCTCTGGACTATGGTAAAAGCTACTCCCTCCGGGTAGAATATCTTCCTTTCTATCTTCAGGGCTTTCACATCCGAAAGCCTTCGACACGCAGTCAGGCAGAATAACATTGCCAGTTTGCCTGAGAACTGAGAACATGAGAGGTCTCCATTCTCTGGCCATCTAAAGAATAACTGAAGAACGTCGCGGACATCCCACAAGCTCGTGTACTTGGGCACGGGAGGCCTCCTCAATTTGATCCATGTCAGTAACCTGTGAATTGCTGGATGTTCTCCCACTGGATGATCCTCTACTTTGTCGTGGCCTGCGGACAAAGCAAACCTATATACTCCTAAAGTTCTATAAGCACATCCTTCTTGGAACTTAGCCGCTAGGAAGTTAAGAATGTACACTAGAGGTGCCCGAATGGGATCCAACTGCTGATCCGCACACCAACGTGCTCAGGATTCCCATGCTGAACTATAGCTCCTGATTGTGGAAGGCGCCCAGGAGTCCTTGATGCAGTCTGCAGTGATCTGCGAAATACCCGGCAGTTCCCATCCAGAAATTCTGCAAGCTAGCAGTCGCAGGGTTCCCGCTTCCACTAGGGGGTGAACCTGGCCAGCTGGGTTGAGAAGGAGGCTCGGGTGATGCGGGATTACTCTCGGAAAATCCGAGGAAATGTCCATCGCTACTGGAAACCAGGGCTGGGATTTCCAGAGCGAGACTACTAATACTAGTTCTGCCTGGTCTCAGCGGACCTTCACGAGAACTCTCATGATCATGAGAAATGGTGGGAATGCGTAGTGCACCGCTTCGGCCCAAGACTGGAGAAACGCATCTCTGCCAGCTGCATCTGGGTCTATCCTCCAACTGAAATATTTGGGCGTCTGAGCGTTCAGTCTGGACGCAAAAAGATCCGTATCTAGGGGTCCCCACACTTCCTGCAGCCTGAGGAATATCTGAGGAAACAGTCTCCAATGGCTGGAGTCTGCTGGATACCGTGAGTTCCAATCCGCAACATTGTTCTGTGCCGTTGGAAGATACTCCGCCGCTACTACTAACTGATGTAGAAGACAATAGTGCAAGAAGTATTTCGCAAGCTCTGCTAGCATCTTTGATTTGGTCCCGCCGAGCTTGTTAATGTAGCAAACCGCTGAGATGTTGTCCATCTTCAGCAATACGCAGCACTTGACTCTGCCTTTGGTAAAGGCCTTTACTGCAAAGGACCCTTCCAGCAACTCGAGACAGTTTATGTGAAGACGTAACTCATCTTCGGACCATTTTCCACCTGTTTCTGTGTGTTCGCACCTGGCTCCCCAGACTGACCTGCTTGCGTCTGACTCTATCACCAAGTCCGGAGCATCGCCGAAGATGGCTCGGCCGTTCCAGGCCTCCATGTTTTGCAGCCACCAAAATAGTTCCAACGTCTCCTCGTCGTCTATTTCGATCAACTGGTGGTATCTTAGTCCCCCTTGAAAATGCCTTCTCTTTAGCCATTGAAGGGCTCTGTAATGGACGGGCCCTGGGAATATGGCCTGGATAGAGGCTGCTAGAAGCCCCACCATCCTGGCTAGATTCTGGAGCGAGATTACCTTTTTCGCTAGAGCCGCTCTGATCTCCCTCTTGATCGCTCTCACTTTGTGAGTCAGGAGTTCCAAGGTCACTTTCACTGTGTCTATTATGAACCCAAGGAATTCCACTCTCTGCACTGGTTGCAGTTTGGATTTGTCTAGGTTCACCAAGAATCCTATCGAAGACAACAGGGAGAAAATACAGCGAACATCCCTGGCCAGGGAGCCCTTGTCTGCCCCTAGCACTAGGATGTCGTCTAGGTATATTATTATCCGTATTCCCCTCTCTCTTATGGCTGCGGCTACTGGACGCATCAACTTGGTGAAGGCCCAAGGCGCTCAGGCGAGCCTGAAAGGTAGGCACTTGAAGCGCCACACCTCTCCGTTCCAGCGGAACCGTAGGAATCTCCGATGAGATTCCACTATCGGTATCGTTAGGTAGGCGTCTTTGAGATCTGGACAAGCTGCCCAGTCCCCTGTGCGTAGCAGGTCTCTGAGGAGATGGATACCCTCCATCTTGAAGTGATTGTGCCTGAGCCATTCGTTCAGGCTTTTCAGGTTGATGACTGGCCGGACTTTCTCTTTTCTGTGTACCAGAAACATATTGCTGATAAATCCCAGGCCTGTCTGCGTCTCTCACTCTATCACGGCTTTCTGTTGTAGCTTCTCTAATTCGCTCTGGAGCAGCGCCACTTCTAGTGATGGCAGGTGCATCGGCTGCGGCTCTCGCTCCTGGATAGGGTCGCCTAGGAAATCTATGCACATCCCCTCTACTGCATGGCACACCCATGCATCGCTGGATAAGGTATACCATGCTCTCAAAATTTGAAGGGTTCTGCCTCATACTTGCATTCCGATGTACTCACTACCGGCGGCACCTGGGTGCCGATATGCTCCTCTTTGTCTGCGGCCTCTCGGGAATCTTGCCCTGGAAGGGAAGAAGGCATCCTGCTGCCTCCCTTCCCAGTATTGTGCACGATGGCCTTGGGGTCTGCGATGTGAGGCAAAGCGACCGGACGACCGACCCCTCTGGCGTTCGGTCCCTGAAAAAACACGACCTGGGAAGATCCTGCGAATAGAACTTTGTGCTTTCTCCAGGGCAGAGTAGGTTCCCACAAATTGTGCCATTTCCTTGGGGAAACCGGCTTCATACGACGCCAAATCGTTCAGCTTGGAATCGATTTTTAGGAGAACACCTCTCCGATGATAGGGCGCAGTTGGCATTACCCAACAAGAAAATTGTGTCTTGCGCCCAGTTGGCTAGGGCGGTGGGGTCTATTGGGATCCCCGTGTCTTTGGCCTTCTCTGCAAGGTCCATGATTTTAGCCAAAGGCCTGGTAAATCCAGAAATTTGTCCTGGCATCCCCGCCATGCCCCGTCCACTCGTTTCCGAACGACTCTGGAAGCCTTAGTCACGAATGTGACCATCTTTGGGTCTAAATCTGGGGTATCCACTAATTTATCGGGTAATTCCGGGCAGGGGCATTCTGCTCACTTGCGCAAATTCCCTCTTTGTCCAAGGGCTTCCTTAAATGCTGCGTCATGTAGACCGCCACTCTGGGTGACGGCACCCTTTCGGCTGACTTGGGAGGCCGGATGGCATCTGGATCGAACATATTGTTCGTACCTTCCTCTTACTCTAGGGTCGGAGTGTCTAGTGTCGGGTGCCCGGGGAGGTCTTCTTCTTCACCTCCCTCATCATTGGGCATGTAGCCCTTATCCATGCCCCCTGAATTGTTCACCCCTGGGGTAGGGAGTCTGATCTGGTGGTCGGTTGTTTTTGCCAGGAAGGCCTTCTTTAGACGAGTGACAGGGTCATCTGTCTTTTGTGGGTCGGAGTCGACTTTCCTTTCCTTGCTCGGGGGGGACAAAGAGTCTCTGCTCTTCCCAGCTCTAGGCCCCTTCTCAACTCCTTCTTGGTGGTGTCTAGCCGACGTGCCTTCTCCTGGGCTCAGTGCCCTCTTTTTTCTGGAGGATTTTGGATCTTTCTCTAGCATCCATGCTTCTAACATGTCTAACTTGCTGAACATTTAGTATGACTATCGGATGTCTGTAAACTCCAGTAACAACTCAACCATTTGGTGGGCCTGTGCTGGTTCAGGCTTTGAAATGTGGATTACTTCCATGGTTATGGTGAGGAGACATAGCGATCCTTTTATTGAGAATATTTGGTGATTGTGGCTAGCTCACTACGTATAACAAGTGGCATCATAGATAATCCAGCTACCTTGTTGACGTGTAAAATTGTAAAATATGCATTTGATGGGTCGGAGTATCCCATGAGCTTCACGTGATAACAGTATTTTCGTGATGCGAAAGTAGGAAAACCAACATTTCTGCCGACACAGCCTTACGGTAAAGATTTGTCCGCTATTTATGTCCATGTGCGACAACGTACTTAAATAAGAAATCGGCGACGGTGCTCAGATTGCACGATTTCACGTTCAAACGTGAGCGGCTACTGAGCGCCCACAAAGTCTTTGTGAGGTGAGTCTAGGATGAATGGTATGATCACGTCAATATTATTATGTATGAAATTGATTGAGTTTGATACTTACATAAGGAAAGTTAAC
Organism: Ambystoma mexicanum; assembly: GCA_002915635.3. Classification (NCBI taxonomy): domain Eukaryota; kingdom Metazoa; phylum Chordata; class Amphibia; order Caudata; family Ambystomatidae; genus Ambystoma; species Ambystoma mexicanum. The sequence goes on along the minus strand of CM030325.1, from coordinate 959,494,987 downwards.
AAACAAACTCTGCAGCATCTCATGGATGTGCTAGTGGTAATGTTTTGGAATGGTTTTGGCACGCTTGAAGGGTACTAAACAGGCTTTTTGACAATTAATTCATGACGCATGTGTTGGAAAAGGTTAAATAGCAATGTTTGGTTTACTTTATGGCCCTTAGATTGCATTTTGGATTTCTCAGCTTAACAGTTACACGTATCAAACAAACTTATCTAAGAAATGCTACGGATGAAAATGATGTGAACAGCTTAGGCTATTTGTCAGTCGATACATCACCGAGGCCAGAAAACAGGCACACTAGCTCCCAGTAAGAGAAAGAATTGTATTTAAGGCACTTGCTATCACACACAAATGCATCCATCTCACTGCCCCACCCTATCTCTCCGTTAGGATGTACCCCACTAGATCCACCAGACCAACCAGAACTCCATACACAAACCTGCTCACGACACCTAGAGTCCCAAACCTAGCTGCACTACAGTGGAATGCCCTACCTCCACCCCTGCGAGCTGAAGTCTCTCACATTGCATTCTGCAAAGCGGTTAAAACCATACTCTTCAACTAAACATTACCCACGACTGCTTACTCGCTGTGAACCTGATATAGGATTATCTGTGACCTACCTCTTGACATATACATAATGGAGGTAGCCGTGTGTACCCATTAATGGATTATCTGTAACCTGCATCCATCACATGTATGTAACCTTTATCGGCTCATGTATGTAACCTTTATGAAACTAAGCATGCCACAAGTAACAGTGCCACAATGCCTCCGGGCTATATGTGCGCTATACAAATGTAAAAATAAATAAATAAAATAAGTAGGAGAAGTAATTTTGTTTGTTGATGGTGCCCTCTGGTGGGAGTCTATAGGTGGACTCTTGCCTTAATAAATATGATTTTGACTAGTGCTCTGTTGTGTTTCAGTTGACGGTGTTGCTTGTTTGCCATTTGGAGGTTTTTGAGAGTTATTGGATTCTAAATGAAATGGAGGCGTGGAATTAGTACTACAATACCGAAGGAGTATCATGCGTAGTTAGCAGGTATCTCGATATACATAACATTTCAGTCTGTGTGTGTTATAGACTTTCACCATGATGCTTTATTTTTTTGTGTCATGGTGTGTATATATGTAAGTATAGCAACTTGGTGATATGGTTTCCTTTCTTTTTCCCTTATCATCATTTGTAGTGTTTTGTACACTGCAATGAATGGATTTTATGTAAGATCCACCCAAAGTCACAAATTAAAGGGTACCTGGTATCCTCACATTCCTCCAGGTGGACTAAAGGTAAATATATCAAATTGATCTGTGAGATTGAGGATGGCAATAAACCATTAGATCTTGTTTATACAAAATATATCACTTTATTTACAAATAAGAAAACATTTGGTGGTACTTTACCAACATGTGCTTAAAATGATCCCAGATTACATACATAATAGCTCATATTCCATTCAATTCACTGCATCGTTTAGAACTCATTCATAAATATACATAAGGTACTACTCCACAGTACGTGTTTCAAATGGTCATATAACATATACGACCTTATAACAAGGGTTGACAAGATTATTCTGTATACATTATGTATACTGGTGTGCCTATTTCTTCTGCAACAAGTGTTGTTGTCGACACGTGTTTCAGTCGGAACCCAGCAGGCTACCGGCTATAGCCCTCAACTTAATCCAACCTTCTTCAGGACGGAAGTTGATGGCTTGTTGTGCCACACTTCTAGTATGGAGTTGGAAACATAATCTACAAAAATAAAGAATTAAAACTTAATTACCACCCATGTTCTGAGCATCCTCATTTCTTCTAGACAAAAGCACAGACACTTATGCATGTAACTCCTTCGTTATTATATAGGTTATACTCACCGCCAAATGAATTCTTGCAGGAGGTTCACAACTATGGACCCAATCCTGAATGCTCACGCGACCCGATTACTTCTAGGCAGAACAAAAGCAACGGGTAAGAAGACTGTCAGTCCCCTCCTTCCCTTCCCAGCCCTATGACAATTAGGGCTGTCGCAAGCATGACTTATCAAAGAAAGAATAACCCATACTCACTGTCTCCTAGTACGTACTCTGGTTAAAGATTGTTCCCCCTTGTTTCCATGGTATGTCTATCCGGGATATCTGTGAATAGCGTTCCGTATTTTAAGATATACGCCATACTTCATTAGTCAGTGGGCCTCATTACAACTCAGGCGGTAAGGGGTTTACGGCGGTGTAAACAGCGCCGACCCTTACCGCCTGAGTACGAGGTCCCTTAGCGCCATGGAGGTTTTAACACCTGCTTTTAGCAGGTGTTAAAATCCATGGCGCTAAGGGACCATGGAGTTAATTACGCCACCGTAATTTACGGTGGCGTAATTAACGCCTTCCCCACTCCCATTATGCCCTATGGGGCAAAATGGGAATGGGGAAGGGAAAATGGGAAAATGGGGATTTACCGCCCCGCCAAGGTTGGAATGGGGCGGTAAATCCGCCAACCACCATGGCGTAAACGTAGTTTACGCCATGGTGGTAAAGTCACGGCCCAGGCGGTAACTTACCGCCTGGGTCGTAATGAGGCCCAGTATGTGTCACCTATTAGTGTTGCAAGATGTGGCGTACCGGTGACGTCTTCACTCGCCAACCTGGGGGAATCTCCCCAAAAACATGCCACACTGATATGTCGTGATCCTTTTGACGCGGGATTCATAAAATCGTTTTCTCTCTGTCAAGCCGATTTATACCTGCAAAAACATGCCCACATGTGCACTACAGTTAGTTTCCACCCAGGATGAGAATATTCTTACAAAACTCTGAATGCTGAGTGCAGTTGCCCCAAGGGATTCCTTTATCGCCCCACTTTTCCTACTTGCTAATGTTAAGTTCGCATTTCTCATTCATTACTGTTAAATTCATCAGAAACCCTACGGGAGTGCAATGCCCCGGTATTAGTGGATGCATAGTCACAGTGCCTACGAAATTCGACTACTCCTATATTTTTTGTTTGGTCTATATGGAAGTCTGCCAGGGCCATGGCCATAGTGTGACATGCATTTCCCATCCAAAGTCAGAGTGCATAGGAATTCCATTACTTCTATAGTCTTCCCTTGGTCTATATGGACGTCTTCCAGGGCCGAGTCCATAATGAGATATGCATTTCCTCTCCCCAGTATGTTTACCAAGGTCATTGTTACTGATTTGAACGGCCTCGTCCAGCTAAATTCTCGCCAATCGCTTACCTGTGTTGTTTTCTTTCATCCGTTTCTAATCTCACTCCTGGCGTCTCGTCTCCCGCCCACAGAATTCTCGTAAAAACACTTGTCTACTGAGATGAAAGGAAGCGGCTGTCACCACCAGCCTGGGTAGGTTTTCACAAGTCACTTGGCACAATCTTTTCCTACGCTTCTTTTGGCAAGCGCATGCAGCCTTATGATTTAGTGAAAGCAGGAATGTTGCCAAAAAGCTTAATTTATCTGACTCTTTTTCTTTTCTCTGCAAAGTGGATTCCATTTTTGACTTCTGAATTTCAGAATGCTTGAGGCTAGCAGTGGTGTAAGCAGCAGGCAGAGGGAAAAGCCAGCAGGAAAGCCGGGCTCACAAAACTGTTAGTGGTGTCCACATCCAATGGCTTTCACCATCCCAAGACAAAGAGAGAGGACATGCAGGGGCAGGACAGAGAATTGATTTCAATTTGCTCCCCTTTAAGACCGCAAGCTATGTAGCCTGCACACTCAACTTGCTGCAAGGGAGCTACAAGCAACTGCAGGAGGAAACAGGGGGGAGCAGATCACTCAGTCCCATCTTAGCTGAATAGATCTAGTTGTTAAGGAGGAGTTGTTCATTGAAGAGGAGGGTTTGGAGCGCCTTCCTGAAATGTGGAAGCAAAGGGGCATGTTTCATTTTGATGAGGGAGGAGGTTCCAGAGTGTGGGGCATAGACAGAGAAAGTCTGTCTTCTGATTCTTTACCATGTTTCCCATCTAATCCTATACCAGTCTCAGGAGGGTAGCTCAGGGGAAACGTGCTCGGCTGGAACACAGGTTCGATCCCCGGGTCTGTGCTTAGAAACTTCTGGGTATTAAGAGCATTAAAAATAACCAATTACAATTTCCATCTTCATTAATCAGACCTCCCACCTGATTTCATGTCCTACTGCATCCAAGAACTTACCTTTTGAATCTGGTATCTTCTCTGAGGCCATGAAATCAACTACTGTGATCCCACTGCTGGCTAGAATCCTACCCTTTCAGATTTCTTATACCTCGTCCCATACGTTGGGCTATTGCCTGGACAATCCCTTCATACTGCAATGTTATGTATTTTTGATTCTCTTTATCAAGCCCATGAATTTTCTATTCCTCTTCCATTTGTGAGTCGTGTTTGATATTTGTTCTCAACCTACTTGGAACATTTCGCCCCCAGTGTTCCTGACATCTCTGGTTCAGCTACCTTCTGATTGAAGTCTTACTTCTCTACCCTAACATTTAATTTGCATAAAAACATGTGTATCTTGGCCTGTTCCTGTTTTTGTGGCAGTTCTCATTTTTCCATTCTGTGCCCTACCCTCTTCTTTGGTCGTATTGCCCCTCTATCTGATAAGTGAAAGGTCATGCCAGGTGCTGGAGCTCTAGAGCAGAATCATAGGAAGGAGCTCTGAGGAGAAAGAATTAGTGGCCGTGTGCTGGAACAGATTACAATAGTCTACAAGGCTTTTAGCACATGTTGATTAATGTAATGTAGGTTTTGGAGTTGTGGCCGTGAAGCTAGTGTCATAATGAGTTCAGTAAAAACACAAAACGTGGTACATTTAAATAGCAAAGTTGTCCTTATATGGTAGGCATTTTACTTGAAAAACTGGTTGAATTGGCAACATTTCAGCACGAGCCTGCTTTCGGCGTGTGTAATGCAAAGGTCAACAGGGACACCATGCGCAAGTGGAAGTATCTTTCCATTGGCCGTTATCACTTTTGTGTGTTAAATTTGCGTTGAAGGTGCAGGGGCAACAAGCTTCTCCCACAAGGGGGTGTGTTGATGAAAGAGATGTTGGTGGGCAATTGCATTGATGTTTCTTCAATGCAGAGAAATACTCGCTGTTCTCTCCTTGGCTGATTCTGCCTTCAGGATGAGTGGACTAATGTCAATTTCAGTAACCTTACCTGGGACGGGTGATCTTCCCTGGGACTGTGTGATCTTCCCTGGGACTGCGTGATCTTCCCTGGGGCTGGGTGATCTTACCTGGGACTGGGTGATCTTCTCCCGGGCTGTTTTCCTCCTGTTGACACCTTTTTAGGATCTATCATATCTAGTTCTATCCTGCTGCTCGAAAAACCTGAATTAATTTCATGCAAAAGCTTCATATATTTAGAACAGGTTGCCAAGGTTACCCAAAGTTGTTGTTCTCCACTCTATATTATGAAAAGGTTCGCACTTTCATCACATGCTCCTCTCTCAAACTCCTCCTACAGATGCTTGCTCTCTTCCCTCTGCAATCTCCACCCTCAGTTTATTCAATCTGTTTGCAAGTCTTCCCTTAGCTTACTCTGCTCACGGGTCCACTTCTCTCCCCCTCTGAATCGGACTCTTGTTTCTTTCCTTATGCAATTCCACCTTCTTTACATGGTTTTGACTTTGAGAAAACTTCGTCTCCTTGACCCTCACTATCCTCAAACGTCTGCCAGCCTGCTCGTGTTCATCTTTCAGGTTCTCTCGGTTTTCTCAGAATCCCTAATCACTGTGCGTTGCTTTGCGATTTTGACATTTCACTCTCTACAATTCTAAACTCTGGAACAGTTTCCCACCTCAAGTAGAAACGTCCTTTACAGTATACAATTCCCACTTTATAACCTTTTTGCTTCTTTTATCGTCTTTCATTTATGTTTTCCTGTCACATTATTACTCACATTGTACATGTAATTCAGGGTATAAAACTATAAGGGTAAATACATGCACAAATAAAATGTCAAAAGTTAAAAAAAAGTTAAATACAAATAAATACAGTATTATAAAAGTATTTCATGATGCTTTTAAAAAAAAAAGTGAAATGCCCTTCCAAATAGGAAAAAACAGGTCAAATAAATAGCCCACTTTTAACTAACTGCACAAGTACTTTACTTTGGACTGCCCTGTGGTGAACCAAATTCTACGGTCACATCCGTTTGGTGTAATTGAATGTTGTCACACCCTACGGTGATTGTGCACACGAGACAATGTTGAAGTGGGAGGCTAGCCAAAATGGGGGAGTCCAGGTGGGACACAAGAGGCAGTGCCACAGTTTTGGACCAGGGAGTCAATAGACCCGATGCGGGCGCGTTGTGTACGCAGACGGACTGGGTCCCACCTCTAGCAATAACAGGCAATCAAGTGAAAAGTGGGAACACAATGAAGGTACCAACGTCTTTGTAGAAATCAAGAACAGATTTATAACAGGAAGAGGAGTAAGCTAATTGCCAGCCGGCTAAATTAGTCACACTGGACACAGGTGATTACAGTTGATTGCACAAGGTGGGGCATTAATAGGAGGCATCCTAGCTAGGCACACCCACTGGCATGCAACTTGGGGCCCGGGGAGTACCCTTGGATGCAGGGCGGGAAGGAACCCCAAGGAAGAAAGGAAAGTGTTGGAGTGGTAGTTGGAGCATGGGGCTGGTAGATACAGTAAGGGGGAAAAGGGAGAGAAAGGGAGCGAGAAGGGAAGAGAGAGAGACAGACACTGCCACAGGGAGACAGACACAGGGAGAAACAGACAAAGAAATGGCGGGGCAGGAACAGGCACAGACACAGGGAGAGAAGGACAGGCACAGATACAGGGAGAGGAGAGAAAGGCATAGGGACAGAGAGAGGGACAAAGACACAGGGAGACAGACACAGAGACATAGAGAGAGAGAGAGAGAGAGAGAGAGAGAGAGAGAGAGGGAGAGAGAGATAGGGCACAGGGAGATAGACACAGAGAGAGACAGGGGCTGATACAGTCACAGAGACATAGCGATAGGGGGACAGGCACAGAAAGACTGGGGAGGGAGCAAACAGACCAGGAGCCCTTCTGGTGGAAATGTACAGCAGGTTGAGGAGGAAAGGAGGGAAAAGATAGAGACTAACCCTATGGTACCTGTGGAAGGGGCCTCCTGAGGTCTGCTGCTACCTCCCATCAGCACACCACTTCCAGCAACCATGAAAGAGACCATCTGTTCTCTCTCCACAGGTTTATATAAGGCTGTTGCTCCACCCACTGCAGGACCAGCCCTCCACCCAGGCAAGTGTTTGTTTGTTGCAAGGACATGTTTTGTCACTCCAGCCCCACTCAGCCAGGCAAGTGTTTGGTTGGTTGTCGGCAGGACAGGTTTTGATTAGTTTCTTGGGGAGATGGGATGCAGGGCTGAACACACATTTTCAGGTATTCTGTGTGATTCCTAGGTCAGGGGAGTTGGCAGTTGGGGCCCAGAGGGGAGCTTAATTGTAGGGAATGGGGAGATGTACTTATATAGTGCAGGGCAGTTGAGGCCCAAGGATAGATTCATTGTTGGGTATGGGATAAGTGGCTTTCTAGATCCCACCCCTCCATGATGGACACAAGTGGAACTAGTTTTGCAGGGATCAGGAATGATAGGATGAAGAGGAACTGGAAATTACAGGGTAGGGCAAGTGGGTAAAAAGGTCAGGCCAGATTGTTAGCTCTGCAATTCTGGTAGTTGGATGGGGAACAGGTTTAACTGGATTTTGAAGTCCTTTCCCAGGGCTGGAGTGATTCCACCAAACCCCCCACATATCCCGGTGCAGGGTACAGAAACAAGCAAGGCAGGGTCACCCACACACATACTGAAGACACAATGTCAATGATGGGCGATATCCAGTGCATCAGAAACAAAATACACACACAGTGGAACTTGCACGCATTTAAGCATAAACAGCACAGATAGTGTAGTTAGGGGTAAATATACATTCATATGTAGAGCAAGGTGGAAAATACATTTGGGAAACATGAAAGTCACACATAGCCATTTCCACAATTCCTAATCAAATTTCAAGTTCATTATAGTATTAAATGTTTGTTATAGCATTCAACATAATCATGCTATATAACTTGAATTAATCTGATTTTTTTTACCCAAAATATGTCATAATTAATATTGCTAACTCATATTAGCTTAAAACAACTGGCCATTTGACTTAAGCCCATATTCCCTGTATTGCAACTGGCGTCTAGCAACAAAAGTAGTTTCTTGTATTATTCTATACTATCTGGCAACCCTGTCATATTCACTTTTCATGCTTATCCAACCATAGAAAAAATACTTGATTTATTTTCCACTAACCAAGTGCTTATCACCATTTTAAAAAAGACCCACTTCTTATTCAGTTCTTTAAAGCAATGGCTAAATTGCAGTTTATCTGAAGGACAATCCAGTTTCTCATTTATCCCACATGGTTAACAAGAGTTAGATCACATATGCAAGATCCTTCCATCAGAAGCAATCTTGGCTCTCTGCTTCACTATTGCCTCAATGATTTGAAATGTATTTGTCTGATATTACGCTTTTGTTAAAAAAAATCTGTAAGTGTTGAAATGTTCGAATTTTTGTGGCATACACATTTTCTATGTTTACCCATTAATGTTCCCTTTTTTTGGTCTCATTGTGGCTCCCACCTATACTTTGCCACTTGCGAATTTCAAGAATTATACTGTTCATTTTGTAAGACTTTTTGGAAAATTCCTTGAAATACAGTTTCATCCTTTTAGAATAATATGTAAAATACATAAAGTGTATCCCTAGCTTCATACGAAGAAGCCGTTTTTTGACTGCGCAGCGTGCTTGACATTCTGGACCAATATGCAACAAAGGTTCAAAGATTTGTTTTGCATTCTAGGAAGAGAGTTACTGGAGAGAGAGTGAGAGATTTGGGGATCCCAAAGTCTGCTTTTTAACTGAAATCAGAGTTAGGACTTCAGGTTCAGCTGGACGATGGGGGGAGCCAGTCTCATCTGCATTGGTAATGTGTTCCAGAGACAGGGTGCATAGCAGGAAAGGTTCTGTTTTCTGTTTCGTGTTTGCAGTTCATTTTTCCAGCACGGTGATGTTGTGGCCTCTTGTGGTGCACTGGTCTCCGGTGATGTTCAGTTTCTCGGCCAGGTAGAGTGGTGCTTTGGTTGTGACTGCGTTGTAGGTGATGCAGGCTGTCTTTAACATGATGCATGCTTGAAGAGGTAGCCAGTGCGGCCCATTTATATTTTTGCAAATGGTGATATGATATTCTGCTCACAAATTTGGTAAATATCCCACATTATTTAAGGCAAATTGTTTCCATTTTGATGCACCAGTGATCTATCAGCAAATTAAATTAAGGATATATTACCATTGTTAACACAAACCCTGATTCCAGAGCGGATACTGTGCTTCACGCAACAAACAAGCATCCAATCAATAGTTAAGTAACTAAGTCCTTGACCAGCCCCAAGAACATATAGCACAAGACCTAACTGCCTTTCAGTCTGATCAATGCTATGGATGCCATAAAGCAAAACCAAAACCAATATAACCCAATTGAAAAGCTCAACCTCTAGCTGTTGACCAATACTTAACCATGCTTTTGACGTGATGGTCCCACCACGACAAAAACTGCAATGCAAGGCGGAGTGTTAGCCGAGTGTTCGCCGAGAGTGAGCATGGAACCAAAAATACCCATGATTGTACCACGCACGAGGAGTCGTGTCAAAACAACAGTAAACCACATGGATGCTTTGGATCCCAATATAAATATAGAAAATGTGGCTGAGGGTAGCAAACACCACCATCCAATTGTGGATGACTCATTACTGGCACAATCTGTGCCTCACACACGGCAAACAACTACAAAATCTACTTCAAAATCAAAGACATCAGCACCACCGGTCGGAGCACAGGATGACAAGCTGTCAAACAACAATAGAGTATCAGAGCCATCAAAATTAAAAAGTAAGTTGCTGCCGCCGCGTCCTATGCGCCCGACGTTAAAAATAAATGAAATTGATGTCCGCTGGTCGAGCATGAGACTTCCCTCCCTCCACCCCCAAACCAACGGACCCTTACCTTGTTGACTTCCCCGCAGGCTGTGATGGTGCGGGGAGCCGCCATTCCCGAGGTGAGCAAGACGCGAGCAGCAGGGGAGGTGGGGGTGGATGCGGTGCATGCGCCCAGCGCGACGGCAGCTGGAGACGAGGGCGGGAGAGTGGATGACTCGCTGTGTTAGGTGAGAGGACAAAAGGGCTTGGGATCCTCAGCGAGGTCCCTGTGCTGGCCAGGGAGGCCAGTTGGGAACAAAATGATGAGGTTTTCTGTGTCCCTTTGGAAGAGGGTGTATTTGACTTCAATAAAAAAGATTGCAAATAGCGGTGGAAGTTGAAATAGGAACGATGCCGGCAGGAATTGTAGATCTACCAATTGACTCTCCTTTATGTTTGGATGCGGTGGAAGAACTTCCAATGAGTGCAGAAAGAAACAATTCCTCACAAAATGTTTCTATGCCTAATATCAGTAAACTGAATAAAGATAGACAAGTGCAATACATGGAAGATGAGGTCATACTGCATGGGGCCATGGACAATATAAAAACAAAAGAAGGACTGTAATTCAAGTAAAGTGCTTGAGACAAAGCAAATGGTACAAAAGAGAGAACCGATGGAATCACAAAAAAAATCAAACGATCAGAAGGTGAAAATAAATTCTAAATCAATGACAGAAAATAGATCAATAAAATGGCATTTCAAAGTAAAAGAGCCAGTGATATTACAATATAGGAAAGAGCAAACCATGCAAAACATGGATAAGCAGGAGTATGATAAAACACAAAATACACAAGAAATAACTGATCAAGAATTGCTGTTAGTATCAACTCAATGTACTCCACTCCATGATGCTTGGAAAGCAGATCTTGGAACAACAACAGATGATAATTAAAAAAATGAGCGGGAGAAATTACAAGGAAAGGCAAAAGGTGACAACACCTACAATAAAGCAAAATGTAATGGGAAAACAAATCACCTAAACAACAGGATACCGTGAAAAGCTATCAAACCAGGAAGAATGTATTCTGGATGAGATCTACAGGAATGAGGATTATGCATTCATCAGAACCTCGACTCCTCACGTTAGAAATAGAAAACGTGCAATAACAGAAGTAGACACCAATAAATCTACGCTAGAAATGGCCCCTGAAAAGAAGGCTAAACCGGATTCGTACAAGGAAAAAGCACGTCAACATCCATGGTCGAAGTCCATAATAGAGGATAGACAAAGAGTTACAAACAGAGATACAAAACAAGATAAAGAAATGCAAACGCACGAAACAAGACTACTTGACAATGATAGGAGTGTGAACTCGACCTTGCTAACAATAAATTGGGACAAAAAAAGGACTGTGGAAATAAACAAAACACGATTGAAAGTAGAAGTCCCATTACACAGGAGCATTTTGAAGCTTTCGCAGAAAATGTGCTAATTTACAAACATTAATTGGATCCATGGTTACTATTACGCTTGCTCCAATTCTCAAATTATATGAAGCACTGTATGATAATTATAGAGACCAAACCACATTGACGGCTCTTATACAATCAAGACTAATATACGTGGAATCATATATAGAGGCTACAAAAGAAAGGAAGGCAAGAGAAAAGGACTCTGAAAACGTGATCCTCAAAACGTTGATAGACTCACTGGAGGATGCTCGTGGGGACAAGAGAGCATTTTTAAACTGTCTAGGAGAGACTTGGAAAATGGATCAATCAAAAAAAGACGAAATTGACAAAGAGTGAAAGAGCTGAAAAGTGAGCAACCTAGAGTTAAATAAAAGCTTGGAAATAATAGAAAATGAACCTAAAATTGATGAGTGTATTAAGGGGAGAAACACAACATTGACAGAATATACGCCAAAAAGAATCAATGGTCAAAGAAAAGAAATCACTCATGTAGAAAACAGAGACTCTACGAAAGAAATACAAAGTATAACTATTGATCCACAAACAGGACATATATTAGAAAGGGTCATTTCCAACCAAACTAAGGAGCTGTTTGCAATATTCGATCAGGAAAATGAAAAAAGGAGAATGGGAAAGAGGAAAAAAGGAAAATCTTGGAAAAACAAAACAAAAAGACAAAAAATCAGGTAAAACAGAAATTGACGACAAATGGTGGAACAAGAAATTTTATAAGAAATCTAAAGCCATTTGAAGATCCAATCATGAATAAGACAGAATAAAAGGTTTAGAAGTGAAGAAGCCAAATTAAGATCTGGCACAAATACCACAAAAAGAGAAGCAGACCTTTCTAGGCATACAACCGGAGCTAGAGTCTGAACAGACAGATGTGGAGCAAGGAGATGAAGCTGCACTCCAGCTATTATCAGTCTATGATGATGAAAGTAAACAAGAATTGGAAACTAATCATGAGAGTGATGAGAAGGCGATGGAGTCGCAAGTAACCGTAAATAAAATACCTCAAAAAATAAAAAAGGATGGCTTTCTAACATTGGAAGAAAAAAGACAGGCAATTGAAAAATATAATAAACAAACAAATGTAAAAAAGTATTATTTAAAAAAATGATCAATCAATCGAAAAAAGAAAGCTTCATACAGAAAAAAAAAACAAAATAAGAATCAGTAGGTAATGCGACAAAGGCAAAAAGAAGGAGTACAGAAAGAACAAAATAAACAGATAATATCTGTATCCACTTAACTTCTAAGTCAGGAATGCAGCTAATATTAGCGGCGACGGATGAATTGAGATGCCTGGGTTTTGATCTATCACAGTACCGAGGCAAATCGCTGGATCAGACGCAAAGAGACAAGGGACCAAATATACAGAAGTCCTCTAAAAAACCTAGGGGAGAGTACAAGGAAGATGATGAGATAAACAGCAAGCGTATCAGATTCTCGCCGACGGTCTTAAAAGGCCCCAAGGCGTTACGCATGAAGATAGAGGGCCAAATGTCCAAATTCAACAGTGGAAGCGAAAAAAATAATGAGCAAATGGTGACCAAGATCGATCTTGAAAAATCATGGTCATGGCTTGCAGAAACACTTGTAGGACGGGAACAGTACTAGACCGGAAGCCAGGTAGAAAAATGTGGCCTCCACAAGTCTTCGTGGAACACTCGAGGATTTAACCACCTGTTTTAAAACATCAACGCTGAGGTGATCAATGCAGACATTATGGGAGTAATAAATAGAATTCAGCGCACAAGTGGCGCACGCGGCTGGCGCACAGTGTGCGTTTGCGGCAGTCTGCACCAGTCGCGTGCGCCAAAATCCATTTCCGCACACAGCGTATTCATGGATTTTATCATCCATAACCAGCCGTGGTGCAGAGTGGCGCAGCGACACTGCAGCAGTGCCAGTTATGCCCCCAACACCTCTCCATGCGCCATGAACAGCGCACAAATCCCTTACATGGCGCACAGGCCAGTGGACCAGCATACAGCCCCCAAACCACGAAAACGTCTGTAAAACTCCCTGCACACCCCTCCGAATACATGTACCCCGCTGCGTGGGGAGAATCACACGCGATAGGCCCTGTGCGAGAGGGGTACGTGTATTTCGGGGGTGCGCAGGAAGTTTTACACGCGATTGGCCTTGTGCGAGCGGGGTACGTGTATTTCGGGGGTGCGTGGGAAGTCTTACACGTGATTGGCCTTGTGCGAGAGGGGTATGTGTATTTTGTGGGTGCGCGGGAAGTCTTACATGCGATTGGCCTTGTGCGAGAGGGGTACGTGTATTTTGTGGGTGCGTGGGAATTTTTACACGTGATTGGCTTGTGCGAGCTGGGTATGTGTATTTCGGGGTGCGCGGGAAGGTTTACACGTGATTGGCCTTGTGCGAGCGGGGTATGTGTATTTCGGGGGTGCGCGGGAAGTCTTACACAGGATTGGTCTTGTGCGAGAGGGGTACGTGTATTTTGGGGTGCGCGCAAAGTTTTACACATGATTGGCCTTGTGCGAGCGGGGTATGTGTATTTCGGGGGTGCGTGGGAAGTCTTACACACGATTGGCCTTGTGCGAGAGGGGTACATGTATTTTGTGGGTGCGCGGGAGTTTCACGCGCGATGGCCCTGTGCGAGCGGGTATGTGTATTTTGGGGTGCGCGGGATGTATTACACGTGACTGGCCTTGTGCGAGCGGGGTACGTGTATTTCGGGGGTGCGCGGGAAGTCTTACACGCGATTGGCCTTGTGTGAGTGGGGTACGTGTATTTCGGGGGTACGTGGGAAGTCTTACACGCGATTGGCCTTGTGCGGGCGGGGTACGTGTATTGCGGGGGAGCGCAGGAAGTTTTGCACATGATTGGCCTTGTGCGAGCGGGGTATGTGTATTTCGGAGGTGCGTGGGAAGTCTTACACGCGATTGGCCTTGTGCGAGTGGGGTACATGTATTTCGGGGGTGCGCGGGAAGTCTTACACGCGATTGGCCTTGTGTGAGTGGGAAACATGTATTTCGGGGGTGCACAGGAAGTTTTACACGCGATTGGCCCTGTGCGAGCGGGGTACGTGTATTACGGGGGTGCCCCAATGAATTGGCAGCGTGTGTCCTCCCAGGTGTGTCCTCTCCCCCTTCCCATGGCCTGCAGGCAGACCACAACACACGGGAACACACTGCACCCCTGGCCATGCCCCACAGGCAGCCCATCCACCCTGGCGAAGCCCCCCAGCCAGCCCACATGTCACCACGCACAAGTGAGCACTTACACATGTCCCCCAGCACCCCCATCCACCCAGCATTGACGGGCACCTGCCAGCAGGCCCCGACTCATGTCCCCCAGCACCCCCACACCCCCAGCATTGATGGACACCTGCCAGCAGGCCCCGACTCATGTCCCCCAGCACTTCCACCCCCAGCATTGACGGGCACCTGCCAGCAGGCCCCGACTCATGTCCCCCAGCACCCCCACCCCCCAGCATGACAGACACCTGCCAGCAGGCCCCGACTCAAGTCCCCCTTCACCCCCATCCACACAGCATTGACGGGCATCTGTCAGCAGGCCCCGACTCAGGTCCCCCAGCACCCACACCGCCCAGCATTGAGGGTCAGCCTGACTCATGTCCCCAGCCCACCGCCCACCCCCAGCATTGACGGGCACCTGCCAGCAGGCCCCGACTCATGTCCCCACCCAACATGTCATAAAGATGCACATTCATGGGCCTCATGTCCACCAAAATCCCACGGCACGCACCCCAGTCTTAGACACAATCAAGTTTCCCATCCACCCCACACTGAAAGGCCTATACTTGTCACTAACCAAAAGTCAAATATGCACATCAACACATGTCCACACACACTGGGTGCGAGTGATTGTGTAAACCCACATTGTGACATGCAGTAAACCAAAGAGCAAATACCACACATGGAAGTAAGAATCAAAATGTATTGTGCACAAAAATAATAAAAATGATTCAAAGCATGTAAATAATCATAAACAAGAAAAAAGGCATGTCTTAAAAAAAAATAATAATGATGACACAATCCAAATGAATCCAAAATAAAGTTTGTCAAAAATCCTTGTCCACCAAAGTAAATCCAAAGGAAACCAAAATCCAAAAATCCATTGATCCATGGTGATGGTAAATGATGTAAGAAAAAAAATCCACTGTCCAACTATCTACACATATTGCAACAAGGGTCCATGAGCCCAACAAATGAAATGAAACCTATATACAAAACCCTACCTATTTTACAACTATATACAAAAACGTGGGGCATTGTCCAAGCATCCCAAAAGAAAAAAAAAGGAAACCTAACACTATCTAACTATATACAATGGAGGCGGGCAAGTCCTGCGGCTCACTCTGTGATGTTGTTGTCCCGGGCATCATCGAACTCCATGTCGATGTCCCAGAGGCGGGCCTCTGCCCTGGCCCGAGGTCTCGCAGGGATGCACTCATGGCCTGTTCCAACTCCCTGCGAGTTGCCTCGAGGCACTCAGCCCGCCTCAATGCCCGACGCATGGAGGAATCCGCCCTGATCATGGTGAGCCGCGCCTCTTCTCCCGCCGCCGCTCCGCATCTATCACTGGCCCAACCGCAGCCACACGGAAAGACTCCCATTCCAGGGTTTTCCTGCCTCTGGCCGATGCTGCCCCTCTGATGTTGATGGCCCTAGCCATCATCGCTCCCACCTGGACCTGCTGCTGCTGGCTATCCATGTGCCCTGTCAATGATGCCTGCACATCTCCATCTGCTGGTCTCCAGTTGTTGGGGTATCCACCCCTGCTGGACCGCCGACTCCCGACTGTGGCAGGGATGGCTCTCACCAGCTGGCTGTGTTGGTCAGGCCAGGTCCACAGGGGGCCCTGGTGGAATCTGGGCTGGAAGACTGCAGGGAGAACGACTGGCACATTAGTCTCCACAGAGGAGGAGAGGTCGCGCAGAGTGCACAACACATGTAGGAACCCACCGACCATGGCCCCTCCCAACAATGCCACGTTGCCACGCAGCTCTTCATCATGGCGTGCATTGCTTCCTCCAGGAAGCACGCACGTCATCTCGACTGTCACGCGTGCGCATGCGACACCAATCAGGACGGAGCCCATACGGTCATGGGACTCCTCGCGTCGCAGGTAGTGGAGAGCCAGATGACGTGGGCCTCCCCTTACTGCGGACGGGCCTGGGACGGGGCATCCCTGCTGGTGCATGGTGGTGCAGTCACAGGGTCAGGGACAGCGACATGCACAGGCCCCTCTGCGGTGACCTGTGCTGCCTCCTGACCCTGGCCCTGGACTGCACACTTGTACCAGTGGTACTAACCCCATCAGGCCCCATGTGCGCTCAATAGCGGGCTCCTCCTTCTCTATGGAGACCACCAACCTGGATGTCTCCGCACCGTCTTCCGCCATTTGCAAGCCCTGTGGGGGGTCACCCGCCCTTCCGTTACAGCCGTAGTGGCAGACGCGGCACCAGTCCCTCGCTCCCGGATTATGGAAATTCCTGGGAGGGTGCTGGGCCTTGCGTCCCGCCGGTGGATGCATCCCCGCCGCTTTAGCTCTCACAGCGCCTCTCCACCCTCTTCTTCACCTCGAAGCTGCGTTAGAGGGAGACATACAACACAAGCATCAGAGGTACTGTACGAATAGTCCCTAGACAGGAAGCAATAACACATGAGTGGCACTGTCAACGTCACTTCCATCCTGTCCTCCACAACACATGGGTCAATGCACGCAACACAACATGCAGAAACAGGCACAGCGCATGCAATCAACATCAGCATCCATGTACAAGGCCCTCCATGGACATAAATGTTGCCTTTAAACACACATGCATCATGGGCTCATACTGATCCCATGCACACACATCACCGGAGGGTCATGCATCAAGGGCTCGTACACCACAGACACAGTGGATACAATGCGACCAGACTGCATAAGTGAATGTACACATCGTCACAGACATGTGTCATGCATCAATGGTGTTTCAAAGTCACACACACGCTTCTCAGACACACAGACATGTATACACCAGACATGTACATGAGGCACAGCACCCATCTCTTCACCCTCCATCCGTGTCCAAGAACAGGGACAGGCATGCATTCACGTGTGTCATTCTGGCATGCTGCTCCCATGTAGCATTGCAACACATGCACCATCCATGTGGTTCACGCAATTACTGGTCTCACATGCATTACCATGATGTCCCTGCAACACAACATCCATTACATGGCCTATATCACACATACAGGCAAGTAGCTGAACCTACCCACACTGCAACATGCCCTGTTTCACACAGCAATGCATGGCCACTTACTGCTCAACTTCAGACGGGTCTTCCTCTGAAGGATCTGGGCGTGGAGCGCTGGGCTTATTGCGTTCCAGGACCCTCATCTGGATGTTGCTCAGGCTGACCAAGCACTCCTCTGCATCCTCTGCCTTCACGAGCGCGGGCCTTGTTGAGGGTCATGTACCTGAAGTCCTCCCAGCTCTTCCGAACATGCTTGATGGTCGCGGGTTGCACCCCCTCCGCGTTGATGGCAACCACGATGTCCTACCAGATCCTCTCCTGTCCTTCCTTGTTGGCGTGCGATGGTGTGAAGAGGGCATCACTCCAATTGCCCAGGACAATTGTGTGTACACCTCCCATTGGCACTTCTCCATCTGTGCCAGCACTACTCATCTATGCATGGTTAAGGAGGCCACAAAGGTGAGGGCGCGCCTCAGCTGGGCGTACTCCTCATGTCGGCGTGGTCAGGGACGTGGCCGGGTGACCAGGGAATAGGGGACTCCAGGGTGTCCAGGGTGGCTGCAGACGGGGAAGAGGCAGGGGTGCACCAGCTCGGGACGATGTTGTGCCACATGTTGGTGGCAGTCATGCACCACCCCTGTGGCTCCACAAGATGCAGCTCTTGTATCTGGCCTAGCCCGTGTGACCCGGCAGTCCGTTTCATCGACTGCCACGGGCCAAGGGTAGTGGTAGCTGCAGGTGCACCTGTGGACACCACCACCCAGGCTCTGGGTCTGCCAGCGCAGGCTGCATTGGCACTTGAGGAGTCCATGGAAGATTTCCAATTGTTCAGGAGGCACACCGTAGGTGCACGCAGGGCTGCCCAGACCGAGGCACGTGTCCCTGGGAAGTAATTCCATCTGCTGGCCCGACCAGTTGGGTGTCGGCAACGGCAGGGGCAGATGCAGCCGACACAACCCCGTTGTGAGTCTACAACCAGGACATCCGGTCAATGACCCTGGCCCAGCAGATGTTGCTGTGCAGGGTCCATTCCAGGGCACCCAGCAGCCACTGATGCAAGTCAGGGTCTCACTCCATGTTCCACCTGCCACTCCCTCGGCTCATTCCACCAGTGCCACTGCCATACTGATCAGGGCGGCATTTGCCAGCCGGGGTCCGACCAGCGGTCAAGAGGAGGAAGGTTGCACCTGCAGGTACAGGCTGGGACCCCAAACACAGCTACGCCTCCTGCACGTCGAGGAAGAAGCCTTTCTGCAATCAGGAACTGGACTGCCTCGTGGACTACGTGCGGGACCACAACCGTGACATGCTAGTGGGGCTGAATTGTCAGACTACGGCTGCCCATCAGTGATACCACTGGAAGCAAGTTGCGGAAGATGTGAGTGCATTCGGCCAAGAGGTGCGCACAGCCCAAGAGTGCAAAAAGCGTTGGAATGACCTCAAACGCAGCGCTAAGGTGAAGCGTGCCTCAAATTACAACATGACTCTGGTGACTGGCAGTGGCCGGCACCTGAGGAGGTAGACCTCACTCCGCACGAGTCACTTGTAGCGCAGTTCATACACACACAATTAGTCGAAAGAGTGGGAGAGATGCAGGACTTTGATGCCAAGTCCAGTGAGTGTTGCTGCGTGTTTGTAGAGGCCATGGTTGTTTACTTGTGTCATGTGTTGGGCATGACTGCCACTACATGTCATGTGTGTACATGGTTCTCATGGGTGTCCTGTGGAAGATTCAACACCAAAAGGATTGAATGATGCAAGGGTCGGGGTAAATGGACCTAAGACAAAAGAGTCAAATTTGTCATACATCATATATATATGGTTAATGCTTTTTGTATAGTTAAAAATAGAAGTGGTTTTTGCAACAGTAACTGTGGTTGTGGGGGAAACCACAAACTATTGGGCAAAAAAAATTGACCCTTTGGTCATTCAATCCTTTGCATTTGAACATTTGCCCTCGAACCGTTTTCATGTGCAAGTCATGCAATGCTTCACTGATGCGTGCCTGCTGTGTGCAGGATGGTGGACATGTTGAGCAGACAGGGACTGTCCTCATCACCACACTTGCACCATACTCACATGCTAGTACCGGATGCCCCTCCGGTCCATGTTCCAGCTCACTGGCCCTTGTGCATGTAGCCTGTGTTGTCCTTCCTCTCAGCACTGGGACTATGTCATTTCATGAGTGAATGCATGTGTCCCCTGCCTGCATGCGTGTACTCCACGTAGGCATGCTCCCTTGCCCTCCACCCCCTGTACCCCAATTTCACCATTGCAACTGTTGTGCTTCATTTTGCGGTACTGCAATGGCCTGTTCAAGCCTCCTGTGTACATGCTAACTTCCAGCAGCCAACCTGCCAGACACTGCAATGGGGTACATCCTCTGTCCTTCATGCAGGGTGTCTCACTTGGACTGTGCAGATGGCAATGCTCCGCAGGGACCTGATTGCCCATTCATGCTCCAATGTGCATTCCATGCATCCCCCTATGTGTCCTTGACTGGATGATCATTGTAGTACGTGTCCATGGTGACTACATTTCATGGCATTCCACATCCATCCCATGGCCACATCTGGCCCAGTCCTGCATCACAACATTTTTAGGGTGTCAGAGTCTGTGTGGGGCACAGTCCTCCCCCAGTTTCAGGCCCACTGACTCTGTCCAACTGGTGCAGTGGGTTTTGCACACATGGGTGTACTACTGAGGGTTCGTCATGTGTCCTGCTTACTGTCCATCATCATCTGCTCTGTTGTCAGTTGACTCAGAATGATGCCTTTGATGCTAGTCAACACTGGCTGCCAATACACAGGTCTCTGGTCACCCTTTGTGCTACATGCTAGGCATCCCTGGATTTTCACTCAGGGGGGGTTTGCTTGTACCATGCAACCCATTGCATGCACATTGCACGTTATGCCTGAACTTGCCCATGCACTGCATTCATATGTTTTGATACACATCATGAAGTACTTGTTCATTGTAGCTAGTGAGTAACGTACACATGTTCTGCAGTGTATGAACCAACTTCGGAGCCACTGTAACACCGTTGTACATGTGTACTCACTGATGCAATGTCAAATTGACCAGGCCATGCA
>CM030325.1:959429128-959474181 GCA_002915635.3 Ambystoma mexicanum | reverse complement strand
GCATGCACCATGCCTGTTACTGTGTGTGTTTTGCCTGGACTGACCCATGTGTTGTGGAGGGACATGAATGGAAGTGTACTTTGACAGGGGTGCTCATCTGCTATTGCTTCTGTCTAGGGGACCATTGTACAGTAGCCTGATGCTTGTGTCCTTTGTCTCCCTCTACGCAGCGGCTAGTGAAGAAGAGGGCGGAGACGGCGCTGTGGAGCAAGGCGGCGGGGATGCCCCCACGGCTGCAGCGGAAGGGGTGGGTGAGCCCCACAGGGGCCTGCTACGGCGGGAGACGGTGAGGAGCCATCCAGGTTGGTGGTTTGCACAGAGGAGGAGGAGGCCGACACTGGTGCACACATGGGCCTGGTGGGGAGCATCCCTGCTGGTGCAAGTGTGCAGTCCAGGGCCAGGGGCAGGAGGCAGCACAGGTCACCGTGGAGGGGCCTGTGCATGTCGCTGTCCCTGACCCTGTGAGTGCACCACCATGCACCAGCAGGGATGCCCCGTCCCAGGCCCGTCCGCAGGTAGAGGGGATGTCCATGTCACCTGACTCCCCTCCACCTGCGGACGTGGGAACCCTGGCCGTGTGAGAAGGTCCTGATTGGGGTCGCGATGCGCACGGCTGTGATTCGTGATGCGTGCGTGCTTCCCGGGAGGAGCACGCACGTCATCACGAAGTGCACCGTGCCGACGTGCCCAATTGGGATCGGCCATGTTCGGGGGTTTCCTGCATGTGTTTGGCCAATCTGCGGCCCTCTCCTCCTCTGTGCAGGCTATCCACCGTCGTTCTCCTTGCCGTCTTCCGCCCAGATGCCACCATGGCCCCTGTGGACCTGCCCGACAATGCAGCCAGCTCGGTGGGGATCCCATCCCTGCCACAGTTGGGAGTCGGAGGTCCAGCAGGGGTGGACAACACAGCAAGTGGACCCCAGCAGATGGAAGATGTGACGGCATCATCGGCAGGGCACGTGCACGACGGCGTCGGTGGTTTCCATCAGCCTGGATGCCGTCGTGCTGGCAGAGGCAGTGGCGTCGGAGGCAGCAGCGGGCTCGACGTGGGAGGCATCATGGCTCGGGGCCATCAAGATCAGAGGGGCAGGCATCGGCCGAGGGCAGGGCAACCCTGGGATGGTGGTGTGTTCCGTGTGGGAGGAGTTTGGCCAGCGGATAGGTGCGGAGCGGCAGCGGGCGGAAGAGGAGCGGCTCGCCATGGTCAGGGCGGAGTTCTCCATGCGTCGGGCATTGAGGCGGGCTGAGTGCCTCGAGGAGGCTCGCAGGGATTTGGTGAGCACATGGGGTTGTCCCTGCGAGACCTCGGGGCCAGGACAGAGTCCCGCCTCCAGGACATTGACATGGAGTTCGATGATGCCCTGGCCAGCATCATCCAAGTGAGCCGCAGGACTTGCCCGCTGCCTTTGTATATAGTTTTTAGTTAGTTAGTGCTAGGTTTCCTTTATTTATTTTTATTATTTTGGACCGCTCGGACAATGGCCACTTTTTGTACATATATTTTTCATTAGTTAGTGATTAGGTTTCATTTTTGGTGTTGGGCTCATGGACCCTGGAACATTCCTGTATATTTGTTTTTTTTGGGAGATACATTTTTTTAATTTCTTATTGTTTACACCATGACGTAATGGTTTTTCATTAATTTCCTACTACATGATTTTGCTTTGGACAAATTCATATTGATTTTTTAATCCTTTGTTTTTTGGTTTATCATTTTTGTTCTCGGACATGGACCATTTATTTTGTTATCCCCATTGTTGTATGTTTTATTTTTTTACTTATTTTCATCTTTAATACATGTTTTATTAACTTTCACTTGTGGTATTTTCTCTTTGGTTTCTTACATGTCATGATATGGGTTTTGACATTCACTTGCACCCATTGTGTATGTGTGTGTGACGGACATGTGTTCTTTTGCATACTTGCCATTGGGGTTGTGTCATGTGATTGCATTCACTATGTGGGTGGATGCAATCCTTGCCTGGGTGTTTGTGCTGGGTATGCTGGCCATTACTGCCATGATTGTGTATCGTCAGGCCTGGGGGGCAGGGGGGACATGGGTGGGGGCCTGGTGGAGGGTGCCCTAGGTGGCTGGGGGGTGGGGGTGGTGGGAGACATGGGTTGGACATGGGTGGGGGCCTGCTGGCAGGTTCCCCACAGTGCTGGGGGTGGGGGTGGTGGGAGACATGGTTGGACATGGGTGGGGGCCTGCTGGCAGGTTGCCCACTGGTGGCTGGGGGTGGGGGTGGTGGGAGACATGGGTGGGGCCTGGTGGAGGGTGTCCCTGGTGGATGGGGGTGGGGTGGTGGGAGACATGGTGGACATGGGTGGGGGCCTGGTGGAGGGTGCCCTGGTGGCTGGGGGTGGGGGTGGTGGGAGACATGGGTGGGGGCCTGGTGGAGGGTGCCCCTGGTGGCTGGGGGGTGGGGGTGGTGGGAGACATGGGTGGGGGCCTGGTGGAGGGTGTCCCTGGTGGCTGGGGGTGGGGGTGGTGGGAGACATGGTTGGGGCCTGGTGGAGGGTGCCCCTGCGTGCTGGGGGTGGGGTGGTGGGAGACATGGGTGGGGGCCTGGTGGAGGTGCCCCTGCACTGCTGGGGGGTGGGGTGGTGGGAGACATGGGTTGGACATGGTGGGGGCCTGCTGGCAGGTTCCCCACAGTGCTGGGGGTGGGGGTGGTGGGAGACATGGGTGGGGGCCTGGTGGAGGGTGCCCCTGCAGTGCTGGGGGTGGGGGTGGTGGGAGACATGAGGTGGGGGCCTGGTGGAGGGTGCCCCTGTGTGGGGGGTGGGGGTGGTGGGAGACATGGGTGGGGGCCTGGTGGAGGGTGTCCCTGGTGGATGGGGGGTGGGGGTGGTGGGAGACATGGTTGGACATGGGTGGGGGCCTGCTGCAGGTGTACGGCTGGGGTGGGGGTGGTGGGAGACATGGGTGGGGGCCTGGTGGAGGGTGCCCCTGCCTGCTGGGGGTGGGGGTGGTGGGAGACATGGGTGGGGGCCTGGTGGAGGGTGTCCCTGGTGGATGGGGTGGGGGTGGTGGGAGACATGGGTGGGGCCTGGTGGAGGGTGTCCCTGGTGGATGGGGGGTGGGGGGTGGGTGGGAGACATGAGTGGGGGCCTGGTGGAGGGTGCCCCTGGTGCTGGGGGGTGGGGGTGGTGGGAGACATGAGTGGGGGCCTGGTGGAGGGTGCCCCTGTGGATGGGGGTGGGGGTGGTGGGAGACATGGGTTGGACATGGGTGGGGCCTGGTGGAGGGTGTCCCTGTGGATGGGGGTGGGGGTGTGGGGACATGGGTGACATGGGTGGGGGCCTGGTGGAGGGTGTCCCTGGTGGATGGGGGGTGGGGGTGGTGGAGACATGAGCAGGTGTGCAGGGTAGTTCCTGTGGTGTGTGCTGCCTGCAGGGCCGTGGAGGGTGTACAGGTAATGCCTGGGAGCACACAGCCAATTCGCGTGTGGAACTTCCGCGCACCCTGAAATCCACGTACCCGGCCATATCGCGTGTGGAACTTCCCGCGCACCCCTGAAATCCACGTACCCGGCCAATCGCGTGTGGAACTTCCCGCGCACCCTGCAATCCACGTACCCGGCCATATCGCGTGTGGAACTTCCCGCGCACCCCTGAAATCCACGTACCCGGCCATATCGCGTGTGGAACTTCCCGCGCACCCTGAAATCCACGTACCGGCCTATCGCGTGTGGAACTTCCCGCGCACCCCTGAAATCCACGTACCCGGCCATATCGCGTGTGGAACTTCCCGCGCACCCCTGAAATCCACGTACCCTGGCCATATCGCGTGTGGAACTTCCCGCGCACCCCTGGAATCCACGTACCCGGCCATATCGCGTGTGGAACTTCCCGCGCACCCCTGAAATCCACGTACCTGCCATATCGCGTGTGGAACTTCCCGCGCACCCCTGAAATCCACGTACCCTGACCAATCGCGTGTGGAACTTCCCGCGCACCCCTGAAATCCACGTACCGGCCATATCGCGTGTGGAACTTCCCGCGCACCCCTGAAATCCACGTACCCGCCATAATCGCGTGTGGAACTTCCCGCGCACCCCTGAAATCCACGTACCCGGCCATATCGCGTGTGGAACTTCCCGCGCACCCCTGAAATCCACGTACCCGGCCATATCGCGTGTGGAACTTCCCGCGCACCCCTGAAATCCACGTACCCGCCATATCGCGTGTGGAACTTCCCCGCGCACCCCTGAATCCACGTAGCCCGCCATATCGCGTGTGGAACTTCCAGCGCACCCCTGGAATCCACGTAACCGGCCATATCGCGTGTGCAAACTTGCGCGCACCCCTGCAATCCACGTACACTGCCATATCGCGTGTGGAACTTCCCGCGCACCCCTGCAATCACGTACCTGACTAATCGCGTGTGGGACTTCCCGCGCCACCGTGAAATCCACGTAGCGGCCATATCGCGTGTGGACCTTCCCGCGGCACACCTGAAATCCACGTAGCCGGCCATATCGCGTGTGGAACTTCCCGCGCACCGCCTGAAATCCACGTACCCTGCCATATCACGTGTGGAACTTCCCGCGCACCCCTGAATCAACGTACCCTGCCATAATCGCGTGTGGAACTTCCCGCGCACCCTGGAATCACGTACCCGGCCATATCGCGTGTGCAACTCCCGCCGCACCCTGCAATCCACGTACACTGCCATATCGCGTGTGGAACTTTCCCGCTGACCCCTGAAATCCACTACCGGCCATATCGCGTGTGCAACTTAACCGCGCCCCGCCGGTATACACGCACACGTTTATTTTTTCTCTCAGCGCGTGTCTGTGTTTGTGGGTACCCCTTTGTACGTCCATTTGTCCTGGGAGGGCCACCAGTATTGGACATTGATCATGTCTGTATATAGGTGCTATTTGTTGGCGCACCTTTTAGCGCACATTTCTTGCAGGCGCAGAGACGCACTACCCGCCTGCTTTCTGTGGCGGTCGTGTTTGTGCCTGTTTGTGCCTGTGCGCTGCTTTGAGCGTGCGCTTTTTTGCCCTATTCTATTCCATGAATACGTGTTGTATGCGAGACGGTGTGGCGTTCCGCGCACTTGGCCTCCTGAACTTTCCCGGCCGCCACATTCTTCCCCATTCCGAGTGTTGTGCCCCATTTTATTCCCATTCGAGTGTCCCGCCCTGTGTTCTTCGCCTACTTTAGAGCTGTGCGCTGGCGCTCGGAGTGATAGCGCAGTGGCCGTGGCGCACGACGTTGGTTGACCTGTGCGCCGGCCTGCGCCGCGCGCTATTTCCGCGCACGTCCTCTGCTTTTCTTGCGCACGGACTTCCATGAATCGACGTGCGCTGGTTTCCCTGCGCTTTGCGCTAATTTTCGGCGCAGCGCACGTATTGGCCCCTCTGCGCCGGGATTTTCGGCGCACATTTATTCCATGAATCGGCCTGATAATGTCATTAATATTGCTAACTCATATTAGCTTAAAACAACTGGCCATTTGACTTAAGCCCATATTCCCTGTATTGCAACTGGCGTCTAGCAACAAAAGAAGTTTCTTTGTATTATCCTATACTATCTGGCAACCCTGTCATATTCACTTTTTATGCTTATCTAACCATAGAAAAAATACTTGATTTATTTTCCCACTAACCAAGTGCTTATCACCCATTTTAAAAAAAGACCCACTTCTTATTCAGTTCTTTAAAGCAATGGCTAAATTGCAGTTTATCTGAAGGACAATCCAGTTTCTCATTTATCCCACATGGTTAACAAGAGTTAGATCACATATGCAAAATCCTTCCATCAGAAGCAATCTATTTTGCTTGGCTCTCTGCTTCACTATTGCCTCAATGATTTGAAATGTATTTGTCTGATATTACGCTTTTGTTAAAAAAAATCTGTAAGTGTTGAAATGTTCGAATGTTTGTGGCATACACATTTTCTATGTTTACCCATTAATGTTCCCTTTTTTGGTCTCATTGTGGCTCCCACCTATACTTTGCCACTTGCGAATTTCAAGAATTATACTGTTCATTTTGTAAGACTTTTTGGAAAATTCCTTGAAATACAGTTTCATCCTTTTAGAATAATATGTAAATACATAAAGTGTATCCCTAGCTTCATACGAAGAAGCCGTTTTTTGACTGCGCAGCGTGCTTGACATTCTGGACCAATATGCAACAAAGGTTCAAAGATTTGTTTTGCATTCTAGGAAGAGAGTTACTGAGAGAGAGTGAGAGATTTGGGGATCCCAAAGTCTGCTTTTAACTGAAATCAGAGTTAGGACTTCAGGTTCAGCTGGACGATGGCGGGAGCCAGTCTCATCTGCATTGGTAATGTGTTCCAGAGACAGGGTGCATAGCAGGAAAGGTTCTGTTTTCTGTTTCGTGTTTGCAGTTCATTTTTCCAGCACGGTGATGTTGTGGCCTCTTGTGGTGCACTGGTCTCCGGTGATGTTCAGTTTCTCGGCCAGGTAGAGTGGTGCTTTGGTTGTGACTGCGTTGTAGGTGATGCAGGCTGTCTTTAACATGATGCATGCTTGAAGAGGTAGCCAGTGCGGCCCATTTATATTTTTGCAAATGGTGATATGATATTCTGCTCACAAATTTGGTAAATATCCCACATTATTTAAGGCAAATTGTTTCCATTTTGATGCACCAGTGATCTATCAGCAAATTAAATTAAGGATATATACCATTGTTAACACAAACCCTGATTCCAGAGCGGATACTGTGCTTCACGCAACAAACAAGCATCCAATCAATAGTTAAGTAACTAAGTCCTTGACCAGCCCCAAGAACATATAGCACAAGACCTAACTGCCTTTCAGTCTGATCAATGCTATGGATGCCATAAAGCAAAACCAAAACCAATATAACCCAATTGAAAAGCTCAACCTCTAGCTGTTGACCAATACTTAACCATGCTTTTGACGTGATGGTCCCACCACGACAAAACTGCAATGCAAGGCGGAGTGTTAGCCGAGTGTTCGCCGAGAGTGAGCATTGAACCAAAAATACCCATGATTGTACCACGCACGAGGAGTCGTGTCAAAACAACAGTAAACCAGATGGATGCTTTGGATCCCAATATAATATAGAAAATGTGGCTGAGGGTAGCAAACACCACCATCCAATTGTGGATGACTCATTACTGGCACAATCTGTGCCTCACACACGGCAAACAACTACAAATCTACTTCAAAATCAAAGACATCAGCACCACCGGTCGGAGCACAGGATGACGAGCTGTCAACAAACAATAGAGTATCAGAGCCATCAAAATTAAAAAGTAAGTTGCTGCCGCCGCGTCCTATGCGCCCGACGTTAAAAATAAATGAAATTGATGTCCGCTGGTCGAGCATGAGACTTCCCTCCCTCCACCCCAAACCAACGGACCCTTACCTTGTTGACTTCCCCGCAGGCTGTGATGGTGCGGGGAGCCGCCATTCCCGAGGTGAGCAAGACGCGAGCAGCAGGGGAGGTGGGGGTGGATGCGGTGCATGCGCCCAGCGCGACGGCAGCTGGAGACGAGGGCGGGAGAGTGGATGACTCGCTGTGTTAGGTGAGAGGACAAAAGGGCTTGGGATCCTCAGCGAGGTCCCTGTGCTGGCCAGGGAGGCCAGTTGGGAACAAAATGATGAGGTTTTCTGTGTCCTTTGGAAGAGGGGTATTTGACTTCAATAAAAAAGATTGCAAATAGCGGTGGAAGTTGAAATAGGAACGATGCCGGCAGGAATTGTAGATCTACCAATTGACTCTCCTTTATGTTTGGATGCGGTGGAAGAACTTCCAATGAGTGCAGAAAGAAACAATTCCTCACAAAATGTTTCTATGCCTAATATCAGTAAACTGAATAAAGATAGACAAGTGCAATACATGGAAGATGAGGTCATACTGCATGGGGCATGGACAATATAAAACAAAAGAAGGACTGTAATTCAAGTAAAGTGCTGAGACAAAGCAAATGGTACAAAAGAGAGAACCGATGGAATCACAAAAAAAATCAAACGATCAGAAGGTGAAAATAAATTCTAAATCAATGACAGAAAATAGATCAATAAAATGGCATTTCAAAGTAAAAGAGCCAGTGATATTACAATATAGGAAAGAGCAAACCATGCAAAACATGGATAAGCAGGAGTATGATAAAACACAAAATACACACGAAATAACTGATCAAGAATTGCTGTTAGTATCAACTCAATGTACTCCACTCCATGATGCTTGGAAAGCAGATCTTGGAACAACAACAGATGATAATAAAAAAATGAGCGGAGAAATTACAAGGAAAGGCAAAAGGTGACAACACCTACAATAAAGCAAAATGTAATGGGAAAACAAATCACCTAAACAACAGGATACCGTGAAAAGCTATCAAACCAGGAAGAATGTATTCTGGATGAGATCTACAGGAATGAGGATTATGCATTCATCAGAACCTCGACTCCTCACATTAGAAATAGAAAACGTGCAATAACAGAAGTAGACACCAATAAATCTACGCTAGAAATGGCCCCTGAAAAGAAGGCTAAACCGGATTCGTACAAGGAAAAAGCACGTCAAACATCCATGGTCGAAGTCCATAATAGAGGGATAGACAAAGAGTTACAAACAGAGATACAAAAACAAGATAAAGAAATGCAAACGCACGAAACAAGACTACTTGACAATGATAAGGAGTGTGAACTCGACCTTGCTAACAATAAATTGGGACAAAAAAAGGACTGTGGAAATAAACAAAACACGATTGAAAGTAGAAGTCCCATTACACAGGAGCATTTTGAAGCTTTCGCAGAAAAATGTGCTAATTTACAAACATTAATTGGATCCATGGTTACTATTACGCTTGCTCCAATTCTCAAATTATATGAAGCACTGTATGATAATTATAGAGACCAAACCACATTGACGGCTCTTATACAATCAAAACTAATATACGTGGAATCATATATAGAGGCTACAAAAGAAAGGAAGGCAAGAGAAAAGGACTCTGAAAACGTGATCCTCAAAACGTTGATAGACTCACTGGAGGATGCTCGTGGGGACAAGAGAGCATTTTTAAACTGTCTAGGAGAGACTTGGAAAATGGATCAATCAAAAAAAGACGAAATTGACAAAGAGAGAAAGAGCTGAAAAGTGAGCAACCTAGAGTTAATAAAAGCTTGGAAATAATAGAAAATGAACCTAAAATTGATGAGTGTATTAAGGGGAGAAACACAACATTGACAGAATATACGCCAAAAAGAATCAATGGTCAAAGAAAAGAAATCACTCATGTAGAAAACAGAGACTCTACGAAAGAAATACAAAGTATAACTATTGATCCACAAACAGGACATATATTAGAAAGGGTCATTTCCAACCAAACTAAGGAGCTGTTTGCAATATTCGATCAGGAAAATGAAAAAAGGAGAATGGGAAAGAGGAAAAAAGGAAAATCTTGGAAAAACAAAACAAAAAGACAAAAAATCAGGTAAAACAGAAATTGACGACAAATGGTGGAACAAGAAATTTTATAAGAAATCTAAAGCCATTTGAAGATCCAATCATGAATAAGACAGAATAAAGGTTTAGAAGTGAAGAAGCCAATATAAGATCTGGCACAAATACCACAAAAAGAGAAGCAGACCTTTCTAGGCATACAACCGGAGCTAGAGTCTGAACAGACAGATGTGGAGCAAGGAGATGAAGCTGCACTCCAGCTATTATCAGTCTATGATGATGAAAGTAAACAAGAATTGGAAACTAATCATGAGAGTGATGAGAAGCGATGGAGTCGCAAGTAACCGTAAATAAAATACCTCAAAAAATAAAAAAGGATGGCTTTCTAACATTGGAAGAAAAAAGACAAGGCAATTGAAAAATATAATAAACAAACAAATGTAAAAAAGTATTATTTAAAAAAATGATCAATCAATC
The DNA here is from genome assembly GCA_002915635.3 of Ambystoma mexicanum. Lineage (NCBI taxonomy): Eukaryota > Metazoa > Chordata > Amphibia > Caudata > Ambystomatidae > Ambystoma > Ambystoma mexicanum. The sequence goes on along the minus strand of CM030325.1, from coordinate 959,464,288 downwards.
GAAAAAAGAAAGCTTCATACAGAAAAAAAAAACAAATAAGAATCAGTAGGTAATGCGACAAAGGCCAAAAAGAAGGAGTACAGAAAGAACAAAATAAACAGATAATATCTGTATCCACTTAACTTCTAAGTCAGGAATGCAGCTAATATTAGCGGCGACGGATGAATTGAGATGCCTGGGTTTTGATCTATCACAGTACCGAGGCAAATCGCTGGATCAGACGCAAAGAGACAAGGGACCAAATATACAGAAGTCCTCTAAAAAACCTAGGGAGAGTACAAGGAAGATGATGAGATAAACAGCAAGCGTATCAGATTCTCGCGACGTGCCGGTCTTAAAAGGCCCAAGGCGTTACGCATGAAGATAGAGGGCCAAATGTCCAAATTCAACAGTGGAAGCGAAAAAAATAATGAGCAAATGGTGACCAAGATCGATCTTGAAAAATCATGGTCATGGCTTGCAGAAACACTTGTAGGACGGAACAGTACTAGACGGAAGCCAGGTAGAAAATGTGGCCTCCACAAGTCTTCGTGGAACACTCGAGGATTTAACCACCTGTTTTAAAACATCAACGCTGAGGTGATCAATGCAGACATTATGGGAGTAATAAATAGAATTCAGCGCACAAGTGGCGCACGCGGCTGGCGCACAGTGTGCGTTTGCGGCAGTCTGCACCAGTCGCGTGCGCCAAAATCCATTTCCGCACACAGCGTATTCATGGATTTTATCATCCATAACCAGCCGTGGTGCAGAGTGGCGCAGCGACACTGCAGCAGTGCCAGTTATGCCCCAACACCTCTCCATGCGCCATGAACAGCGCACAAATCCCTTACATGGCGCACAGGCCAGTGGACCAGCATACAGCCCCAAACCACGAAAACGTCTGTAAAAACTCCCTGCACACCCCTCCGAATACATGTACCCCGCTGCGTGGGGAGAATCACACGCGATAGGCCCTGTGCGAGAGGGGTACGTGTATTTCGGGGGTGCGCAGGAAGTTTTACACGCGATTGGCCTTGTGCGAGCGGGGTACGTGTATTTCGGGGGTGCGTGGGAAGTCTTACACGCGATTGGCCTTGTGCGAGAGGGGTATGTGTATTTTGTGGGTGCCCGGGAAGTCTTACATGCGATTGGCCTTGTGCGAGAGGGGTACGTGTATTTTGTGGGTGCGTGGGAATTTTTACACGTGATTGGCCTTGTGCGAGCTGGGTATGTGTATTTCGGGGTGCGCGGGAAGGTTTACACGTGATTGGCCTTGTGCGAGCGGGGTATGTGTATTTCGGGGGTGCGCGGGAAGTCTTACACAGGATTGGTCTTGTGCGAGAGGGGTACGTGTATTTTGGGGTGCGCGCAAAGTTTTACACGTGATTGGCCTTGTGCGAGCGGGGTATGTGTATTTCGGGGGTGCGTGGGAAGTCTTACACACGATTGGCCTTGTGCGAGAGGGGTACAAGAGGGGGGCAAGTCCTGCGGCTCACTCTGTGATGTTGTTGTCCCGGGCATCATCGAACTCCATGTCGATGTCCCAGAGGCGGGCCTCTGCCCTGGCCCGAGGTCTCGCAGGGATGCACTCATGGCCTGTTCCAACTCCCTGCGAGTTGCCTCGAGGCACTCAGCCCGCCTCAACGCCCGACGCATGGAGGAATCCGCCCTGATCATGGTGAGCCGCGCCTCTTCCTCCCGCCACCGCTCCGCATCTATCCACTGGCCCAACCGCAGCCACACGGAAGACACTCCCATTCCAGGGTTCTCCTGCCCTCTGGCCGATGCCTGCCCCTCTGATGTTGATGGCCCCTAGCCATCATCGCTCCCACCTGGAGCCTGCTGCTGCTGCTATCCATGTGCCCTGTCCAATGATGCCTGCACATCCTCCATCTGCTGGTCTCCAGTTGTTGGGGTATCCACCCCTGCTGGACCGCCGACTCCCGACTGTGGCAGGGATGGGCTCTCCACCAAGCTGGCTGTGTTGGTCAGGCCAGGTCCACAGGGGGCCCTGGTGGAATCTGGGCTGGAAGACTGCAGGGAGAACGACTGGCACATAGTCTCCACAGAGGAGGAGAGGTCCGCCAGAGTGCACAACACATGTAGGAACCCACCGACCATGGCCCCTCCCAACAATGCCACGTTGCCACGCAGCTCTTCATCATGGCGTGCATGCTTCCTCCAGGAAGCACGCACGTCATCTCGAATGTCACGCGTGCGCAATGCGACACCAATCAGGACGGAGCCCATACGGTCATGGGACTCCTCGTCCGCAGGTAGTGGAGAGCCAGATGACGTGGGCCTCCCCTTACCTGCGGACGGGCCTGGGACGGGGCATCCCTGCTGGTGCATGGTGGTGCAGTCACAGGGTCAGGGACAGCGACATGCACAGGCCCCTCTGCGGTGACCTGTGCTGCCTCCTGACCCTGGCCCTGGACTGCACCACTTGTACCAGTGGTACTAACCCCATCAGGCCCCATGTGCGCTCAATAGCGGGCTCCTCCTTCTCTATGGAGACCACCAACCTGGATGTCTCCGCACCGTCTTCTGCCATTGCAAGCCCCTGTGGGGGCTCACCCGGCCCTTCCGTTACAGCCGTAGTGGCAGACGCGGCACCAGTCCCCTCGCTCCCGGATTATGGAAATTCCTGGGAGGGTGGCTGGGCCTTGCGTCCCCGCCCGGTGGATGCATCCCCGCCGCTTAGCTCCACAGCGCCGTCTCCACCCTCTTCTTCACTCGAAGCTGCGTAGAGGGAGACATACAACACAAGCATCAGGGTACTGTACAATAGTCCCCTAGACAGGAAGCAATAACACATGAGTGGCACTGTCAAACGTCACTTCCATCCTGTCCCTCCACAACACATGGGTCAATGCACGCAACACACATGCAGAAACAGGCACAGCGCATGCAATCAACATCAGCATCCATGTACAAGGCCCTCCATGGACATAAATGTTGCCTTTTAACACACATGCATCATGGCTCATACTGATCCCATGCACACACATCACCGGAGGGTCATGCATCAAGGCTCGTACACCACAGACACAGTGGATACAAGTGCGACCAGACTGCATAAGTGAATGTACACATCGTCACAGACATGTGTCATGCATCAATGGTGTTTCAAAGTCACACACACGCTTCTCAGACACACAGACATGTACACCAGACATGTACATGAGCACAGCACCCATCTCTCACCCTCCATCCGTGTCCAAGAACAGGGACAGGCATGCATTCACGTGTGCATTCTGCATGCTGCTCCCCATGTAGCATTGCAACACATGCACCATCCATGTGGTTCACGCATTACTGGTCTCACATGCATTACCATGATGTCCCTGCACACACACATCCATACATGGCCTATGTCACACATACAGCCAAGTAGCTGACTACCACCACACTGCAACATGCCCTGTTTCACACAGCAATGCATGGCCACTTACTGCTCAACTTCAGACGGGTCTTCCTCTGAAGGATCTGGGCGTGGAGCGCTGGGCTTATGCGTTCCAGGACCCTCATCTGGATGTTGCTCAGGCTGACCAAGCACTCCTCTGCATCCTCTGCCTTCACGAGGCGCCGGGCCTTGTTGAGGGTCATGTACCTGAAGTCCTCCCAGCTCTTCCGAACATGCTTGATGTCGCGGGTTGCCACCCCCTCCGCGTTGATGGCAACCACGATGTCCTACCAGATCCTCTCCTGTCCTTCCTTGTTGGCGTGCGATGGTGTGAAGAGGGCATCACTCCAATTGCCCAGGACAATTGTGTGTACACCTCCCATTGGCACTTCTCCATCTGTGCCAGCACTACTCCATCTATGCCATGGTTAGGAGGCCACCAAAGGTGAGGGGCGCCTCAGCTGGGCGTACTCCTCATGTCGGGCGTGGTCAGGGACGTGGCCGGGGTGACCAGGGAATAGGGGGACTCCAGGGTGTCCAGGGTGGCTGCAGACGGGGAAGAGGCAGGGGTGCACCAGCTCGGGACGATGTTGTGCCACATGTTGGTGCAGTCATGCCACCACCCCCTGTGGCTCCACAAGATGCAGCTCTCGTATCTGGCCCTACGCCCGTGTGACCCGGCAGTCCGTTTCATCGACTGCCACGGGCCCAAGGGTAGTGGTAGCTGCAGGTGCACCTGTGGACACCACCACCCAGGCTCTGGGTCTGCCAGCGCAGGCTGCATTGGCACTTGAGGAGTCCATGGAAGATTTCCAATTGTTCAGGAGGCACACCGTAGGTGCACGCAGGGCTGCCCAGACCGAGGCACGTGTCCCTGGGAAAGTAATTCCATCTGCTGGCCCGACCAGTTGGGTGTCGGCAACTGCAGGGGCAGATGCAGCCGACACAACCCCGGTTGTGAGTCTACCAACCAGGACCATCCCGGTCAATGACCCTGGCCCAGCAGATGTTGCTGTGCAGGGTCCATTCCAGGGCACCCAGCAGCCACTGATGCAAGTCAGGGTCTCACTCCATGTTCCACCTGCCACTCCCTCGGCTCATTCCACCAGTGCCACTGCCCATACCGATCAGGGCAGCATTTGCCAGCCGGGGTCCGGACCAGGGTCCAAGAGGAGGAAGGTTGCACCTGCAGTACAGGCTGGGACCCCAAACACAGCTACGACCTCCTGCACGTCGAGGAAGAAGCCTTTCTGCAATCAGGAACTGGACTGCCTCGTGGACTACGTGCGGGACCACAACCGTGACATGCTAGTGGGGCTGAATTGTCAGACTACGGCTGCCCATAGTGATACCCACTGGAAGCAAGTTGCGGAAGATGTGAGTGCATTCGGCCAAGAGGTGCGCACAGCCCAAGAGTGCAAAAAGCGTTGGAATGACCTCAAACGCAGCGCTAAGGTGAAGCGTGCCTCATATTACAACATGACTCTGGTGACTGGCAGGGGCCGGCACCTGAGGAGGTAGACCTCACTCCGCACGAGTCACTTGTAGCGGAGTTCATACCACCACAATTAGTCAAAGGAGTGGGAGAGATGCAGGACTTTGATGCCAAGTCCAGTGAGTGTTGCTGCGTGTTTGTAGAGGCCATGGTTGCTTTACTCGTGTCATGTGTTGGGCATGACTGCCACTACATGTCATGTGTACATGGTTCTCATGGGTGTCCTGTGGAAGATTCAACACCAAAAGGATTGAATGATGCAAGGGTCGGGGTAAATGGACCTAAGACAAAAGAGTCAAATTTGTCATACATCATATGTATATGGTTAATGCTTTTTGTATAGTTAAAAATAGAAGTGGTTTTTGCAACAGTAACTGTGGTTGTGGGGGGAAACCACAAACTATTGGGCAAAAAAAATTGACCCTTTGGTCATTCGATCCTTTGCATTTGAACATTTGCCCTCAAACCATTTTCATGTGCAAGTCATGCAATGCTTCACTGATGCGTGCCTGCTGTGCAGGATGGTGGACATGTTGAGCAGACAGGGACTGTCCTCATCACCACACTTGCACCATACTCACATGCTAGTTACCCGGATGCCCCTCCGGTCCATGTTCCAGCTCACTGGCCCTTGTGCATGTAGCCTGTGCTGTCCTTCCTCTCAGCACTGGGACTATGTCATTTCATGAGTGACGTGCATGTGTCCCCTGCCTGCATGAGTGTACTCCAGATAGGCATGCTCCCTTGCCCCTCCACCCCCCTGTACCCCAATTTCACCATTGAACTGTTGTGCTTCATTTTGCAGTACTGCAATGGCCTGTTCAAGCCTCCTGTGTACATGCTAACTTCCAGCAGCCAACCTGCCAGACACATGCAATGGGGGTACATCCTCTGTCCTTCATGCAGGGTGTCTCACTTGGACTGTGCAGATGGCAGATGCTCCGCAGGGACCTGATTGCCCATTCATGCTCAATGTGCATTCCATGCATCCCCCTACGTGTCCTTGACTGGATGATCATTGTAGTACGTGTCCATGGTGACCTACATTTCATGGCATTCCACCATCAATCCCATGGCCACTCTGGCCCAGTCCTGCATCACACACATTTTTAGGGTGTCAGAGTCTGTGTGGGGCACAGTCCTCCCCCAGTTTCAGGCCCACTGACTCTGTCCAACTGGTGCAGTGGGTTTTGCACACATGGGTGTACTACTGAGGGTTCGTCATGTGTCCTGCTTACTGTCCCATCATCATCTGCTCTGTTGTCAGTTGACTCAGATGATGCCTTTGATGCTAGTCAACACTGGCTGCCAATACACAGGTCTCTGGTCACCCTTGTGCTACCATGCTAGGCATCCCTGGATTTTCACTCAGGGGGGGGTTTGCTTGTAACCATGCAACCCATTGCATGCACATTGCACGTTATGCCTGAACTTGCCCATGCACTGCATTCATATGTTTTGATACACATCATGAAGTACTTGTTCATGTAGCTATTGAGTAACGTACACATGTTCTGCAGTGTATGAACCCACTTCGGAGCCATGTAACACCGTTGTACATGTGTACTCACTGATGCAATGTCAAATTGACCAGGCATGCATGGCAGGTTCTCTTTTGTGTGTGTTTTTACAAAGGTAGCGGCGCCCCTCTCTCGCAAGAACAGACATGATAACCTGTTCAGTGGTTATTAACCACTTGAGAGTTCGCAGCCACTGCTTTTACTCACTGTGCCTTTCACAGTTGGGAAATATCCATTTGCATATCAGTCTTTGTCCTGCCCAGGGGCAGTCCAGCACCGAAATACAATGGCAATTCCAATCTGAACGAGAGTACCACCAGCAACCCCATACACGTGTTTCACCCTTGTTGGGGATCATCAGTGAGGTGAAGCTGATGCCTCTCTAAGCACAGTGAGAGGGAGACCACGTCTGGTTGCCCCAGGAGACCTAGGGTTACCAATCCCAGGTTCCTTAAAAAATAGTTTTACAAAGGTAGCGGGCGCCCTCTCTCGCAAGAACAGACATGATAACCTGTTCAGTGGTTATTAACCACTTGAGAGTTCGCAGCCACTGCTTTTACTCACTGTGCCTTTCACAGATGGGAAATATCCATTTGCATATCAGTCTTTGTCCTGCCCAGGGGCAGTCCAGCACCGAAATACAATGGCAATTCCAATCTGAACGAGAGTACCACCAGCAACCCCATACACGTGTTTCACCCTTGTTGGGATCATCAGTGAGGTGAAGCTGATGCCTCTCTAAGCACAGTGAGAGGGAGACCACGTCTGGTTGCCCCCAGGATACCTAGGGTTACCAATCCCAGGTTCCTTAAAAAATAGTTTTACAAAGGTAGCGGCGCCCCTCTCTCGCAAGAACAGACAAGATAACCTGTTCAGTGGTTATTAACCACTTGAGAGTTTGCAGCCACTGCTTTTACTCACTGTGCCTTTCACAGATGGGAAATATCCATTTGCATATCAGTCTTTGTCCTGCCCAGGGCAGTCCAGCACCGAAATACAATGGCAATTCCAATCTGAATGAGAGTACACCAGCAAACCCCATACACGTGTTTCACCCTTGTTGGGGATCATCAGTGAGGTGAAGCTGATGCCTCTCTAAGCACAGTGAGAGGGAGACCACGTCTGGTTGCCCCCAGGAGACTAGGGTTACCAATCCCAGGTTCCTTAAAAAATAGTTTTACAAAGGTAGTGGCGCCCCTCTCTCGCAAGAACAGACATGATAACCTGTTCAGTGGTTATTAACCACTTGAGAGTTTGCAGCCACTGCTTTTACTCACTGTGCCTTTCACAGATGGGAAATATCCATTTGCATATCAGTCTTTGTCCTGCCCAGGGGTATTTGCATATCAGTCTTTGTCCCTGCCCAGTATAACTACTCTCTTTTGTGTGTGACATGTCTGCTTCATGTGTTGGCTGTCTGTGTGATGTCCATGTGTAACTGTGTTATGTGCTTCTAACATGTGTACTAATGTTTTTTTCTCTCCACTCTTCAGATGATGACGCAATGGAGGCAGAGGATGGTGTTGTCATGCCAGGCACAGGGTTGTTATCACAACCGTAACATGGCACAAGTGGGTGTCATGGGCTGGTAGACCACGAGCACCCACGTGTGCTACAATCCATCTTTATTTGGCTGGCAATGAGTCCAGCCCAGATGACCACTCTGACGACCATATCGAGTTGGATGTGCGTCAGGTCCATACGTCAGGGGTGAGTGATTCTGATGTGGACACTCCTCTTACCGCGGCACCTGCACTGAGGGGCCAGACAGTGGTGGGACCTCTGCGTGTGGTGGATCGGGACGCAGGGTCACCCTCCACACCAGTCCCTGATGTGCCTGGGGCATCATGTAGACGGGGGCATGTAGTCGTGCAGCTGCGGGCGGTGCCAGACCAGCGAGGACACCTGGTCCTTGGGTCCCACAGGTGTCAAGCCCAGCAACGCGGTGGCCGCGTGCCACCAAGGTATACTGAGTGGGAGCAAGACATGACTGCCAATTCCGAACGTCAGAGGACAGCACTTGATAACATCACTGTGAGCATGGAACGTGTGGCCCAATCCGTGCTCCCCCCTGCTAGGCAGGTGCTTCTCCAGCGGCAGGCGGCGCAGTCCATGGCCCGCTCGCTCAGGCTGGGCATGGCGGCCTCTGACAGGGCACACCAGGCTGAAATGTTGTCTCTGCGTCAAGCAATTACTACTTACGCAGAGGTACACATGGAGGCCCTGAGGGCTGAGTATCAGTCCCTCAGATCAACTCTGGGTGCCCTCTTGACGTTCCAGAGGGTGCGGTCGGAGCAGAGGTTTGAGCAGCTTGAGCGTACCATCTCGGCTGAGCTACGTGCTTGCCGGGAGGTGCATCAGTTGTCCAGCTAGACCACGCCGGAAGAACTCGTTACCTTGCAGGAGTAAGCACGTGTATCACGGGAGGTTCTGCATGCAGACCTGCATATCATTGCCGCACAGAACCAGGCTCACCCGTCCGGCAGACTTGCTGCCAACGGGGGGCAAGCTGCACCTAGGCGTGGTCGGGCTCCTGGCCCACATCCTCCTATTCTGGATGAGGCAGACTCGGGCCACGAAATATCTCCCACACAGGTCACGCTGTGCAGGCGTTGAGCCCATGGATGGTTTTTTTTTGCCTCAACATCATCGCATGTGGGTGTTGAGGTGCACCCTGTACCTCCTCCCTCCTGGGTGCCTCCCCCCCGGGTCTTATGTGGCCATTTTTGATTTTTAGTTTAGTTAGTTAATATCAACTATTTGATAGTAATTTTAATTAGGTTATGTAGGTTGTTCATTGTTAGTTTAATTAGTTAATATAGTTTAATATTGTTTGTCTATTGTGCTTTAATGTGATGGTGTGGTGCTTTGTGGCTTTTGAAAGCATCCACTCTCTGTTCCAGCTGAGCCCTTCAAGCTTGCCTTGTGTATGTGTTTACAGCTTGGGGTTGTGACTCACATAGGCCACTCCTGCTTCCCTTATCCATGGGCTTGCTAGGATGGTTCGGTGTAACAAAATATTACATAAGGGCTTTGGACTTGCCTCATAACTGTGGCCTGTCTGCTGCTGTACTGCTTTTGTTAACACCCCTAGTGGGGATTGGTTGCATTTCATCCACCCGATGTCTGTAATGAATTTGGGTGAGTATGTGATTGTTTTCTCCATTAATTGATGTGGATTGTGATGTATGTCATTTTGATTGCCTGTATATGTGCTTGGTGCACTTCATGCTGTAGTCAGTAGCCTGCACCCTTGGCCTGTCAAAGTGACACTGATGGTGGGAGGAGTTTGGATGTAGCTCTGTAACCTGGCCCTGTGACAACCAGCATGTAGACACACACACAGGGAAGTTTCCAGCCTTATTGCCTTGTTAATGCCCTTTCTGCAGGAAGATGAGCCTCCAGACTATCTTTGGCAGCAGACACAGGGACCAGTAATCCAGGAAACTGGCCACGTTTGTTGGTGCAGACGTGTGAATGTGTGTGCAAGCAGATGCACAGGGCTTGTGCTCAGACGTCCGACAGAAGCAGACGTGTTTCCAGGAGCTCGCGGCAAGGTGAGCAACACAAGGGCCCATGCCGCTGACTACCTTCCACCAGGCCACTTGCACGTGGATGCTAAGTAGCACCTGTGCTGGGGAGCTTTGCCAGGCATTGTTGGAGAAGCACACAGTACAGCTGACATGCGTTGAGGGCCACATGGCAAGTGCCTTGCAAGTTGTCAGGGGCAACACACAGGGGCCATCAAACATATCCTCAAGTACCCCCTGCTCCATTGAAGCAGAGTAATTAGGGTAGTAGCGTTCCTAGCCAGGAACTGATACAGTGCACAGGGATGACCAGCGAGGCTCAGACTTGTGGTGAGTGCATGTCATTTGTGCAAATTGCCATGTGCACTACCTGGTTGAATCAGCAGCGGCCAGAACACAACTTGTACTGAAGTTGCACCTTGCTATACGTGTCTAGCAGCTCACCCAGGGACCATTGTATCATGTCTGATTATTTACCCATTGGTCTTCCATTTGCCGCGCGGCCACATGCGCCGGCCTTACTGCATTGACAGTGTATGTGCCATCGGTGGGCCAAGCTAACGTATGGGTACAAGGCAGCAGACAGGGGTGTTTGTGGAGAAGTCATTTACTTTGGGGCATGGATGGGGTTGTGTGTGTGTGTGTTGTAAATACACATTCAGATTAGTAACTCACGCTCTCTTTGCAGCATTGAAATGCTCCTGTTACTGGACCTGTGAGTGCGCAGGCAGGAGGCCAGCACTCACCCCAGAGATAAGTGTCTCTTTGGCTTGCATTAGACTGATTTGGTACAATGTGCATGATGAACATGTTTGCTGTAATTGAGGATGTGTTTTACTGAATAGTTGTATTTTGCCTACTTTCCCTTTCAAATCCACATCCACTCTCCTGCCCCTCTTTCCAGTTATCCTGAATATTAATGCCTGTCCATGCAACATATCCCTGACCCTCCTTCCCCGCCGGGGTCTCGGAGACCTGTGTTAGTTTGACCTTGCCCAGACCACGGAGGGGGTGGTTGGTTCGTGCTACTCTTGCGCCTGGACACCGGAGCAGTGACACTACCCATCAGTTGTTGCATCATCATTGTATGTAATGTTCCGTAAATGGTACCCATCCTGTTGGACCATTGTTCAACTGTGCTGCCTTGGTTGTTCCATCATTGTGCTTGTACATGTGCTTTGACATTTCCTGGTACTTCAAGTCATCTACTGGAGACTTATTTGGTGCTTAGAGCCTTTTCCCCTGCTTTGTGGGTTTGCCTACTTGGAGTTCTCTGCAATTTGGTATTTTTACCAGTCAAGGTGGGCTCTGAGGGTGCTCAACCCTATTTACATGCAAGCTGGAACATGGAGACCAAGGGGTAGGGTGATCCTGTAGCCAGGTACACTTGAAGAAAGAAGGCTACATACCCCAGAGACAGTTGTTCATAAGGTCACGGTGATGTGTAAGGGAGGGCCTTTTGTTGTTGGACAGTTGGCTTGACCTACAGTGTTTTGGGCACTCTGACATTGTAATTGTGGGGTATTATGTACATGATGTGTTGTGCTGCTCAATGTCTGTTCCTGTGTTGTCTTTACTTTTCAGGTGTCAGGGGATTGGTGTGGTTTGACATGCTGGGGTGTTCACATGGGCAATGTTCACATGTGATGTGTACAGGGCACTGATGGTCACTTGATTTCACATGCATATATTGAGTGCATGTCCCTAATGACACACACAGTTGCACGATGATCCACCACACGTACATCCACACTTCCATGGCCACAGGTGCACACAGATTGCATTCTCAGGCCCGCGGTGTCCATGCAGCACATGATCTATTTCCACTTGGGTACCCTGTGCATGCGTCATTTGGTTGTAGATTTCATTGGTCTTTTTCATGTGATGCTCAAGGTGTATCTGCAACACAATGGCTGATCAAAGTGCTGTGTGCTGAGCAGTGTGTTGCAGGAGACACACACAGCACACAGGTTCGGGAGTCGGGATTTTGCCATGCCCAATGTGCATGTGAACGGCATTCAGTGTTGTGTTCATGCTACGACTGTTGGAAAGCATTTGTGTCTGACTTTGTATGTGTGGGAGGTTGTTGGTCAGTCATTTCATCTGATTCCATGTCAGGCATCATTGTCTCATGCCATTTTCCATTTATCACATGTCACTTCGTATCTTATTGGTCATGTGTTGGCCTTTTGCTATTGCATGCCATGTCATGGTGTGGCAGACAAGGGTGATGTGGTTTGGAGGGTTTGGGTGACATACCAGGGATTGTGATGGACTGTTTTGCAGGGGTGTGTGATACACACCTTGCATATGTTCCTTTTGGTCATGTTTAAGTAGCTAGGGATGCACACAATGTAGCACTTCCGTGGCAACATTCTCAGAGTGGTAAGGTTGTGACAGTTGACTGTCTCTTTGTCATCATCGATTGTCACCTGGCATGTGCCAGGACTGTGTGCACTCCGCAGGGGTGAGAGCTTAGGTGAAGAATGTGGCCACAAGCTGGGTCCGGGCTTCCTTCCACATGCCCTGTCCCCTCCCATGGGCAGCGCCTGTGCCTGTGGTTGGGGATGTGGGGGCACCACCATGTCCACCGGTACGCCCTGCCGTGTTGCAACATTGTGCAGGACACATGCTGCCACAATGATCCTGCACACTACTGGGGTGCATATAGTAGCTGCCCGCCAGAGCGGTCAAGGGAGCGGAAGCGTGACTTGAGCACTCCGAATGTGCGCTCCACTATGCCCCTGGTTGCAATATGGGTATCGTTGTATCTTAACTGGGGTGGTGTGGTGGGGTTCCGGATTGGCATCATCATGTGGTTGCTCAGAGGATAGGCACTGTCCCCTGGGGAGGTGATAATAGTTGAGATTATTAGAGCTTGGGTATTTGTCTGTGTGTGACTTGCATGCATGTGCACAGGCATTTGTACTCACCTAGGAGCCATGTGTCGCCATGCTGCCCAGCTTCCAGGGCCCGGCTCAGGGCGGACATTCTGTATATGAAACTGTCATGGGTGGAGCCAGGGTAGTTTGCATAGACAGAGGTGATGATTCCTTAGCATCACATACAACCTGCACGTTGATGGAATGCCAGTGCTTGCGGTTCGATAGATGTGCTCAGTGGCCCTAGGTGGACGTAGGGCCACATGGGTGCAATCTATGGCACCGAGCACTTTGGGGAAGTGTGCCACCCTGTAAAAGTCCTGGACCACGGCCTGCCTTTCTGCGGTTGTTCTGGGCATGTATATGTGCCTGCGGACTGAGGGGCGTGCAGTGATGATTGCCAACACCTGGTGTAGGCAGCGTGACTGCGTAGCCTGTGAGACCCCACCCACTATGGCAGTAGTCCGCTGAAATGACCCAGTGGCCACAAAATACCAAGGGGCTCAATCCTTGGGAGCAAAGGGTGGGGGATGTAAGGTCATCTTCCCACTCCCTGACGAGGACTAGGATGATACGAGGTGGAAACCTATACCTCCCATAGACGTGGTCGTCAGGCATCCCAAAAAGGCTGGTCCGTGGAAAATAAATGCGGGCCCTGGCTATTCTCCTCCTCCTGCGGTGTCCCACGATCAGTGCTGCGACAAATGGGGCATTCATCATAGCTGTATATACGTGTTTGTTGTTTGCGTGCCCTTTTATACTGTGCGCAGGGACACTTCCGCCTGCCTTCGTGTGGCGGACGTGTTGACGCCTATGCGCGTCTTTTAGCATGCGCGGGTTTCCCGTATTCGATTCCATGAATACGTGTTGTTCGCGTGCGTGTGGGCGTTCCGTGTATTTCCCTGCAGTACTTCCCCAGTTACGCCTTCTTTTTCACACGTTGTTCCCCATTCTGCGTGTTACGCCCTTTGTCCCGCCCCCTTTTTGGTGTGTGCGTGGACGTTGTGCGCTTTCCCTGTGCGTGTCGCGCACAGCGTTTGGGATGTTGCAATGATGTGTGCGCCCGTGTGCGCCACGCACGGGTTTGGAGCACATCCCGAGAAAAACACGCGCAGGGACTTCCATGAATCGCACGCGTGCGCGTGTGCTTCCTTTTTCACGCTTGCGTCACTTTTTTCGGCGCACTTTTGTTCCATGAATCGGCCCCATATATGTCTACAGGAATGTTGGTTAATGGAGGCGCCGGTTCTAGATGGCTTCACAAGTTACTTAAACAAAGCCCACAAAGGACAAAAAGGGAGACCGTCGGCGGGCCTGTTGACCCTAATCAGAAATGATTGGAGGGGCAAAATTGTGAGTGTACTAACACGGTCACCACTAATACAAATAATCGTACTCAAAGATGACCCACAAGAAATGGTAACCAATAAAACCTGAATAATCTTTAACTTATATTGGAATATTAAAGCTAAAGACAGGGAAACATTTCTGGAGTTAGTTACATTGAACATTGATGAATTAAGAGCAAAAAACTCTATGCCGCAGATAATATTATGCAGGGACCTAAATATAGACTGCTGCATCAAGGTAGGAAGAGCTGAAATGCCACAACATAAGAAACAACAAATTAATAGAGCTAAAAGTTGGCTGACAGTGATGAGAGCTAGAGATCTAGATATGGTAAATGGAGCTGTTACAGGAGATCTGGAAGGAGCCAAAACATGCGCTTCACATAATGCCACAGCAACGCTTGATTACTATTTTGTGGATTGAGAAACTTTTAGGACAATTGTGTCGCTAAAGATAGTGCCATCAGTAAAGAGTGACCACAACATCATACTCCTTAAACGCAGATAACTGAATATGAAAAAACAAAGTTCCAATAATGCAACAAAATGGGTTCACCAAGTCACCACTAATAAAGGATTGAATCGTCTCAAATTGACAGTGCAAAAATCAGCAGTTAAATTGGAGAGCGAGATAACTAAATCGCAGCTGATTTCGAACAATCAAGTAGATTACGAAAGCTGCCTGGCAGCCTTTAGAGTATCAGGCCAACAAACGGTCTTAAACAAAGGGACAAGACTGCACAATTATAATGAAAGCTTGCCAAAAGAAAGTGAAAACTTGCGAAAGATCTAAGGACAATCAGGAGACTGAAATCACCAGACGTAGCAAACCAGAGAAAAGAATTAAAAAGAAATTACCAACATTGGGTAAAATCACATCGGGCAATCCTTTACCAAAAAGACTCGGAGTACATGCTCATGGCACTGAATAACAAAAACTCAAGGTTCTTTTGGTCAATAATAAACAAGAAAACAAATCCACAAAGAGTGGAACAAACAAATCCTATGCATGAAGCACAGTGGTTGGAGCACTTTAACATAATATATGGACAGGCAGAAAATGAGGCAGAAGGGGTTGAAAGAGAAAGGAATAGAGCATTTTGGAAGATCCGCTTTGATAAACAAGAAATCTTGGACCTGATTAACAAGGCGAGTACATCCAGAGGCCTGGGCCCTGACGGCCTGACAAATTCAATGTTAAAGCAAACACATGAATTGTGGGCCGATATGTGCTTCACATTATGCATAAGAATAAATACCATATAGATCCCAGACTCCTGGAAAAGGCTGATAACAATTCCGATCTTCCAAAGAGGCGACAGAACGAACCCAGAAGATTATCACCCTATATCATTGTTGGATGTCCTGGGCAAACTCTATGCAGGTATATTACTAAGGAGACTTAAAGAGTGGTTAAAAGAGACCGGAAATATTGACTGCAGACAAGCAGGTTTTGTCGAGAAAATAGACTGTGGATTGAACTTGTTAATAATAAATCTACTAAAACTAAAGACCGTGAGAGGAAACGATAAGCTCTATCTAGCGTGTATAGATATGGCAGCAGCATTCGATCGAATTGATCGAAACATCCTATGGGCTAAACTGCAAGACAAGGGATGTCCATCAGATTTGATAGCAGCCATAAAAGCACTGTATACGGGAACGAGTATGCAGGTGTGTTTAGATCAAAGTGGCACCCTTACCGAACCATTGAACATGCTTAAAGGTTTGAAACAAAGGTGTCCCTTAGCAGCCATACTATACAATTTTTACATACTAGATATGAGAGACAACTTGGAGCCAGCAAGATCATATTCACCAAGATTAGCAGGAAATACCATCGGACACTTGCTCTTTGCGGATGATCTAATCCTGCTGGACCTTACGGCAATAGGTCTACAGAAAAAACTTGATGAACTAGAAAAATATGTTAACATCAACAAACAAAAAATCAATGCTGAAAATCCTAGTAATGAAAAAACCACAAACAAAGGTAAAAAACCTTTCAAATGGTGCTAGGAAGTATCGCAATCCAAACTACGGAAAGCACCAAATACCTGGGAGCGATAATCAGCACAGATTGGGGTGATAAACCTTGGATAGAGCATCTCCAAGTAAAAATGGACCAATTGATTGCCCAAGCCCTTCTAAAGAAGAAAACCCTACTGTAAATGTACGGTAAACCATTGGTGGATTTCTATAAGGCCAAAGTAACACCATCAATAACGTATGCGGGAGAAACTGGTCTAAGAATTCCATGGACAACATGGGACAGGCTTGAGGCAAGATTCTGGCAAAGAACCCTGAATTTACCGAATTCGTTACCAATAAGTATAATCAGGCATGAGCTGGGTCTCTTCTCGCTACCGGTCCATGCGACATGGAAAGCCTTATCAACATTCGGGAAAATAGAACGTCCTGATTGCCCACCGCAATACAGAATTTTGAAGACGGAGATGGGGAAAACAACCTGCTGGCCTTTAGAAGAATGGCGAAATAAATGTCAGGAAATCCTGCTTAATATCGGGACCACCAAAATTAGCCTCTGTGAAAACCCAAAGAGGGTTAAAAAACTGTTATTTTCAGTGGATTGGTCGCAGACGGAAGCGGCTCGTGCATCATCTCAAAGCCACAATCCGACAAAGAAATGAACAAACTGTCCTGGAATTTTGCCAACATACCTGAATAGAAATGCTAATCCGCGTCACAGAGATCTGATCTTGCGCTTTAAATTGAACATTGTGCATACAAAGGAAGTCCTGGTAAGTTATGGGATGATCAAGGACAACATCTGTCGGCTATGCCAGGGAGAAGTTGAAACCCTGTGTCACTTAACTTTATTTTGTAAAGAATTATTAGTTGAAAGAGCGCAGTTATTACTCCATGAAGTGTTAGAACTGGACAGCGGCCTAGATGCCAAAGCTTGGTGGGAAGCTCTCCATAATAACCCAAATCAGAATATATCCCGAAGATTGGGCGCCTTCTTGGAACAAATGTTAAAAAAATTGGAAGCCTCCTAGGGACACATTAAAGGAAATGTGAACTACGACAAAACTGAAAGTGATATAACAGCCAGACTAAAGACTCACAAAGGAAAGGAATGGAGGAAGTTGGCCTGGCTGTTAATGGAGGGTATTTTTTGTTTTTATAGCAAAAGTTTGTATGTTTTGTACACTGCACGCTAAATATTTTATTTTTTTTAAAACAGTAGCAGGTGGCGTCCTCATGTTACTTGAAATTGGAGTATCTGCTTTGCAGAAGTGTTGTAAACATTGACTTGGCTATTGCCACAGTAATAGTATTCTGTCAAGCAGGTCACTCGTACACATTCTTTAAAGGGATAAAGTTGCTCCTAGAGCTTAAACATTATGCAGACAAAATACTAATCCTAGGATACTTTATATGGTCAGAGGCCCCTACACATATAACAGTCCAAAACGATATCCATCGCAGGCAGGAAGTGAGTTCCATGCCAATGGGTCAGGGTCCTACTCAGAAGGTCACCCGCACGCTGGGCGTCATTTTCTTGGTTCTATGTTATTGCACCAAAGTGCAACACCCCGAATCCCGAGTCACTGACCCCCATTGACTCTCACGCAGACCTTCCCTCTTTGCAGACTCAAATTGGCTTCTTTCCTCTCACTTGCTTCTGCCCCCATACTCCTTTCCCTCCCCATCTGACCTCGCATTGGGTGGCTATGCCCCCATAGCCTCCCCAGCAGCCACACACTCATACCAGGGCCTCTTTCTTACCTCGCCCACTACACCTCTGCACTCTTAACTGTGTCCCCTTATGCACCAGAAACCCACCCTCATCCTCTCCTTAACTCCTCTTTTCTCCGCTGCCACTTTCCACTTTCCACTTCCTCCTCCTCTGCACGACACACAAAAAGTCATAGAGCATGAACCAAGGTTTCTTTGATTATGTGTTTGGTGTGCAGACCCATCGGTGGGCCTGCCTTCAGGCTACTCATATTCAGCAAGGATGGATTTGATGAATCAGTCTTTGATGAATGTGAGTAGAACCAATCTTCCCCTTGAGCAACTCAATCAGCCAAGTGGCCATGTCAATGCAATTCAGGACTGCCCACAAACGGATAACACCACCCCTGTGTACACCCCCTCAGCACCCTCATTCTACAGTAAATATCATTGAAACTGAAACCACCACCTACAGACCACAATGAAGTTCTCAGAGAAGGCTTATACCTAAACTTTCACTCTATCTACTTTAGGACACACTACTCACAACAAACCTGTGGCCTAGCTTCAGTTCCTCTACCACCAAATCACCAAGACACTTGATATCCTGGGTCCCTCTGTAGTAAGAAGACATACACCTGACTTTAAAACAGTCAGAAAAGCATTTGCAGACCTGTAATATGCCTGAAAACAACGGTGCCGGTAAGCTTACCAGCACCTTTGTTTCCAGACGGGCAGGCTCAGAATGACCACCGATATCACTGCAAAAATATATTTGTATTTGTATTTATTTTATTTGTAGCGCGCAGCCTTGCCCTGAGGCATTTGGGCACGTAGTTACAAGAAGGTGGTTACAAGCAGGCATAACCTGTTCCTCTAGGGGAACATTCATAGAAGAAACAATATAACTTACAATGATACAACTAGTGACATAGCGGAGCAGGTTACACATAGTTACTCCAGAAATTTATAACAAGTACTAGAAGCTAGAGTAAAGGTTGCAGATGAGAGAGAGAGTAATAGAGAACATAAAAGAGTTAGACCAGGGAAGGAAGTGCTGGTGAACTATGGAAAGCGACTGTAATGGGAGTGAAGTAGGCTCATCAAGCTTCTGAAGCCAGAGTTTGGTTTTGGTTTTGAAAGAGTGGAACGTGGGTTCTGATCTGAGTGTGACGGGGTTAGTGTTCCAGAGTTTAGCTGCAAGGACTGGGAAGCTAGATCCCCCAGCAGATTGTAGCTTGAATCTAGGTATAGAGAGTGTGTTGACAAATGCTGATCTCAGTGGTCTGAGGGCAACATGCTGTGAGAACCGGCTGGTCAGATAGGCTGGTGCCAGGTTGTTCTGGGCCTTGTAAGTTAAGGCTAAGGTTTCGAGCGATATTCGCTGCGCAACAGGGAGCCAATGAAGGTTGTGTCTGATGTCGGAAATGTGAGATCTTCTAGGGATGTTGAGGGCTGCCCTGATGGCATTGTTTTGTGTAACTTGAAGCTTGTCAATGTTTTATTGGCTAGTCCCTAGGTAGAGGGTGTTACAATGGTCTATTTCTGACATGATTAATGTTCTGGCTAAGATGATGCAGTTGTCAGTGTTCAGGAAGGGTCTGCAGGCCTTGATGAGTTTACAAGTATAGGACGAAGCAGACGATATGGCATTGGTTTGTCTGGTTAGTGATAGAGTTGTGTCGAGATAAATACCTAGAGTTTTAGTTATGTTCGACACTTTGATGATTTTGCCATCTATGGTGAATGATTTGTACGCTGGGTCAAGTTTAGCCAGTTTAGAGTGCGTTCAAAGGATGAGTAGCTCCGTTTTCTCATCATTGAGGCAAAGTCTGTGATGAGCCACCCAGGCCTGGATGATTAGGTAGACATCATTAAGTGCCTTTGTGTCCAGAGCAAAGTCACCAGTGATAGGGATGAGTATCTGGGTGTCATCAGCATAGTTGGGGTATGAGACACCCAGATAGTCAAGTATGTCAAAGAGAGGCGTGGTAAACACATTGTATAGTGTAGGAGATACACAAGATCCTTGGGGGACTCCACAGGGGACAGGTGCAGGTTCTGCTGACGCTAGACGAGAAAAAACCCTCATGGATCTGTTTGCTAAAAAGGAACTGATCCAAGATGATGCTGAGTCAGAGAAGTGCACAGCAATTTTGAGATTGTGGCAGAGAATTTTATGATCGACCAGGTCGAATGCTGCTGATAGATCGAGCAAGAGGAGGAGTGCCAACTTGCCCTTATCTTTTAGGTCGTCAATTTGCGTTTTTAGATCAATCAGAGCAGTTTCTGTACCATGTCTAGGACGGAAGCCCGATTGACGTAAACCAAGTAATTTGTTTGATTAAAGATATTCCTGTATTTGCAAGAATGCGGCGTGATCCAAAATTTTTATTTTAGTCGGTATGGTACCGTAGTGATAGGCCTATAATTGACGGGGATGCTCGGGTCAAGGGTAGGTTTTTTGATTAAAGGGATAACCCAAGCATCCTTGAGGTTATCTGGGACAATGCCCGATCTAAAGGAGACATTTATAAAAGTAGTATTGAATGGTGCAAGGTCATGCGCAGCTTCCTTGATGATAGGTGCTGGACAAGAGTCGCCTTGACAATTAGATATTTTCCAGTTCCTCAATGGATAGCGGAGAGAAGCTAAAAGGTTTTAGAGGGCGAGTGGGAACTGGGATGAAGGGTGGAGGTGAGTTCAAGGTAAGATCAGTTAGGATGTTCTTTTTAGCATTCATTTTTGCTTGCAATAAGGCAATTGTGTCTAACCGTGCCTTTTGAATATTCGAGAACCATGCAGCGTCAGGGGAGCAAGTCACCAGGGAGGCAACAGGGGACACTAGTTCCTCGAGGATCTTAAAGAGTTCCTTCATGTTTGATTGGGCCTGCATAATACGTTTGTTGTAGACATCTTTTTTGGCTGCAAGAATAGCAGCTTTGTATGTGGAGGTGGCTAGGGTTAGGTTGTTTTTGTTGACAAGGGAAGGAGTATTTTTCCACAAGGACTCAGCTTTTCTTTTTTCTTTGCGTAAGTCTCTAAGATGGGGAGTGAACCAGGAGTTCAAATGAGAGCGAGGTTTCTGTTTGTGTAATTTGAGCAGTGAAATAGAGTCGAGGGCTTTGAGCATAGCTTGGTTGTAGATGTCCACTAAGACTGTAGGGTCTGAGCAGGTAGTCAGCGAGGTGTTTAGTAGAGCGAGGATAATAGGAAGAAGTTTCTTGGTAGAGATATCCTTCTTATTGCGTGTTTGAGTGGCAGGGGCTAAATTGGGTTTGCAGGTTTGAGGGCTGGAGTTGATAGCAAAGATTATTTTGTAGTAGTCTGACCACAGGCAAGGGCTCACAGAAATCAAGTTGAGCTTGCAGTTTAGGTCAGCAACCCAATCGAGCGTGCGACCTTTGATGTGAGTAGGCTCTTTAATGTGTTGGGTGAGACCAAAGTTAGTTAGAGTATTTGTGAGGTCAGTAGCTTTGCATCTAAAAGCACCCTCTTATATATGTATTTCTTTTGATTTATTTATTGGAATTTTTTAAAGTGCCAACCACAGGCACAGATGTATTGTTGCAACTCCAAAATGAAGGAAAGTTGAAAATCCAAATTTTCACCGCCTTTGGAAACATTAAGGGCCTGATTCATGGAACGTTTTCCTATGGGATTGCGCCATTATACAACACCTCCATGAATCAGGCCCTAAAATCGGTTAAGTTCTGTAAAATGTTAGCTAGTACAATGTTCAGCCTGTTATACGATGATTAACAACTTGAAAACGAGGGTAAAAAAAACGAGGATAAAATTGTTCAGATCCATGTTATTAAAGTTTGTTTACAAATTGAAAACAACAAATAAATAAAATTAAAAAAAAATAAGATCAGTTAAGTGCAAGGGAAGGGAAAGGGGAAAGAAGAATAATAAATTAGTCAAGTGCATAAAACCAAAAAGAGTTGTGAGATCATTTAACTGCGAGGGAGAGGGAAATGAGAAGAGCTGAGAAGGTTTAGACACAATAGTAGAGCAGTAGCAACAAGAGTAGAGAAGGGTCAAGAGGGTACAAGAAAAAAGAAAAAAAGAAGATTCTAAGAGAAGAAAAGATAATGAGGTAAGTACACCATGGCTGGTCAAGGAGCGGCTCGGGAGAACACATTCAAGAGGGTCTTGAATAATCAGGATTCTCATATGAAAAATTACCTCAAGAGGAAAGTGTTCAGTGTTTTGTTGAAGTGGACATCTGATAGCACCTGGAAGACTATTGCAGAGGGGGGACCCCACTGCACCTGAAGTTCTGCCTCCCAGCTTTTTTTCCAAAGTAGGCAGCAACAAATGCTTTTGTCCCAGTTGAGGCTCATGATGAGTCTGGCTTATTCCTTCTGAATAGCTTGTGGTTGTAGATTGAGCTTAGCAGAGTGACCCAGCAGGAAACTATTGCCATATTAAAAGTGCTAGACAGCCATTGCAGATGTTGACTGAACTCTTTGATGCATGTTGAAGAATGGGAGGATGCATTTTAGGGCCTGAAAGTAGCACTTATTTTTTTTGTTGATGTTTCTCAGAAGCAAATGAACACTGATTCTGAAAGAAGACTCCAAGGTTCTTAGCAGAGGAAGGAAGGATTGGAGGGAGACACCTAGAGATGGAGGTCCGGTGAGAGGAAGAGCAGAGGGAATGGAAGTGCCAAATTCCATAATCTTGGTCTTCATGGCTTTCAGGAAGAAGAAACTCTCCATCACCCAGTCCTGAATCTTGAGCAGGCATTCTGTGATATGATAAAGAGATGCGGCATATCCTCGCAGACTGAAGGCAATCTGGGTGAATGACAGTGATTAGCGGGGAGATGAGGTTGGCAGGAGGTTTAAGGTAGGCAATGAAAAGCAAGGGGGCACAATGGAGCCTTGTAGAACCCAACAGAGTTGCATGGTGCACGTCTACAAATAATGGCCTTATATAACTTGACTTTCCCTACCAGACAAGAAGGATGAGATCAGATGATGGGCAGAAACAGAAATGCCAGAGATTGTCTCTTGGTAGTGAAGGAGAATCTCATGATGAACAGTGTCAAATGCCACCAAGTGGTCAAGATGAATGAACATAGTCAGAGGAGTTGGCATCTAACATCATCAATATCTCATCTCTCTTGAGGAACAATGCAGATTCCGTACCTCCATCTGTCCAAAAGCCAGATTGTTGAATATGCAAAACTCTCTGTTCTTCACAGATTCCTAGCAATTGTCATTTAGCCACCTTTTCTCTCATTTTGTAGATAGGTTTGTTGGCAATTGGACAATTAGTCTCTGGGTTATTAGGGTCAGCATTGGCCTTATTTGGAAGAGTTTTCAGGGATCTAATGACCAAGGCTGTTCAGGCTGGGGCAATGGTGAAAATGTTTTCCTTGAAAGTCTTGGCAGGGCGATGGTCAACCTGCTTGGATTAATCTCTCATGTTCTTCCAGTGACATCAGGTCGGATTGGCAAGTAGGGAGGAATGTGGAGAAGGAGGCATCCATCCCAAGGGCAGAAACAGAGTTACCTGGGGGTCTCAGCAAACGTTAGACTGTGAGACTGATGGTTTCTACATTCTCCACAACACAGGAGCAGAGTGAGTCGACCAGGGTCGATTATCCCTCTGTCAGAGAACAGAGTTGCTTGTATATTTTAAACAGCTCTGCAAATGGATTCAATGCAGAAGCGATACGGTCATGCAGGAAGACTTTCTTCTTATGGAGGATAGCAGCAGGGTACCTCTTTTGTTGTCACAGGCAAGGGTTTTTGTCTTCACGCTCATAAGACAACCATCTTCAAACCTACACCTCCATATAAGCTAACCCGCCAGCCTAAACAGCGCTACACTAAGAAACCCTCTCCCAAGCTAGTAATAAGAAGATGGAATGCACTAGACTGTCACAGACGAAACCCTAGCAGACTTTGTGGAGATGGACTGACATCCGAAACGACTTAACCGACACACACAATGAAAATCAGCAGAGACATAGATATGGGGATTCCCTTCCGGCATTCTGCACATGGTGGCAAGGACTGAACTGAACCACGTCCCACACAGATAGAGCTACGGGTATGGGCGTAGGTCACAACTAGATAGATCCACAGGGATCAGTTTGCATCAAGCCCAGACTGGGATGTAAGGGCCAGCATGAGAAACAACAAAGACAGACTTGTGGAGACTGACAAGCGCAATTTAGGACAGAGAGGTGAGAGGCAGCCTTGTGTCATGCTGAATCAAGATCGCTTTAAGGAAGAAATCCATCTAAACCTTGAAAGACACACAACATGAATGTGCGTCTCTTTAGACAACAATGCTAATAACCAACCCTACTAAAACCTCGCCCCTCTTCATACACCTCTCAAACCCTAACCAAACACAACCATACCTCTTAAAACACAGAAACCAGCACGCATTTCACTACACTGCAACAACAAACACACCACACAGAGCCGTGCACAACAGCACACGCCAGACACCGAACGGATGCCACACAAAAAGCTCAGCTCCCTTGCTTTATATCCAAACTTTTCCCCTCTAACATAACCTAACCTACCCCCCCTTTCTTTCAGATCCACCAGAGCACCAGGGGACCGGGGGACTACCGTGTTGATAGTGCACGGTATAAAAATCCTTTAACATTAACATTAACATTCAAGGTCATTTGATCTGCTCCAATGGTAGTTGAGTGCTCTTTTCATTCTACTTAACAATGAATCTTCAGAGCCGAAGCAAAGGTTGACTTTTTGGGGGGAGCGGAGATTGGCTTGGGTTTTTTATGGAGGACCAGAGCAAGGAAGTTCTTTTAGGTTCTTGCTGCAGGCTGACCAGAAGGGGTTGGGATGTCCCAGTGGCCACATGAGGATTGGTGAAGGTGTATCGTCAATTTATTTATGTGTTATATGGAAACATGAAATTGGAAATGAATTCTCTTTTATTGTTTCTAATGTTTAGTTTTTGTAAAGGTTTTTATAAGCAAATACAAACAATAAAAAATAAAAACAATTGGTGAAGGTTTGAGGAAATAGAGCACGTAGCACTGGCTTCATTGGTCTCACAGCAAAGGGCCCAATGTTTTCATGAGTTGTCTGGTGTGTCTTCCTAGGTCTTGACAGTCGCACCTGGAGGAGAAAATGGTCAGACGACAGAAGAGGGCTGACCAAGAGGTTAATAAGGTGCACATGTAGAGATAACGGGACAGCGTCCAACGTAAGGGTATAATCTGTCCACTTATCATAGAGCTATGATCCTCCAATTGGCCAATAACTCATGACCAAGTTAAGGGAAGTGGATCAAGAAGGCACTTACAGATGAGGCCTTCAAAGGAGGAGACTGCACCGCCCCAAATAATTGGTTGATCACATTACAGCAGTTTTCATGAAAGCAATGCAAACTGTCAAGCTCAGTACCATCTCCCAAAACCTCTCCACCCAACATTCACTTCCAACTTTGCCACCTTCACCCCCATCTTTGGGATTATATTATTCAACGTGGTGAAATAACAGACTTCTGCAACCTTTCCCATCGAGTACTATTCCCTGCTAGCCCAAGAAGGAATTAACGCATCCCTCTGGATCACCCCCACTCTTCCTAAACATCCAGGTTCCTCAGCTACCCAGACACGCCGTCTTGTGACCTCCGGGGTGCATCCTCGATGTATAGCGCTCTGTTTCTTCCGGGCAAGGGATGCGCTTTATAAATCCCATGCATGCATACCTTGCCAGGAGCCCCGGCTTTGCCAACCTTTCGTTATCTTTCCCTGTTGGTGGGATCAGGACCAGACTTCCCAAAAGACAGCAGTCATGGCACTACACCTTAAGAACCCCAAGGCATACAGCAATGACATATGCACCCAATCTCAGAATCTCAGGCCCCTCTTTCAAGGGAAATGCCCTTGAATAACTTGACCTCCACCCAACAACAGAATTACAGCAACAATGGCATTGTCTTCACACAACTAGTAGACTGGCTTCAGACCAACTAGAGGTACTGAAAGAACCCTAATTGCCCTATACCCGGGGAGGTCTTCTGAAAATAATCTAGATGATAATTAAGGAGTCACCCTCATTCTCCTCGACCTATCAGCAGCTTCTAGTTCTGTAGACCATTGCATCTGACTCCATTGTGCTCATCAACACTTGGGCATATCAGGGGCATCTGTAGACATGACAACCTCTTTTCTGCTGAAAAAGTCCTCCTCACAAGTGCAATGGGCTACTTCTCAAAAGATTTCACAGCAGGAGGCTGCGGGGTACTGCATGCCTGCCATGAAACCGGCTCTTCGGCTCCTACACGAGAAACCTTATTTCACACCCAGAGTTCCTTTCAACCCAAATCCTGAAGTGCATGTATAATGGGAAAAGCCACCAATTGACCATAACTCATCACCAAGGGAAGATACAAGACTGGATGTCACAGTCGCCTTTACCTCTATGGGAGCGAAAGTGAAATTCTACTGTGTGGGTCTAAATGGACGCCACGTCCCTATCCTTTGTCGGGTGTCCATGCAGATCCAGCCCGCAGGTGCTGAGAAGATGAGCAATTTTGATGTCATTTGTGACAGAAATATAACTTTCATGCACACTACAAAGCACGTGTCCACATCTGACCACCGAGGGCTTCACATCTTCAAGACAAGGCTGCCGTCTCTTTGCATTCGGACAAGCGACGAGACTGCAAATACTCTCAAGCATTGATCAGTGCATGGCGCAGTTACTGCATATCCAAAAGCGGGATTCCGTGATGACTTCTATATTGAAGAGATTTGGCCATTAAAATTCCTTTAATGGTTACCAGTAAAGCACAGGATGGCCATTATTTGCATCATGCACCGGGCCTTCTGGTGGACATGAACCCAACACATGACATACCTTGCTTGATATGATATGATATGATATGGGATTTATAACGCGCCTATACACAAGTGTTTCAAGGCGGGAAGAGGCAGGAGAGGGGAACAGAGGGAGGACAGAGAAAACGATCTTACTAGGCCAGGTGTCATTGAGATCACGCAAGTGCATGGGGGGGGAGGGGAAGGTGCGATGGGGACAAGGGGGGAAGTGCAGTACATAGGATAACAGTAAATAAATAAATGCATTAAATAAGAACAATAAATAAGAAGTGCGTCCAGCTGTTGGCAGGTGCAAAGGTAAGTGCCGACATCAGGTGTCGCGGGCATCCCCAGAGTGCAAGCTTTGCCAGGTGGCAGTGACGGGGAGGGGCCCTGGGCCCGAGAGCAGAGGGTAGCCAGGTGACCAGTCTAGTTTCAGTTTCAGCCAGGAGATCATCAGGGGAGAGGACCCTATGCCCCTAGCAAGAACCCCAGGTCCGCAAGAGCGGGGTTGCTTTGGACCCACAAAGACAGCAAAAGCTGCCAGGGCCATCTTGTCCTAAGATATGGACATGGACTTCCTGAGGGTCTACAGCAGGAAATGAACCGGCATTGCATCTGGAAGATCCCAAAGGCCACCCTACTTTATGTTGTCTGGCCACGTTTAACCGGGTCACGTGCAGACGTGCTAGACTTTAGCCCCTGAACAGTTGAGCCCCTTGGGTTTTCATCTCTTCTTGCTCCTCTCTTGCCCATCTCCAGTGAGCTGACTAACTGTTGCCACTTCGACTCCCACAACCTTTCCCCGATGGCAAGTGGTTGTGGCGGTTTCGACTGGGGATCATACAAGCACTGCGTCCCCGAAAATGCCAAAGCGAAAATGTTTTTTTTGCTGATTTCACTCCAATTAAATGTAGGGGGTGGGTTGGGGTAATATATAATTTAGGGGGAGCAAGGCGGGCTGCGGGGGCCTCCTCCCACATATAATTGGGCACAACGAAAACTAAAATCGACATTTTCGGCTTCAGCATTTAAAAGCCGCCGTGACCACCTAGATCCGTGGACCGCCCAGTGGCACTTTACATATCTCTGACTCGTTGCTTAAACACTTTATTCGTATGCTTTGGCGATTGGAATGCAACTTCCTTGGTGCTGAGAAAGAAGCCTTACCCTTCCTCTCTATTCCCCTTCTCCTCACCCCTTTCCAACCCCAATGTTCTGACACAATCTGCTCTATGTGTAGTGCAAAACAAAACACCATACAATAAATTAATAAACAAATGCACGTTTACAGAAAGTGGGCCTCGACACCGCATGAAAGACACGGAAGGCGCTGTGCCCTTGAAATTCACTGCTGAAGCTTAGGCTGAATAGCATCAAAGTGGCAGTGCCTGAGAAGTCCACGCATTCTCCCAACTTACCTCTCCACCAAGAATTACTGCGAGACACCTCCATCTTACAGTTGCCAATTGAAAACTACATCTCCCAGCAGGCACTTGAGAAGTGAAAGCCCAGTACGGGGGCTCCAGACATGGAGTCATCTGTCAAACCACCCCGACCGCACAATGGCCCGCGATTGGAGGGAGGCAGGTAGTGAAGTGCAGTCTGAGACTTTGAAACATGAAGACCTTTCAGCCAAAGCGTGGAGCACACGTATGTATTCAGTCACGTGACTGCGTGTGTGCAGACCCCATACAGACATCTGCACACGCCGACGAGATGCTTAATTAGGATGTTATAGCTATTTACCTAATTATAAATTTGTTGCATATGATTGATCACACCTTCATGAAAGTGTCATGAACTGCGCTGCTCCGAACACCTGTGAACAGCGATTTCTTTGCCGTTCCCCAAAAGCCTCGTGTTAGGCTTAGCCTCGTAGTCTCTTTAGCATGTCGTAAGCCCCCATCCCTCTGCTCTCCCCCCCCACCCCTCCTACCATGCAGCTATGCAGAATCTTTTGCTGTGGGAAGGACCGAAGCACCATGTCTGGTAAAAATGGCTTTTGTCTGACTGCTTGCCCAGTTTCATGAGTTTTTTTACGCCATTACCCCTTTTTCCATCTCTGCACCTCTTTCTGCAATGCTGATTACAGATGTTGCATGCGCACATGTCCCCCAAACCCTTCGTTAGGGGGACCTTACCTGTCCAGGGTCTTGGTCTGTGCCAGCGCCTTTTCAACTCGCGCCCTGAAATGGGTTCCCACACCTTGGCGAGCACCGTAACTGTGACAAAGAAATCTGCCCAGATTTCTTGAGTGGTCATTTTGACTCCAGCTGTCCTACTGCCTGCCTTTGTTCTGCTGTGCAGAGGCAAATAAATATATGCCTTGGTAACCTGCTCAATGCATGCTCCCTTCATTGTTTTATGCAGGATTTTGCAGCAGAATGAAGGTAAAATCTGAGGGGTCGGGGGTGTAGACACACACACACACACACACACACATACACACAAACACTTTAATTCCAGCCAGGGGTAAAGTATGAGAAACCAAAGATACATTTGTTTCCATTGCTTATTATACGTTGTGTATTTAATCAAATAAATACACCTGGATACACAGTGGCACCAATTGAACAAGCTTGGTCATCAAAAGCTATCCCACTGCATTTTTGCTTCTTGAGACCTTAAATCACACCGCATCGATGCGTTTTCCGCTGTGCTGGCCTACTAACAGAGAGTTTCCCAGCTGAAGGCAAAGACAGACATCAGCAAATATCATTGTGCCATGGAGCCCGGCATCTTCGGCCGGCTCTGTCCAGGGTGCTGAACTCCCACGCACCCTCTATTTTCAAATATGCGCTCATTGGTGGTTTGCAAGAGGCTGCACGCTTTGTAAGCTGAGATGTCAGAGGTTGCAGAATGGGAGAATAGAAAGGTATGAGAAGTAAAACATGTTTGCTGTTGCACGACCTTAATTTTAATAATTGATATATATATCATATATATATATATATATCAATACTTAAAATTAGGTCGTGCAACAGCAAACATGTTTTACATATATATATATAGTATATGAATAAACCTTTGAAACCTTAAAAAAAAAATATTATATATATATATATATCAATACTTAAAATTAAGGTCGTGCAACAGCGAACAATGTTTACATATATTATATATATATATATATATATATATATATATATATATATATATATATATATAATATATATATATATTTTTTTTGTTAAGGTTTCAAAGGTTTATTCATATACTTATAGCCAATATGGCATTATATTTAAAACAACACAACATTTTCATTTTACTTCACACCACGTTTGCCAATTATTTCCATTATAAAAACACATATCAACGAGTCTTTACACTAGGCATATTAAAATCTCCACTATCCTCAAATAAATTGAGACCATCAAATAAATAAGATTAATATCATTGCCAATCATACATTTACACCATAAATCTGCGATATTATTAAAATCAATCAAAGTTATTATAGGATTTTAAACACTTGTGATGCAACTCCATTAAACTTTAACAGTCACTTAATAAGTGTTTGAGAGGCTCAATCTTATCATTGCGGCATAGGCGGCAGTAGCGCATCTCTGGACAGACACCCCTCCTTGCAGCCATTGTCTCACGTGATTCTGAGATGTTGAGTTTCATTATCAGGTAAGTGCGAAAAATTCTTACACTAGGATATGCCGTAATGTACTTTTATTTTTATTTGTATTGGATAATAAAATCACCCTTTCAAATTATTTACAATTACATTTCATCTCATCCCTCCAATAGTTCAAAGCATTCAATAAACAACTAAATTAATAAATGAACATCTATACATAAAATAATTTTTGCATTTCATACCTATCAGGAAAAGTGGCCAACAAAAAGTGTACAATCGCTATACGAACTATTTGTTTGGTATTGTTAAATAAATGTTGTCATATCACACTGTTTGTTGCCATGTTACTGTACAAAGCTGCCCATTCCTTTTTAAAGTGTATTCTCCTGAGACTGGATCATTTAGGAGAAACCGTTAGGCAGTGCTCTAACGTTTCTTCCGAGGTCTTATTTTCACAAAAGCGACAATAAATTAGTTCTTTTGGTATTGCTCGCCTTCTCACCAAGATCTCCCTAGTCGGCCACAGATTCAGCCTGAACCTAAGATATAGATTACGAAATCGGGGACCAGGACATTTAATCAGATAGTCCGCCATAATTCGGAAGCGCTTGTGTATGAATGGATTTGACCTGAAGTCTTTATACCTTAGGCACAAATTACGGTACACTATACAATCGTGCTGATACAATTTAACTTTGGCGCGTTCAGGATTATGCAAAAGTACATCTAAAGTTATGGTTACGTCAGCTAATGCCTGAAATGTGTAATTGCACCATAATTTAGTGAAAACCTGATCCCGCGCCAAGAGATGTTCAACCATAATTCGCAGTAGATTTCATGATGATAGACCCAAAATACATTTCCTAAATAAGGCAACCATTTTCCATTTCGTTTGTACTTCAAGTGATAGTAGGCCTAATTCATGCCTAATTAGCGGTAAAGGCACAGAAGTGGGTATAGTAAGTAGTTCTTTCCAAAAACTTGATTCTAGTTTTGACCAATAAGAGTTTAAAGGCAAGAGGGTGTCAATCCCATACAATAGGTCGGAATAACCTTTTGTTGATAAAAGATCAAAATTTGAGCTAAAGTAAACTTCCCAAATTTGCCCTTTATTACTTTTGCTTGGCATATTAATGTTTTAATTTTGTTGGACGAGGAGTCTACAATGCTTACTCCCAAATATTTATACTGGTGAACTTTGGTTAGACATTTTTTTAGAAGGTACCAGTTGTAAACTTATGTTTTAGTATTTGTATGAGGTCAACACACCATTATCTGGGTTTTTGTAGGTTAATGATCAAGTTGTTGCTTGACACATACTGATCCAGCTCGTTTAGCAATGATTGCAACCCTGTTGGAAACTTGGGAAATAAGAATGAGATCATCAGCATAAAGAAAATGTAAATTTTGTGTTTCATCAATTTAGGGGGATCACAGTACCCAGACTGCAATTCTTCACCTAGGTCAAGCAGAAAGAAGTTGAAAATTGATGATGCTAATTTGCATCCTTGCTTTACCCCTCGATACGTGTGAAGAATTGCAGTTAGTTGTCCTGCTAGTGTTAACCTAACCTGTACTGATGTATTTGTATGGAATCTCATAATCAAGGATAGTATCGAAGAAGGACAATTGAGCTGAATAAGTTTACGATACAAGATGTGACGATCAATTGATTCGAAAGCAGATCGAAAATCTATGTAGGCTATGAAAAGAACTTGATTTTTAGTCGCATATTTTGATTTTAGCATGTTCCGAACCAACAGATTCGGACTGGTACCCAAACCTGCTATGAAACCCGTTTGAAATGGGTCGCGTAGGTGATTTGCAAAGGCACATTTGTTAAAGTCCCTTAAGATCAATCTGGTGAATATGTTTCCGGGAGCATCTAATAAAGCTTTAGGTCTATAGCTAGATGGAAGAGTCCGGTCCCTCTTTTTGTAGATCGGGACAATTATTGAATTTGTCCAAGATGCCGGAAGAGTTTGAGTTGTATTGATTAAAGTGAATATGTTAAATACTATCTTAGACCATAGTTCAGGATGTGTTTTGAATGTCCTATTGGATAGACCATCGGGGCCAAACGCCCCTGAATTGCTGATCTTATTTATATAGAATTGAATATCCTCTAAATCGAACTTTTGACGAAAAATGCCCCAAACATTGAGTTGGATTGACAACATTATTTGGAGGAGCCTCATAGAGTTCCAAAAAGTGAGAGCTCCAATCCTGTTCAGTGACGTTATTTGCTTGTGTAATGGCCTGCGAGTAATGCGTTGTCTGATTTAGAAGTGACCAAGTCACAGCCATGTTCTTGGATTGAACTGCTGATAACATGTGTTCTCCATCAAGCTGAAATCTTTTGGCCCTTGTTGCTCTGAGTCAATTTTTATATGTAGTCTTAATATGTGCCAAGAATGGAGCTCTCTCCTTAAGTGACATTTTAGAGGCTTCTCTTTTTTGCCGACGAAATTCTACCTTCGTAGTTCGCGTGGCCGCATCATACTCACGTAACTTAGGTCGTAACGTTTGACAACTAAGTGCACCTTTTCTTTTACTAGAACATTGGAAATATTGTAACATATCCGAGTAAGCAGGCTGTGTTTCATCTAAAACCACTTGAGAATTACAACATTGTAAAGCTAGTTGATCATTCAGAGAAGTTAAGGATTTGATAGACCATCATTGTCGATTGCCACTGTTGTTTACCATTACCTTATCACACGTGGTTTGTCTGAATAGCTGACGAAGACTGTGCACTCATCCAATAGGTTACAAGTTGATTATGGTCACTATACATGTTTTCCACGATACAAAACTTGGTTATGCTATGGAACATATTTATGTTTACATAAATAAAGTCAATCGTGGAATTGCTGCCACCACGATGCCAGGTAGGATGTGGGGGAATGTCGAACTGAAAAGCTCCATTTAGTCTAATCAAATTATGGGTAGACACAAATGCTGCCCATTTGACCAATCTGGGATTGTATTTAGAAGGCTGTTCAATTGTACAATCAAGATTGAGATCTCCCGCAATTATGATTCGAGATATTGTTGTGTCCATTGCAATTAGGTTAAGTAATTCGCCAAGTGTTTTAATGAAGCTACCATCCGATATTCCCACAGGATTCCAGTATCTATTAATTATACCGTAAGTGTCATTGTGAACTTTCACTTTAATCAATTGCATGAACTCATTTGGCGTTGCCCATGCTTGTGCACAAATACCTTGTTCTATTCTAACGGCTGTTAGCAGGCCTGATGATGGCCTGCCGTGAGAGGCCTTGACTGCTGGATTCAAAAATAGGTCATAATTGTCCCATACCGGAACTGATACCAACCAAGTCTCTTGGAGCATGAGCATATTATATTGAGCCAAATTACTGTTATTGTTATTGATCAGATGAGAGAAGCCTCTTGTATTCCAACTTAACAATGAGATGTTTAGAGCTGTAGAGGGCTGTGCTAGTTAAGAGGAGTTTGTAGGCAGACTACACATACAATCAGACATTTTACACAACGGGGTGCTTGGCTTGAGTACCGTAAGGTTGGAGCCGAGGCTTTTGGGTTGATATTGTATTTTCTTTCCAGTCTCACTGCCCACTGTTGTTTCAGTACTAAGTACGAAACATAACATGAGCAGTTCCTTCTTAGCAAACCAGATGGTATTTTGAACCAGCCTGGAATTCATCCAGATTCGTACACACTGTAAATTGGTTTTCACTGGGAATTCCACAAGCACCAGATCGGAGGAACTAATATCTTCAAGCATTGGTATGCCAGAAAAGATGGCCAAAATAGACCTCCTATTCAGGTCATATTGCACGGAGGGAATCTGTTTGCAGGCCAGCTTCAGCGAGAATTTGTCCGGAAACTTCTTGTTACGGGTCTCAAGGAGTCCAGTAGGTGCACATTTGGCTGGTTGCTCTACAGCAACAGGGGCTCTTACTAGATTAGGATTGTGGCCCATGGCAGCTTGAATTATTTGAATGATTTCAGGTGCAGCCTGCGATAACAGAGCATTTTGACTATTTAATGAAGTCGGAGTATCTTTCTCTATATGCCAGATGGAATCATGCGCCTGTTGATTAGATGCCAAATCAAATTGCACCTTTTCAGTAGTTTTTTCTATATTTTGATCTAACTTGGTCACAGATGACGTCTTGTTGATGACCATCCCCGGCAGCAGAATGTCATTTCTCTTTTGATCTTTGAAGCCAACACTTTTAGCATTCATGCTGAGAGGAGTGTGGAGTTCGTTAGATGCCAAGGTAGCAGATTGACTGCTCATGTAAGCGCCAAATGCTTTCCTTATCTCTTGACGATGGAAATCCCTGATGTTAAAAGCAGAGTTGGAATCTTTGTTCGAAGGGAGTTTGGTGGATACAGCAGATTTAAGTTTTCCCTCTTTAGAGCTTTCATGCAAGCCTTGAAGGGCAGCCTCTTTGGCATACGACTGAGGCAGATTCAAGGACACACCTTCTGCTCTGCTCACTTTGTTGGATTTCATAAGCTGATATTTTTTGGATAAGGCCTGAGCAGTTGATATTGAATTTTTGGCCGGTAAATTCAACCTTTTCATGAATGTTCGTGTCTTTGCACCTTTGTTGTTTTTTTATATTAGGCTCATTTTTTGATGGCTTAGTATAAGGTACAACAGATAGGTTTGTGCTGCATTTAGAATTTATTGAAAACGAAGCATACGCAGCTTGTGAAGGCCTCATCGACTCCAAGGGAGTAGTACTCGACTCATTTGATTTGCTCTGCAAAGGATTATTTGGACCATTGTGAGAGAATGATATGTCACCATTGGTATCAAGATCACCAATAATTTTACCAACATGTGGAATTGTATTAAAGGCAGATTTACCCTCTGGA
>CM030325.1:959191903-959429108 GCA_002915635.3 Ambystoma mexicanum | reverse complement strand
TGATGTCTGAAATAACCTAAATTGGCAATATGACCCACTATGCACTTTGATTGCAAGTTTGACCAAGTTACCTTCATATCTATAATCTTGCAATTTCCTTTTTAGCCAGGACTTAAGCCCTCCCCTTTCTGAGGTTTGTATAAAACCTGCAGACCATTTCTCATAACATATTATTGATATATGCTGGATTAATCTATAAGTAAATCTCTGAAGAGAACATTTACTATAGCAGGCGCATCTAGAACACGAGGTTCCGTACATATCATCAATATTCTATTACTTTTTATATAGCACTAGCAGAAGTACTTGTTCTCCGAACGGGTTCTATCGACAGACATGATAAAACTCTCATCAATTGTTGAAAATGAATGATCCTGTAGGCTCGCTTTTCCGCCTCACCCTGGCATGGTGCAGTTTGTTGCAGTGCAAATATCTCGGAAACCATACGTCCTAGGGCCTTGAAGCATGGTAGGACCTCTAGTTTTGTTCCTCCTATCAGGACCGGTTGAGAAACAAAATGTTTTATTTCCCTTCTCGGTGAACATGGTTTACGGATTCGTTGGCAGGCACCATCTCGCAAGAATCTTCTGGAAAAGTAATTGTAGCTGATGTGGCAAATATTTTAGTTTTCCTTCACGGTGAACATGGTTCACAGCATTGCAAAACTTGTTTAGAAACATTTTTTGTTTCCCTTCCCGGTAAACAAGTTGTACGACTTCGTCGGCAGACACCATCTCGCAAAAAACCTCAGGAAAAGTAGTTTCACCTGATGCGCCAAAAATGTGGAAACTTCTGGAATGCTATGGCTTCTTAGCGCTGTAATAATTCTAGTTATTATTATCTAAGCAAGTTAATGTAATCAGAGGAATGAAGGGCCAGATCAGACCTGATAGGATTCAAACTTGGGACTGGAGGCAGGTTGCACACCGAGTTCTGAAACAAGCCCTTAACTTGCTGGGCTACGTTTACGGCTAATGGTAGAGGACATGTCATGACCCGGATATGACTGCATTGTTGACACCAGGTTTTTATGGTGATGATATGAGAAAATGTAACTGGGACAGCAGATTATTCGGAACTTGGTGTGGCATTACACATGTTTATAATGTTGGCACATGTGGATTAAGTGACTTGTTCAAAATCACAAGCTCTTTATCAAGCGCTGAAGTGGGACTTGAGTTGATCAATATGCAATTCAGCCACTAGACCAAATCTAGTTAATTTCAGGGTGGGGAACTTTATAGATAGAGGGCTAGATTCTCAAAACCTTTTTTGCGCAAGTGAGGAGATACCCAAGCGTGCCCAAAAAAGTGACAGCCCAATTCCCAAAGGGCATCTGAATGAGCGATCCTTTGAGTAACTAATGGGCAGTTTCTGGGCATTTTATTTTAGAGCGTGACCTGAATCCACAAACAGGAAGCGCTTTAAAATGCCAAGAAATGAGGGTCACCTACCTAAACATTCTGAAACAGGTGCAAATCATTACAGGGTGATTTCTGACCCTGGCATGATTTATTTTTTAAGCGTGACAGTCGTGGTTTAAAACCCGGCTCTCACACTTGCATTTTCTTCCCACAAACAGGAATGGAAAATTATTTTTTTAATGAGCATTTCACCGAGACGTGTCCTTTTTAAGAACATTCTCGACACTAATGTATTCAAGGGGGCTGGACATCGCATATTTGTACCATTTTCCTGCCCTCCAGGCATGCTGGGCTATTTCTGAAAGTAGCGCAAATGAAGCAAGCACATTCTCGGTACTACTATCACTTTTACTCCTTTCTTAGAATTTGGCCCATAGGTTGCTCATGGGCAAATCATTGTTTGTTAGGGTATGGCTTTTGTAACGTGCCTATATATAAGTGTTTCAAGGCGCGACGAGGCAAGGAACGGGGAACAGAGGGAGGACAGAGACAACAATCTTACTAGGCCAAGTGACAGTGAGATCGCGCAAGTGCAGGGGAGAGGGGAAAGTGGCCGGGTAGAGGCAGCAGTGCTGTACATGGGATCAAAACAATAACACGAAGTGCAGCCAGCAGGTGGCAGGTGCAAGGGTAAGTGCAGACAGCAGGTGTCCAAAAGTGCAAGTAGGGGGACTGTAGGGTTACAGACAATGGTGGAAATGGAAACAAATTGGTGGGGGATCCCACAAGGGCCGGGGTGGTTGCGGAGTTTGTGGGGAGGCGGTGCCCGAGGAGGCAGAGTTAAGGGGGGCGGAGCTGGCAGTTGACCTCCTATCAAAGGAAAAGTCCAAAATAATAGTTTAAAACAGTGCTATTTCTTTCATGCTGCTTCTTTTCCGAACTAACGGGCTGATTCATGCAACAAATGTGCGCTGAAAAGGGGAGCGCAAGTGGGACAATTGCAGTGCAAACATGAAAATCGCAGCACACACGTACCAAAGCCGCGCACATCGATTCATGGAATTCAGTGCGCGTGTAAATCCTGGGATGTGCGCTAAAATCGTGGGTGGCACACGCAGGCACACATGTCATTAAACGGTGTGAGGTACGCGCACAGGGAAAGCGCACATAGCGCAGCACACACAACAAAAGTGGGCGGAACGGGGCGGAACACGCAGGATGGGGAAAAATGCACGAACATGTGGGCGTTACGGGGCAAGTACAGGAGGTAAATGCTTGCAACGCCCACACGCGCGTCAACAACACATATTCATGGAATCGAACAGGGGAAAGGCGTGCGCCAAAAAAGACGCGCTAATCCGGAAACAAGTACGCCAGCAGGAAGCAGGCGTAAGCGGCCCCGCGCTGCATAAAAGTGCACACAAACAACAAACAAGCTCAGACGCTACGATGAATATACCGTTCCTCGCAGCAGTGGTCGTGGGACACCTTCAGCAGGAGGAGGATAGCCAGGCCCTGCATTATTTTACCCAGGACCAGCCTTTTTGGGATGCCTGATGACCAGGTGTATGGGAGGTACAGGATTCCACCACACATAATCCTAGAACTGGTCAGGGAGTGGGAGGATGACCTAACATCACCCACCCTGTGCTCCCAAGCACTGAGCCCCTTGGAAAAGGTGCTCAATGTACTGCACTTCTTGGCTACTGGGTCATTTCAGTGGACAAGTGCCATAGTGGGGGGTGTGTCACAGGCCACGCAGTCACGCTGCCTACACCAGGTGTTGGCCATCATGACTGCACGCCCCTCAGTCCGCAGGCACATATACATGCCCAGAACACCTGCAGAAAGGCAGGCTGTGGTGCAGGACGTTTACGGGGTGGCACACTTCCTCAAAGTGCTAGGTGCCATTGATTGCACCCGTGTGGCTTTACGTCCTCCCAGGGCCACTGAGCACATATATCGAAACTGCAAGCACTTGCATTCAATCAACGTGCAGGTAGTATGTGATGCCAAGGGAATAATCAC
Source organism: Ambystoma mexicanum (assembly GCA_002915635.3). Lineage (NCBI taxonomy): Eukaryota > Metazoa > Chordata > Amphibia > Caudata > Ambystomatidae > Ambystoma > Ambystoma mexicanum. The sequence goes on along the minus strand of CM030325.1, from coordinate 959,425,716 downwards.
TTCAGTATATGCCAACGATCCAGGGTCAAGCCATGATAGTTTCATTTTCAGAATGTCACCCCTAAACCGGGACCTGGAAGCTGGGCGGCATGGCGACACATAGCTGATTGGTGAGTATAAATGCCTCTGCACATGCATGCATGTCAGATACTGAGTAATGTGACAACCCCACTAATGATAGCCATCATCACCTCCTCAGGGGACAGTGCCTACCCTCTGAGCACCTACATGATGACGCCAATTCGGAAGCCCACCACACCACCTGAGGTAAGATACAACGCAGCCCATATTGCAACCCGGGGCATAGTGGAGTGCACATTCGGAGTGCTCAAGTCACGCTTTCGCTCCCTTGACCGCTCTGGTGGGAAGCTGCTATACGCGCCCCCAGTAGTGTGCAGGATCATAGTGACAGCATGTGTCCTGCACAATGTTGCAACACGCCGGGGCGTGCCGGTGGACATGGTGGTGCCCCCAGATCCCCAACCACATGCACGGCCGCTGCGCATGGGAGGTGAAAGGGCACGTGGTGAGGCAGCCCGTACCCAGCTTGTGGCAAATTACTTCACCTAAAATCCCACCCCTGCGGAGTGCACACAGGTCTGGCACATACCAGCTGACAATCAATGATGATGATAAAACGGACAGTCAACCGTCACAACCATACCAGCCTGAGATTGTTCACCTGGAAGTGTTACATTGTGTGCATCCCTACCTACTTAAAGACACCCAATGCTGTGTCACAAAAAGACACACATTCATGCAGCAGGAATGATTACCCCATTGCAAAATACCACATCAAAATAGTGCCATGCCACCCAACCCCTCCCCATCTCAGCTACCCAACACACCATGGCATGGCATGCAATGTGAAAGCAACTAAATGAATGCACAACACATGACACAAGTCTCACAAAGTGCAATGTCCCTAATGTAAACAGTCCACAGACAATATGCTCTCAGTAATCAATAAGAAACACCACACATGAACACAACCTGACTAAGGCAGCACATGGACCCCTTCCAACTGCAGAGTGTTGCTGTCAGGCAAATGTCTCAGTGTACTGCATACAACATGAAATGCATCTGCAAAGGAGACGGCCTTGTGAATACATGAAGAACCTACATGCATATAAGGAGAAAGGCATGGATGCACAAGCACATATCAATACACCATGCAGTGTACAATCCAACAACAATCCCCACTAGGGATGTACACACAGTTTTGACTACAGACTGCCCAAACAACCCGTGGGAGCCCAAAGTCACTGTGTAAGTTACTGTCACTTGTTCACACCCTTTGCAAGCCCATGGAAAGGGGAAGCAGGAGGGGTGTATCAGGAAACCAAGTATCTAACCAAAAGACAGGACAAGCCTGCATGTGCCCAGCTGGAATACACAGTGGATGCCCACGGGAGCCACACAAAGCAAAACACTGTAAAAAAAATAATAATAATAATAATCAAAAATGGCCATGTGTGGACCGGGGGGGCAACCAGGAGGCACGAGGTACAGGGTGCATCCCAACACTCACATGCGTGGATGTTGAAGAAAAAAAAATACCTCCATGGGCTCATGGCCTGAACGGCTATGCTACAGTGGGAGAACTGCTGTCGCTGTCATCACCCTCTGCTGCTACATCAGGAGGTGGCCGTGATATGGGAGGCAGCCCACGCAAAGCCCTGGTATGGTCTTCCATGGCAGCAAGCATGCGGGTCTGGAAGGTTTGGTTCTGCAGGATGATGGTACGGAGATCCCCATGCAGCACCTCGCGGGTAGCACGCATTTCTGCCTGCATGGCCTCGCGTGATGCCCGGATCTCCTGACGGGTTGCCTGGAGTTCAGCTGAGAGTGAACGTGTGAGCTGCTCCAGCTGCTGTTCTGACCTAATCTTCCCAACATGTCCTCCCTGTGTGAGTGGCAAATGGAGTCTGTTGACTGCTGCTGGAGCTCCATCTGCCTTTCAGGGGGAGAATGGAAGTGTCCACCCTATCCATTGCCTGAGCCATCATTTCACACAATGCCCCCTGTTGTGCTGCTATACTGTAAATGGAGTTCTCCCACACAGTATTGCCTGGTGGCGCACGGCCACCGTGTTGGCGGGCACCACACCTGTTTGGGGCAAGGCGATCTGCACCTTGCTGTGCTGGCACTGCCTGAGGCTGCAGGACTGCATTCCTCATTTGATCTGCTGGCCCAGGAACAGGAGCAAATATTGTGGTGTGTGCCCTGCATCCGTAACCGCCACAGGCGGACTTTCCAACACTGAAATCCTCATAGAGGGGTCTACCCCCGGTGCAGGTGGGTTGGACAGAACTGCATCCCTGCCAGAAACACTCACCAGCGATGGCATATATGTGTCACTGTCCGATTCAGCACCTGATTCATAGAGGTGTGCGGAGGTGCACCCAGAGATGCCCGTCGACAGTATGGTCTGAAGGAGGATTGGGTTTTCACCCACCCACCACACCACGTCCCCCACTGGTGCCCGGTCGTGGCTGAGATTCCTCCTGGGTCTGCACCATCTCCTCCTCCTCAACAGCATCAAGTGCCTCATCAGCTGCAAAAACATGAAAGACAACAAATGGAAACAGGCATGAGCACCATAGCACACACATAGGCCTGATGAGGCAGAGATCCAGTACATAAATTGCACATGTCCCACATGAATATAACTCTGGCATGCATGCACTGTCAATGAGTTGGAAGGGGAGGCAAAAAACACACACTGAGGACTCCAAGATGGAAAAGCAACACATGTGCAGCATGCTGGATAGCACTGGCAGCACACATTAGCCTGTGACTGGCATGCCCAATACACATACATGACCAAGTCCATCACACAGATGTCACGTAGCATAGTCATGGTACATTTGACAAGTACAGCCATATGGTAGAAAATCAGTAGTGTCACACATCCATGTGAGATGGACATGATGAGATGAAACATGCAAAATAGTGTGACAAAACACGCATGTGCCACACGCTGCAACAGATGCAGTGTTCACTGATACAGTGATGGCAGGCATGAATACATCAATGGTTGGTCACTTCAAAATGACAGAAGACAACTATCATGTTCCACATTCAAACAGGGCCCAAAAATGATTGCTCATTACTCAATCACCCTGAATGGTTAAATCATTCCCATAACAAGGTAATAAATGTGGCCCATTGTGGGGTGTAATGTATGAGAGAAGTATGTCACATATGTGGCAGTACGTCAAAAAAATGTGTCCTAAAAGTGGCAAGGATTGAAACAAACAGGCTGATGAACAGGAAAACAGTTTGAACAATGTTGTTGCAAGATGACAGTTGAAGGGCAACTGCAGTAATCTGGTGCAAATTGGCAACTGTGGTCAGAAGGGATACTGTCATACCCAAACCCAAGGCCGGGGAATGGTTTTGAGGAACCACATGGGTGGCCCATACCAGTCATGACTACACACCCTCACCTGGCACTCAATCAGAACACATCACCCAAGCAACATACACATGGATTGCACACACATGCATGGGCACTCACCGGACAATGCTTCTAATTCTGGTAGGTCTCACACGCCTCAGATCTGTTCCTCTGTGATGAAGGCTCCAGCGACAGACTCATGTTCAGTGAGTTGGTCGTCCTCTGTTGGAGACCCACCGCCAGTCACCAGAGTAGAGGCATGATTGGAAGCCAGCTTGTTCTTTGCTCTGCGTTTCAGGTCATTCCACCGCTTATAGCAATCATCAGCTGTGCGCCTCACAAATCCAAGGGCACTTAAGTGGTCCGTTGATGGTCTGCCAGTGGGCCCTACGTTGAGCAGGCGTAGTCTTGCACCCTGTAGTCACCACCATTTCGCGGCTATGTGCCAACACATAGGCCACAAGTGCATCTAGTTCGGCGTCATTGAAGCTAGGCTTCCTTGATGTGCCGGAGTGTGTAGCCATGTCTGGGGTCCCAGCCTGTAGTGCAAGAGCACCCTTCTTCTTCTTGGAAGGTGGTGTGGATCCTGAGTGGCTTACGTTGCTCTGGTTGGTAGGGGTAGAAGCGCAGGTGGACTGGGTACTTGAAGTTTGCAAAGGCACAATGACCAAAGGTCTCAATGCAGGCATTGGCTGCAGGGTGATGTTGGCAGGACCAACCTCAGTGTAAAGGACTTGGACCGACACTGTCCCGCTGGGAGACTCAGAGCTGGGGTGGATTGAGCTGCAGTTGCCCTGCAGCCTCCTCACCCTGGCTACTTGGGGCAGCAGATGACATTGCTGCCCCAGATCCACGTGGCCTGGTGACAGCAACTTTCACCGCCACACGTGGCTTAGACTTGGTGACACGGAAGTCCGCCTGGGAGTCATCCTGTGCCGGTTCAGTTGACAATATGGGCCGGTTTAACAAGGGCTGAGCTGGGATGGTGTCAGCCTCATTTCCCACAACCATTGGGGGGAGGGGCATAGGTGGGCCCAATTGGTCCTCCACACACTGGCCTCTTGGGCCACCCTGCACATCCTGGCCATTTCCCCTACCGCGCCCATCTTTCGGAGGTCGGCCACCTTTGCCTCCCTTACTGCTCGGTCGCCTCCCAACCATGGCACTGATGTTGTTGTGCGTATGGGAGTTGCAGTAAACAATTGTCCTGGGCAATTGGGGTGAAAGGGGTAGGGTACTAGATGGAATTCATACCCTAGTGCTCTAGCAAGGCTGTCTGTGACCCCTGGGGGAAGTTGACGGGTCACGTAACGCACAGGCACCCCGAAACCAAAATTAAACATGCACGCACCCCCTGGTAGACCACGTGCATGGAAAAATGAACCCACACTACGCTGTGGCACCCAGAAACACAAAAATAAGCGTACGCGTGATACACGCAGCCTACAATGACCTCTGTTGGAAAATATGTACGCGACTCACTGTCTGCCTGGAAAAAGAAAGTGAAAAAGACGCACGTGTGCGCGTTGGCAACACCCCCGCCAAAAGAAGAAATGAACGCTGTCTGAGTAAACAGGGAGTATGAACTGGAACCGTTGTGAAGTAATCACGTGTGAACCGACAAGAAGTACAAGAATCACCCACTCGCTCTCCACAAAAAGCACGTACAAGAAAATGGCATTCTACGTGTACCTTTTAAGCCATCCCACGTGTGCCACGTCACTTACGTGCATACGCGCTAAGGGCCTTTCCCCCAATTACACGCAGTACCACCCGGACGTGCAGTTTTTTCACGTGTACAATTTACATGCACCCGTGTTGTGGGAAACGCCTGTACGCGTTATGTCACAGACACGCTTCCGCGCTAAGGGCCTTTCCTCGAATTACATGCTGACGTGCACTTTTTTTACGTGCCAAATCACTCCGTATCAAGCTGGACACATGACGACACACGGAAGACCACACTCCTGCCCAAAAGGCCATTTTCCTGTCCCCCAGAGCCCCGAGCACACTCTCACCTGCCATCTGCTGCTGCCTGTCTGCCTGCTGCCCACGTGCCCTGCCATTTGGTGCCTGCACGTCAGCCATCTGCAGGGGTCCAGTTGCTGTGTCCACCCCTGCTGGAACAGAAGTCTCTCGACTGGGATACCATTGCTCCACAGCCCAGCCCCAGGACCCAGTTGCCCATCCACACCTGCCTCAGGGGTCGCCATGTCAGGGCAAACACCATCTGAGACCACTGGCGACCCCCAGCCAGAGAGGCAGAGGGCTACCAGCTTCAGCATCAAGGAAGTTGGTGTCCTGGTGGAGCAAGTTCTGGGGCATTATGATGCACTCTTCACACCATCGCGCGCCAACAAGGAAGGACGGGAGAGGATCTGGGAGGATGTAGTGGTTGCCATCAACGCGGAGGGGGTGGAAACCCGTGACATCAAGCAAGTCCAGAAGTGCTGGGAGGACTTCAGGTCCAGGACCCGCAGCAAGGCCCAACGCCTCATGAAGGCAGAGGATGCAGAGGGGCGCCGGGTCAACCTGAGCAACATCCAGATGAGGGTTGTGGAACGCATTAGCCCAGCGCTCCACGCCCAGGTCCTTGACAGGCAGACCCATCTGGAGTTGAGCGGTAAGTGGCCATGCATTGCTGTATGAAACAGGGCATGTTGCAGTGTGCTGGTAGTCAGCTGCTTGCCTGTTGGTGTGACATGGGCCATGTATGGATGTGTGTGTGCAGGGACATCATGTGCTGAATGTGAGACCAGTCATGCAGGAACCACATGGATGGTGCATGTGTTCCGATGCAACATGGGGAGCTGTATGCGGAATGCACACATGAATGCATGACTGTCTCTGTTCTTGGATGGGGGTGGGGGATGGGTGCTGCTCTCATGTACATGTGTGGTGTACATGTCTGTGTGTCTGAGAAGCATGTGTGTGACTTTGAAACGCCATGGATGCATGACACATGTATGTGACGATGTGTTGTTTCACTTATGCAGTCAAGTCACCCTTGCATCCACTGTGTCTGTGGTGTAACATCCCTGATGCATGACCCTCCGGTGATGTGTGTGCATGGGATCAGTATGAGCCATGATGCATGTGAGTTTGAAGCCAAACCTTCATGTCAATAGAGGCCCTTGTACATGGATGCTGATGTTGATTGCATGCGCTGTGCATGTTTCTGCATGTGTGTTGCCTGCATTGACCCATGTGTTGTGGAGGGACAGGATAGAAGTGACGTTGACAGTGCCACTCATGTGTTATTGCTTCCTGTCTAGGGGACTATTATACAGTACCCTGATGATTGTGTTCTATGTCTCCCTCTACGCAGCGTCGAGTGAAGAAGAGGGCGGAGACGGCGCTGTGGAGCAAAGCGGTGGGGATGCAAGGCCCAGCCGGGTGGCGACGTAAGGCCCAGCCACCCTCCCAGGAATTGCCATCATCTGGGAGTGAGGGGACTGGTGCCGCATCTGCCACTACGGCTGTAGCGGAAGGGCTGGGTGAGCCCCCCACAGGGGCTTGCAATGGTGGAAGATGGTGCAGAGACATCCAGGTTGGTGGTCTCCACAGAGGAGGAGGAGCCCGCTACTGAGCGCACATGGGGCCTGGTGGGGGTAGTACCACTGGTGCAAGTGGTGCAGAACAGGGCCAGGGGCAGGAGGCAGCACAGGTCGCCGCGGAGGGGCCTGTGCATGTCGCTGTCCTTGACTCTGTGACTGCACCACCATGCACCAGCAGGGATGCACCATCCCAGGCCCATCCGCAGGTAGGGGGGAGGCCCACGTCATCTGGCTCTCCACTACCTGCGGACGAGGAGTCCCATGACTGTATGGGTTCCGTCCTGATTGGTGTCGCGTTGCGCACGCGTGCCATTCATGATGACGTGCGTGCTTCCTGGGGGGACCACGCACACCATCCCGAAGAGCTGCGTGGCAATGTGGCACAGTTGGGAGGGGCCATGGTCGGAGGGTTCCTACATGTGTCGCACACTCTGGCGGTCCTCTCCTCCTCTGTGGAGACTATGCGCCAGTCGTTCTCCCTGCCGTCTTCCGGCCCAGATTTCACCAGGGCCCCCTATGGACCTGGCCTGACCAACACAGCCAGCTTGGTGGAGATTCCATCTCTGCCACAGTCGGGAGTCAGAGGTCCAGCAGGGGTGGACACCCCACCAACTGGAGACCAGCAGATGGAGGATGTGCAGGCATCATCGGATAGGGCACATGGACAGCAGCAGCAGCAAGGTGGGAGCGATGATGGCTCGGGGTCATCAACATCAGAGGGTCAGGCATCGGCCAGAGGGCAGGAGAACCCTGGAATGGGAGTGTCTTCCGTGTGGCTGCGGTTGGGCCAGCAGATATATGCGGAGTGGCAGCGGGCGGAAGAGGTGCGGCTCACCATGGTCAGGGCAGAGTTCTCCATGCGCCAGGCGTTGAGGCGGGCTGATTGCCTCGAGGCAACTCGCAGGGAGTTGGAACAGGCCATGACTGCATCCCTGCGAGACCTCAGGGCCAGGGCAGAGGCCCGCCTCCGGGACTTCGACATGGAGTTCGATGATGCCCTGGCCCGGAACATCACAGAGTGAGCCGTAGGACTTGCCCGCCACCGTTGTATATAGTTAGTTAGTGTTCGGTTTCCTTTCTGTTTTTATTTGTTTTGGGACTCTTGGACAATGCCCCACATTTTTGTATATAGTTCTTCATTAGGTAGGTTTTTTTGATAGGTTTCATGGACCCTGGAATCAATCTTTGTACATAGTTGAACTGTGGATTTATGACAAAAATTTTAATTTAAATCATCATGGATCAACGGATTTTAAAACTTACGTTTCATTTGGATTTGCTTTGGTGGATGGAGAGTTTGGACTAACTTTTTTTTCGATTACTTTGGATTGAGACTTCTTTTATTTTTTTCATTTTTGGACATGCATTTCTTTTCTTGTTTAAAATATTTTTCATGTTTTCATTCCATTTACTTCATTTTGTGCTAAATACATTTTGATTAATTACTTCCATGTGTGGCATTCGCTAATTGGTTTACTGCATGTCACAATGTGGGTTTACACAATCACTGGCACCCAGTGTGTGTGTGTGACGTACATATGTTGATGTACATAGTTGACTTTTGGTTTGTGTCATGAAATAGGCCTTTCAGTGTGGGGTGGATGTGAAACTTGATTGGGTCTCAAGACTGGGGTGGCGTGCAGTGGTATTTTGGTGGACATGAGGCCCATGAATGTGCATCTTTATGACATGTTGGGGGGGACATTAGTCGGGGCCTGCTGGCAGGTGCCCGTCAATGCTGGATTGGTGGGGGGCTGGGGGACATGAGTCGGGCCTGCTGGCAGGTGCCCGTCAATGCTGGATGGATGTGGGTGCTGGGGGACATGAGTCGGGGCCTGCTGGCAGGTGCCCGTCAATGCTGGATGGGTGGGGGTGCTGGGGAACATGAGTCGGGGCCTGCTGGCAGGTGCCCATCAATGCTGGATGGGTAGGGGTGCTGGGGGAGATGAGTCGGGTCCTGCTGGCAGGTGCCCGTCAATGCTGGATGGGTGGGGGTGCTGGGGAACATGAGTCGGGGCCTGCTGGCAGGTGCCCATCAATTCTGGATGGGTGGAGGTGCTGGGGGACTTGAGTCAGGGCCTGCTGGCAGGTGCCCCTCAATGCTGGATAGGTGGGGGTGCTGGGGGACATGAGTCGGGGCTTGCTGGCAGGTGCCCGTCAATGCTGGATGGGTGGGGGCGATGGGGGACATGAGTTGGGGCCTGCTGACAGGTGACTGTCAATGCTGGATGAGTGGGGTTGCTGGGGGACATGAGTCAGGGCCTGCTGGCAGGTGCCCGTCAATGCTGGATGGGTGGGGGTGCTGGGAGACATGAGTCGGGGCCTGCTGGCAGGTGCCCATCAATGCTGAATGGGTGGGGGTGCTGGGAGACATGAGTCAGTGCTCACTAGTGCATGGTGACATGTAGGCTGGCTGGGGGGCATGCCCAGGGTGGATGGGCTGCCTACGGGACAAGACCGGGGGTGCAGGGTAGTCCCCTGTGGTGTTGGCTGCCTGCAGGGGCTGGGGAGGGGTAGAGGGCACACCTGGGAGGACCCACACTGCCAATTCACGTGCGAAATTCCCCGCGCACCCTTCAAAATAGACGTACCCCGCTCTGCAAGCGGAATCGCATGTGAAACTCCCAGCGCACCCCCCAAATACACGTACCCCGCTCGGCCAAGGCCTATCGCGTGTGATTCTCCATACGCACCCCTCAGAATACATGTACCCCTCTCCCCAAAGCCTATCGACGTATGATTCTCCACGCGCACCCCAGAAATACACGTACCCCGCTCGCACAGGGACTATCGTGTGTGATTCTCCAAGCGCAACTCTGAAATACATGTATCCCGCTCGCACAGGGCTTACCGCGTGTGATTCTCCACAAGCACCCCCCAAATACACATTCCCCGCTCGCACAAGGCCTATCACTTGTGATTCTCCATGCGCACCCTCAGAATACACGTACCCCGCTCGCCACAGGGCCTATTGCGTGTGATTCTCCACGCGCCACCATCAGAATACACATACCCGCTCGCACAAGGCCTTTCGCGTGTGTTTTCCACCTGCGCACCCCTCAGAATACATGTACCCCGCTCCCCAAGGGCTATCGCGTGTGATTCTTCCCGCGCACCCCTCAGAATACACGTACCCCGCTCTGCAAGCGAAATCATGTGTGAAACTGCCCACGCACCCCACAGTATACACGTACCCGCTCGCCCAAGGCCTATCGCGTGTGATTCTCCACCGGCACCCCCAAATACACGTACCCCGCTTGCACAGGGCCTACCGCGTGTGATTCTCCGCAAGCACCTCCCAAATACACGTACCTCGCTCGCACAAGGCCTATCGCGTGTGATTCTCCACACCCACCCCTCAGAATACACATACTCCGCTCGCACAAGGCCTATTATGTGTGATTCTCCACGTGTACCCCTCAGAATACACGTACCCCGTCGCACAAGGCCTTTCACGTGTGATTCTCCCCGCGCACCCCTCAGAATACACGTATCCGCTCGCACAAGGCCTATTGTGTGTGATTCTCCACACGCACCACCAGAAATACACATACCTCGCTCGCACAAGGCCTTTCACGTGTGATTCTCCCCGCGCACCCCTCAGAATACACGTACCCCGCTCGCACAGGGCCTAGCGCGTGTGATTCTCCGCAAGAACCCCCCAAATGCATGTACCCCGCTCGCACAGGCCTATCGTGTGTGATTCTCCATGCATACCCCTCAGAATACACGTACCACGCTCGCACAAGGCCTATCACGTGTGATTCTCCACGTGTATCCCTCAGAATACACGTACCCCGCTCGCACAAGGCCTTTCACGTGTGATTCTCCCCGCGCACCCCTCAGAATACACGTATCCGCTCGCACAAGGCCTATTGCGTGTGATTCTCCACACGCACCCCCAGAAATACACGTACCCCACTCGCACGAGCTCTGTCGTGTGTGATAATTTCAGCGCACCCCAGAAATATACGTACCCCGCTCGTGTGATTGCAGTGTAGCGGACCTGTAAGCTGGTCCAGGGTTAGCGCGGCCCTTTGCTCTGCATTGGGGATTTCAATGGCTTTTCCTTGCGCAAGGGGCATTCTTGGGGGCGTAACTGGCGCTGCGGGATGTTCTCTGCGCCAGCGCTCATTATGGCTTGGAAATTCCATGAATATGCGGTGCATCAGAATGCTGTTTAGCGCACACGGCTGGCGCACGCTGGTGCACGATCCCTCTCTGCGCTGTTCGCGTGCGCTGCCTCTGAGCTGAAATCTATTAATTACCCTGTATATATCAATTCGACTTTAAACCACTTCCATGGCACTGACGATGAGTTACTTCACTATGCGGATAATAGTTTTGACCACTGTTGCTGAGTAAATATTCTTTAAAATGCACAATTTGCATCCCATTTTATAAACAAAACTTCACTTGGGTACTATTCAAACAGGTTGATTTCTGTTCGCCAAAAGCAACGTTTTCCTTTACTTGAACCACCTGGGCACAGCTCCTGCAGCTCCCCTCTGAATGAAGTTGGGTGGCTGCATCGTGTGGGATGTACATAGGTGTATTTATTTATGCAATGTTCCTTGATACCTGTATATTTATTAATTTATGCAATGTTCGTTGGATACACATATCCGACAACCATTGCATAAATAAATAAAAATTCCAGGTCCATATATCCAACAAACATTGCATAAAAAAATAAATAAACCTGTTTGTGGCTGAGGACCGGGTCTTGCCTGAGGACTGTAACTTCCTCTTGTGACCTCTTTCATGGGGTCACCAGAGGAAGTTACAGTTTGCTCGCTGGTGCTTTTTTCCCTTCTCCCCAGCACAGATCAGGCGTTTGGGTGTCTGAGTATGGCCAGATCCCGAGATCCGGCTGCACATCAGGTGCCGGATCTCTGATCCGGCGAGAGCCAGCCCAAAGACCAGCGCTGGTTACAGATACAGACCCATGCGCAAGTGTTGCCGGCAGGCAATGCGGGTGTGTAACCAGGCGAGCAGGGACCTGGGCCCGAATCCGAGGGTAGCCAGGTGACCAGTGCATTATCAGACAGGAAATCAGCAGGGGAGAGGAAGGGATAAGGCAGAAGCAAAGAGGAGGGTCTTGAGTTGCTTCCGGAATCGCAGATGGTTCTCCTAAAGTTACAGAGAGGCAGGGGGCTGTTCCAGAGGGAGGCCCCAGCCGAAGAAAGAGATCTGTCCCCAACTCGTTGCTTGGAGTAGTGTCTGACTCTTCTGCTCTCTGTTTGATGCAGCCTAATGGGCCTACTGGGTCTCATTTTGAACTGAAAACTCTGCAGCAAATTGCCAAACCTGTTTCTACCTCTTGGAAGACTACGCAGAAGAGGACATTCTTCACGTACGTTCAGAATGTCTAACTTTTGTGTTATGATCTCAGCGGATTGCTCTGGTTGTTCCAATAAATGGATGTTGCTGGCCCCAAGCCCTGAACGGCTGCCGCTGAGACTGAAGGGCACATTTTACGTCCTGATGAAGTTCTTAGGTTCCTGGGGTGGTGCGTAACGCCTGGTCAGCTCGCTCGACCACAAGGGGCCATGGAACTAATTCTTTGTGCGTCACACAAAGGCTCTTAAACCACTAGGCCCCTCCAAGCTGCGCGCCTCAACCGACTTGAACAATTCTCCGGCAGAAAGTGATTGATGGCCCTTTAATCACAACAAAATGAAATTCACTAAACAATTTTTTTTTGTGGCGTGGCCTCGTGCCCCGCTCGCCTCTTTCGCAGACACTCATGCAGACAGGCGGCCTGAGAGCTATGTTACTGGGACTTATTACGCGGAAGCGGTGCGCTCTCCTGCCGCGGGGGCCGCAGCGCCTTGTCCCAGCACCGCGAATCGCCTGGGGCTGCTTTGAGAGGCAGCGCTGTTTCCATTGACACGTACCCGAAGTGGGAATAAAGCATGTTTTTATTTTCCTTTAGCACATTTGGGGATTGGCTGCATGTGTGAACCGGTTCACACAGACACAGCAAATGAGAAAGCCGTGGCTGCCGCAGTCCCTGGTGTGCGTTTAATAACATTAATCTCCTGCAGTGCTTTGTGTCCACGCGGGCAGCTCTCCCTGCCTCGTGTATTGTCTGTAACTCTTTACTGGGTGAACATTAATGGGAAATGCCTGTGCTTGCCTGCATGAAACCCGTTTCTGAAATGTGTTCCGATTAACAAAACGATGTAAACATCCCGTGGCCTGCTTTGAAATAGCTTAACGCTTCGTATAAAATAATATAACTACATTTCGGCACATATACAAATGAATGAACAAAAAAGTAAATACCAGTAATTTAATAGCATCTAGGATAACAAGAGATGACATGCAGTAACAGGATTTCAAATTATACAAGTTACATGTTTTATTTCCTTTTTAATGATATATGTTACTTTCTGTTACTGAGATTTCTTCCACCAACGATGCCGTTTATAAAAGAAAGTGAAGTGGTTGGGGTTAGTGGGGAAAGGGAGAAAACGCAGGACAGCTGTCCTGTTGTGACATAATACAATGTAACTATGTAACAGAATAACATGCGCTAATGTAAGAGAGGATGTAATGCAACACACCACTGCATTCCATTGTCACGAACAGTCTTAATGATAGGCCAGTGGATATTATTGCAAAACGTGGTTTGATAGCACATAGGGTTGATCACCTCTATCCACAGCCCAGGGCATCTTATACGTTATTTGTTTCAATTCTACTGAGGTAGATTAATACGTCACACTGCTGTTCTCTGTCTTAACTCACTCTGTTCTATGTTAAGTCACTCTGCTCTGTTCTATCTCAACTCACTCTGCTCTGCCTTAGCTCACTCTGCTCTGTTCTATCTTAACTCACTCAGCTCTGCTTTAACTCACTCTGCTCATTATTAACTCGCTTTGCTCTGCTCTATCTTAACTCGCTCTGCTCTATCTTAACTCACTCTGCTCTGCCCTATCTTAACTCACTCTGCTCTCCTCTATATTAACTCACCCTGCTCTGCTCTATATTAACTTGCTCTGATCTGCTCTATATTAACTCGCTCTGCCTTAACTCCCTCTGCTCTGCTCTATCTTAACTCATTCTGCTCTGCTCCATCTTAACTCACTCTGCTTTCCTCTATATGAACTTGCGCTGCTCTAGCTTAACTCGCTCTCCTCTGCTCTATCTTAACTCACTCTGCTCTGCTCTATATTAACTCGCTCTGCTCTATATTAACTCACTCTGCTCTGCTCTATCTTAACTCACTCTGCTCTATCTTAACTCAGTCTACTCTGCTCTGTCTTAACTCACTCTCCCTGCTCTACCAGCACTGCTTTCGTTGACCCTACATTGGTTTGCACTTCCTAGCTCTGCAGTGCTGTGAAGGATTCCAATCGGGCGTCACACACCAGACCAGGACCTTCACCCTTAGCCTTAGATGTAGTGCACAATAAGAATGCTTTTTCTCAATTTTCTGCGAATTCGAATTGAGCCGATACCCGACACGTCTCACACCCCCTTTTACAAATACCCTGGGTCAGAATGAACCATGAACCAGGCCGATAGGTGGATACACAATATTTATTTATTTTAATTTCAAAGAAAATCACACAATTTGTATATGGGCAGCAATCACCAATGGGGTGATAATTACAATGAAAACCACTGAAATACACTTGGATAACCCTCTACAAGAACATATCCAAAGCACATGTGAATAGGAGGACTTTTTCAATTAAGATAGATAGCACCCGAGTTAAGGTTTCCCCCTGCAATGTTCCCTCAAACCCCAATTAATCAAATTCTGATTGGATAGGAAGACACAGCAGGGAGTCAGGGATATGTTGCAGCAAACAGAATCTAAATCCGACCTTTCAAAACCCGTGCAGTGGCCTAAAATGACACTCAGATTTTGACAAATACTTAATTGTATGTGTGTTTAAATAATGATGTACATATGTTTGATCACAGTCTCAGGGATGTAATATTACTAGCAGCTATAAGGTAAGGTATCACAAAAGACATATAGTTCCAAAAGCAACTTGAAATGAAAACACATTGTCGCCGAATTCACACGTTGCAAAGTTGCAATTTACACCTTTGCAGTTTTAAATGTAAAAACGTTTTTTTTTTTTAAATGGGTGAAAAACACAGAAATGGAATGCGGTTTTTAGGCTGGGTGATAGATGCACATCATAGGGACAATATAGAAGTGAAAGAGTGGCCATAGCTGAAGAATTGGATGAGATGTTCAAGGTGGAATGAGGTTCAGTTTAGGTAAAATAAAGCCGTTAAGAAAAGAAAATCGGTTTTAAAAAGGAAAGACAAGTTTTACTTAAACTAAATTATCTACACTATATTGTTAAAGAAAGACATGGTACGTTCCAAGATTGATTCGCAACGTCAACCTTTTCACCCCGCGTTCAAATTTATGTGGGAATTAATTGGATTATTCCAAATATGACTAAGGACTTGTGATCTATGCAAGACAGCAGTGAATTGAAACTTGGAGATCAATGACAAGATGCACAGAGAATTCTAACAGTTTTAACAAAGAATCAGAGTATGGATAGGATTATTTAAAGAGTGGAACAAAGACAAAGTATCAAGATGGGGTAGGCTATGTGTGGCTATGGGATGGGGAAATACTCACAATCCACACTTGAGTTTGGGGATTTTGACAGTCAACTGGTTCTGGGCTCAAAAGCTCTGGTCACAGGATAGCGAAGGGTACCAAAGCTTTTCCCCTTTGCTATAGGGATTTTTGTGGGATTTTCAAGATAGTTGGCCCTGCTTGGATAGGGTTAGTTATGCTTTGGCCTGGCAGTAGAGTCTGGAATCTTGCAAAGGTGGATCTGTAATGTCTGGATACGCAGGCGCTGGTAATTCAGGAGAGAGTGTCCTGTCCCTGTGAGCTCCCACCCTTCATATAAAAGCGGGTGACCTCACCGGGTTAATTGATGGGCAGAACTGAGCTAGACCTACCCCGAAGAACTGGATAGGTCAGCCAATGTTGGCTGCCTCCTCTAGGAGGGGACACAGTTTATGGGGTTGTGTTTTTATGAGGTGCAAAGCCTTCCCACAGTCCTTTTTGCCAAAAATCACTCTTGATATAAATTACACATTTGTACAGTTGTGGCACTTGAACAAATTACATAGGCAGATTACATATTTCATGCAGAGCATGGCAGTCCAATTCTCACGTTCGTAGGACTTTGTTTCGTCCGTCCAATAATATTTTGTCCTTTTCAGTGAGAAATGTCATACCTAACATTATATAACTTTATACAGGTGTACATATTATCATAAGGCATGATAATTTGGAATTTCAAAGTGGCACCATATACACTTTCCTCAAAATATCTAATGCTCTGCCATTTCTGTCCCTTATATGCCATGGAAGGCTACCACACCTTGAATTACAGCCATCAAATTGCATCTAGATTGTGAAACTTTTGCATTTCTGCATTGTCCACTTGCGGAGATAAAAGTCTCAAAGTTTTATTAATAAACTGGTCTTTAGAGCCAAAATGGGCGGTCTTTGTCCTCCAATGGGACCATTTTCTTCTTCAGGCTACCACCAAATGTCAGTTCAGCCGAGGGCTGCCTTGGAGTTTCCCCAGCTCGAGTGACTGGTGGTTGTCACTTCCAGAAGTCGCACTTAGGTGTCCCAGACCTATTGTCTCAAGCTGAAGCCCAGACAAAAGTCTGACGACCGTGTGATATTTCTTTCTCTTGGTCCATTCAAAGTTTTCAAGGGCAGCAATTAACACATATGTTTCCCAGATCTTCCTGTGGCTTCTCTTGGGGGTAGGGCACTAGCACCCAAATGTCCCTTGGGCGATGGCAGAAACCTGTTTGGGCTGATTTCCCATTACAGAAAAAAACATTTATTTTATTTTGTTTTGAATCAGCAGCAAGCCTGTTGAAATAAAACCTCCCATATATGTTTCCCAGCAAAACCCCCTTTACATTGCTAGGCCAAGACAGGGCCATCTTTCAACATTACACTTTTAAAAGAGGTGTCAGTTTCACTTATACAGTAATCTGTTTAAGGCACAGGTCCACTGAAATTGACATAGGCCCTTAGAGCTAGTGTTTCTTTTGATGCAGTGATTTATGCCATTTTGTAGCCCAAAATTCAAGCGTTTCCCCATGTGGTTGAAGGTAGAGCTTCAGATGATTTCCCAGACTTTGTCTGACACTGCTTGCCATTCAGGAATAAGGCTCTCTTCTGTTGGAGCACAATCTGACGATGGAAGGGCATGGCAGGGCCTCACTGATAAAAGCAGAGTAATGTAGAACAGATGAAAAGCGCATCAAAGCGGCATCATTTTAAATGTAAAATATTTCACTTTTTCAAGGGGAAATGTTGAGCTAGCAGCAAAGCAGTGCTGCTTTTCCATTTTCTTATTGGGTGCATGTGAGAAACACACAGGCAGGCTTTCTTAGTGTGCCCGCTTGTTCCATCCTGCCCAAGAGGTGCTTGGCAAAACAGTGCAGCCATCATTTTGTAGCTGCAAACATTAGTTTTGATGTGAGGCAGGGGTGCTCAAAGGAGCCAGTGCAGCCATTTTGCTGTTAACTGCTGAAGTGCAGCTTGGTTATGGATGGGACTTCTGCTGAGTTGGTTAATGTGTCACACAGTGTTCTAATGCACCCTAATTTGTGCTACCTTACACTTCTTTGCTCCACCTCTCCACTAAGCTCCACCTACCTCATCCTTTGTTCCTCTGCCTCACTCTGTTGTCCTCTAACTTAACAGGCTGAGATCTACCTAATTTTTCTTTTCGCTTCTGCCCTCTGCTTTATTCTTCCTTAACATATCTTTCATCTGCCCCACTTTGCTGTGCTCTACCACCTCATGTTTTGCTCTCGCTTGCCTACATTTCCTCTGCCTCAACCTGCTTTCATCTGCCCCACTCTGCAGTACTCTCTATCACCATGCTGTACTCTACCTCACTCTACTTCCCGTTGCCTGGCTCTACTGTGCTATACCATACCATACCATGGTTTTCTGTAGATAACTCTACATTCATTTAATTCATTGTGTTGTACTCTACTGACCTCAACCTGCTATCATGTGCCTCATAGTGCTGTGCTCTACTTCCCCACGCTTTTCTCCATCCCACTTTGCTTTTCTCTACTTCACTCTGCTAAGCACTACCTCAAACTCTGTTCCTCTGTCTCACTCTGCTATTCTCTACTTCTCTATACGTTGCTCTGCATCACTTACTTCCCTCTACATCACTCTGCTGTGATGTACCTAACCATGCTTTTCTCTACCTCACACTAGTTTTCTCTACCCCACTCTGCTACACTCTTCCTCTGCTCTCTGCTGTGCTCTCCCTTAGCATGCTTTGCTCTACCTCACTCTACTTACCTTGTCCTTACTCTGTTGTGCTCTGCCTACCTCAGCCGGCTTTCCTCTGCTGCAGTACATTGTGATCTAAATCACCACTCTTATCACTACCTCACTCTGCTTTCCCCTACCTCACTCTGCTAAACTCAACATCAACCTGCTTTGGGCTGTGCAGGGGGGACATGCCGTGGCATGATAAACATACATGACACCTTCTCTTTTTGAATGCAATATCTGCTACATTTGTATTCCTTACATTACACGTCATAACCAAAAATGCGACTTAAAAACCACACATCACTAATAACAATAAATCTCCTAGTACTGACAGGTGGTCCAATTAGACCACGCCTCGCTCTTCAAGGTGGCACATGATGGTTAGGCCCTATCCCGTCCCCACCATGCCCTGCTCTGTGTGATGGGACGATCCCAGGAGGCCGACCCTTCATTACCCAACCTGCCTCCTGACCCCGCCCCCACACCCTCTCCCCCACCAGGACCCACTAGTAGCTGTCCATGAATTCCACATGGGGCATACTGCACCCTCTCATTCCCCTAATTCCAGCTAGAGTCCCCCGGAAGGAGATTCTAATGTCTCTGTGGTCCTCCCCCACCTGAGACCTTCTCTCCTCTCCTACCCTCCCCCGAACTCCGACATTCAGGGTGGGTGGGATGGAAAAATCACTCTGATGCAGGCAGGTAGACGGTACGGGCGCGGATGGTAGGAACACAGTGGCCCAAAATTCCCACAGGGTAAGGGAGAGCACTCTGCTCCTTTGTACTCTTGCCTCCCTTTTATGGGGCATCCCGCGCCACTGTGCTCCCCTGCCGGTCCCAAGCTCGTGAAACTTGCCTGGCCCCCTGCTCTACCTCACTCTACTTCCTGTTGCTTCCCTCTACTGTGCTATACCACACCATTCTTTTCTGTAGATAACTCTACATTCATTTAATTTACTGTGTTGTGCTCTACTGACCTCAACCTGCTTTCCTGTGCTTCAGAGTGCTGTGCTCGGGGCCGGATGGCAGGAACACAGAAGCGTACAATTCCCACAGGGTAAGGCAAAGAACTGTGCTCCTTAGCACTCTTGCCCCCCTTTTATGGGGCATCTCGCACCACTGTGCTCCCCCGCCGGGCCCAAGCTTGTGAAACCCAGCTGGTCCCCTGCCATGGAACTGGTTCCACCTGGCGCCTCCTGCCTAAAGTCAGCCCATCCACTCCCATGTCCCCTGATTGCCCCCCAGCATGCCCAACCCGGAATCCCTGCAAGAGCTGGTTATTTGCCTTTTGTTCTCTGTATGACTCTGCTGTAATCTAAATCACTATGCTTTGCTCTACCTCATACTCCTTTCCTATACATTACCCTTCTATACTCTACCTCAACTTGCTTTCCTCTGCTTTTCTCTGCTGAGCTCTATCTAAGAATACTTTTTCTACCTCATTCTTTTTTTCTGTACCTTATTCTGCTAAGCTCTACCTCAACCACCTTTCCTCTGCCGTGCTTTACCTCACCATGCTATACTCACCTCACTCCACTTCCTTCTGCCTCACTCTGGTCTACCTCAACCTGTTTGCTATAATTTTGATGACAAATTTAAAGTTCTGTGTATGCTCTGTCACAACTAAAGTGATAGTCGGGGGGTTCACAGGGTTTTGTGTTTAACAAGGCTCAAGTCCTACCCTAAAAGAAATGGAAGGACTGAGATGTACGCAGTGGGAAGTGACATCACAGGAAGTGAACATATCCTTAAGTGAAATCTGAAAATGTCCTTTAGTTTGTCTTTCCCAACTGAAGGATGAGCACATGACAAAAATGTATTTGCCAAGAGAACAGGTTTTCCTATAAGGTTGCTGGCTAAGGGCCCGATTCATAAAAAAGTGTGCATTTAGCCCACAAAGGCGGCATGCTGAGCCCGTGCGCAGAATGAAAAATGCGCACTCTGCTTGTTCATGGAATTGTCTGCGCAAAGGAACCGTATACGCGAGTCGTGGCTGGAACGCCCCCGACACAACCCCACGCAAACCAAAAGCAGCCAGAACAGTTACCGTTGCATGCTCCCCCATAAGCAAATACACGCACCCGTCAAACAGTGTGTGCGTTACCCCGCAGCAGCCCTGCATCTCGGCGACCTTACCCAAGTCCACCGCAACTGTTACTGGCACCACGACAGCATTCGTACGATTTATCGTAACACCGGAACAACTCTCCATACGCGCAGCCTTAAGTCAGATCAGAACCACGGCTGCATACACACACCCCTAAAACTGACACCTGAGCTTACTCTTGCGTGGTCAATCCTATGCGCAAGTGTCTGTACGCCTGCCTTCAGGTGGCAGATAGTATGAGAGCTTTGCATGGCCATTTCCCCGCCGAGAGGTTGCGCGCTTGGCTTCATGAATACGAAACACTTGTGTATAGGCACGTTATAAATGCCATATATCACATCATATCATTCCACTGGGCATGCGATGGACTGCCTGTGGGGCTGTCCCTTGTAACACCCACTTTTTGCCTTGTTCTTTCTCATTTACTGTGTTCAGCCCCCTACCATGCCCTCTGCACAAGCCATGACCTCTGCGTGGTGTCTCACGCAAGGCACTCAGCCTCTCGCAGAGATGTTCCGAGCCTGCGGAAAGTTCACGCAAAGTACAAAAAAGTGCTGCGTAGTCCATTCCATGATTCGACAAACAGGATTTTGCACGCAGTTTGGCACGCAAAGTCCCGATTTCCATGAATCAGGCATAAGTATAAAAGCAACGCGCATTTTATGTATAAGAAAATACAGGAAAACATGTCCTGTATAGCAGAATATAAATATAAGGGATTTCACAAGTTTGTGATGAGAAATGTGTGTGGCCTTGTGGCTAAATATTTGATTTCCAAGCAGTGCGACCTGTGTTTGAACCTGGACAAGTAGAGGTCGAATTTTATGTTTTTAATTTAAACTGGACTGAAAAATACTCATATTATTAAACAGCTATTGAAAATTAGATACCGTATATCTCTCACCTTTATATTTTTGGAGTCTTTTTGAGTGAGTAGCACCATTTATCTAGTTTCCACTGTAGATTTAGCTGCATCTTGAGTTATTCATGTAGTCTACATGTTAGTAGTCTTTACTAGGGGTCAGTGAAAATAGTTCTGGGGAAGTGAAATATGCAAAATGTACCACCTGTTTCGATTTATCGGTGGCAGTGGCGGGGAAGATTTTTCAGTGAATTTGTTTTTTACACCCTAAATTTTAGTTTTTGGTGGTTAATATCCAAACCTACGGGCAATTAGGCCGCACAAATATTTTGAAGCACAATAAATGCCTGCTATTTCAGGCATAAACTGACAAATCACATTTCAGGCATGGAAAATGCTTGAAATAGCCATTTTACCTCTGTGGGTGAAATTCCCGAAGCGGGCAGATTTATCCCAGAATCTGCCAATTTCGCGGAGCAAACTTTGGCCGTTTCGTCCACCTCCAGCCTTTGGGCCATAGGTCCATTCATTGCATTCGATATTTTTGTAGGATTTATCTTGTTCTCTATATTTTTACATCCCCGCTTCTATACCCAGCCCCACCCAGCGCTGACCAATGGGCTGGCTCCTTCCGGGTCTGAGTTCCAAGTGCTCGGCCAAGCTCGGGGTTCGGTGATATAAACGGCACTGTCCTGCTTTCAACGGCCGTCGTTCACGCATCTGCAGGCTCTATTCGCCTAGCCTGTTTTCTTTTTTCTGGCCTGAAAGGGACACCACAGGAGTCAATAGGCCATGAGTATCACTGGGGCGGGAGCCATCACTGTTGAAAGCAGGCTTTCTACATGGGTACAGTGTTGTTTTACAAATGTACATTTTACACTTTCATAGAAAAAAAAAGTCATTTCCAAACTCAAAAATGCAGCTTGCATTCACTAGGTCACTAGTTTCTTTTGAAATGTGTTGTTTTTTGTCAATGTGTGTTCCCCTTCCTTTGTGTTTTATCACAGGTTATACATATAAAGATTTAAAGGGTAATTCATGGAATAAATGTGCACCGAAAATGGGGCGCAAGAATGAAAAATGCAGTGCACGCGTTCAAAACGCACGCAAGCGCACGTTTACGATTCATGGAACACATTGCGCGTGGCTTACCCGCGACCTGCGCCGAAGCTGCATGGGTCCTACACATCATTGCGCCATCAGGAACGCTTTGCGCCAGATGCCCAGAGATGGCGCACACCGTCCAGCTCACACACCTAAAAAGGGGGAGGAACACGTGGAATGGGGAACAAATCCCAGCAACTCCCACATGCGCGCTACAACACGTATACATGGAATCGAACAGGGATAACTTTTGGGCAGCAAAAGATGCGCATTCCCCGGAAACATGTACGCCAGGCAGAAGCTGGCGTAAGCACCCCTGCGCAGCATAAAAGTGCACGCAAACAACAAACGCACGTATACAGTTACAATGGATGTACCATTCCCTCGCAGCAGTGATCGTGGGACACCGCAGGAGGAGGCGGTTAGCCAGGCCCCGCATTTCTTTTCCCAGGACCATCCTTTTTGGGATGCCTGATGACCAGGTCTATGTCAGGTATAGGTTTCCACCTCATATCATCCTAGACCTGGTCACTGAGTGGGAGGATGACCTCACATCACCCACCCTGTGCTCCCCAGGACTGAGCCCCTTGGAAAAGGTGATCAATGTACTGCATTTTTTGGCCACTGTGTCATTTCAGCGGACAACTGCCATAGTTGGGGGCGTCTCACAGCCCACGCAGTCACGCTGCCTACACCAGGTGTTGGCAATCATGACTGCATGCCGCTCAGTCCGCAGGTACATTTACATGCCCAGAACACCCGCAGAAAGGCAGGCCGTGGTCCAGGACTTTTACGGGGTGGCACACTTCCCAAAAGAGCTTGGTGCCATTGATGGCACCCATGTGGCCCTACCTCCACCTAGGACCACTGAGCACATCTATCGCAATCGCAAGCACTGGCATTCCATCAACGTGCAGGTTGTATGAAATGCCAAGGGAATCATCACTTCTGTCTATGCAAAATATCCAGGTCCACCCATGATAGTTTCATATTCAGAATGTCACTCCTAAACCAGGCTCTGGAAGCTGGGAGGCATGGCAACACATAGCTCATTGGTGAGTACAAATGCCTGTGCACATGCATGCATGTCACATACAGACAAATAGAAAAACCCAACTAATGACAACCATTATCACCTCCCCAGGGGACAATGCCTACCCTCTGAGCACTTACATGATGATGCCAATACGGAACCCCACCACACGAGGTAAGATACAACGCAGCCCATATTGCAGCCAGGGCCATAGTGGAGCGCACATTCAGAGTGCTCAAGTCACTTTTCCGCTCCCTTGACCGCTCTGGTGGACAGCTCCTATATGCACCCCAGTAGTGTGCAGGATCATTGTGGCAGCATGTGTCCTGCACAGCATTGCAACACGGCGGGGCGTACTGGTGGACATGGTGGTACTCCCACATCCCCAACCACATGCACGGCTGCTGCGCATGGGAGGGGAAAGAGCATGTGGCGAGGCAGCCCATACCCAGCTTGTGGCACCATTTTTCACCTAAAATCCCACCCCTGTGGAGTGCACACAGGCCTGGCACATTCCAAGTGACAATCGATGATGACGAAGGGACAATGACCTGTCACAACCTTACCACCCTGAGAATGTGTCCTTGGAAGTGCTACATTGTGTGCATCTCTAGCTACTTAAACAAACCCAATCCTGTGTGACCAAAAGGCACACATTCAAGGTTCAGAACCCACTACCCCCTTGCAAAACAGCACATCCAAATACTGGTATGTCACCTAAACCCTGCCAAACCCCATGCCACCCGCCTGACACACCATGCCATGGCATGCAATGTGAAAACTACAAAATGAATGGACAACACATGACACAACTGTCACAAAGTGCACTTTGACAAACAGAAATAGGCTGGAGACAACTCCCCCTGCCACATCAAAATCAAACTGTACTAAGGAACACCTATTTACCATCATAACATATCATGAAAACAGGACCCAACAGTGACAGTGTCAGACAGTTACCAATCACAATAGCATAAGTGTCGCAATGCGACAAAACCACCACATGGACCCCTGCCATCCTGAGTGTGTGGCTGCAAGCAAAATGTGGCAGGGTAACGGCATGAAGTGCATCAACAATGGAGACAGGCAAGGTAATACATGAAGATGTAACATGTAAATATGCACATTTACCAATATACAAATGAAAATGCATGTCAACCATGCTCTGGAGAAACCACCATGAATCCCCACTAGGGGTGTATACACAAATCCCCACTAGGGGTGTATACACAGTTTGGGCTGGCCACAGAAATTATGGAAGCCCAATGCCTCTGTGTAAGTTACTGTCACACGCTGCCAACCTTGCGAGCCCACGGAAAGGGTGAAGCAGGAGTGGCATATGTGTCTGGGCCCCAAGCTACAACCACCAACACGAGACAAGCCATGGCCATGAGGGGGGGAACCACCCAGGAGGAAGGAGGTGCATGCATGGATGTTGAGAATACAAAGGAAAAACCTCCATGGGCTCATTGCCTGCAAGGCTAAGCCATAGTGGGAGTACTGTCGTCGCTATCATCACCCTCTTTTGGAATATCAGCAGATGTGTGCGGTAAGGGTGCCTGACCACACATAGCCCTGGCACGCTCCTCCATGGCAGCAAGCATGCATGTCTGAAAGGTTTGGTTCTGTAGGATGATGGTATGGAGGTCCCCATGCAGCACCTCACGTGTGGCACAGAGTTCAGCCTGCAAGGTCTCACGTGTAGCACAAAGTTCTGCCTGCAAGCGCTCACATGATACACTGACCTCCTCATGGCTTGCATGGAGTTCAGCAGAGATGTTGTGTGTCAGTTGCTCCACCTGCTGTTCCGCCCGTGTACTCCAGCCCATCATAAGTGTAGTCAGAGTTTGTCTGAGGGAGGTGTTCTCTTCCCTCAGGGCATCCCTGTGGGCCAATGCCTCAGCAGCAATGGCTGTGCGCAGAGCCCCCAGTTCAGCCCGTCGGTCCCTGTTGGCGCCCAACATGTCCTGCCTGTGTGAGCTGCACGTGGACCACGTTGTCTGCTGCTGGAGCTCCACCTGCCTTTCGAGGGGGAGAATGGAACTGGCCACCCTTTCCACACCCTGAGCCATCATCTCACATGATGCCCCCTATTGCTCTGCAATGGTATACATGGAATTCTCCCACACAGTATTACCCGGTGATGCATGGCCACCACGTTGCCGGACACCACACCTGTCGGGCCCAAAGAGACCAGGTCCTTGCTGTGCTGGCGCTTCCTGTGGCTGCAAGACTGCATTCCTCCTTTGATCTGCTGCCCCAGGACCAGGAGCAAATTGTGTGGAGCGTGACCCTGCATCCGTAACCGCCACAGGTGGTCATACAAACACTGACTGGCCCCTTGAGGGGTCTGCCCCCACTGCAGGAGTGTCAGACAGAACAGCATCCATGCCAGAATCACTCACCTGCGACAGCACATATTTTTCAACATCCGATTCCGCATCAGAGACATAGAGATCCTCAGAGGTGTACTCAGGGACACCCCTGGCCAGGATGGGCTGGAACACGAATGGATGTTCATGGCCTATCACACCACGGCCTCCACTGGTGCCTGGTTGGGGCCTTGAACACTCCACCCCCTCCGCCATCGCCTCCTTCTCCTCTGCTTCAATTGCCTCATCACCTGCACAAAATGAAAAGAAGACATGAGCGCACATGTTAATAGCATATACCACACACATAGGTATCACAATGTAGACAGCCAACACATGAAGCAGCAATTTCACACATGGCACAAATTCAGGCATGCATTCAATGTCAAACAAATGGAAAGGGACCCTGAAAGCAGACATGGACACGTGTCAAATATCAAGCCAACACATATACTGCATGGTGCATAGCACCTGCATCGCACACACGCCTGTGCCTGTCATAGACCTCCCACAAACATGACAGATGCCAACACACAGATGGCACGTAGCATAGCCATGTCAGTACTGTCAACCAAACCCAGATGGAATTCAAATACTATTGTCCATGATCTATGTGAAATGCATGCCGTTAGACAGCACATGGAAATCACTAAGACAAAACACACATGCGTCACAGGATGTATCAACCCTAGGGTGTTGAAAAACAGTGAATGAAAGCACATGGATGCATCAATGCTAGGTCACTTTGACATCACACAGATGAATAGGCATTTTGAAAGGTATAAACAGGGCTCAGGTGTGTGTGGGTGCAGTGCAGTACATGTGTAAGGCCTCAACTATCAATAAAAAACACAAAACAAGTAATGTCAATGTGGTGTCATGATAGCAGTGTAAGGGCAAGTGCAGTCATCATGTGTAAAGTGCTGCCAGTGGGTTGTAGGGATACAGGGCGTGGAATGGCTTGGAGGCAGTGCGTGGCTTGAAATGGTGGCTCAGAGTACTGTGTAGTAGCAGACAGTGTAGGCAGGTGTCAATTGCATTATCTGAGTCATCTGGGACTACAGCAGGGGAGAGTAGTACAGAAAGCACAACACATGAGGAAGCATCAGGCATTCACCCAGACACGGAGAAGCTACACCAGCAGTTGGATAGAGGCAGGGAGGCTGTACCAGAGGGAGGCTCATGCTCGACACATACGAGAACCACAAACAAATCGGCGTGAGGATCAACTGACCCTGAGCGTGCAGGAAAGGGATGATCAAATACCACGAGAAGGAGGAAATACCGGAGATGGAGTCGAATGAGGGCCTTGCCCCAGACTCACAGGGGCTTTGCTGAAATGCACATAGCCCATGAATGAGCACCAATGTCCACTGTGAGCCTGTGCCATTACCACAGACCGGGTGAGAGACCCTGCATCAAGGCCAAAGGACGTCCCACACAGTCCATGTTTGGCAGAGTTGCTGAGGGAAGAGTGTATCTTCAAAGAACATCGGGAACAGGCCGTTGCAGTACTCTGCCATAGGAATCACCAGTCCCATGGAGACAGTGAGCTGCTGGGGGATAGAGAGGCAAGGAAGGATTCCCCTGAGGAGTATCAGCTTGCAGGGTGACCTCACCCTGAGGAGGATCAGCTTGCAGGGTGACCTCACCCTGAGGAGGATCAGCTTGCAGGGTGACCTCACAGAGACAGCAGTCATGTAATGACAGAAGATGAGATTTGAGTGGAAGCTCATCACAGGCTATCCGCAAACATATATTGGAGCGAGAACGTGGGCAAGAGAGGCTGGCCAGTGATTGACAGACATGGAAGGAGGGAGCAGGTGTGGTGATGAGGATTGGCTCCATGTGCAGCACATGGTCTGTATGCAGTCTGCATCACAACAAGCACGTATCGATCAAGCATTGCATGGGTCACACATAGCAGTCATGAATACGTAGCCTGAACTGGCATTCAATCACAACACATCACCCAAGCAAAATACCCATGGCCTGCACACACACGCATGAATACTCACCAGACATTGTCTCATAATCCGGCATGTTTCCCACGCCTTGGATCTGACCCTCATCGATGAAGCCTCCAGCGATCTCCTCATGTGGACTGAGTTCATCATCCTCTGGTGCTGACCCACTGCCACTCACCAGGGTAGAGGTGTAATTAGCAGCATGCTTGTTTTTTGCTTGGCATGAGAGGTCGTGCCAATGCTTCGGCAATCATCAGCTGTGTGGTTCTCACATCCCAAGGCGCTAATACGGTCCGCGATGCACTGCTAGTGGGCCCTACACTGAACAGGCATAGTATTGCACCCTGCCATCACCAGCACGTCGCGGCCGTGTGCCGACACGTAGCCCACAAGTGCGTCCAGTTCCACTTCATTGAAACTCTTCTTCCTTGACATGCCGGAGGCCTGAGCCGTGTCTGGGGTCCTAGCCTGTACCACTGGAGCACGCTTCTTCCTATTGGGAGGTAGTGCAGACCCTGAGTGGCCTCTGCCGCTCTGGTCAGTAGGGGCTGAAGTGCAGGTTGACTGACCACTGGAAGCAGGCAATGGCATGACGACCTAAGGTCTGACTGCAGGCATTGGCTGCTGGGTGCTGTCGCCAGGACCCAGCCCACAACTGCCTCGATGGCAAGGTCCAGGACCAACACAGTCCTGGCCAGGTGATTCAGAGTGGGGTGGTGTCAGGTGAAGCTGCAGCTGTATCTTCCACACCCTGGCTGGCAGCAGATCCGCAGATGACAGTGCTGCCACAGAACCACGTGACCTGGTGTTTGCAAACTTCACCACACGTGCCTTGGACTTCCTGACACGGAAGTCAGCCTGTGAGTCATCCCCTGCCTGTTCCATGACCAATCCGGGCCGGGCTAGTAGACCCTGAGCCAGGGTGGTGTCAGCTGCAGCTGCTCCTGCAGCTTGCACTCCCTGCCTGCTCGTGACAGCAGATTGAACTGCTTGTCGGGCCTGAGGGGCGCTGGGGATGGTACCAATAGCTGCATCTCCCCGACCCGCTGGGGGGGCATAGCTGTCTGTGGATGGGCCTGGACACACTGCCCTCGTGGACCACCCTGCCCACGTTGCCCATGTCCCCCACGTTGCCCACCCTGGCCACGTCCCCCACCGCGGCCACCCTGGGAAATCGCCCAGCTTTGCCTCCCTTACCACTTGGTGGCCTCCCGGCCATGGCACTGATGGACTAGTGCAAATGGGAGGTGCACACAACAATTGTCCTGGGCAATTGGGGTGAAGGGGGCAGGGTATGTGATGGGAAACGTACCCCTTGCTCCTGCAAGGCTGTCTGCGACCCCAGGGGAAAAATGACAGGTCACGCAATGCTCAGGCAACCCAAAAACAAAAAAAACATGCACGCGACCCCTCGGCAGCCCACGTGTGTGGAATTAACATCCCGCAGTACGCTGTGGCACCCAGAAACACAAAAAATGCATATGCATGGAACATGCAGGCTACTATGACCTCAAAAATGGGGTACGCGACACACAGGGGCAACCAGAGTGGGAAAAATGCATGCGTGACTCACTGTCTGCCTTGAAAAATGAAAAACAACAAGGCAACACCCCACCAAAACAAGAAGTACTCACTGCAACCGTATTGAAGAAATCGCTTATGAACACACAAAAAGCAGAATCTCACGCGTCGGTCCCCACGAAAAGCACATACAGCACACTGGTGTCCTACGCCGTCCTTTAACCCGTACTGAAGGTCAATGCCTGTGCGCGTCACATCACTTACGTGCTTAGGCGCTAAGGGCCTTTCCTCTGATTCTACTCTAACACACTGTTTTTGCATGTGCAGAGTCAATCTGCATCCGGCTAGCCACATGAAAGCACACGGGAGACCCACGCTCCTGCCCACAAGGCCATTTACCTGCCCCAGATGCCCCCGAGCTGCCTCCTACGAGCCATCTGCTGCTGCCAGCCCACTCTGTGTGCCTGCTGCCTACGTGCCCTGCAATTTGGTGCCTGCACTGAAGCCATTGTCAAAGGCCCGGCTCCAGGAATTTTCATCTGAGGGGGGCCAGGGTTGTAATCAGGGGGGCCCACATTCCATTGGGTGTGGGTCTAGGAGTACCATAAACAAAGTGTTGGCGTTGATCGAGATTTCCCAGATCCGTGACCAGCAAAAAAGTTCTTCCCAGGTCTGCAAAAATACATTTGCACCCCTCTATAAAAAACAGTACATGGCAAAAGAGAAGCAAGGAAAATGGTGTTGCAACATCAATCTACCTATCTTCCTTTCCCATCTGCTCTCCCCTTTCTGTTATATCTGATCTCCTTTCACCTTTCACCGTCCAGTCACCTTCCTTCAGCTGCCCTAACCACCGTTCCCATTTACCTCCACTCCACCTCACCATCCACAGCCTTTCCTGGCCTGGCTTGGAGAATTGAGGGTGATGCCTCCTCTTGCTCCTCTGAGAGGGCTGAGCAGTGAGGCCCCCAGTCTTTGTACCATCTCAGATGGTATCCGCCTAACAATACCTTGCTGAGCACTGTGGCTACTCCCAAGAAGCACCGGAGGAGATGCTTGTGCTCCCTCCATCTTGTTGGGAAAGACATACCCCCTGCACCTAGAATACCGAAGCAAGGAATATGAGATTTTGTTTCCTATAAAATTACATTTTTTTCCAAACTTCCTTTCATTTCAAGGACAGAACATAACATGTCCAATCAATACAGGTAGCCTTGTTGATCTTAAGAATATTTCGAGCACAACAACATATCCTCCAATAACATAGACATGTATATACAATTCTCCCTTCACCCACCCATTCCACAACCTCCTCCCCCCTCCTTTCCAACTGAACCCCTACAGTAGTCCCATTCTAAATGTCTCCCATCAATGGTTCATGTCCAAATTTACATTTTAACCACAAAATGTTATTTTGTGTTGCATTTTTGCAGCACATTTTAATTGAGTTGAGAGTGCAAGGGCTGTAAGGGCTGCATCAGGAGGCAGACGGTGCTGTTTGAGAGGTTTGCAGCCTCCTGGTATCACTCCTGGTGGGGCGTGCCCCTATGCATCATTTTCTGGTACATACTGTTAACATACTGGTTATAATATGCAATTGTCCATGATGACTCTTTGTTTGATGTGTTTACTTTGATTTGCTATTGAATGACACAATTCTGTTCAATAAATGTGGCCCAGATATTTTCAAAGTTAGATGTGTGTGCACCCTAATGCCTGTGCTGCCCATCTATTAAACCATGAGTGAGGCTTTTTGGAATAGCTTATAATGCAAACTGAATCACTTCTAGGGGCACCTAATTTTAACAGGTAAGGCATAGTGAAATTAAAAAATATGCCAAAGATCACACACTTTCGTCAAGTCGCAAAGCCATAATTTGAGCCTAGCCTGAAATTTAGATACTTGTCCACACATCTTCCGAGCTCAAGTTGGTACAAATATGTGTTGAAGTTTGGCTTTGAATACCTAAAATAATACTAAATGTTATGCAGATTACTTTAAAAATGCACAAGTCACATGATAAACCAATCTGACAATGTATTTATCATTGTAGAAACATATTGATGAAAAGATTAAGGGGGGGGGGGCATTTTGTTTTGAATCCTAAATTGCACTGAGGAGAATTCTCCTATTTCAACCTTTTTCGCAAAAGGACCCATTCATTAATGTTAATTGTTTTCACCAAGTACTGGAAAAGTAAAGAGTAAAACACAGGCGAAAATTGCATTTGCTCCTTTCTTTACCAATATGTGTCTGGAAAAGTGTAAATTACTTCCACAATTCACAATTGTGGGAGCTATCCACAATGTATTCCTTTGGACTCTGCCCGCTTTTACCAGGTGTAAAAGTCAGGCAGATCCCATAGGAATACATTGGTTTTCTGCCAATGTAAAAATGCATGCTGCTGGAACACCAATCGGATTTAGCAGGGGGACCTTGTTAAGTCTGATTTGCTCTCCAACTTTGCCTGTCAAATCATACAAAAACCTGCAGCTCATAAAAAGTTGCACTAAATGCATTTACCGCCACTTCTTCCACTACGCTTGACCTGGAATATTATCCCCTATGACTGTAGCTTTATTTTCCCCATCCTGAATGGAAGCCTACAAGCTACAGCATAGCAATTAATGAGAATTTACAAAAAATTTCATAAAGACTTTACTTTAAATTATTTGTTAAGCACAGCCAAAGTGTCCTGGAGGCACACGGGCGCCGAAGACAGTAGTCAGCAAGCAGTCAGATTGCAGGAGTCTGAGGACCCCTTTATTTAAACAAGAGTGTTTTAAGTTTGTTCTTGAATAGCTGGAGTGTCGGGCAGTTTCTAAGGCTTGAAGGTAGAGCGTTCCATCTCGCCAGGGCAGCTGCCCAGAAGGCGCCCCTTTTAACGAGTTCCGATGAGGTTTTTGGAATGTGCTCTTTTTTGCCATCATTAGAGCGCAGAGTGCGCGCCACCTGTTTGTACTTCAGTCTGTTTGATATATAGGCAGGAAAGGATCCTTTGAGGGACTTATATGTGATGGTAAGCAACCTAAATTCAATCCTTTCTGCAATAGGTAGCCAGTGGAGCTTTCTTCTTATCTCCGATACATGTGCAAACTTACATAACCCCATGATGGCTCTGATCGTGCTGTTCTGCACCACTTGAAGTTTACAGAGTTCTGTTTACCCACTCCTATGAGAAGGAGCCACAGTAATCAATTTAATCGCTTGAGCGATCGTTTCGCAACCCCGTTGGGATAAAAATGGACAAATATGCGCAAGGAGCCTGATATAATAGGCGAGGTTGACACTAGGCTATTAACATAATCGGACATATTCAAGGCTGATCAAATGTCACCCTAGGATTTTATTTTGTCCCTTGTCGGGGTGTCGTGATTCGCAATGCAGAAGATTCGTACTGTGGTGCAAGTTTTCCAATTCTAGGTCTGGATCCGATGATCATAAGCTCGGTCTTGCTATGATTCAATGCCATCCAACTCATTTCCATCTACAAATTCAAATGAAATGCATGACAAGGTTGTTTCACACAGCTTGCTCTGTATCCCCTTAATTACTAATTACCCAACAATCACACTTAAATAGCTTCTTAAAACCCTATATATATTTTTTTAAAGTGCCACAGCAATGATCACTGCCTTTTTCCTTTTCTCATCTGTAATAACTTCGTGTTGTAAATAATCTGCCTCTGAGACACGTTAAAAAGATAAGATCTCACTGGTAGGGCCTGTTCAGCACTGCTGTTTGCATCTGATGGGAGGGAAATCCACCTCTGATTGCACTCTTTAGAATATATTTAAATACTGCTTTTTATGTACACCTTTTATTCTTTGTCCGTAACAGTTTAGAAAATTATGTTATTTTACAGGTGTTCATGTTTCATTTCCGGCAGCGCCTAAACACCCAGCACCCAGGATTTACATCATACTTTCCAAACAAATCCTACAACACACATGACATATTCTGTTTGCATGCAAACTCTGTAAAGTTAATCAAACAGAATGAGGTTATCAAGGCAGTACTTATCAGTTTGAATCATGAAACGTTCTGGCAGAGTAGACTATGCTTCCAAACAAAGATACATTCTATTTAGGTCAGAGCCCCAATGGTAAGTATGCATTAGAAGATCTGAAATTGGTCAATACTTGCCAACCTAGTCTTATCATTTTCAGGTAGGGCCTTGTTGGACCAGCTCATTGAGGTGCAGCTTGATTCCATAGGCATAGCAAGCAAGACACCAACATCTGGGCATATGCACATTCACTTAGGGACACAAATAGACAAACTCAAGGCAACATGCACTGGCCTAGCCAGCAGCTTGGGCTTTTGATTAGGCATGGCTTGGCATTTGCCAGGCACTGCCATAAGGTTACCAGTTGGCCATAAAATGGGAAAAGCTGGAAAATGGTGTCAGTAATTGGGCATATGATGGCATGGAAAATGTCTGCTACTACCTATACACATGCCAAAACTGCTGGCTTTGTGATTGCTTGTTTAAGACAGGACTTCAGTGCAAGTCAGAAGCATTGACAAATATATTGCTTATAAAATCAACTTGCTGAAGACACACATTAAGATCATTTTACTACAGCAGGAGCTCATTTACAGAGGCAATTAAGTAATTAAACACTCAAAAGAATGCCTAGATATAACACTGGCAGGCCCTATACAGCAACACGTTTGTTGTTACTTTGTGATAGAGCTTGCTTAAAGGGTTCTGGAAAGTTTAGATTTTGGTGGTGGGGCATTAACATAGCCATGGCTAGTAATTAGGTGGGTAAATGACCAGACACACCCATAAAATGTGTGTTTCTCCTCACAGTTTATTGCCATCCTATCTGTGGTCCACAGCATGCGTTCTGGTTGTACCTATTAGGTAAAATGTCTCTGAATCAATTAGAACCACCATCATTGCTCTGGCTAGCCTTCTATACCATTGTTTGCATATCTGTCTTGGCCCTGTCACTAATGTCAGAAGCACTTCCAAAACTGCTAGACCACAGGGACAAAAAATTCATGTGGTTGTTTGTGTTCCAGTGCAAATGCAACACGGCCTAGCAATTGAGATTCAACTGCACCTTTTGGTGCAGCACCAAAAGTAATTTGCTGATGGCTTTTCCCCTTCTCTAATCGCACAGACATACTACAGAATTATGGCATGGAATGTTGTGCAAAGCAACGGTAGTGGTAATGTTTAATTCAAAGCATTACATCTATCACTTTTTGATTTTACTACACTCTCCCCTCCAAAATTAAATTTGTTACTACCAACCTTATCTTTTCACTTAAACTCAAGTAGTTAATGCAGCAGAATAGATACTATGAATGTAATTTGTAAGTGCCCCCCGTCAGTTGACCCACCTTCTGCAGAAATCTGTTAGCAATTTTACCTGTCATTTATTGTTTGATATAGTTAACCATTTTATCACGCATGATGTAAAAAACCACTTTATTCCCACAAAAAACAAGCATACGTTAAATTACGGAAACCAAAATTGTGATTTTAGGTTTCAGAAAATAGTTGTAGGCAGCCTGTTTGAATAAGTGTGCTACCTCACTTAGAGGTGTGAATGTCCCTCCATCTCCCTGGTCATTTATACTTTTATGGCTTTGGGGCATAAATCAATGTCTAGGGTAAGAAAACAAATCCTGGCCGGGCCTCCTGCAATTCAGCCTCTCAGAATGTCTCAGAGGTTGCTGCTGAATGTTTACAGTGACATCTACCTCCACTCCCTCGTTTACCAGTAGTGTATAACACACCACTGACATGGCCTCGTTTCTAGGGGGGGCCAGTGGCTGGCTCTGGGGGGCCTGGCCCCCCTGTCCCCCTGCTGGAGCCGGGCCTGCATTGCCAGAGATCCTGTTGCTGGGACCACCTCTGCTGACACAGAAGACTCCCGACTGCTTTTCCATCACTCCACAGCCCAGCCCCAGGACCCGGTTGCCCACCCACACCTGCCTCGGGGGTTGCCATGTCAGACCAAGCAACATCTGGGGCAAGTGGCAACACCCCAGCAGAGAGGCAGATGGCTGCCAGCTTCACTCCCAATGAAGTTGGCGTCCTGGTGGAGCAAGTCCTGGGGCATTATGATGCCCTCTTCACTGTGACATTGCACCTCGACAAGGATGGAAGGAGAAAGATCTGGTCAGACATCGTGGGTAAGCAAAAACAAAGAGGTGATGGCTGGAAGGTTTAGACTGAATCTTAACCACTGGCATTGCTCGGGGTAACCCTCCAGACCATCGTTCTTCGTCTGCCAAGCCATTACAGAAGGGGAAAGACCATATGCAAATCTTCTAAAACCTTCCAGCCATCACCTCTTAGTTTTTGCTTTATCACCCCGAGTGGGGAAGGGTGTGCCCAAACGTGGGTCCCGTGCCTGCTGGGCCTAGAGACCCAAGCTACTCCTCACTCATGAGCCCCAACAAGGGCGAAACATGTTTGGAGATGCTTGTGGTCTCGTGCAGAAGAGATGTGACCTAGCAGTTCGGACTGGACTGCCCCTTTTGGGGTGGGGCCCAGCCTGATTTGCATATGGTCTTTCCCCTTCTTTAATGGCTTGGCAGGCGAAGAACGATGGTCTGGAGGTTTGCCCCGAGCAATGCCAGTGGTTAAGATTCAGTCTAAACCTTCCAGCCATTACCTCTTTGTTTTTGCAAACATCGTGGGTGCCATCAACGCGGAGGGGTTGGCACCCCGCGACTACGAATACGTCCGGGCGCTCTGAGAGGACTTCAGGTCCAGGACCCTCAACAAGGCCCGGTGCCTCATCGCGTCTGGTGAAGAAGTGGGGCGCCGG
This sequence comes from Ambystoma mexicanum, assembly GCA_002915635.3. Classification (NCBI taxonomy): domain Eukaryota; kingdom Metazoa; phylum Chordata; class Amphibia; order Caudata; family Ambystomatidae; genus Ambystoma; species Ambystoma mexicanum. The sequence continues at coordinate 959,389,663 of CM030325.1, read as the reverse complement.
GGCCGGTTGTCCAACAATCAGATGAGTGTCCTGGAGCGCATACACCCTTCGCTTTACACCCAGGTCTCAGAGTTACAGCTCCATCTGGAGTCTAGTGGAAAGTGTTCATGTGTTCTTGTCCAGAGTAGTGCATGTTAAGGTGTGATGGCATGACTCATGTACAGATGTGTGTGTATGTCCATGAAGGTTCTGCATTTGAGTGCTATCAAGCATGTTCCACATCAATGGTGTCTGTGTTGCAATGCATGATGCGCACTGGCATAACGAGTTGCACATGTTTGCATTCCTGTGTCTGTACTTGGACATGTGAGTGGTGTGAGACATGGATGCTTATGTCACCTTCATGGACATGCATGGTGTACATGTGCATGTGTCTGAGTAGTGAGTGTTTGACTGGCAAACCCCATGGATGCATGACACATGAACATCTCAATCCGTGATTGACTCATGTGGCCCAGTTGTCCACGAGTGCACTGTGACGGGAGGTCTACATGGCCTGATGCATGACTGTCTTCTGGTGATGTGTGTGAATGTGATGTGCATGTGCCATGATGCATGTGAGGTTCAGCCCTTCTTCTGATGTGCCTGCAGTGCCTTGTACATGGATATTAATGTTTGATGCATGTGCCATGCTTGTTTGTGCATGTGTGTTGCTTGCACTGATCTGTGTGTTGTGGAAGGTGATGATGGTTGTGACGTCTGACAGTGCCACTCATGTGCATTTACTTTCTGTCTAGCAGACATTTCTTCAGTGCACTGATACTTGTGTTCAACGTCTCCCTATCTACAGCGACGATGGAGGAACAGGGCGGAGAAGGCACTGTGGAGTACAGCGGCAGGGATGCCTTTACCAGGCGGAGACGCAAGGCCCAGTCATCTTCCCAGGTTACAACATCTACCGGGAGCGAGGAGACTGGTGCCGGCCGCAGCTGCTGAGGGTAGGCCGAGGAAGGCGAGGTTGGACGTAGGCTCCTCGGCAGCAGGAGGGACGGGTGAGCTCCCACAGGGGCAATCTGAGTCATCCAGGTTGGTGGGGGACGAGGAGTTGGAGGAGGCCGCATCAGCCCAGCACATGGGGCTTGGTGGGGGTGATGAGGTATGTGCAACTGGTGCAGACCAGGGGCAGGGCAGGAGGTAGTGCAGGTCACCGGGGAGAGGCCTATGCCTAATCCTGTCCCTGATCCTGCACCTACATCGGTATGCACCTGTGGGCATGCCTCAGGCCAGACCAGTCTGCAGGTAGAGGATGAGTCCATGTTAACTGACCTTCCTCTACCTGCAGACCAGGCAATTCGTGACAGGGTTGAGCCCATGCTAGCAAGTATTGTGAGGCGCAAGGCGGCATTCGTGATGACGTGCAGGCTTCCTGTCAGGTTCTTGCACGTCATCACAAAGAGGTCTGGCCCTCGTGAACTGGCTAGCTCAGCTCATTGTCGCGAGTTTGCTACGTGTACTGGGCACTGATGCAACCCCCCTCCTCCTCTTCCTCCACTGTGTGCCAGTCGTCCTCCCAGCCATCTTCCGGCCCAGATGCCACAGGGCCCCCTGTGGACCTCTCCCATCCACGGCAGCCAGTCTGGTGGAGTCCACATCCCTGCCACAGTCGGGAGTCGGAGGTTCAGCAGAGGTGGTCACCCCAGCAACAGGATCACTGGCAATGGAGGTAGTGCAGGCGCCTTGCAGCAGGGCATGGCGACGACTGCCCCGGGGGTTGTCATAATCCGGAGGCAGTCCTGGAGGCGCAGGCACAGGGCTTTTTGGCGGTAGCAGGCTCTGCTTAGGAGGCAACATGACTCGGCCCATCAACATCAGAGGGGCAGGCATCGGCCATCGGGCAGGAGGGCAATGTGGACCTTGGCACAAGGATGCCTTCCGTATGGCGACAAATGGGTCAGCAGATCGATGCAGAGCGGCAGCGGGCACGGGGAGAACGGGTACATGACTCACCATGGCCAGGGTGGAGAACACCCTGCGTCGGGCAGAGAGGCATGCAGAGGTACTTGAGGAGACTCACAGGGAGTTTGAAAGGAGCATGATGTAGTCCCAGTGAGCCCTCGAGGATAGAGCAGTGGCCCGCCTCCAGGAAATTGACTCAGAGTTTCATGATGTGGGAAATGGTGAGTTGTAGGACTAGCCCACTGCTTTTGTAAATAGTTAGTTAGTTGTAGGTTTCCTTTCTTTGTTTAATATTTGGAGTCCACTGACTTTGCTCCACTTTTTGTACATAGTTTGTTTTTTATAGGGTTTTTTAAGTATTCATGTTTTGACGTTTGGGATCATGGATCATTCCTCCTTGTATATAGTTGGACTTCTTTGCCTCTTTTTGGCTTTTTGTCAACATGGGGTAATGTTTTTTTAATGATTTTCATTTTGAACAGAAGGACTGACTTTGGACATGGACCAATTTTTGGAGTTTCTATTTTTTCAATGTCTGATTCCTTTTTGTTTTGCATTTCATTTTCATTCACATTACTTTCATTTTCATGCTTAGCTTTCAGTTGGTGTGATTTTACATTATTAATACATTTTTATTCCTTCAAATCTAAGTGGTGTCTGCTCTCAATGATTTGGTGCATGTGTCACTTGTCATTGGCACTGTCACGTGTCACAGCTGTGGAGCAATGTTGGTCATGTCTATGGTGCATGCATGTACTGTGGAGTGGGACATATGGATGGGTGTTGAGTTGCACTGTGGGGGGCAGTGTGTGGTTGCATTTTGGTGGACATTTGCTACATGATTGCATGTTGGGACCATGTGTTTGGTGGGGTGACATGAGTCGGGGCCTGTTTACAGCTTATCGTCACTGGTGAGGGTGCGGGGTGAAAAGTCGAGGCCTGCCTGCAGGTTGCCGTCACTAGTGGGGATGGGGGACATGAGTCGGGGCCTGCCTGCAGGTTGCCGTCATTGGGGGGGGCACATGAGTCGGGATGGCCTGGGGGATATGGTCCCATGTGGGCTGCCTGCGGGTATGGTCATGGGTGTTGGATGGATCCCTTGTGGTGTGGGCTGCCTGCGGGGTATGGTGAGGGGTGTTGGGGGTTCCCTTTGGTGTGGGCTGTCTGCGGGCTATGGTCAGGGGTGTTGGGGGGTCCCCTGTGGTGTGGGCTGCCTATGGGGTATGGTCAGGGGTGTTGGGGGGTCTCTTGTGTTGTGGGCAGCCTGTGGGCTATGGTCAGCGGTGTTGGGGGTCCCCTGTGCTGTGGGCTGCCTATGGGGTATGGTCAGGGGTGTTGGGGGGGTCTCTTGTGTTGTCGGCGGCCTGCGGGCTATGGTCAGGGGTGTTGGAGGGACGCCTGTGGTGTGGGCTGCCTATGGGGTATGGTCAGGGGTGTTGGGGGCGTCTCTTGTGTTGTGGGCGGCCTGCGGGCTATGGTCAGGGGTGTTGGGTAGTCCACTGTGGTGTGGGCTGCCTGCTGGGTATGGTCACAGGTGTTGGGGGGTCCCCTGTGGTTTGGGCTGCCTGCGGGGTATGGTGAGGAGTGTTGGGGGGTCCCCTGTGGTGTGGGCTGACTGCGGGGTATGGTCACGGGTGTAGGGGGTTCCATTGTGGTGTGGGCTGTCTGCAGGGTACGGTCACGGGTGTTGGGGTGTCCCCTGTGGTGTGGGCTGCCTGCGGGGTATGGTCACGGGTGTTGGGGGGGTCCCCTGTGGTGTGGAGGGGGTGCGCAAATTCACGGGGGTACTTGAGCCCATTTTCACACGATTTCGATTGTGTGAGTGGGGTACGTGTATTCACGGGGTTACGGTAGGCCCTTTTGATGTGATTTGGCTGGCGCGACCGTGGTGTGCGTATTCACGGGGGTACGCATGGCCATTTTCACGCAATTAGGCTGGCGCAAGCGGGGTACACCATTTTGCAGGGTTACGCTAGGCCCTTTTCATGCGATTTGGCTGGCGCGAGCAGGGTTCGCGCAGATTGTTCATGCGATTACGATGTAGGGGACTGTATTCTGGGCCATGGATAGCACAGGCCTTTGCGCCTTATTGGGGATTTCAATGGCTTTTTCTGGCGCAGGGAGCCGTGTTGAGGGCATAACTGGTGCGGCTGTATACACTGTGCCATGGCTGGTAATGGCTCGGAAAATCCATAAATACGCGGTGCGTGAAAAAGCTGTTTTGCGCCGCGGCTGGCGCCCGCATGGCACATGCTCCCTCTCTGCGCGAGGCGCTTGCGCTGCTCCTGCCCCAGATTGTATGAATTGGGCCCTTAATATACTTGTCAAACTGGTTAATCACAAATAAATGCTTCTGTTGTGCTGACAAATTAAACTGTGGTAAATACCCCCACCTCATCCCTGAATATAAGCAAGAAGACAGCCCAACTCATCCCCTGGCGAAACACATTTTACAGCACTTGTTTTTTTAAATAAGGAATTGCAAAAAGTTATAAGATTAACAATCAGTTTTCAATATATAACATCCCAGCAATGGTCACCTCAACCTGCTGAGCTACCCTGGTAGTCTTCTACTGTAGAGTCTGTCTATGGATCCCATAAAATAGTAAAAATGACTGCATTACCAACAGCATTTCGGGTGCACCACTGCCATGGAAGTGATTTAAAATGGAATTGATGTACAGTGGGGAGTTTGGAAAGAAGCAGCATGAAAGAAATTGCACCATTTAAAAAATATTATTTTGAACATTTCCTTTGAGCGGAGTCCAACTGCCAGCTCCGCCTCCTCAGAACCCGACACTCCAACCCCCCATACTCCACCTTCTCTAAACTCCGCCCTCCCTCCCCCTTGTGGGATCCCCTTTACATTGTTTCCATTTCCACCACTGGTCACACCCCTCTACATAGTGGAACTCAGAGCTGTGGCGTGTATTGAGTTTGGCTATTCTAAAATTCAATAAATATAAACCTTTTGACTTCATAAGGGTTTATGTAATATTGCTCTAAAATTGCGCACTTTAACCATGAACTCATCAGCGCGTGGTCCTGCGACTGGGACGCGCTTATAGAGACGCCCTTGCCTGGCAAAGCTGCCCAACACCCGGGTTAGGAACTGCTACCATGACGCCTTGCCTCGCGCGGCATCTGCGTCTGTAAGGAAATGAGGACGCGCTCCCATTCCGTCTGCCATTGTCCCGGGAACCCTTTCAAAGCTCACCCCACGCGGCCGCCTTTTATGCAGTATCTTCTGTGGAGATGAAAGCGCCGCGAGAAGTGCTGGGATGCGAGTCTTGTTTACCGGCTCCCCAGTTCTCCAACCCCCACTCTGGCTCACCACCAAGGATGGCAGTTCAGCCCGCTCTTTTCAGCCTGGAAAGGATCACCGCAGCCCCTTGCCTGTAGGATGGCCCGGACAGAACAGACCTTCCTTGATCGCTCACTGGGGGGCAGGAGCAGGGCAACTAGGCTACGCCTGCTCAGTGTATTCCTAACGGGATGAGCAGCCTCTCATTTTCTGAACAGGCAGGTATTTCCTGGGGATGATAAACTACTGCACTCTTCAGAATTTGAAGGGCTATATCTGTGCCTTCTTAGGTGCCATAGGAAGCCATTTCAAGCCCCCATAGCCCTTCGGAATCAACTAAGCAAGTCGTGTACCTGTGCCAAGGATTACTCCAGTCTCACCTGTGGGTCTTGCAGAAAGCACCCTTTCATAAGGTCAATGAAGTTCCCTTAAAAGGTTTTGCGTTGCTTGTGTTACTACTGTGTCCTGTTGACTCTGTGCTTTTGGACAATGTGCAAGTGCCATGTTCATGTGTGGGACCAGCGCATTGTGGGAGGGGTGACTGAGCAGAACAAGGCTGCACAATGGTGTCCTGGAGACTGCCACTGGGTGGGAGCGGTATGCGGTATAAATCAACATAACATTATGAAAGGGTCGTGCACATTCTCTGAGGCATACACATTTAATGACTCTAGTGGCCCGTGCGGGCACGTACCAAACACTTAACATAGACCTTGGCAGCTCATGCAGGCACCACAGGTGTCATAGGGCCTGATTCATGGACATGTGCGCAGAACTCCCACAGGGGCTGTGTGCCAAGATGTACACTACGCAAGCCTGCGCGCAGAATGAAAAATGCGCGCCCTGCGTATTCATGGAATTTACTGCGCAAAGTAACCGTAATTGCAAGTTGCAAGCATAACAGCCCGAAACGCCCCCACGCAAAGCATAAACTGCCATAACACGCACCTTTCAAACAGAGCGTGGGGAACCCAGCAAGCAGGTCTGCATCTCTGGGACCCTGCCCGGGGTTCCCGTAACTGTATCTGGCACCCCGACAACATGTGTATAAAAAAGTGTAGAAAAAAATGTAACTCAGTAATTACTCAGGAAAGCTGCGTGTGAACCCCCGTAAACTGTTCCTGCAACCCGCTAAACTGCGTACGTGCACCCCTAAGATAGATCGGAACCCCAGATGAGTACACACACCCTGAAATCCGACATATAACCCCACCTCTGCTCTGCAAATCCTACGCACTAGTGTACTCATACCTGCCTTCGGGTGGCAGATAGTATGAAGGGCATGCATGGCCATTTCCGGGCCGAGAGGTTGAGCAATCAAGTCCATGAATACGTCTCATGCCACAGAATTCTGGCCATGCGAGGGACTGCCTGCAGGCCACCCCTTCGAATGCCCATTTTTGAGCAACTTCTTCCCCATTGTTGGTGTTCCGTCCTCCGTCCAAGCCCTCTGAGCAAGCCATGCCCACTCTCTTTGTGGAGATCGCGCAAGGCCCTCGACAGCTCGCAGGGACGTGCCGAGCCTGCGCAAACTCCACGCATTTCCAGGAATAGTACCACACATTCCATAAATTGATGGATAGGGATCTGCATGCAGAATGGCGTGCAAGTGCCATATTTCGATGCAAATAATTACATGAATCAGGCGCATTGGCTCTAGCAGCCCATGTGGCTGCAGGGAGAAAGGCCTGCTAGTGTCACCAGGCCAAGGTTGATTACATTGCCAAGTGGGATTCCTGAAGATGAGTCTGGATTCTCGCTCTTAATGTTTTGTTGGGGAGGACCACCAGGTATGCCAGAGGAACACTGGAAGTCCATGGACTTGGAGTGCTCAACACCTTTCCCTCCCAGATACATGAAGGACTCTGTCAATGGCAAGTTCAAACTGTGGTTTATTACAAGCAACCAACAACAGCGATCAGCACAGGAACTGAGAAAATCCATTCACATCTTGCTCTTCCTCAGCTCGTACGCTGGTTTTACCATCCCATGGCATCAGCAAGACGTCACAACCTGGGCCCCTCTCCAGAAAACCTATTGGACCAGATAACTGGGTATTGAGTACTATACCACCTATAGAGGACTATGTAGATGTTACACTAATGGTCTCGCTTGTCAGGTGGCTGGTCTGGTCCATCCCCAAGTCACTAACTATAACTTTGTTTCAGTGTGGTGGACTTACCATTGGTTCTGGCCCATTGCTACCCGCTCCTAGGGTACTAAACTGTGATTGGCTAGACCTGAGGTTCCCCAGGCCTGGGACATGCGAGGATTCTCAGCTCACTATGTACCTATTAAGGCTACCGGGCTGCCCAAATACAATATTGGGCTTGTCAGTTAAATCTTCCTCTTCACTCAAACACAAGATATCTCCTAATTCCCCTTCCTCCTCACCTGACGTGGAAGAGTAGTCCAGTTTCTTCCTTCGGGTGTGTCTGGCTTGTGGCTTCTTCTTCTTAAGAAGGTAAGGTCTGCCTCGAAAGGAAGCCACTGTGACTCTGAGTCCGGAATCAACAGTGACTCCCCTCCGCAACAGCCAACAACGGAGTATGGGGAAAAGCCTTGCGGCACAAAAACCCCTTCAGGATCGTAGGTTGAGTGAAATGAGTCCGCACCGGATGAAGACCAAGGCGACAAGTGGAAAGCTGACTGTAGCACAATTCCAAGCTGAGAGAATGAAATCAGATTCTCAAGGTAAACAAAAAAGAAGGGGGACGAAGGAGGCTGTCCCAGACAGAATACCCAGAAAGAGCCACGGAGGAGTCAAGGAAGCGGAAACAAGGGAATGGCGAGCGGGAAGAAAATAACAGGGGATAGACCGGGCCACCGCTAAGAAAGGTTACGGAGCGCAGCGCAACGAGAGAGATCAAAGTTGCAACGCGCCGAGCCGCTGAGTGTATACACTCGGCGGGGGCCATGTTGGAAAGGTCTAGACCGTTAACTACGTCTAGGGAAGAAACGTTGTGGCACCGTTAGATGGCGGCCATGTTTCCACCTCTTCCACATCCGCCAGTATCCCGTGGTTGTGACAGTACCTCTTCAAGGTAACAAAAATTAGTATGTTTCTGCATTGTAACTTGTGTACACCACCATAGCTCATGAGAGTGCTCTCCTGATTGGCACAACACTTGTTGTATATTGGTGCATCCTTGCTGCTGTCTGTGTCTGGTAGCTTGGGACCAGTGCTACTTTCACACCGCTGCTCGCTGTCCATTGTCTGCTTCGGCCGCATCACATGTTCCGAGACCACGAATTTGAGCTGTGCAGCTCTGAATTATGAGGATTTATTAGTAATTTCTTTAGCTGGTCCCTTTGTTATCTGAGGATTGGAATGTTATCTGTACCTGTTGGCTTTTGCTGCGAGTCCTGTCTGACATGTCTTGATCTCTGTCAGGCCTAAATCAGCTCAGCTCGTCTCTTGCTCTGAGGAGCCTGCTGTAATTTTCCTAAACCTTATAATGCAATTTCTACAGGGTCATACTATACTACATTTCCATGGGTTAGTCACACTTGGTTCTGTCAGGTCCCATAGGTGCTCCTGCAGTTCCATAGTGTTAATTTCATGTAAGCATCTGCAAACTGTGCTCAGGATCTCTTTTCTCTTGCGATTTCTGCATTGCTGCGTTTGGCTAATGGCAAAAATAAATGAAAGCAATAACAGTATGCATATATCTCTGTCCTCTAACTATAGAACTGTACGCACGTATTCTTCATGTATTCAAGTTCGCGTTTGTGTCCTGGTGGATGGCACGTGTGCTTCATGTTTAACGCTGCTATGTCGTGGTGTCTCTAACAACGTCAACACCATGGCTTCTTGGTGTCTAGTCCAAGCTGTCCATACAGGTAGCCTTAATCACTACCTGTGGCTCTTCATCCACACATGGAAAGGTCTGTACGTGCCTCAGGCAGCATGGCTGGCTAAGGGGATAGCTCTGGACATATATGTCAATCATGTGTCCATTCGGAATTTGTCCAAAATAGAATGGCTAATTGCAGTGCTATGTGGCTTTCTTCAGTGTCATGCACTTGGTAGGAGGGGTAGGGGGTGATAGGCCTCCCCATCCCTCTTCAGTCCCCCCTCTGGTCGACCTGTCGACCACATCCTTATATGACAGCCACTTTGCTCGTGGCTGCCATGTCTTCGTTATTCCTCTGAGGTGCCCATAGTAGTTGGTGTGGTCATAAAACAACCAGTTCATGTAACAGCACACTCCTTCGAGGTTGCACCAAACCCTCTTTCCTTCATAGTACTTCGCATCACGTGAGTTGTCCAACTTCATGAACTCAGTGGGGAACAGGTCACATTGTGCCACCCTTTCTCTTATCTTGTCTCTTTCAGCCACAATCTCATCTTTCGTTCCTCCTATGTTCATGACCATCAGGATCTGCATTCCGATGGCTTCCTCCGCTGTTTCTTGCACCTTGCCATGCAGATTTTGATCCCACACATTGATGCGGCTGCCAACACAAGAGCTCCCATTATCACCTTCAGTCTATCTGACAGCCATGATGTCATCCACGACCATAGGTATGCTATCCAGCTCTTATCTTTTCCTGTCCCACTTGTTTCAGCTTCCATCTTGGCATACATCAGTGCCAGTTGTGCCACTACATCTGATAGTGTTCCGTTATTTTTGTCTTTGGCATGTGTGAATGTGCAGCAGAAACTCCCTATCTTGACACAAACTCCTCCTTCCATGGCTGTGAGCAGATTCAGAACATACCTGTTCTGGAGCACCACCAGCCTTATTGCTCTGAGCTCTTCCTTTATCCAAACACATTCATCATGGAATTGAATGTCACCATCAGCTCCCAGTAGGTGCTCTATAACCACTTTGCTTTTATGTACATCTGTACGGAGGGTATTATTGATGCAAAGAACATTTGCGTCCTGCTGGACAGTCTGTGCTCCGCTGTAACTTTGTCTAGTGCTACTTCAGATGCCCCAGAGAAGTAATTGCCTCCTCTCTTCACTCTGATCAAACTCAAACCCATTGGCTTCTCTGCCTTTTCCATCTTGGCTGTTGGTACCACCTCAATCGATCTCTTCTTCCTTTTGTTATTGTCCATCTTCAGGAAACCGTTGAGCTTCACATCCTTCCTTGGTATGACCAACAAAGGCATGTTGATGTATACCAACGAGCAAACTCCTCCCCAGTCGGGTTGCCGCTTCTCATATGCGTTTGATCCACAAGCCCAGTAGTGATCCATCAGTACTGCTGTTCCTGCCTTCTTAGCTTCAGGTTGTTCAATGCTTTTGCACCCATAATTCTTGCCAACTTCAGCATTGTTCTTCTGGTAGCACAATGTTCGTGTCTTCAGTGGTATTATCAGCGTTTGTCCAGCTTTGTTTTCCACCCATGTCAGCAGTTTTACACTCGCATCCCTTTCCTTCAGGCACTTGTCATTCTCTTTGATCAGAGTGAAGAGAGGAGGCAATTACTTCTCTGGGGCATCTGAAGTAGCACTAGACAAAGTTACAGTGGAGCACAGACTGTCCAGCAGGACGCAAATGTTCTTTGCATCAATAATACCCTCCGTGCAATGCATGTCCCAACACACACATGAACATATCCTTGTGCAGATGGAGGTCCAAACCCTGCCACGCTAAAATGCATGCTGAGTGCCAATCCCATTACCAACACGCAGTCAACACACATGGACCGTGCCCATGTAATACATCACACAATGGCATGCAACCTGCCATGCATCAAACGCCAGAATGCCCCCTTTCATACTACCCTGTGTGACACACCTGTAAGATATGAATGCATGATAAATGTAATCCTCCACAGCACCGTATTATGCATCTAGCATGTAACACCATCCCTGATGCCCTGCATCTCTTTTACCCCCAGGCACCGATGGAGAAGATGCCAGTGAGGATCCAACCGCAAGGGCATCCACGTCCTGGCCAAAGACAACGGCCACTGACAACACCACCTCCGTGGCAGCCTCGCATCCCACACCAACACCCAGGGCGCCTGACACCGTGGACACTGAGCTGTCTACATCAGTGGAAGGCGAGGCTGTTGACCCACTGAGCAACACTGCTACCCCAGTGGAGGAGGATGTGGACCAGGATGTACAGACCCATGTGCCATGTACACGCTCCCCAAGCCCCGTGCCCACCGCCCGACCCCACATTCAGCCCTCATCCAGCTGCAGCAGTGCGGATCCCCTGCTGCATGACTCTAACCTTAGCAGGCTCCACGAGGACAGCACTGCCATTGCAGGCCCAGTCACAGCACCCTAAACCACTGCTTCTCCACCAACAACCTCGAGGCACGGCTAGCGAGGGTGGAGGCCAGACATGAGTCCATGTTGGACCTGCTCAGACAATATGTGGCCGATGAGGAGGACATGAGGCGTGGGATAGCCCAGGCCATAGCAGCAACCACAGCCGCCATAGAGGCGAACACTGCCACCGTCAATGCCTCGGCATCGTTGATGAGAGACAGTCTTGGGGCCATCACGCAGGTCCTCACTTCCACCCTGCTGCACATGCAGCAGGCACAACCTGCACCAGCCGTTGAAATCCCCACGGCTTCAACCTCATCCACCACACCCTCTTCCTCTGCCCCCACTTCCTCAGCACCCTCCAGCCCTGTTCGTCTAGCAAGACATACTGCGAGGCACTCTGAAAAGCTGCCCACGGACAGCGAGAAGTCCAGAAATAGTGTAGGGGAACTATGGGAGTGGCTCAGATGGTGTTGGTGTTGGATGGGTGAATTAGGAGGAGTTTACCGGGGGTTTTGGGAGTTTAATGGGGGGTTTTGGGAGTTCACTGGGGGTTTGGGAGTTTACTGGGGGGTTTTGGGAGTTCACAGGGGGTGGGGGGTTGCACTTTCCCCACTTGTTATCAATACACCCGTTGTGTTAAAAAAGATTCAATGGCTGGACAATGTTCATTTCGTGTGTATCCATTTATTTAATGACGGTGTACAGTGCCCAACTCCACACATTCCCTGTGTGCATGTCCTCATGGACACAATGTACAATGTGTCACTGACACATATCTATCAACATCCCTGTGGGTCAGAAGTATTCGTCAATCAGTGATTGGCGTACTGCACAGCCATCCTGTGCATCACGTACTGGCAGGGGTGCTGCTTCCCCTCCATCTTCATCCTCATTATCCTCACCCGGGCATGCATTTCAATTTCAGGTGGCAGTGGTACATTTCTGCAGACGCACATGTTGTGCAGCATGACACAGGCCATGGTGATCTTTGCCACCTTCTCAGGCCCATATAGGAGTGCTCCACCAGACCTGCTTAGGCAGCAGAACCGCACCTTCAACTGGCCAAAGGTCTGCTCAATCGCTACACGAGTACGGGTATGTACCCGATTGTACTCCTCCTCATGGCTGTTCCACGGGTTCCGCACAGGTATAAGAAGCCACCGCTTCAAGGGATAACCTCCATCACCTGCAAGCAAATACAAATAGGTCTAGGTGAGTCACTCTGAGCTGCCACCTTCAGGATACACAGTCATGGCCGCAGCTATTTGCTGTCGACCTGCATATGTCCCTGTAGGTATGCACAAATATTGTTTATATGCATTGTATACTGCAATATGGTGTGGTAGTCTGGATGGCGTTGTACAGATGATGCAGGGTGAAATCATGCATGCTGATGCGGATGAACTGTGGTTATAGGACTTTGTTTTGCCTCCCATTTCTGCTGTGTATACTACACTTTGCATGGTCACACTAGCCACATTGGCACAGTTGCAATCCTGTTCAGTCATGCTTTGCTTGACATACCCATAGTGGCCAGGTTGTGCGTCTTACATGTTCTCATTGATATGCGTAATTGGTCAAATGTGTGCCAGTGATGTGTCATGTTGGGGTTGGGAGGTTCAGGTCAGGAGTGTTTAGCTCTGTGTGCATTTTCCACTCACCGTCAATTCCCACCAAGGTGGAGTATACACCCCCCTTTCCTACCCAGGTGGAGTATGCATCCCCCCTTTCCCACCCAGGTGGAGTATGCATCACCCCCTTTCCCACCCAGGTGGGGTATGCACCCCCCTTTCCCACCCAGGTGGAGTATGCATCCCCCCTTTCCCACCCAGGTGGAGTATGCATCCCCCCCCTTTACCACCCAGGTGGAGTATGCATCCCAACACATCACTACCCCAAAGCACTGCCATGGGCCAGTTAGGCAACTCACCAAGCAGCCAGGCACTTGGTCCAGCATGCCGCTCCATGTGACAGGGTAGCGTGGAGTTGCGCAGCACCATGGCATCATGTGTTGATCCAGGAAATCGGGCGCAGCAATGTGTGATGATCTTGCTGGTGTCACATGCCATCTGCACATTGATGGAGTGGTATTGCTTGCGATTGCGGTACACCGCCTCTATGGCATGGGGGACTACCAATTCCACATGGGTGCAGTCCAGGGCACCAACACAATTGGGCATGCCTGCCAGTGCATGGAAGCCTACTTTGGTGTCGGCTATCTCCTGGGCAGTCCGTGGTAGGTATATGTGGGTGCTAGCATGCTTCAGGATGGCATCCAGCACTTGGTTCAGTATGCGTGAAAATAGTGGTTGCGAAATGCCATGCAGCTGTCCCACTCTGTGCTGGTAGGTGCCTGTGGACAGGAAGTGGAGCACAGACACCACCTTTAGTAGCGGGGGGATGGCGGTGCGTATTTCTATGAGGCTGGCAATGTCGTTGCCTATCATGTCCACTATGGTGGTGATGGTGTCCCGGTCCAACCGGTACAGGGTATGGATCTGGTCAGAAGTTAGATTGAATGGACTGGGTCTGATGCAAGGGATTGGTGGCTGCCTACAAGGTACTACTTGCTGCACTGGTGGTAATTGCTGGGCCTGTCTCGCCCTCCTTCTCCTCTTGCGTTTGCTCTGTGCTGCCTGTTGCTGGTGCTGTAGTTGTTGTTGTAGTTGCTGTTGCTGTAGTTGTAGCAGTATAGGCATGTCCTCCAGCACCATGATTGCAACAGCTAGTGGTATCATTTTGGTGTAGGAATGGGTGTGCTGCGTGGGTGTACTCTGTTTATACTGGGCCAGGCTCCATTGAGTCCACCTGTGGTGATTGTGTGCACCTGTGGCAGTTGACTTGATTGCTGATGGCTGTTTACGGGTGGTTCGCGATGCCTGTATGGCCGCCATCGTGCAGGCCCATATCACTGCCTTCGGGATGCCGGTATTTGCATGCCTGCATGGGTTGTGATGTCCTCCTATTACTGGCATGCCAGTATTTACAACCCGAAGGGGCGCATGTACACACTCATGCTGGTATGAGGGGGCACGGTACGGGTGGTTCCGGTTTTGGCAGGTTGTTGAGTCGTAATTCCCCCGAACCCGTTAACAATGCCAGTATTACCATTCCACCTTCCTTTTTTCATTATCTCCATTCTCGTAATGAGGCCCATGGTCTTCTTGCTGCAGGGATTTCAGTTGCTATGAACATTCTGGAGACACTCAGGGCATAGGGGATTAAAGAGGAGATATAAGAGCTCTCCCCGGTGGTTTCCTTACCTCATTTTGTCATGTGTTTGCTAACCTCTCCTTTCCTTTTCAGCAGTGTTCTCTCGTCCACCTGACATCGTTGTTCCACCTGCTCGGGTTAGGGAAATGTTAGTAGAGGGTACAGCGGTAGTGCTAGCAATGAGGTATATTCGCCAAAATACAAATCCCATCAATGCACTTGGAAATAACAGACACAACATGATAATAATGTTCTTCATTGTTTCCCTCATTTTCTCCTTGCACTGCTTGATCCTTGCAGCCTGAAGATATAGTTGCCTGCCTGAAATGCAGGAAGAAATGCATTATTTTGTTAGTATTATAAACAGTCTTAAGCTCAGTGGACCAAATAATCACTGATGGCAAAGGCAAACACGTCTTCCCACAGTTTTCTTACTGATGGGTCTCTTAGAGTGGCAAGTACTGGGGGATCACTGGGCCAAATACTCTGCAAATGCAAGATAGTATTTTCTAGAGGATCGGGCTCAGAATCTGCAAGGTCTTCTCACAGCGTGGAGAAACTGGCTGGAGAATGTCTCTGGGTGACGGGTAGAGGGCAACATGAATATGAACAACAGTAACAGTTATCGGCTTGCACGTAGGCTCTGTGTGTGCAGAAGAGAAAAATAACAGACAGTGTACCCTAATCTATGTCCACAAGAATTCCAGTCTCTTCTTCTGTGGCTCGGGAGTGCGTGTCCATTGGATGCCTTTCTCTCGGTCGTGTAAATTCAGAATGCGCTTGTAGCTCTTCCAGGTGCTGAACGTTGGACTTGTTGGTTAAGACCACTTTGTTGCCAGGTGATACTGCTTCTTTGTAGGGCTTGATGTCTGCCAAATGGTTGCAGACCATCTTGCCCTCTAGCTGAACAGCCCAGTCGGCCACTTGCTCCATGATATGCAGGACAGTGAACCTGGGCACAAGGTGCCAAATAAAATTACTGAGGAGGACGATATCCCCCACACTCACAGGGTTTTTGAACTGAAGTGTGTTGTCACAGTTGTTGTTCTCTTGGTTGTCGCCCCGATGTTGCTGTGTGTGGCAAGAGATAAAAGAAGAGCTATCCACCAGAGAAGTAATACACTCATTCATTTCCTGACATAACACATCTGCACTATTCTCACAATCTTTCAGTGCTTTTGTGGGTGTCATGCTGCAGATCAAAATTTCATCTACATATTGCAAAACTGTGCTTTCAATCTGTATGTTGCTCAAGTCCATCTGTACCACTCTGTTAAAGATAGATGGTGACTCGTAGTACCCTTGTGGCAAGCAAGTGTTTCCCCTTCTGGTTTCGGTACATTAATCTGATCAAGTCTTGTGACTCTGGGTGTAGGGGCACCGAAAAGAACACATTCTTCAAATCAATCACTGTGAAGGAGACAGCTTCCACCGGAATGCTGCACAAAATTGTTGCTGGATTTGCAAATAAAGGATACTCTGCTTCTACATTATGGTTAAGAGGCCCTAAATCCTATATGATATGCCAGGACCCTCCCTTTGCCTTGCACACTGGGTACACTGCAGTGTTGCATGGGGATTCTGATGCCAGGAGAATACCTCTGTCAATCAGGGCTGTTATTGTCTCATAAATGCCCTCATCTGCTCCTTTGGTTAGGGGATATTGCTTTACTAATGGTAAAATTACTCCTGGCTTCAGCTTTATCTTCACTCCCCCTATGCTCCTAATACAACCCACGTCATAAGGACTTGTAGTCCATAGGGTGCTGGGTACCTTGTCCATGTCCTCCTCCCAGAATGGGGGTGGCGTCTTCAGCGCCATTGCCATTCTCTGTGGCACTTCTCTGTAGGGGATTTGTAACTAATTGGTCACACTCCTTACGAACACCATCTCATTTTCCAGCCTCTATTCCCTGAAAAGCTCTTAGCTTGTCATTGTTGTCAACCTGTATTCCTCTGCCACTGCAATCACTGCTCTCCATGCCTGTCCTGTGTCATCCATCCCATGAACTGCAATCCAATCCTCCCTCGAAACCACTGCCTCTATTTCTATTGGCACTATGGTTCCCTCTGGACTGTCCATTGGTACCTCTGGCCTGAATATATTTGGAACTCGCACATTTTGCCTTCAATTCCTGGAAGCCATGCAATTGCAATGTCAGTTCCGTACTGGAAAATTTCTGGGTCCACTGGCACCCCTTCTGTACCGTGCATCCACAAGCTTGGACGATTTGTGTTACATTGAGCATGAGTATGCCTGGTGTGGAGCACACTATTCCCTTGTCTGTGAATGAGATGGTCATGTTCAGTCTGCCCATAAATTCTCATCCCAAAATGTTTATAGGTGTCTGTCGAGAGTAAAGCAAAGGTAGTGATAGATCGTGTTGCATAAAATACTATTAAATCATGAACTCTTGGCTTAGTGTTTTTCCAATGCACCTCAAACAAGAGCTTGCTTCTTTCTCACGTTCAAGTAACTTCTTGAAAAGACAATCAGGTTCACGGCGGTCTCCGCTCTTGACAGTGGGCCAGCCAGCATTTCATGAATTCTCCCTCTATCAGCTAATTTATTCAACTATGCCACAGTCAAAACCTCTTCCGTTTATGGGGTTCAAGTTTGCTGAAATACGTTGTGCAACATCCAGATTCTTTGCATTTGCTTTGGTGCTTCTTTGCACGAGCAATCATCAGTTCAATCCCGAAATGTTGCTACCTTCGCTACATCATCATTATCAGTTCCCTCATAATGTCTATATTCTTTATTGGCATCTCATCTTGGTACGTCATTTTAATCTCGCATGACATCACCAGTCTTCTTTCCTGTTTATTTTCACACCTCTTCCGGGACTTCCTTCAGAAGACCATTATTTATTCATCCATGCATATAGGGTGGTCTCAATGGGTACCTTGTCTCCAGGATTCTTTGCGGTGTAGGAAGCCCTCACTGGTACTGCGCATGTCGCAATTTCTGGTTTGCAACATATAGGCAGCATAGTGGCAGGGTTTTTGGTAGAGGTACTTGGCTCCTCCTCCACAAAGTCTAAAGCCAGCACAGAAATGGTGATGTCAGACATGAGGCCTATTGAACTAAAGACAGGCCTGAATCTCAAATGAAAGAGACGTATGCTGGGAAGTTCAAAAGTGCGAAGATATACGCAGCACATTTCAGCAAAGAAAAGAAAGACATGTGGCTGATATTGCTGTTTTACTAAATCCATGGAAAGCTACACTTTTTACTTAAAGAGACAGATAGCAGTGTGTACATTATCGTCAATGTAATACCAGATTGTGCTAAAATAATATCAAGTGAAACCAAGCGTATTGCAATTATAAGAAATAAAAGAACATCCTTTTTCCTCATCCAAATGACAGTATGCAGAGAGAAGCGCCTACTAGATTTTCAAAGTTTGAACATGATTTTCTCATATAATTGCCTTATGCATATGGACAATCCAGAAGTGATACTCACGTCTTTTGCAGCAGTGAAATTAAAGAAGTACATTACACATGAATATAAGGCCCAGGTGCCTTATAAAATGTAATGTAAAATGCATTGTGTGTGAGTTTAAAAGCCATTTCTTGCAGACCTTTTTCATGCAGCTGGGCATTTCTCCTGAAAATGAAACTTAGCCTCAAAGACCTTTCCTTTGCTAGTCCTGGAGAGGGATGTCTGGTTGTCAATAATCAATCAGGTCCACTGCATAAACAAATATAAAGAAATATACTGCCTAAATTTAAACCATGGTGGAAATAAATAAATCCATTCCTGTTCTTTCAGCAAAAGTGACCTTGAGGTCACAACTCCTGCAAAATGTATGTTAGAGTTGCAGCCAGGGCCATTACAGGCCAAGAAGGGATAGGCGAAGTTAAACATGAGCCAGCCTCTGGTTGATCACATGCTTAAGGGCAAACACAACTTAAAAGAACAAAGGGTCGGCTGGAGTTTAGTTAATAGCAAAATACATATTATTGCAAAAAAATGGCAGAGTGTATGCCACAACGGTCATTCCAGACCTTTATTAAAGATGATAGTAATGCCATTTGAACCATTTCAAAACACATTTTGTGTGATAAACATAACATGAGTTATTAATGAAAATTTGATTTGGGCTGTCCCTTGATTCTGAGAGATTTGAAAGTTGTGGTGAGGGTGAAGGACACAATTACCAAGGGAACTATGAAGTGGCATCTTTTTTACTGATACAGCTCCTTTATAAATGAAGAAAAAGTGTATCTCTTCCTAGGAAGGGTGTGCTGACTTGAGATTTGCATCATCAGATTTGCCTTAAAATGTAGCTCTTGAAAATATATCCATACATGTAAAGACTTGAAAATTTAGGCTACTTGCAATGTTCATAGATTTTCAGAGTTTGAACATGCCAATCCATCATGTCAGTTTCGGATGACAAAGTTTTCTTCTCCCACAGCTTTCCTATCTCAACCCCCCTCATCTCCTTGACCTATTAGCACACAGGTGGGAGGTGGGTGGAGAAAACCAACCAATCCCTTTTGCGGGAATCATGACAAGGTGTGATGTCATTTGCCCTATAAGTAAACCAGTTTGCATCAGACTGGGCTTTTCCCACTTATTCCAGGAGGTAACCTGCTGCTGAACCCTTGCGTGAAACACCCAAGCAGAGATGCACCAAATCTTGCATTGGAGACAGAGACCAGGAGACATCGAAGCTGACTGGCACCCCTTGGAGGAGCCAGAGGGCGCTATCCTTGACTGATCCCATGCTGTCCCAGAGGTGCCCTGCTATTCCCTGATGCCCATTACAAGGCCTCTCCTGAAAGTAAAACTATCCCAAAGCCATAGATTGCGTAGTCCGTGCTATTTTTCTCAAATATTGTTCTAGTATTTCCCCATAGCAAAATATCCTGTTTGTCTGTGTAGATCATTAGCATATTTCATTAAAGTAAATCAATTAATTTCCCTATAGAAATCACAGTATGTGTTTTGTTAGCATTAGAAACTAACAAGCTCTTCCCAGTGTGTTTTGAGCTGGTATAGACCAACAGATTTGCTAAAAGAATTATTCCCTAAACCCTGTTTCCAAGTGAGGGTGCAGGGTACAAAACAAAATACCCCATTGATTCCCCTTCCTTTTAAATCAGAAGTGTGAAGCCTTGTATTTTCCTTGCATGTGTGGTGGTAAAAACGAAATTGCCCCTTTGTTCCCTTTGTGCTCTGACCCAGAACACAAAGCTCTGCCTGTTCTTTTTAGGTGTGGTAAACCAATTTTATTTTTTAATTTTTTATTTTAATTAAATGTTTGGTTTGATTTTACAAACTTTACATTACATTCTTTTTCAATTCTATACTTAAAAAAGAAAATTTCATTTGCTCTGTTCATTTCGACTCATTTCATGATCTCAGTCAGAATTTAATTATTGTAATTATTAGCCACTGATCATTTCCTCTTAACAGATTTGCCCATCTTTCTTCTGTCGTCATCTCTTTATTGGAGATTCTAAAGAAGGTTCTGAATAGTTCTCTTTTTTCTTTCAACATCGGGCATACCATGATTAAATGGAATAATGTTTCTGGTGTTTTCAGTTCTTTACAAAATCTACAGTCCGCGGAAGTAGAACCAGTTTTATCAAATGTAGCTAAATAGTCCCTGGTTGGGAGTATATTCAGGCGAAATCTTATAAATAAGTCACAAATCATCCTATCAGGGAATCGCGTTAAATATTCTGGTAGTTTGTTTAAGGCTCTTACTTCTGTGTCACATTTAAGGAACCGTTTGTAATTTTTTTGTTTGTCTATTGTTTTTATCCAGTCATTCGTTTTTAATTTTTTTTTCGCATGCTGGGGTCTCTTTACCAACAGTTCTTCGGTAATTTCTTCAGCTTGCATTTTTCTCTTTATTGTTGTAATCCATTTCAAAAGAGCTGTTGTTTGAAATGTTTGTTCTTTTCTTTTTAATATTTCCAGTGATGGTATCTGATCGTCCGAAATGACTTTTCTATAAAGGTCCATCTGTTTCCATATGACTGTAGATTCTATCGATTGTAAGCCCAATTCAAAATGGATCCTAACAATAGGAAATGATTTGGGGAGTGCTAACGTTTGCCGCCAGTATAGACCTTCTCGGACAGACCAGTTAATAGCCTTCTCATTGATTAAGGATTCACTGCCGTAGGTTATGATTGGAACTACCTTTTGCCTGTATAATAGCATTGTGGCCTTCGCTGAGTATGTACCATACTTCAGATGAAAGAATCATACCATTCTTTTTCATTATTAGAAGGATTTATGAGAACACCTAGATATTTGATTGTCTTTGTGATCATAATTTCTTTATTATCATGCAAGATTTTTATGGGATATTTATTTTTCTGCTTCTGACTGATGAGTTTCATGATCTTTGTTTTACACATATTGATTTGGAGATCATTTATATACATGTAATCTTTAGTTTTGTTCACAGATTCTTGTAGTCCAGATGTCGTTTTATCCAATATAATAATATCATCAGCATAGATTAGTGCATGAATCGTTTCGTTGTTAATTCTTGGGGGATTTGCTTTTGTGTTTTCAATCTGCTTCTCAAAGTCGTTGGTATACAGATTGTATAAACACGCTGCTAACGGACATCTTTGCTTCAACCCATTACAGGTGGGGATTGATTCTGTGACCATCCCAGCATTTGTGAGTCGAACTCGAATGGAGGTATTTGAATATAGTTGGATGATTGGGTTTAAGATGTAAGTGGGACAACCCATGCTGTTAATTTACTCCAAAGTTTCTGTCTGTTTACTGAATCGAATGCCATTTTCAAGTCTATGAACAAAGCATATACTTGTTGGTGTTTGATGCTTGCTTCTACTTTTATCATATTCAGTAACAGTAAGTTTACATTTGTTCCAATTTTTGTCACAAAGCCAGTTTGCCTTTTCGCCTGTTTTCCGTTCTTTGCTGCCCAGATGTTCAGTTGTTTTTGAAGGTAGCTTGCAAATAATTTTCCCAATGGGTCTAGCAGGGCTATGGGTCTATAGTTGCCTGGCGTCTTTCAGTCTCCTGATTTGTAAATTGGAATCAGAATTGCAGCTGTCCAAGTGTGGGGAATTTCTTTTCTTTTTGCTATACGTTCGAGTAAATGAAAGAAAAATTTGGCCCATACTTCTGGTGTCGCTTTGAGGACTGCGTTTGAAAGCCCATCCGGACCTGGGGCTCTTGACGAGTTCAAGGCTTTAATCTTATTTGTTATATCCTCGATGTCCCAATCAAATTTCCAAGTACACTCTTCGTTTACTCCGG
Organism: Ambystoma mexicanum; assembly: GCA_002915635.3. Lineage (NCBI taxonomy): Eukaryota > Metazoa > Chordata > Amphibia > Caudata > Ambystomatidae > Ambystoma > Ambystoma mexicanum. The sequence continues at coordinate 959,367,740 of CM030325.1, read as the reverse complement.
TCGTTGTCAAAATGGATGTTTTGCTGTTATAAACTTCTTGATAATGGTTTACCCAAACATGGGGCTCAACTTCTTGTATTAAAGTTTGTTGTTTGAATTTATCATTCATCAATGACCACAGGTTTCTTGTGTTTTTGTTTTGTAGGGCCCTCAAAATTGTTTCTGCATCATGTTGTTTCATCATCGCCTTGTTATTTTTAAAGAAATTAGAATATCTTTGTTTTTCTTTGAGTATCTGTTTTTTTACAGTCTAGGTCGTTCTTTAATTTCAAATGCCTTATTCTCTTTTGATGTTCTTGCTTTCCTTGTTTAATTCTTTGGTTATATTGATGGCAATGTGAGGTTTTGGGAGCACTCTTTGTTTTTGTTTGTGGGCACGTATATTTTTCTAAAATTCATTGATAGTCCAGTTTTTTGTGTTCTTTCGGGGGGGACAGTTGAAAAGTCAGCCCATTGGATAATTCTAAATCAGGTAATTTTATGTGCTCATTTCTAGTTTTGTATACAAGCATGATATTGAAATTTGATGATGGTCGCTTTCTTCATTAGGGAAGTTATTAGTTCCAGTTACAGAATGCTGCAAGGTGTCAGAAGCAAATATATAGTCAATTACTGAAGTGGAGGTTTTTCCTGTCCAGGTCAGACATAGCATCCCCTTTGCATTGGTTGATTGTTTGGTTAGGGAAATATTGCGAATCCTTAACTCTTTCATCCATTTCCATTTCGTGTGACAAGTATTTATTACCCTCTTTATCAAAGAGATGCATGTTGAAGTCGCCAGCTATAATAAATTCATTTTGATTATTAGCTTGTATGATAGAATCGATTTCTTCGAATACGGCATCGATAAAAATGTTGTCGTTGATTGCAATAGGATTCCAATAGATGTTAAAGATTGTAATACTTCTGTATTCCATTCTGCATGTCGTTTGCTTTCTATTTTGTTCTAGATTATATACTGGCATGCTAATGGTAATATATTGACACCAGGGATTAATGTTCCTTCTTGCAGTTATAGACCATGTCACATTAATTTGCATCAGAATTAACATTCCTGAAGCTGCTCTGCCTGTTTTTGACGGTATTGCGGGATTCAACCAGGTTATATATCCCTCACACAGGATCTCCTCAGTTAGCCAGGTCTCCTGTAAACAGATTATTTCCGCTTTTGCTAACATTGTGGATTGATTTTTCAAGATGTTTGTATCCCTTGTATTCCATGACATTGGGATATTTTCTGTGTGTCATTAATTTGTCTTTGATTGTTATAAATATGTTTTCTTTGGAGTTATTGACTTCATCCACTCTATTTGCACGAGTTGGAGTACTCGAGTTGTTTGTTTTGGTGTTCCCTTGGATTGGCTTATTCTTTTTGTCATTTTTCAGCCTTTGATCAAGAAGTGTAATATTCGTAGATTTTTTACTAGCCATCGATCTGGATACGTATATTTCTTCTACATTGAATCCAAGATTTTTGAGTAGCTTGTTTGATGCTAAGACACGTGCATGGTTTCTTCTGAATAGAAGTCAATGTGGGCTTCCTCCATATATTTCTTATTCGGAAAGATAATTACTTCGATGTCATTCGTTTTATATCTCCGAGTTGCGGAATTGCTTTCAACAGTCGAAGAATGTTAGATCTGTTTATGTCACCAAGTCTTCTGGATGTGGCGATAGTTGAAACAGAGCCACTCTGTAGGCATACGTGGTACTCAAAGGGTTCTGGAACTTAGGTCTCATAATAGTAGAATCTTGGGTAGTGCTCTGCTTATTATCATTTTTTTGCTGCTGTTGCGTTTCTATAGATGACCATGTTTCATCACTTGAAACCGCTGAATAATTAAGGGATTCATTTCCCCCTTGATCTGTCAATTCCTGGGAGTATGTCGTCGAAGACAATATTGAATCATTATATTTGTCGATAACAATCAACCCCTCATTTTGATCATTGGTGACGGATGAAATATCTTCTGTTGAATCCCCGATTATTGAAGGCTCTTTTGCCACTACTGTATTTGGTTTCAAATTTTTGTCGTCTCCGTTTGTGTCAGTGCCCTGGCTTGTTGTCTGCTTATTGTTATGAAGGTTTATTTCAATTAGCAGAGCATCCAATGGTTCCTTTGATTTTTGTTTGGCTAGTTGGATTACTGGTTTGGAGCTGGTTGTTTTAGCCAGTGTCAAATTTGCAGCTGCAAGCTCTATATGTTTCATTGCCTTAGTTTGCTTGGATTGTGATAATTGGTCACTTGTTGATTTTTGTACCCTTTGCATGTTTCTCAAAAATGCACGGGATCCCGTTTGTGATTTTTTTGTAGCTTTTTTGTGATTTTGTCTGATCAGGTTGTCTTGTCCTATTGGTCTGCGTTTTGTAAGGTCGAATATGTCAAAAGGTGTGCACGTTGGAGGTTGGTTATTATCAATTATGATTGCATTTGACTGGGAATTTGTTTCCATCATTAATGGTTGGATCTCATACTGTGTTGTCTGATCAATGTTAATTTTATTTGGGCAGTCTTTTCCTTCAGTTTGTGTTTCTTGTGTTAATACTTTAGGCGGATGTGTTGTTTGTGACTGTTTTTTCGCCTTTTCATCTATTCGTTTTTTTGTTATATTTGACACTGTTTCCATTAGGTTCTGCTTTTCGATGCGTTCCGCTCTTGCCGTGTCCGCTAAACGTGATTGCCAAGTCCTAGACGTTTCTGCCTCATATTTCATTCTTTCTTGTAAGCTATTTGTTAGGGATTTAAAAAAGGATTGTTTAGTCATGAGCATCGCTAGTAGCGTTGCTTGGTCTTTTGTAGCATCGACCATTGCCTCCTGAATTTTCAAGAATGGGATCATTGCATTTGATAAAACTGCAATTAGAGTGTTTTGCAAGTCTAATATTGTGGTCGGTATTCTCACTGAAGACTCCACCAAATCCTTTGTGCGGTCTGAGTGCATGCTTATCGATATAGATTCCTCGATTTCGGATTTAAGGATTTTCACATAACCATTTGCTTCGTTCCCACATGGATTTACTGGTGTTGGTGCTGGTGTTTTACTGTCTTTGTAGTTATTTGGTGTAGAGATATTTATTTGGTTGGTATGGCTCGTTAAACCTTTCCCGTTGAATACCTCTTGTCTTTATTCTTGACAGTCCATTAGAGCATCTATTTCTGTTATATCCAGTGACAATCGAGCAATCCTGAGAGGGAGAGCCTGTATATTATTATCACATAGAGAATGAGTGGGACGATATGTTGTCTGCCACTGTTGTTTAGCAATCCATGCTCTCTCTTTTAAGGATGGTATAACGCATGAATCATTTGCTCTTATTTTCTGTAAGTGTTTGGACTCCGCTTCTCCTTGTTTTGGTGTCTCTTTGACATGAGCCATAAATGCATCTAATGGGTTCTGTTGATTTATAATTTCAACTGATAAAGGGAAAACCAGATCTGTGGAGGTTCTGATTGGACAATGTGCTTCGGAGTTCACAATCTCATCTCTATTAAGCAAGTTTTTTTGTGTTACCTCGCTAATGGTGTGTTTTTGCTCGTGTTTCAGTGCAATATTTGTATTAGTTTTAGTTGGTCTTGATGTTTTCCTCTATATGCGTGTTATTTATTTGAGGTTTAGTACTTTTATGAGCTCTGTCTTTTTCATTCATCGCTAATGTTTCTTCCAATTTCTCTTGGAGTCTAGTACGAGGTTTTACATTATCCACATTGGTCAAGTTGAAATTAAGCTTAGGCAGACACTATACTTGCACCAGTGTTAGATTAAATTGGTATCTTACCTAGCTTTTCATCCGGCTTCTGCGGGGATTTCACTGCTGCGGTTATGTGCCGATGTTCGGGAGACGTGTTTCCGGGTTGTCACGTGAACCTGCTCACGTGGTGAAATGGCAACCAATGCACACTGGCCCGCTCACTTCAACTGCTGTCTGCTGATTGATGTTCAGCTGACAGTCTTACGCGAATTGGAGCAGGTAAGACTTTCAAGGAAGTGTTGGTTAATCTGAAATTAAATAGAGCCTCCAACCACACAGCAGTCGTCGGTGCGCCCTTATCTCCACGTGGGTTCCTATGAGTATTTTGCCATTTTATGAGGAGCGGTGTATAAGAGGGGTCCCGCTGATGTGGTCAAGCGTTAGGTCTCCACACCTCCGAACCAACAAGGTGAACAGTGTATACTTTGCACATCAATTTGGGCGCCCCAACGCCAAACAGCCGCACAACAGCCAGCGGGCTTGTCTCCACCGGGCTTAGCGCCGCGAGGGTGGCACACGGCTGGTTAAAAGTCCCAGAGAAATCATGTGATCCATCACGTGTTGGCCGAAAACTCTGCCTCCTCAGGAAGCAGTGTGGCAATGGGCAATCAGCAAGAGCTATTGGAGGCTCGCAGTGCTGTGCAGGATAAACGAGATTTCAGGAGGTAAAACGCAGCAACACAATTCGGCACACACCCCGCTCGGGAGGCACACGGCTGGTTAAAAGTCCCAGAGAAATCATGTGATCCATCACGTGTTGGCCGAAAACTCTGCCTCCTCCAGGAAGCAGAGTGTGGCAATGGGCAATCAGCAAGAGCTATTGGAGGCTTGCAGTGCTGGGCAGGATAAATGAAATTTCAGGAGGTAAAACGCAGCAACACAACGGCACACACCCCGCTCGGGAGGCACAAGGCTGGTTATAAGTCCCAGAGAAATCACGTGATCCGTCACGTGTTGGCTGAAAACTCCGCCTCCTCCAGGAAGCAGAGTGTGGCAATGGGCAATCAGCAAGAGCTATAGGAGACTCGCAGTGCTGTGCAGGATAAACGAGATTTCAGGAGGTAAAACGCAGCAACACAATTCGGCACACACCCCGCTCGGGAGGCACACAGCTGGTTAAAAGTCCCAGAGAAATCACGTGATCCATCACGTGTTGGCCGAAAACTCTGCCTCCTCCAGGAAGCAGAGTGTGGCAATGGGCAATCAGCAAGAGCTATAGGAGGCTCGCAGTGCTGTGCAGGATAAACGAGATTTCAGGAGGTAAAACGCAGCAACACAATTCGGCACACACCCCGCTCGGGAGGCACACGGCTGGTTAAAAGTCCCAGAGAAATTATGTGATCCGTCACGTGTTGGCCGAAAACTCCGCCTCCTCCAGGAAGCAGAGTGTGGCAATGGGCAATCAGCAAGAGCTATAGGAGGTTCGCAGTGCTTTGCAGGATAAACGAGATTTCAGGAGGTAAAACGCAGCAACACAATTCGGCACACACCCATTGCTTTTCTTTCTCTCATATTGCATCTATGGTAAAATAAAGATTTTTCCCCTTGAACCCCTCTTTCCAAAGAGTGAATTTGATCAGAATCACAAAATGATTTTTCCATGGTGTTCCCACTCTCTGCCGCTGGCCTTCAATTCAGAGGGGCCTCGTTTGATTGATGTGGGGTTGCTGGGAGAAAAGTGTTATAAGCAAATTAGCAATCATTGTGTGCTTTGAATTGTTCATTTTCTGCATTGGGGAGGGATTTGAAAAGAAAGCTACAGGAAATTGTGACTGCATATCTCAGCATTATCTCTGTGTTGGTGGCATTACGTAGGTATTGTGTGGACACAGCATTGGTGGCTGATGTTAGTCTGTTTGTCAAATTTGGTTTAAATAAATTAATGAACCTATATTCTTACTACACACCGTCCTTGTTCATAGTCCATTGTGTCACCAGGTATTTGTGGTGTTGGGTGCAAGACAGGTTGGAGGTCTTACTAAAGTAAACATTAAGAAACTAATAGTGCTTTTTTGTGCCCCACCATGATTGGGGGGAAAGGAACTCCCTGAGTGGAGTGTGACTGCATAGTAAACTGCGACATAGCCAAGCCCTCACCAGCACAGAGCAGCAGTCTTGTAGGGGTGCTGCCACTTCCGCATTTACATCCTGGGGCTTTGTCATGACATCCCCGAGAGATCGAGGATCAGGAGGGCTTAGAACAACCGGGAGGCAGAAAACCACATCCAGGTAGTGGTTGCGACGCCCAAACAGGTGGCAGTGCCAATCAAGGAAGTGGCAGAGGCATTGAACTGTGATGATTGTTTTGACATTCTAAGAAACGGCCATGGCCAGCGGCGACTGGAAAACAGTTCTCACAAATGTACACATGAGAATCCAAGGGGCCCAACGGGAACTGGAACAGCTGTGGAAAGTGCGACAAGAGCTATCCTCAACTGAAGAAGGACTCTTGTTAACAAGAAATAAACTAGGAATACTGCAAGAACTGGTGGACAGGGTGATTAAACTGGCACATCATGGACACCAAGGGGATCCAAGATAAAATTGAGGCTGTGCCTAAAGGTGTGGTTCCCCAATCTGGAGACTTGTGTTGATGAGTTCATCAATAGGTGAGTCTGGTATCAGATGGCTCCTGCCAACAAAGAACCACAAATTGAATCGAATTACTCAACCATGGAATGTCGTACATGTGGACTTTGGTTCCACTGGTCAATGAATGCACTTTCTAGTATTGATAGACCTGTGGTCGAGATATCTAGAGGTGGAACTGGTGGAGTCCACAGCATTTGTACAAGTGGCACAGGTTATGGAAAAGATCTTTGTGATGTATGGCTTTCCAATAATCATCTGTTCTGATAACGGTCCCCCGTTCCAAGGGGAATGCTTTGCTGAATTCCTAGAAGATTGTGGCATCGCCCATCGGCGGATAACACCAGTCTGGCTGTGTGCAAATGAGGAGGCGAAACGCTTCATGTGCATGCTAAACAAAGTGTTCTGCATTGGCCATGGGCAAGTGAACTCTCGCAAAAGGACACTATATCAGTTCCTACGTGAATATCGGTCCACACCACACAGCACCACAGGGTTATCAGCACCAACTGAAGCTTTGTTTCAAAGATGTCCTCGAGGTCTCATCCTGGAATTGGATGGACTGACCTCTGGGGTCGTCGATGATGAGAGTGTTTTAGAAGAGCGGAGGACGTACAACAAAAGGGAAATCCTACGGAGACATTTGAGACCACCTGACTTAGCAGTAGGAGATACTGTATCGGCCAAAAATAGACTTCCTGAAGGGAAACTCGCTCTTACATATGAATCATGCCCCAAGGACGTCATACAGGTCAAGGAGTTCATGGTGACAGCGGCCGGTGCAAAAGGGTCTGTAACACGGAATTCCTGTTTCTTCAAAAAGGTGGGAGAAAATGGGGAGAAACCAGCTGAGGTAAGGGAAAGGGCCACCAGCCTCATGTCCTGAAAGGAATGAAGCACCAGAGAACACCGGGGAGAGTTAGGCCCAAACCCTGGTAAGTATCAGGCAAGGGAAGAAGGTGGAGGAGGCAGAAATCACAGCAGGAAAAATCAGAAGTGCCCGACACGATTTGAAGACTATATAATGCATGAGTAGTAGTTTAACATCCTCCTGACACTAAGCCTGAGTCTCAGGGTAACACACTGCAAGATAAGATATACAGCACCGTTTAGAGCCATATCATATTCTGTTGCCCACGTTGGGCCGGCACCCCTTAAATGTATGTTTACCTATACCATGTATGTTGTTCTATGTTGTTTCCATGTTGGAAAATATTTTGAATTGTTTACTATGAAAAAGGAGGAATGTGATGTAGTCACGTGACCGTGCGATGGCAGCGTTGAGCCGTTGCCTGGGGGATGAATAAAAGGGGCGTGCCTACGCAGCAGTTACTGCATGGCTGGAGCCCAAAGGTACAAGAGCTGTCTCTGAGTGGTTGTTACACACGTGGAGAAGGCCTGCATAACGGGGGCTCAATCAGGGCAATCACCCCTTAAAAATGTGTACTGGGAGAGCATGAGAGCAGTGGGCTGTTTACGCCAGCATCTCTCAGCTTTTCGTTTAGACTTCCAGAGGGCGCTAATGGGTTTTTATTTAGCTTGCTTTTTATTTGTTTGCATTTTCTTGGAGCCAGGTCTTCAATAGCATCATTCATGACTGAAACAAGATGGGAAGCAAGGTTATTAGAGTTAGTGGAGGAGTCCATGGGGGTAAATCTGGCCAGCAACTCCACTGAGTGGTTTTGTGGGGTAACATTTTTTAGATGTTTAGCAAGGATTAATTATTTGGGACTCAAAACAGTTTTCAGTTGAGTTTTTGGTTGAGGAAGAGTAACGTTCACTAAATAGTGATTAGACCAGGGACATTGAGTTATACTAATATTTGTCACAGGTATGTGATGTGATAACACCCAAACAAAGGTATGTCCATCTCTGTGCGCGGAAGTCATAATCCTCTGGATGAAATCGATGGAGTTAAGTGCTGAGAGAAGAGAGACTGCATGCTTATCTTGGGAATGATTAGGCGAAAGATTAACGTCTCCTAGTACTATTACAGACGAGTTTGTTTTGGTGATACTATTGAGCAAGCCGATCAATTGGACAAAGTATGCTGTTCCACCTTTTCATGTTGATTGCCAATGGTAAAGTATCAGCTCTAGCGGGAACAAAGAGGCACCTATTTGGGGGTTTGGCAAGGTTTGACATATACAACTGAAGACCTCTGCCAGCTACAAAAATGGCCGCCCAGCCTAAGTGAGTCAGACACACCAGCTCGCTTTCCTCAGCCCTCTTTATTCTTACTCCTTGGACTTCTTTAAGTTTTAACAACATAGACCTATACGATTCTGTAAAATAATACTGAGGGTCCAAGATGCAAACCTAAACTCAGGTATATTGCCAACAGTTTTCTATATGGGGAGATAAAAGGTTCGGTAAAATGTTCAAGCCAGGCAGAAGTCCTCCAACTCACTAGACTTTGATATCAATATTTTGACAGCGTACACGGCCGGTGAGTCTATCACCCTCCTCTGTTGTTTGTGGTAACCAACGTCTCTATGAAGCGCAGCGTTTGGGAAGCTTTTGGTAGATGTAGGGGTTGTTTCCAGAATTGTTTATGTTTATGTTTATGTTTAACATTTATATAGAGCACCAGGTACCCGAAAGCTTAAGGGCGCTTCAAAACGAAACACTCACACAGCAAACTCAAAAAAGACGGACAGGAAAGACGAACCCGGTTAGACACAAAAGGGTTCATAAGCGGGGCCAGTAATCATGAGGCGAATCTAACCTATGAGAAAAGCGCAGCTTTAAGCCCTTTTTTAAAGATTTCTACCAAAGTGGTGTTCCTCATTGTAACAGACAGTGAATTCCAGTTAAGGGGAGCTGCTGAGAAGAACGCTGAATCTCTGGATTTTTTAGTTTTTACTCGTGGGATGGCCAACATGTTTGTTTCATCAGAGCGAAGGGTACGGGTGTTATTTTTTACTGAAACTAGTTCTTTTAGATATAGTGGCATAACTCCATGTATGCATTTCTGGGTGATAAGAAGCAATCTAAACATAATTCTAGCCTTAACCGGCAGCCAATGGAGGCTGCGCCGAGCCTCCGACACATGGTCTCTTCTTGCTAGGCCTTTCACTACCCTAACTGCTCCATTCTGAATGACTTGCAACCGGTGGATGTCAGATACCGGTAGCCCTATGAGAAGGCTGCAGCAGTAGTCGATCTTAGAGCTGATTATGGCCCTTGCCAATGTTTCTGCGTTGGCTTCCGATATAAAAGGTCTCAAACATCGAAACAATTTGAGAAAATAGGAAGCGGAAGAAACCAAGTTATTCACTTGGGCGTGCATGCTAAGGTTTTTGTCCAAGTAAATTCCTAAGGTTTTCACCTTGCTCATAACCTCAATGCGGCAATCATCAATGATGAGCGATTTACAGCTAGGCCCTAGTTTGTCTAATTTGGCCTCTGAGCTAATGATTAGAAGCTCGGTCTTAGCGCTATTCAAAGCTAGGCCATTGAGTACCATCCAGTCCTGGATTTTCTTATAAATATTGTTAATTCTTGCCTCATCTTCAACAAGGGAACCAGATATGGGGATGACACATTGAGTGTCATCTGCATAATTTGCAAATATAATCCCCTCATTCAGGAGCATCTGGAAAAAGTGAATCATAAATATATTATAGAAGCAAGGCGACACGCAAGCCCCTTGAGGGACCCCATACATAAGTATGTTTGGTTCTGCTTCTGCAATGTCGCTGGCCACTCTGTATAGCCTATTCTTCAAAAAAGATATGACCCAATTAACTGCTTCATCCGAGAAATTGGCATTCTGTCTTAGCCTGGTGGACAGAATGTTATGGTCCACCAGGTCAAAGGCAGCCGACAAATCTGATATCATGAGAAGGGAAATATGACCACCATCCATTCTCTGTGAGAGATGAGACTTGAGTGCCAATAGAGCTGTTTCTGTTTTGTGATTCAAACGGAACCCTGATTGAAATTTATGATAAATTTCATTTTGTTCCAGATAGCTAGCAGTTTGGTTATAGGCCACCCTATCCAAGATTTTTAACAGGAACGGGGTGTTCATAATAGGCCTGTAGTTGGAGGCGGTGAGAGGGCAAAGGTTTTTTTTTTTTTTAGCAATGGAGTAATCCAAGCTTTTTTTATGTTATCCGGGACTTTATTAGCTTCTAGGCATGCATTGACGAACTTGGTTAGGGCTGGAATGAGGACCGGAGAACACTCTTTGATTATGATCGAGGAGCAGGGATCCCCTTTACAATTTGTGGATTTTAGATTGGAAATAATCTTGGACAAGTCTTGCTCTGAAATAGGTTAGAAGCAAAATGCAGCTTGCTCCACTGGTTTACTAGTAGGGTTCTGGGGGGCTGTTCTCTGATAACTGAGTCGAAAGACTACGTTTCTTAACCTCAATACCTTCTCTAATTTTGATCAATTTATTTGATCGGGCAGATTGTATCTCAGTTCACCATGCCTCATCTTTACTGAAGGTGGCTTGAGTAGGGCTAGGTGCATGAGCCTGTTCTTTTATGATTTTAAACAGTTCACGGCTATTAGACTTAGCCTCTGTAATCCTGGTGTCAAAGAACTCCTTCTTGGCAGAATAGATTGCTGTTTTGTATGCCTTGGCAGCTTTTTTTTATAAGCGACCAGGTCTATGCAGTTTTTATTTTTTCGCCAGATATGTAACAGTTTAATTTTCTTTGATTTAAGTAACTGAAGCTCCTTGCTAAACCATGCATTACGTACCTCTGCGGGTACCAATTTGGTTTTCAGTGGTGCTAAGGTCTCTGTTATAGAACCCAGCGCTTCAGAGAAGGTGAGAGACATTTCGTCTAGATTATCCGTGCTGCTAATCTGCTCATTAAGAGAGACAGCCCATTCTGCCATGTGTGTGAGGTTAAGCTTCCTACGGTTGCGTGACAAGATGGGAATTTTGAAAGGAGGAGCTCTCTTTTCGTAATAGTCCATCTGAATTGAAAAATAAATGCAAGAATGATCTGACCAGGGGCATGCGAGCACCTCTTGATCAATAAGACTGAGATTCAGAGTCGAAACCCAATCCAGGGTGTGTCCCTTGATATGAGTTGGAACTCGAATATGTTGAGACATTTCTAGAGAGTCGAGTATAGTTAACATATTCTTGGCTGACACATCTGTAGCGCATCCTAACCACAAATTAAAGTCACCCACTAGAAGTAATTTTGTTTTTGGTTTAAGAAAAGCCAATAGAGAGCTATAAAGAGATGCAGCAAAATTTGAATCGGTTGAGGGAGCTCTGTATAATAACACAACATTCATGGTTGTTTCGGCATTGATGGACACTTTAACCCTTAGGAGGTCAGCACCCTGGACAGGGTCAATCTTACATACAAATGTTTTAAAGTGCGATTTAATAATAAGTGCAACCCCTCCCCCCGCTCGAAGTCCTGTCCAATCTAACGATATGGTACCCTGCAGGAGTAGCCAATTCCAATATGGGATCTGCTGCGGCATGCCCCCAGGTCTCAGTGAGGACGCAGATGTCCAGATCTGAGTCTTGGATCAAGGCCGCTACCTGAGTCGCATGTTTTACGAGGGATCTCGTATTAAGCAGCATGCATTTAAGAGAACAAATGCTTGTATTGGGAAGATTCACACATGGTTGGTCCTTTTTTTAATGGTAGGGTTAGCCAAGTTAGACGAGGTTGCATGAGTGACTGTCTCCTGTACTGGGAGTCTTGGGAGGTTATGGTGTGTAAAGGGATGGGGGGGTTCTGGATGTGGGGGATATGGCCTGAACTAAAACTATTCAATCCCATCTTTAAGGGTATGGGAGGTGACTGACAAAAATGTGGGATGTAAACCCCGTTATTAGATGTCTGGCGCAAGGGGCTGGTTTTAATCCTAGACGCCCACTCCGCGCTCAGAGCGTCCATGCGATCTCTGGCTTGTTGTATGGCCTCCAGAGCTTCTTTAACCCCCATATCACAAGAAATAAGAAGAAGTGACGGCTATAGAACACTTACTTCGAGAACTCGGTGAGTAGGCTAGTTCCTAGTTTCCGTGGTGAACCGGGGTAAAGCGGCTTAGACGCGCCAGTGCTGACGCGTCTGACGTGTCTATAAGAGCGTACACTGGACTACAAGAAAGATGGGAATTGTAGTCCAGAGCAACACTACGCGCCTAAGATGAAAGCAAAGCCCTTAAGATACCCTTGTTCAGGCTGGGTATACTGCTTTCAACAACGGTCGTATGAACAGCAGATTTGGAGCAAATTTAGATCTCAATTAACAAAGTTAGCAGCAATTAAAGCACAAAAAATACAATGGAAGAAAACCCTATTAAAATCAGCGTGGCTCAATTAAAATACAAATTATGCACGAGCGTCCTAAAATCTAAAGCTTTTCCTAAAAGTAGTAGTGACATTGACATATGCCAACTCGGGTAACGTTGCTATCTAAACACCATAGCTCAACACTATAAGCAACAGTGTTGCCCAACTTCCCCCAGGAGATGGCCAAGTTATCTCTGGTTTGTACACAAAGCTAATGATGGCTCTCTCCGTAATTGACACTTTTCAAGTTGCTAGCTCCACTTGGGCATTCCAGGAAACGTTTGATACTATAACTACAACTAGATAAGGGAAACAGTCTACCGCCTCGATGGGTTCTCCCACCATCTTGAAACAAGTCTTTGATTTCCTACTGTGATGGCTATTAAGGACCATAACTTTGGATATAGATGTGTTGACAATTGAGTGGTGAAGGGTGCAGAGGGTTGCTAGTACTTGTAGTTGTGCTCTAAGAGCACTGAGAATCCTATGAGGAGTACTGAATCACCCGCATAGAGAAGCATTGCCACAGGCTTCCCGTTAATAGAGGTGACATCTTTTGCGGCTTCTTCGACACATTTGGTCATTTCATTGATGTACAAACAGAAGAGAACTTCAGCAAGCAGGCAATCCTGCTTGACCCCTCCCTCTGTTGGTGGTTCTTGTCGGAGTTGGCCGCATTGGACAAGCCGTACTTGTCCCAAACTCTTCAAATATAGTGCCCTAATGATGTTCCCATAATTGCCACCTTCACCCATAGCCTCTCTCTGACCACCAAGTCAAAAGCCGATGAAACCACAAGGGAAGCTGCATATAAAGGCATCTTCTTGGCTACCATATATTTATTAGAGAATTGTGAACGAACGAAGAACTGTTCCACAGTAGAAATCCCAGTTCGGAATCGCCCCTGTGCCCAATCCAATATCACATTTTCTCCTATCCATCGATTTAATTGTTGCAAAATTACATAGGAGTACATCTTCCAGTATATGTCTATTAGACAGGTTGGGCTATATGAGGATACATTGTTTGTGGGTCCTTTCTTATATAGTGGTATGATGGTAGAATTAGTCACGCAGTAGGATACATCCGGCTTCTCCCAAAAAAGGAGAACATTTCCTAAGACAACTGAACCCACCGATCGCATACAAACTTAAATAACTTATCTGGAATCATATTTGGACAAGGGCCTTATCTATTGCCAGCTGGTTGATGGATTTGGGGATCATGTAATACGAAAAGAATGATATTTCAAATAGAGCTTCTCCCTTGGTTTTGGGGCCCCTTGCCTCAGCAGATGTACAAGAATTGACCAAACTTAAATCATCAAAACACTTCTGTTTGCATTTGTTCCTGCTGCGCCGCTAAGGAGCTGTTGGTCTCTGTCTCAGTTGCCCCAAAGATCTCTGAGTAATAAGTAACCCACTCATCCTCTGAGATGTTGGCTTTAACACAAGATTGATGTTTCTTCAGAACCTGGGTCATGGCCTTAAAAATGATTTGGAATCTCTGTTGTTTGCCATTCTTATTAGGTTTTGCCAACTACGGTTCCAAAATCTTTCTTCTGTACGACAAGGGATTTATAATTTTCCCCAATCGCCCCCCCCCCCCTTGCCTGACTGTAGATTGCAGGGGGCATTTTAAATCTGCACATTCCTCATCAAACCAACCCAGTGCCTCAGATTCCTGGGACCTCTTGGTGCTGTGGGCTTTCTTGCCTTAGTTCACAGAGGGTAGAAGGGAATGATCATATAGCTGTCCAATTCTGACCCTGATTACTTAACTAGAATCCAACACTCTGCCCCCACCCCACTTACTTCTAACCAGTCAACCCATTTGGCAATGTATTCCTCAGGTCTTGAGTCCCACCTGAGCACCACTTTATTAAACAGATACAGAACAAGCAGCTCATTAGGGGGACCTTCAATGCTGCATGTGTCATCCAGATGTTTAACTAAGCAGAGTGCATTGCGGTCCCTTTTCACCCTGGGACAAATCACAAATTCACAGACCTTGTCCCTCTTTTGCTACATAAGTGGACATAGATGTGGATTCTGAGACTGACGTATTTTGGGTTGAGACTAGACCAGAGTCTAAACCAAAGTTTGCCAACCTACAGCCTTCACGCCTCTCTTGGATTGATAGACATTGTGTGCTGAATTTCTCATACTTTCCATTAGCAATCCCCCAAGGCCCATTTTGGCGTTCAGATCCCCACACATGGACAATCACATGTGTCATTCATCCACCAGATTGTCTAAAAAGCAAAGAAAAATCGTTCACATTTTCACAACTACCATTAACATGAATGACTCTAAGTTGTTTCCCATTTAAAAGAGCCAGGTCAACCTACATTGCAAGTTTAGAGTTAATTTCACATTCCATGGCAAGTCTGCATGCCCCAGTCCTGCTTGAAATCTGACCCCCCCACCTCTTTATTTCTTGCCTAAGATCCCTTTTCCACATTTAAAAAAGATTTAAGATAGGCCCAAAGACTCAATGGGCCTCATTCCGAGTCCGGCAGTACCCTGGGAGTGGGGACATGGGAGCACTGGCACCGTTGCTAACGGTGCCGGTGTTCCCGTGATAAGTCTGCCTACCGTGACTGTTGCGCCCGGCAGGGTCAGACCTGTTGGGCACAGCAGCCCCGGCGGGCAGACTTGTAGTTTGTGGGTCCGGAAACAAGGGTGACGGCGAGCTTACCGGCACCCTTGTTTATGGACCAGCAAACTTATAATGAGGCCCAATCTCCCAACAACCACGTTTCCTGCAAGGCAATTACGTCAAACCTTGTGGCAAAAGTTTTGAAGTCAGGGTAACCCAGTTTCTGAGTTATGCCGACAACATTGCAAAACATGAGTTTGATATACAACCATGAAGCATTGCTTGACCCTTAATAGGCTTTTCAGTCATATTTCTGCGTGCCTCACTGGGTACTCACCTGCCAAGGGATAACTGTGGACCCGAGACTCGATGCCCCTCCATTGCTTTAACCTTAGAGAGTGAACGACCCAAGGAGAAGACATGAACAGCTGGCGGACTTGCTTTTGGCTTTTGACTTGTAAGAGTACATAGAATGGGAACTGCATGCCTCTTTGGCTTTCCCGAGTGCCATGGAGTTTGTCCTATCACGTTCAGCACTCCCCCTGAGCCCTCTGAGTGAGGACACACCTGGGTTGACTTGCATCTGAGATGTATACACCATTTGGTAGAACCAATTGGATTTTGCAAAAGGGGTTGGCAAGTAGACTGAGGTTTCTCATAAAGGATATCAGGCTGGAGCTTCCACAACCAATAATATTTGCATTGCAGAGGAAATAATCTTTATTTATTCTCTACCTCTTGTATTGTATTGTTTTGTATGGTACTGTACTCGTCATTTGTATAGCCCCAATATTACCATCATTATAGTCTCAAAGCGCTGTTAGTGGGAATGCCCTTGGCGGACTGAAGTCAAGAGTGTTGAAAGTCATGAGGCATGATTAGCATGCGTGTATGCATTTGGCCAAAAAAAAGGTTTAGCAGGGCTGGCCAGGCTCTGGTACAGAAGCAACCCAGGCTGTCAGACATGTGGATGGGTGCTGAGAGGAGTAGGTTTGGCGTCAGTGCTAGAGACTCGCTATGTGTTCTGCGTGCCCACATTTTTCCGTAGGTCTGTGCTGCATTCTGCTGTCAGAGATATTGAGGCATAGTGTAGGTATTCAGAGAGTTTATGTGAACAGCAGGACCGATGTTGTAATTGTCCGTGCTGTATACTGATGCGTATGTATAAGCCATGCCTGCGGCATGTGGAGTGGGCTATTATATGATATGTACCTTGCTGCCGTTGATGGTGCTTTGTTGTTAGGGCGCCCGCTCAGAGATTCAACAGTACACGGAGAAACACCTACATTTGGGATACGTGAGCAGTGGGGGAAAATGCCTAAATCTGAGACTCAACAGTACACGGAGAAACACCTACATTTGGGATACGTGAGCAGTGGGGGAAAATGCCTAAATCTGAGACTCAACAGTACACGGAGAAACACCTACATTTGGGATACGTGAGCAGTGGGGGAAAATGCCTAAATCTGAGACTCAACAGTAAATGGAGAAACACCTACATTTGGGATACATGAGCAGTGGGAGAACATGCCTAAATCTGAGACTCAACAGTACACGGAGAAACACCTACATTTGGGATACATGAGCAGTGGGAGAACATGCCTAAATCTGAGATTCAACAGTACACGGAGAAACACCTACATTTGGGATACGTGAGCAGTGGGGGAAAATGTCAAAATCTGAGACTCAACAGTATATGAAGAAACACCTACATTTAGGATATCTGACCCCACACAAAAAAAATCCCAGTTTCGCAGGGCAGTGCAGCAGGTCTGTCCTCGATGTGCCGTGTTGCATATGTTCTGGAACGCCCAGTGGGTCAGAGATTTTGGGAGGCGATTGCAGGCAAAGTTGCTCATGTGGTAGGATTGCAATGGCCTGGAAGGCGAAAGGGGGACCCAGTGTGGATGCGTGGTGGTGTGATCTGCAAAGATAATCTGTCGCTGAGACCTCTGTTTGGCATAGAGCAGTATACACATGGATGAAAGAAGTGAGTGTTGACGTGGGGGCCTGGAATGCCTTGACAAAGGTGATGTTTGCCTCCTCTGATAAAATGCCCCCATAGAAGATCAATCTCAGACCATATTATTCTGGTGCTGTACATCACACCCATGTATCACCCTTATGATATATAGCAGATATATACACAGATGTGCATCTAGTGTTCGACGACGGCTCAGGAAACGGGAGTCTTATGGGCACTTGAATCAGCCACATATTGCAAGAGGGCACAGTGAAGTAAGGTGAGGGGTGGAGGGGGGAAAGGGTTATGGTTGGTGGGGCTGGAATGAGGATATTGGTGACAGTGGGCTTTCTTACCTGACACTAGGAACATCGATGGCAGCCGTGAGTCAAACTTTTGGAATCAGTTGTACCGCCGGTCTGCGGGGAGAAAGCAATGCCCCTCCATGCCCAGACAGGTCAAGACAGGCAAACCTGGCCTTAAGTAGAGGCCTTTAGTAAGGGCCAGCTTCGCCCTGCGGCTCGGCCAGGCCCTGCAATATGATGATGCCTCTAGCCAATCGGGACACTGCAGGCTGGATGGTGCTTTCTTGGCTAGCAGGCCCGGTAGATGTAGCTGTGAAAACGTTGCGGCCACATTAAGCTGCAGGCATTGTTTTTCTGTTGGCAGTTTGAAACACAATGCTGGTGCCTGGATCTCCATAGCGTTGTGCTCTCCTGAGCATGGGGCATCAGGACAGGGTATTTCCACACTTCCCAGTTGGCCCCTATGCTGGATTAAGCCTCTGAATTGAATCCGACAAAATGGATACTGATAGAACGAGGCCATGCACCTTTCTAACGTTTTCACCTTCCGTTCCTCCCTAAGAAGGCCAGGCATCTGGCTGCGGCCCTACTGGTCACCACAGAGATCACCCATTCACACTGAGATAAAGCCTGCAGTCAGCGGGTAATTAAAGTCGGGTTGGGACCTCTTTCCCCGGTTTTTCAGAACCTAGACTTCACGCCACCGTTTATTAGTAAGGCCTTTAAGGATTGGGAATCAGTAGGCACCTTGTGACTGGGAGAGTTAAACAAGGATGGGGTCCCCCACTTATTTGCTGAGTCTAAAGAGAAATTCAATCTGCAGGAAATAGAACGCTTATGCTACTCTCAAGAACACCACTGAAACACAAATACCGGAGTGAAGCTGATGGGACCTCGAACCCCGACGGGCCTAGAACCCCTAGCGAGGGAGGGGCATGAATCAAAGAACATTTTCTTCCTTTATCATGTGCTAAAACTTGCTCCGCCAGAAAGAAACTCCCATAAATGAAGAAATGGGAAGAGGAGTTGGGTAGGGGCATTTCAGAGGAGTCATGGCAGCGCATTTGGTCCAGAGCACATACAAGTTCTTGTTGCACTCAAGCAAAGGAGGCCATATTGAAATTTGCTTTTGCTGGTACTTGACCCTTCCGCGGCTACATAAGATTCATCCGGAATATTCAGATCAATGCTGGCATGGCTTCGGTCAAGTAGGTACTTTGGCTCATATGTGGTGGTTTTGCCCGATTATGCAGACATACTGGGAGGGGATTCACTTGAAAATTCAGGACATAACGGTCAGGCTCCTTCCGATGTGACCACTTAATATGATTCCGGGGAATGTCCTATTATCGGTCCTAATGCTGAATTGATAGCTCACTTCCTCATGGCAGCAATGATAACTCGTGCCAGGTTTTGGAAAACGCCTGAAGGGCCATGCTTGGCAAATTGGCGGGTCAAGGTGTGGGAGTTAATTGCAATGGAAAATGTTTCCGCTTGAGCGACTGACCGAATGCCAAGGTTTGCCCGTACCTGGGCCCCCTTGTAGATTTTGTTACGGAACATATGTAAAGCTCTGTCTCTGGAATGGGTTAAAGGGCAGTGGTCGAAGTGGGAGGGAGTGATTAGGAGCAGTGCTCCTCTACTTTTTTAAGTTTTACTATTCCTATTCTTGTATTTTAAAAAGAAACCGATCCGGCATGGTTTTGTTTTAAAATATAAGTGTAGGAATAAGTCCAATATCATTAGTCAATGACTACTGGAGAGTGCACATTTTGTACGCTGTGTGGAAGCAGTCCAAAGACCCAGAGATGTTTGTGAGAAATGCCCAAAATATTTGTTAGACTTCGCAGAGTGATATTCCAGTTAGGGAAAACTGCTCACAGTCGAAACCTTTTAAAATCTGCCAGTGAGTCCTAAAATCTGGAGAGAATGTAAAGTCTGTGCCCAACAGATACTGGCTGCCTACACATGTTCAAGTTCACATGGTTAATATGAAGTTGCAGAATACTAGCACGATGAACAAGAAACCCCCCACCAGTACATCTAACACCCCTCAGTCACATGCACCAACTTCAGAAATGTCAGGTCAGACCACAAGATTGTGCCTTCGTCAAGATTACTGCCTAACCACCTCTACACCTTGGTTAGTAAGCCAACTGGATCTTCCGTTGCAGTGGGCTCAGGGATATTCAACGATAACATATTTCTTTTATCACCCAATTACTCTGTTGAGTTGATTGACCCATAAAACCCCTTCTTTCCTGCTATTCTACCCAACTTGGTTTCCTCTAATGTCTCTAAGGCAGACCAGGGACGCTGCTCTGCCACTCCCTCTATATAGATGTGAGTGTCTTCTCACACCCTGAGTACATTTGAGCCCAAAACTGAGGTTATAGCGGGGACTAAGGCCGGTCCCGATAGGCTTTGCAGGAAATGCTGCTGCCTGCGTCAGACTCCAAACATTACAGGATTTAGATTTTTAGATAATGGATCACTCCTTAGCACTTCTACTGGAGCCGATAACATTTGCTTGAGATTGATAATTGGTCATCCCAGGAAGCACCTCGGGCAATCCCACCCATTGCTGTTGGAATTGAAATTTGTTTTTGGACTGGGATGACCCCTAGAGCCATACCTGCTTCGTTAACCACCCCTCTCCTCATGACGTAAACTGTTTCACTCAACACCTCCCTTAGGTCTCTGGCCCATTTTGGTTCATCCTCCTCCTCCTCCTATTGTTTGTGTCTCCCAGGTAGCATATCAATCCATGATTTGATTGATGTCTCGAGAGCCAGTACAGAAGTTTTCAGGTCCTCCAAAGACGTTTGCCACGATTGAGCCAATTGGACATGGGGAGGAGCGTGAAAAGATATCGTCTGGGAACCTGAGGTCTTGAGATGGGGAGATATAATGGGCTTCTTTACAGCTCCCACGTAGGGCCTGCTTAGCTTTGCCGGCAGTCCTGTGTGCCCCCAGCCTCCAGACAGCACAGGAATCACTTATGAGTCCGAGTAGGGTAGGGCCACCTTTACGCCATCACTACTTTCATGAAGGATCTTGAATGACTTGTTAGGCTCAATGCACCCATTATTCTCCTACAGTCAGTTGGGCGTGATCTAAATTTGACTAGATTTTATATATTTGTGCAGGTTTTTCATTTTTGCTACATTTTTTTACCAGTGCCTCCTTACAGGGGTCAATTTTGGTGATGATTGGCTGGACCAGAACTGGTTGAGCCTTTTGAAACATTGTGACACTGTCACTTCTGGTCCCTGCATTCCACTCAAGACTAATCAGTGGACTATTGGATTGACCGAAATCCAATTTTCTTGTTGGGCTAAGGATGCAGATTAGATTTAAATTGGACAGATCGCCATCTCTTCCATGGGCACTTGGTATCCCAAATCTGAAATGGTCATTAACAGATGGGTGACTGAAACAAGGGGAGAGGTCTCGAGAATGTATAAGACTCCTGAATCCAGTTCATTTTCGATCCTATAACTAACTGCGACGGAGCCCATCACCATCGTCTCACTATCGTGTACCACAGCTGTCACTGTAGAAAATGTGCCTTGTGTGCTGCCTGCAATGTTCAGGTGTACCTTTACTGGGCCACTTGCGTTTATGTCCACTAGCCTCGATAATGATGAACACGATAATGTAGATTCCTCCACTATCATCTTGAAATGTGAAGGGACCACACCAGCGACCACCTGTGTGGCTCATCTATACTACTGAATAAGGGAAGGTATGACAAATAGGTATGGAGGTCTAACAAGAAGCGATGAATCAGGCAATCAGGTGGGCAAGCCACGCTAATGATAATCATACCAGGGCCAGTCCTTCTCACTCCAAACTCCCCCTCTTCCTCATCCACAGAAATAAATTTAACAGCTCTCTCACCTCTCTCTCTTTCTCCTCTCCCCTAGCTTAATGTTGGAGCTTGGGGAAGGCTTCCAGATGAGAGGGTGAGGTGGGCCATCACTGGCTAACATCAATGGCTCTTCACGGTCTCCAGGAAATCCCTCTGCACCTGGGGCCACCAGGGACCAACCCGGGTCAACCCTGGATAACTGCCCATCCCCCAACATCTCCCTGCCTATGGAGAGCGTGTGGGGGGTATGCACCATGCTGCACCACCTCAACGTCTCAGATAAACCAAAATCCGATGAAAGGACCTCAGAACATCACAGGAGCATCAAGCCGCACCGCTCCAGAGACCGCTTCCGATGTTGGAGTTCACCGGGTCCAATGAGAAGAGAAGAGATAGAGAGGGAGGGCTGGGGGGGGAGATTGACAATATCAATGTGATAAAGGGAAATGGAACCTGTCTGCAAGAGACCAGTGGTAGGAGTAGAAAGTTGCATGTTGTTTTTGCATCATAAGGCCTACTCCACTCTTCCCCTCACAAATGGACTCCCTTCTAAGTTCACTGACCACCTTAGACGACACACACACATCTCCACAGTTGACGGCAACAGGCCTAGCCATTAGCACATCAACACTAATCGAACCAATGACGATGCCATCCTCTTTACTCCTACCACACTCTCCCACATCAGCAGCTAACCAGGCCCAAACCACAGCATTCTATCAGATCTTGGACTCTTCCCTTATGATAACATATTCCGGATTGTCTCCACCAATCCATAGAAAGCAGATCGGCATACAGGAACTGGTTACTTCTGACATGCGCCGATCAATACCACGGATTTCACATCAGCCTCTCCCACTGTCCCACTAATAACCCTCACTTTTCTACAGAAGCTACATGTACCGAGGCCAACAAAACAGGCCAAAGGAGGCCAGTCAAGACCCCTTACATTACACTACATTCTCTTCACCCTGGGCGCATATCTTGGAAACCCGCTTCTTAGTGTGGTTGTATATTCGGTTGGGCTCCTTCCTGTGGTTTTCTCACGTCAATTAGAATTGACCATTCTGTATCATGCTCCCTTCTTTCTCGAAGCTTACTCTAAGCTTCACAAGTACCCAAAATAAAAGAAAAATGTCTGAAGTATGTAGGACTATGCTCGTCTGTACATTTCCAAGAGGGTGCATCACGTATATGGTAATAGCAACTAGTTTCCATCTTCTAATTAACTTTGATGTGGCAGCGCTGCAAATGAAGGAAGGGAAGTAAGCAGGTGGCCCAGGCGACATCCATTAGTGAAGGTGTCAGTGGGGGGTGTGGCACGCGTACGCTTATTGATTTGAGAAATATTCCATCCCGATCATTTATTTTCATTAGGCTTCTGTCACCGTAGGACGACATCTGTCCTCAGGAAGCCTCTAATTGCATTTGCCTCTCTTCGCGCGGCTGCTGGCTAATGCGTTCCGGCGTCATTACATTACAAAGCCTATTGTCCCGGGAATGTTGTCATCTTTGAAAAGGGCTTCGGTCCAGACCTCGTAGGCACCGGACAGCTTCGAAAATGATAAAAACTGTATTGTTTCCGGCCAAGTTGAGTAATTGACTCGCTGTTTCTTTCACCGCTCACCTGTGCCTTCAGGTCTCAAACCTTACTGACCGACTTGTGTATCTGAAATGGATGACGTAATGCAGGATCTTGACAGCATGCAATTAACCTGTGGTCTTGGGGCATCATTGACACTGTCAGCGGGAATATGTTGACAATCGTGATATCTTTAAAAAAAAGTTTAATATCAGTGGTTAGATAGAATATCAGAGAGGCGGGACAAAAAAGTATAGCTTGTTCTTTAAAAATGAAAAAAAGCTTGTGCAGATTATGGTGTCGATTCATGGAATTAATGTGCGCCGAAAATTCCCGCGCAGAGGTGCCAAAACGTGCGATTCGCAGTGCAAGTGCGAAAATCGCAGGGAAAGCAGCGCACATCGATTCATGGAAGGCCGTGCGCGAGAAAAATATCGGATGTGCGCTGAAAAAAAGCGCGGCACACGCCGGCGCACAGGATATCTAACGGCGTGCGCCACGGCCACAGCGAAATCGCACATAGCGTGGCGCACACAACAAAAGTAGGCGGAACACGGGGCGTAACACTCGGAATGGGGAACAACTCGTCAAAATGTGGAAGTCACGGGGGAAGTACAGGAGGCAAGTGCGCGGAACGCCCACACGGTCGCCTACAACACGTATTCATGGAATCCAATAGGGCAAACCAGCGCACGGTCAAACCAGCGCACAGGCCCAAACACGTCCGCCACAAGAAAGCAGGCGGTAGTGTCCCTGCCCCTGAAATAAATGTGCACCAAAATGTGCGCCAACAAAAGGCACCTATATACAGCTATGATGAATGTCACATACTGTGGCCCTCTAAGACAAATGACGTGCAAAGTGGTACGCGACAAACACGGACACCCGCTGTGTGAAAAATAGCGTGTGCGTGTATTCTGTGCTGCGCGGAAAGTCCCACACGCGATTTGCCTGGGTACGTGTATTCTGGGGTGCGCGGAAAGTCCCACATGCGATTGGCTGGGTACGTGTATTCCGGGGTGTGCGGGAAGTTCCACACGCGAATTGCCTGGGTCTGTGTATTCCGGGGTGCGCGGGAAGTCCCACATGCGATTGGCCTGGGTACGTGTATTCCGGGCTGCACGGGAAGTTCCACACGCGAATTGCCTGGGTCCGTGTATTCCGGGGTGCGCGGGAAGTCCCACACGCGATTGGCCTGGGTACGTGTATTTCGGGGTGCGTGGGAAGTTCCACACGCGATTTCAGCAGGGTACGTGGATTTCGGGGTGCGCGTGAAGTTCCACATGCTAATTCTGCAGGGTACGTGTATTCCGGGGTGCGCGGGAAGTTCCACACGCAATTTCAGCAGGGTACGTGGATTCCGGGTGCGCGTGTGAAGTTCCACACGCTAATTCTGCAGGGTACGTGTATTCCGGGGTGCGCGGGAAGTTCCACACGCAATTTCAGCAGGGTACGTGGATTCCGGGGTGCGCGTGAAGTTCCACACGCTAATTCTGCAGGGTACGTGTATTCCGGGGTGCGCGGGAAGTTCCACACGCGATTTCAGCAGGGTACGTGGATTCCGGGGTGCGCGTGAAGTTCCACACGCTAATTCTGCAGGGTACGTGTATTCCGGGGTGCGCGGGAAGTTCCACACGCGATTTCAGCAGGGTACGTGGATTCCGGGGTGCGCGTGAAGTTCCACACGCTAATTCTGCAGGGTACGTGTATTCCGGGGTGCGCGGGAAGTTCCACACGCGATTTCAGCAGGGTACGTGGATTCCGGGGTGCGCGTGAAGTTCCACACGCTAATTCTGCAGGGTACGTGTATTCCGGGGTGCGCGGGAAGTTCCACACGCGATTTCAGCAGGGT
Source organism: Ambystoma mexicanum (assembly GCA_002915635.3). NCBI lineage: Eukaryota > Metazoa > Chordata > Amphibia > Caudata > Ambystomatidae > Ambystoma > Ambystoma mexicanum. Next base: position 959,342,937 of record CM030325.1, on the reverse strand, counting down.
ACGTGGATTCCGGGGTGCGCGTGAAGTTCCACACGCTAATTCTGCAGGGTAAGTGTATTCCGGGGTGCGCGTGAAGTTCCACACGCTAATTCTGCAGGGTACGTGTATTCCGGGGTGCGCGGGAAGTTCCACACACGATTTCAGCAGGGTACGTGTATTTCGGGGGTGCCAGGTAGTACTACACGTGAATTGACCGTGTGGGTCCTCCCAGGTGTTTCCTCTACACCCTCCACGTCCCCTGCAGGCAGCCCACACCACAGGGGACTACCCTGCACCCCTGCTCATGTCCCGCAGGCAGCCCATCCACCATGGTCATGCCCCCCAGCCAACCCACATGTCACCTTGCACTACTGATCATCAACGCATGTCTCCCAGCACCCCCACCCACCAGCATCCAGGGGCACCCTCCACCAGGCCCACACACATGTCTCCCACCACCCCCAGCCCCCAGCAGTCAGGGGCACCCTCCACCAGGCCCCCACTCATGTCCCCCTGCACCCCCATCCCCCAGCATCCAGGGGCACCCCCCACCAGGCCCCACTCATGTCCCCTGCAGCCCCACCCCCAGCAGCCAGGGGCACCCTCCACCAGGCCCCCACTCATGTCCCCTGCACCCCCACCCCCCAGCAGTCAGGGGCACCCTCCACCAGGCCCCCACTCATGTCCCCCTGCACCCCCACCCCCAGCAGTCAGGGGAACCCTCCACCAGGCCCCCACTCATGTCCCCCTGCGCCCCACCCACCAGCAGCCAGGGGTACCCTCCAACAGGCCCCCACTCATGTCCCCCTGCACCCCCACCCCCCAGCAGTCAGTGGCACCCTCCACCAGGCCCCCACTCATGTCCCCCTGCACCCCACCCCCCAGCAGTCAGGGGAACCCTCCACCAGGCCCCCACTCATGTCCCCCTGCACCCCCCCACCAGCATCCAGGGGCACCCTCCACCAGGCCCCCACACATGTCTCCCACCACCCCCACCCCCCAGCAGTCAGGGGCACCTGCCAGCAGGCCCACACACGTCTCCCACCACCCCCACCCCCCAGCAGTCAGGGGCACCCTCCACCAGGCCCCCACTCATGTCCCCCTGCACCCCCACCCCCCAGCAGTCAGGGGCACCCTCCACCAGGCCCCCACTCATGTCCCCCTGCACCCCCACCCACCAGCAGCCAGGGGCACCCTCCACCAGGCCCCACTCATGTCCCCCTGCACCCCCACCCCCCAGCAGTCAGGGGCACCCTCCACCAGGCCCCCACTCATGTCCCCTGCACCCCACCCCACCAGAATCCGGGGCACCTCCACCAGGCCCCCACACATGTCTCCCACCACTCCCACCCCCCAGCAGTGCGGGGCACCTGCCAGAAGGCCCCCACAGATGTCCCCCAGCCAACACGTCATCACAATCCAGATCCCAGGCTCCTATGCCCACCCAAATCCCACTCCACGCCACCCCAGTCCAAACACCCAAACAAGCTTTACATCCATTCAAAATGGAAATACCCATTACATGATAGATAACAAATAAGCAGTTTGCACATGAGAACAAGTCCGTCAGACCCACATAATGGCAACACATGACTGTGAAAACCCACATTCTGACAGGCATGAAACCAATGAGAGAAGTCCACACATTGAAGTAAGAAACAAAAATGTATTACAGTGTAAATGAAGTGAATGAAATCTAAACAAACAATAATGGCAACAAATATCAAAATGCAGCATGTCCACAAAAATAATAAATAACGAAAATGGGACTCCAAAAATAACCGTAAAGAAATTGTGTCCAAAGTCACTGTCCAACAAAGCAAATCCAAAGGGAAAGTAAAGTGAAAATCCATTGCTCCATGTTGAAAAAATAATAAAAGATGAAGGCCACAAATCCACTGTCAAACTATGTACAAAGAGCAAATCCATGGTCCATGATCCCAACGATGTAAATGAAACCTACAATAAAACCTACCTAACTAATAACTATATACAAAAAAGTGGGGCATAGTCCAAGCGCCCCAAATTAAAAAAAAGAAATAAAACCTAACACTAATTAACTATATACAAAAGGCGGGCTAGTCCAGCGGCTCACTCCGTGGTGTCCCGGGCCAGGGCATCATCGAACTCCTGTTCGATGTCCCGGAGGCGGTCCTGTTCCATGGCCCCAAGGGTCCGCAGGGACGCCGACATGTCCTCCTCCAACTCCCTGCGGATTCCCTTGAGGCACTCGGCCCGCCTCAGGGCCCACCGCATGGAGTTCTCCGCCCTGACCATCGTGAGCCGCGCCTCTTCCGCCCACCGCTTCTCCGCACCCATCTGCTGGGCCAACCGCTGCCACACGGAAGACACTTCCCATCCTGGGTCCTCCTGCCCTCCGGCTGATGCCTGCCCCTCCGATGTAGATACCCCGAGCCATGATGCCTCCCACGTTGACTCCGCTGCTGCCTCCGACGCAACTGCCTCTGCCAGCACAACGGCATCCAGGCTGATGGAATCCACTGACGCCGTCGTGCACGTGCCCTGCCCAATGATGCCGGCACATCCTCCATCTGCTGGGGTCTAGTTGCTGTGGTGTCTACCCTTGCTGGACCTCCGACTCCCGACTGTGGCAGGGATTTGATCCCCACCAAGCTGGCTGCGTTGGTCAGGGCAGGTCCACAGGGGGCCCTGGTGGCATCTGGGCCGGAGGACGGCATGGAGAACGACTGGCGTATAGTCTCCACACAGGAGGAGAGGGCCGCCAGATTGGTCGACACATGTATGAAACCCCTGACCTTAGCCGATGCCAACTGGGCCACGTTGGCACGGTGCTCTTCGTGATGACGTTCAAGCTCCTCCCGGGAAGCATGCACGTCATCACGAATGACACCCGTGCGCAACGCGACACCAATCAGGACCTTCTCCATACGGCCACGGGTCCCCTCGTCTGCAGGTGGAGGGGAGTCAGATGACATGGACATCCCCCATACCTGCGGACGGGCCTGGGATGGGGCATCCCTGCTGGTGCATGGTGGTGCAGTCAAAGTGTCAGGGACAGTGACATGCACAGGCCCCTCCACGGTGACCGGTGCTGCCTCCTGCCCCTGGACTGCACCACTTGCACCAGCAGGGATGCCCCCACCAGGCCCCATGTGCGCCTCAGTAGCGGCCTCCTCCTCCTCTGTGGAAACCACCAACCTGTCTTCTGCCATTGCAAGCCCCTGTGGGGGCTCACCCACCCCTTCCGCTGCAGCCGTGGGGGCATCCCCGCCGCTTTGCTCCACAGCGCCGTTCTCCGCCTCTTTCTTCACTTGCCGCTGTGTAGAGGGAGACATAGAACACAAGCCATCAGGGTACTGTACAATGGTCCCCTAGACAGGAAGCAATAGCAGATGAGTGGCACTGTCAAAGATCACTTCCATCATGTCCCTCCACAACACATGGGTCAGTGCAGGCAAAACACACGCAGTAACAGGCATGGCACATGCTATGGACATTTGCATACATGTCCAAGGGACTCTCCAAACATACAATGTTGTTATGGAACTCACATGCATCATGGGTCATGCCTATCACATGCACACACATCAACGTAATTTCTCCATCTGGCCTTGTACACCCATACACAGTGGATACAAGGATAACTGGGCTGCATCTGTGGAATCTGTACATTGTCACAGACATGTGTCATGCCTCCATGGCATTCACAAGTCACAGACACGCAGGTCAGACACACAGACATGGATACATACACATGTACATTGGCATCAGCACCCATCCCTCACCCCAACCCATGTCCAGGAAACAGAGACTGGCATTGCTCTCATGTGTCCAATCCGCATAGGCCTCCCCCATGTTGCATTTAAACACATGCACCAACCATGTGGTTCACACATTACTGGTCTCACATGCATGACCATGATGTCCCTGCACACATACATGCGTACATGGCCTATGTCAACACATACAGGCAAGCATCAGACAACCAGCACACTGCAACATGCCCTGTCTCACACAGCAATGCTTGCCCACTTACCGCTCAACTCCAGACGGGTCTGCCTCGCAAGGATCTGGGCGTGGAGCGCTGGGTCTACACATTCCAGACCCTCTCAGCTGGATGCTACTCATGCGTCCCCGGCCCCCGCCCCACGAGCGCGCCGGGCCTTCAAGAGGTCCTGGACCTCAAGTCCTCCCAGCGCTTCCTGACTTTCTGGATGTTGCGGGTTGCCACCCACTCCGCGTGGATGGCAACCACCAAGTCGTCCCAGATCCTGTCCCGTCCTTCCTTGTTGGCGCGTGACTATCCGAAGAGGGCATCATACTGCCCCAGGACTTGCTCCACCAGGACACCAACTTCGGTGGCAGTGAAGCTGGTGCCCCTCTGCCTCTCTGGCCGGGGGTTGCCACTGGTGCCAGATGTATGCAGTGCCCAACATGGCAACCCCAGAGCAGGAGTGGGTGGGCAACTGGGTCCTGGGGCTGGGCTGCGGAGCAGATGGTATACCAGTCGGGAGTCTTCTGTTCCAGCAGGGGTGGACACAGCAACTGGACCCCTGCAGATGGCAGATGTGCAGGCACAAAATGGCAGGGCACGGTGGCAAGCAGACAGGCAGGCAGCAGAAGATGGCTCGTGGGAGGCTGCTCGGGCTCTGGGGGCAGTAATTCGGCCTTCTGGGCAGGAGCGTGGTCTTCCGTGTGCTTACGCGTGGCCAGCTTGATACGGAGTGAATTGGCACATGAAAATCCTGCACGTCAACGTGAAATTCGAGGAAAGGGCCTTAGCGCGTATGCGCGTCAGCACGCATTCGCGATTCCATTGTACCAAAGGCCCTCAGCGCGTAAGCGCGTCTGTGACGTGACGCGCGCGGGTGTTACCCTCATAGCACATGATGACAGAGCACACGTGGAAACACTGCACGTCAGATTATCTTTGCGTGTGATTGGATGAAAGTGCGCGTACACACAATTGGCCTGGGTACGTGTATTGCAGGGGTGCGCGGGAATTCTCACAGGTGATTTGCTTGGGTACGTGTATTACCGGGGTGCGCGGGAATTCTCACACGCGATTTGCTTGGGTAGGTGTATAACAGGGGTGCGCGGGAATTCTCACACGCGATTTGCTTGGGTAGCGTGTATTACAGGGGGGCGCGGGAATTCTCACACGAGATTTGCTTGGGTACCGTGTATTACAGGGCGTGCACGGGAATTCTCACACGGATTTGCTTGGGTACGTGTATTGCAGGGGTCGCAGAGGAATTCTTCACACCCGATTTGCTTGGGTATGTGTATTGAGTGGGTGCGCGGGAATTCTCACAGGCGATTTGCTTGGGTACGTGTATTACAGGGGTGCACGGGAAGTTTTACATGCTCGCCAACAACACGTATCCATGGAATTGAACGGGGCTAAGGCATGCGCACAAAAAAATGTGCCAATCCGGGAAACTACGTACGCCAGCAGGAAGCAGTGCGTACGTCGACCGCGCAGCCATAAAGTGTGCGCAAAACAACAAACAAGCTCAGACGCCAGGATGAATATACCATTCCTAGCAGCAGTGGCCGTGGTTTACCAAAGGAGGAGGAGGAGGATAGTGAGGGCCCGAATTTTCACACCCAGAACCAGCCTTTTTGGGATGCCTGATGACCAGGTGTATGGGAGGTAACAGGTTTCCACCTCACATAATACTGGACCTGGTGAGGTGAGTGGCGAGGATGACCTCACATCACCCACCACCAAGCACTCTAGCCCCTCTGGAGAAGGTCCTTAATGTACTGCACTTCTTGCGCACTGGATCATTTCAGCAGACAAGTGCCATAGTGGGTGGGGTGTCACAGGCCCACGCAGTCACGCTGCCTACACCAGGTCTTGAACATCATCCACTGCACGCCCATCAGTCCGCAGGCACATATACCTGTCCAGGACACCTGCAGAAAGGCAGGCTGCTGCCCTGGATTTCTACGTGTGTGGCTACAATTCCCCAAAGTGCTAAGGTGCCATTGACTGCACCCATGTGGCACTACGTCCCCCCAGGGCATCTGAGCACATCTATAGGAACCGCAAGCACTGGCTTTCCTATCAACGTGCAGGTAGTATGTAATGCAAGGGAATCATCACCTCAGTATATGCCAACTATCCAGGGTCCACCTCACGAAAGCTTTCATTTACCGAATGTCTACCTTAGGCGGAACCTAGAAGCTGGCGGCATGGCGATACATGGCTGCTTGGTGAGTATGAATGCCACTGCACATGCATGCATGTCAGATGCAGAGTTATGTCACTACCCACTAATGATACCCATCACCCTCCTCACCAGGGACAGTGCCTACCCTCTGAGCACCTCACATGATGACGCCAATTCGGAACCCCATCACGCCTCCCGAGGTAAGATACAACACAGCCCATATTGCAACCCGGGGCATACGTGGAGCGTACATTCGGAGTGCTCAAGTCACGCTTTCGCTCTTGACGGTTCTGGGCGGGCCAGCTGTTATATGCGCCCCCAGTAGTGTGCAGGATCATAGTGGCAGCATGTTTCCTGCACAATGTTGCATCACGCCGGGGCCTGGCTGTGGACATGGTGGTGGCCCCCACATCCCCAACCACATGCACCCCGCTGCGCCTGGGAGGGGAAAGGGCACGGGGGTGAGGCAGCCCGTACGCAGCTGGTGGCTAATTACTTCCACATAGAAATCACACCCCTGTGAGTGCACACAGGCCTGGCAACATACCATCGAATTGCATTAAATGACGACTCGAGCCTGACAATTATGATGAACAAAGGACAGTCAACTGTCAGAACCATAGCCGCCTGAGTTTGTTCATGTGGAAGTGTCACAATGTGTGCATCCCTATCTACACAACCCACCATAATGCCGTGTCATCAAAGACACACTTCCATGCAGCAGAAATGAATACCCACTTGCAAAATACTACATGAGAACAGTGCCATGTCACCCAACCCCTCCCCGCGCACAGCCACACAACACACCATGGCATGTCATGCAATGTGAGAAGCAAACAAATTAATCCCCACAACATGCCAAGTGTCACCAACTACAGTGTCCCTAATGGAAACTGGCCACACATGAAATGTTCACAGTAATGCAGGACCAACAACACACATTACCAATACTTACAAGAATAACCAATCACCTACACAACCTCCAACCTACCATAACATGACAGTACAGACTTAAAAAATTTTGGTAGCCTCACTACCTGAAATGCCAGCACTTCGAACACTTCCAAGTATACAGTGTTAGCGCCACGCAAGATGTAGGTGCACTGCTTACAACATGGACTCCTGTTCCAAAGTAGACCGCCTTGTGAAGACATGAGAAATGGACCTGCAAATTAGGAGGATGAGATGGATGCAGGGCACATTATCAATACAGTGCAGTGTACAATACAACAACAATATGCACTAGGAATGTATACACAGTATTGACTACAGACTGCCCACACATTCAATTGGAGTCCAACGTTCACCGTGTACATCAATGTCACTTGGGCACACCCTTTGCAAGCCCATGGAACGGGAAGCAGGAGGGGTGTGTGTCACCTCAAACCCAAGCATCTGACCCAAATTCAGGACAAGCCTTCATGTGCCAGCCACAATACAGCGTATGCCCACAGGAGCCACACAAGGCAACACACCTAGTAACAAAAAAATGAAAAAATGGCCATTAATGGGCGGCGGGGGGGGGGGGAGGCCACCCATGAGGTCCGAGGACAGGTGCACACCACAACCCACCTGTGTGGATCTTGCGGAAAAAAAAAAACACTCCATGGGCTCATGGCCTGCACGGCTACCCTATTGTGAGAGAATCACTGCTGTCGCTCTCCCCAGACTCTGCAGCTGCCTCAGGAGGTGTGGCACTATGGGAGGCAGCCCACACAAAAGCCCTAGTCTGGTCCTCCATGGCAGCAAGCATGCGGTGTCTGGAAGGTCTGGTTCTGGAGGATATCGTGCGGGGTCCCATGCAATAACACACGGATGACCGGACCTCCTCACGAGTTGCCTGCATCTCAGCTGAGAGCGTACGTGTGAGACGCTCCAGCTGCTGTTCTGTCCTTGTGTTTGTTGAAGCCTCAAGCTCAACAGAGTCTTCCTGAGGTGACGGAGTTCCACCCTCAGGGCTTCCCTGTGGCCTGGGACTCTATGGAAATGGCTTCCCGCAGAGTCACCAGTGCCGCCCGCCTGTCCCTGTCGGATGCCAACATGTCCTCCCTGTGTGACTGGCAGATTGGGTCTGTTGCCTGCTGTAGTTGCTCCATCAGCCTTTCTGGGGGACAATGGAAGTGGCCACCCTATGCATGGCCTGAGCCATCATCTCTGATGATGCTGCCTGTTGGGTTGCCATACCGTATCTGGATTGCTCCCATGCGGTATTGCCAGGTGGCGTACGGCCACCACGTCGGCGGGCACCACACCTGTCTGGGGCAAGGCGAACTGCGCCTTGCTGTGCCGGCATGCCTGAGGCTGCAGGACTGCATTCCCCTCTGATCTGCTGGCCCAGGAACAGGATCAGATGTCGCTCCGCGATGATATGATATTGCATTTGTAACCACCAAAGGCGTACCTGCCAACACTGACATCCCCATTGAGGGTTCTACCCTGGTGCAGGTTGGTTTGACAGAACAGAATTCCCTCCCAGGAACACTCCACCTGCGACGCCACATAGGTCTCATCATCCGAATCGACACCTGAATACAGCTCGGGGAGGTGACCCAGAGACACCCCTTGAGAGCAGACCTGCAGCAGTTGTGGGTTCTCACCCACCACCACACAACATCCCTCACTGGTGGTCGGTCGCCCTGAGACCCCTCCTGGGTCTGCCACCATCTCAACAACCCCGCAGTATCAAGTGCGTCTCCCCTGCAAAGACATAAAAGAAAATAAATGGAAACAGGCATTAGCATTATGGCACACAATTAGGGCTGAGAAGCTACAGAACCAGTACTTGATTGACACATGTCCCACATGACTAAAACCCTCCCATGCATGCACCATCACTGCGTATGAAGGGGAGGCAAATGGCACACATGATGACACCCAAGATGGAAGATCAACACATTTGCTGCATGCTGCCTAGCAGTGGCATCACACATTGGCCTGTGATTGGCAGGTCAAATACACATGCCATCACACAGATGCATGTACCCTAGCCATAAAGTTGAAGAGGGAGAGAGGGCACCAATTGTCATTCAGTCTAGTTTGCTCATGAAATTGCTTTTTAATTGAAATAGATTCAAATGGTTTAACCTGGAGCTGCCAGTCCAAAATGGTCCTATAGCAAAGGACATGTCTAAACAAATGATATCCAGGAAACAAAGTCAGTCCACTGCTACCATAGCCATGTCAGACATGTGACAATAGGACTGAGAAATGCCTAGTAAAAGTGGTGGAATGCAAACAATCTGCCTGAATAAACAGAGAAAAATAAGAAACAATTTGTGGCAAGATGACACTTCAAGGGCAACTGGCGTGGTGTGGGCTAGATGTTCTACTGTTGGCAGAAGGGATACTGCTATACCCAAATACTGGTGCGCAGAATGTATTGGATGAGGCACATGGGTGACCCAAACCACTCAGGCACACACACCCTCACCTGGCACCCAAACAGAAGCCCTCACACACACACCATGAACATGGATGACACACACATGCATGTGCACTCACCGGACAATGCCTCGGAATCTGCCAATTTTCCCACGCCTTGGATCTGTTCCTCCGTGACGTAGGTCCCAGCAACATGCTCATGTGGAATGAGTTCTATGTCCTCTGCTGGAGACCCACCTCCAGTCACTAGAGTAGCGGCACGACTTGAGGCCAGCTTATTCTTTGCCCTGCGCTTCAGGTCATTCCAGCGCTTGTAGCATTCAGTAGCTGCACGCCTCACACTTCCAAGGGGATTTATGATGTCCGCGATGGTCTGCCAGTGTGCCAGACGTTGTGCAGTTGTGGTCTTGGATCCTGCAATAATCACCATTTTGCGGTCATGTGCGGACACATACTCTACAAGTGCATTCAGTTCGGCCTCATTGAAGCTGGGCTTCCTTGACGGGCCGGACTGTGTAGCCGTGTCTGGGGCATCAGCCTCTACTGGACGAGCACTCTTCCTCTTCCGCTTGAAGGTGGTGGTGATCCTGAGTGTCCTACGCCGCTCTGGACACTAGGGGCAGGAGCCCCGGTGGACTCTGTACTAGGAGTGTGGGATTGCACACTCAGCATGGGAGTTGGTGCAGGCATTAGCTCAAGTGTGATGTGTCAGGGGGAATGTCAACAGGATGGACTTGGACCCACACTGTCCTGGCTGGGTGTGTGAGAGGTGGGGTGGATGGAGCCGCAGCTGCCCTTGCAGCCTCCCCACCCTGCCTACTAGGGGCAGCAGATGACCTAGCTGCCCCTGATCCACGTGGCCTGATGACACCAACGTGCACCGGCGCACGTGGCCTAGACCTGCTGACCTGGAAGTCAGCCATGGAGTCACCCTGTGCCAGGTCTGGTGCCACAGTGGGCTGATCCAACAAGGGCTGAGCATGGATGGTGGCAGCCACGCTACCCTCAACCGGGGGGGGGGCATGGGTGTCCCTGACTGGTCCTCCACACATGGGGGACTAGGGGCACCCTGCAAGTCATGGCCACGTCCCCTACCGGATCCACCACGGCCACCACTTGGGGCTCGGCCACCTTTGCCACCCTTACGGCTTGTTCGCCTCCCAGCCATGGCACTGATGTTATTGTGCGTATGGGAGTCGCTGTGAACTATTGTCCTGGGCAATTGAGAGTCAAAGGGGTTGGGTACCAGATGGTAATCGTACCCTAGTGCTCTGAACAGCAGAAAAGGAACACACCCACACACCACTCCCCTCCCATACCAAGATGACACCAATAGAACAAGAAAGGCCACAACCACACAAACCCCTGCAACAACACCACGCCCCCCCACTGAGGAGACACAGGGGTAGAAGGAGGGGAAGACAGGCCCTGCATGCAGCACCAGTGCAGCCTCTGTTACCACCCCAGCAGCCCCCATGCACACGCAGCATGTCCAGCCACTCAAGGAGAAGTCCTAGCAGATAGACACCCCTGACCACCTAGACTGTGACACCGTCACCACCATGTTGTGCCACAGACACAAGAAAAGCGAGCACCATACAAATGTACAGTGCCAACCTGGCACAAGTGATGGTGTTGCCTGTGCCCCACACCCATGCCACAGGCACCTACCAGCACACAGTGGCATGTCACAACCGTCCATTAGGCGGCCACATATAAAAGTGCCGTTACACCTCCCCAAGCACACAGGGCCTACCAATCCCCAACATGGACCACCCATGAGATACACAACAGTAAAGCTGGACCTAATGCAAATGGAGGCATGCCAAATGACAATGGTGCCCCTGACAGCACCCACAGGTCGTATGTGGACCAGCATGGCATGCAGGTGGCGGACAGCAACTGCAAACAATACCACTCCCCCTATGTGCAGATGGAATCCAACTCTACCAAGAAACGCACACATGGGTGGGCCCGACACCAAACAACTACACATGACTCAAAGGGCCAGCAGTTCACCACGCTACCGCGCCACATGGTCCAACATGCAGGATGACCTGCCTGGCTGGCGGTTGAGTCATCTGACTGTGTCATGCAAGTGCACTGGTGCCATGGGGTGGGTGCCTGCATGAATCAACTGGGTTGAAACGATGAAGCCACCGTACGGTGTTCACCCCGACAACAAACCTGCCACAGAACCAGTGCAATGGCACATACGAACAGATTTCCACTTTGCTAGAATAAGGCACTCACAACACACTACATCTCCACTCAACTGACAAGGGCTAATCACACTACACCAGCACCACTCATTGGCGGACACCACAACCGTAAGCGCATATCGGAAGACAAACTGCACATGCACAATGTGGCATCCCCCAGCTTGGCACCACATTGGAGACCCATCCCTGGGAGTGGAATTAACGGAGGGCAGCAGGGGTACGACATCACGTCACCGGCATGGCACACCCATAGGAGTGTTGGGAATCACCATAGAATGGATCAGAGCAGGATGATGACCATGATCCACAGACTACAGCCATCACACCCAAATACGATTCTACACAGTACACAGCACCACATTGATCCAACATCAGGACAGCAGCATGCAACAAAGGAACATGTACCCCAAGTTGTCCACACCATCGTTCACGGACCATCATGTAGAGGCAACCTCCCACTGCATTCCATTGCATCGGACACATATTTGTGTCCATGATCGTGCGCAATACATCTATGGACATGTGCAGATGGCCATCATTGAAACCCTGCCATGACAGCCAAGTACTGTTCTCCACCATGACAGTCCACACACTCACCTCATTTGGCTACACATGCAGCTGTTCCCTTGACAACAAGCCACATGACCCCTGTCATTAACCCCCTGAACAGGCCCATGGGGCAACCAGACAATGGCCATACCCGTGCATGCGTTTAGATGAAGCAGTCACCTGGCTTGCGTGAAGCACATATTTGCCGGCGAAGCAGGACTGGTGGTTGACCCAACCACTGATATCTGGTGTCGAATGAGCCCATGTCATATGTGCAGATGGACAAAAAGTGCATCCCTACATGAGCGGCTATCACCCCTGACATGGTACTGCTACAACCACAGGACGATGGGGTGAAGGCGGAGGGTGAAGTGGCAACAAAGGTTCATTAAGGCAGTGCACTTGAGGGACATGTAATGCTCTGTACTTACAGTGGACAAGATCTCCAGGACAGAAGTCAGTAGAGGGTGTCATGACATAGGCACACAGGGCACTGGACTTGCGTATACTTGTACACCATGCACTGGCAGCAGTCAATGAACAAATGTGCAATGATGAATTTCCACAACGGTTGAAGTTTGCAACACCAATTGTGCATTGTGAGGAAAACAAAATAGTGCATACATCCTCAGCAGCCCCTCCCCCTTCCCCCCCAACTCCAGATCAAACCATCACCCCTTCCCCCCTCCCCCAACTCCATAATAAACCATCACCCCCCTCTCTCCTCCCCCGAACTCCAGAGCAGTCGTCCCATGTAGGATGTGAAACCCACATGTGGCAGGAATGCCTAATGTTTCTTGCTCCCCTTGTCTGGGGGAGGCATATCCCGCTGACGCATGGAACGCCGAGTGCGTCTCTCCGTGCTGCCTTGCGTGGCCTCACTGGTTGTGGCTGTGTCCTCCTGCTGTGGCTCGGAATTTTAATGGCCTGCCTCAAGGGCATTCGCTATGCGGCCAAGGATGCGGCCAAGGACATGACATAGCCGGGTCGTGCTGTCTGTCAAAGAGTCACACAATTTGGTGTTGCACTCAGTGAGGGACTGCCACATTTTCTTCATGCAATTCTGCCCTGGCCTGGCGGTTGTCCTCAATGTAGTTTTGTATGAGGTCCGTCAACTGATGCACTTGCTAGCCGCCACAAGATGGGAAACCATCGGAAGATCCACTTGGTCCAGCATGCTCTGCAGGGGGCAGTATGGGTGGACTGGGGAGATCGGCGTCATGCCGGTCGAGTTCCGGACTGTGCACAGGTGAAGGGGCATCCCCAGAGTCACTGCATGAGCCCAGTGCTACGATGCATGGCTCCGGGCTGTGCACTGTGTCTTGGCCGTCCTCCAACAAGGCCCCCCAGATGGGTGACGGGCTGTGCTAACACTCATCAGGCGCGGTAGCAGCAGCCTCCCCTGAGACGCTCGACTGTGAAGAGCTAGGGGTTGGCATAGTTGCTGCCGCCGATGCTGTGTGGGATGGTGGTCCGGCAGCTTCCAGTGGACTTTCCGTAGGCAGGGGGTGGTTGTTTTTTGTGCTGGCTTTGGCCTGACCATGCCACTACCCGTGGAGGTGCTTGGCCGGCTGGATTGGGGCTCTGTGCTGTCATGGTCAGTGCCTGTGGGGGCAGAAGAGAGGGACAACACTAGTGAATTTGCAATGTCCTATTTGCATACATGGCTGATTGGACATTTCGGTCATTTTAGGTTTGTTCTGTTTTGGGGGTAGCTATGGCAGTGGTACATGTGCATGGTAATGACATATACGCATGTTTGGGAGTGACTCATTGTGCCCTGGTTATGTACATTTTGGCTAGTACAATGCCTAACACGCTGGACAGTGTGCATGATGGGCTGTGCAAGTCAATGCACTATGGTTGAGGTGCGTTATGTACTTGGCACTTGGACCATCATTAGGCGGCACTTGCCTCCGCATTTGTTGGATGGGGGATGCATTGGATGGGGGGAGGGCAACACGAGAGGGTGCCTTCGATGGCCCCTGGGTCAGTTTTCATCATGCAATGGACATTGCCAGTGTACACTGTGGACACTCACCTCCTTCTGCAGAAGTCGTTCCCCCGCACTCCATGGTCGCCACGCCCTCAATGGATTCAGTGCCAATGAGAGCTGCACAGGTCTCCTCCCACGGCTCAAGTTGGACTGCGGTACTTGGTCCACCTCCCGTCTGCAGGGCCTGGCTGCGGAGGCTGGAGAGGAGTCCCCGCACCCGCACCCGCAGGTCATCCCACCGCTTGCGGCAGTCCCTGGGGGAGCGGGGGGTTTTGCCTACAGCGCTCACCCTCTGTGCAAGTTCCGCCCAGATGTTCTTCTTGCGGAGGGTGGACTCCCTCCGCATGTCGCTGCTGAAGACAACATCGGCATGCTCTGCCAGGAAGTCGACCATGGCCTGGAGTTCCTCGGGGCAGAATCTCTGCTTGCGAATGCGATCCGCCGCCCTTTTGGGTGCTTTGATGCATGTTGTGAGGTGCCTGGTCCTGTTCCCGACTTTAGTTACCTCACAGGGTGCTGGCGGCTGAGGATCGCAATGGATTGTGTTTTTAAATATGGCCGCCGCTCTCCTTCCCGTTCCTGTGCGATGTCGTAATTTCCGTTTCCTTTTCTTTTTTGTGGTGACCGTAATTTACGGTCTCCGTAAATTACGGTCACCGTTCTGCATTGACGCTACAGCTTACAAGGCGGTGTTGTTGTTTACGTGTCGCAGCATGGCCGGTAGGCATTTTGCGGCAGGCCGCTCGGTCCTTTTCCGGCATGGCGCAAAGCGCGTGTCCGCGAGCTCGGAATGGATGAAATTTGCGGTCTTGCACCAGCCCGGTTTCGTACTTTACGCCATGCCGGAAAGTACCGATACTTACCAGCATGGCTCGGAATGAGGTCCTTAGTCCCTTCAAACCCCTGAGGCCAAGGCCGAATCATTGTTGGGATCCTTTTGTTACTTTGCAGAGAGAATGTGGCCGAGAAGTCTGGTCTTATCTGCTCTCCCTCTCTGTTCCCTGGGTCAAGGCTTGCTTGCATATAGTCAGTCCATTGGTCAAAGTAGGCGGCAGTGGTTGGGAGCAGTGCTACTCTACTTTTTTTTTTTCAACGTTTTACTGTTCTTATACTTTTATTTTAAAAAGAAACCGTTACAGAATGGTTTTGTTTCAAAATACAAGTGTAGGAAGAAGTTAAAAACTTGCACTTCAGTGCACTGCACTGAACATTCGCTTAAACCGCAGGTGTGCTTGTTTGGGGGTTTGGTTTGCATGTGGGATGCAGCGTGGTGATTGGGTTTGTGGGGAGGTGGTACTTCTTTTCGTCCACTTCGACCACAGAGTCAGTCCTTTATGTAGTGGTATCAAAGGGATAAAAAACTATGCAAAGCAATGACACAAAGGGCCTGATCACGAGTTGGGTGGGAGCCCTTAAATGTGGCGTTAATGGTGTTACTGCCACATTTAAGGTTATGCCTAATCTCGAGTCTGAGCGCTGGGGGTAAACGCGCAGGAAAAATACCAATTAACCGCAGCTTTACTGTCGGTGGTATTACCGCACGGTAATTGCACCGAACATTCCCCATTGGGTCCAATGGAGAATGGGGATTAACAGTAAGCACCCACCCCCGTGATCCAGCGGTAATACCACCGGATGGGTGGGCGCGAACGGTAATAAAGTTGGGTGGTGTCACAGCCGGGATACCGCCTAACTCGTCCACAGACAAATCCTCCTGATTAAGGAGTGTTAGCACACGGGCTTCATCCACCATCTTTCGAGATCCCCGGTGGGCCAGGTACTAAAACCCAGGTGGCTTTAGCGCTTGGTTCACGCAGACATCTCCACTCTCAGGTTCCATTGGCATTTTGGCTTATAAAAGATTTCAAATGCAGTGGGGCATAATGGTAGTGCTCAAAATATGTAAGCTTCCAATCCTTAGCTCAGCGAATAAAGAATAGAATGCTATGCGCAGTGATAATAGCAGCTTCAAAGCCAGTGCCGTAGAAATCACATTTGAGAACACAGTATTCCACAAGGCAAGCACAGGTACAGATTGCAATCAACATATATGTTTAAGTAAGAAGCTGTGCAATCAGCGTGACAGCAAAAATATATTTGTCTGGGCTCCTGATAAACGAGACCTCAATTTCCCCCTTTTCACTTATTTTTTATTAAAATATATTCACTTTCTCGATGCATGCATTTATGAATAGTTGTTAAAGGTGCATATCTACAGATGAATACTTCTTAGGGCCGATTCTCAAAGATTTGAACAGGAGAAAATCAGAGATGACCATGAGCATCTCGGAGTTCCACCTGCTACTTAATGCCTGATTCTCAAAGCCTAAAATTGGAGCACATCTGGAGATTCCTGGCCCATCTCTGAGATGTCCTTGGGTGAATATTTGAGAATCGCATCCGTCTGTTAGCATCTCAGAGATTCTCAGGGCATTTACAGATTTGATCCCCTTTAGCTTTTGTGGATCAGGTGTAAGGTAGGAGGTGCAAATAAAAAATGCTAATTTCCGATTTGCTCCAGTGAAAATCTTTGCGGATCAGTCCTGTCAGGATTATACTCCTGCCACTAAACCTAGGACGTCCACCTCACATCTTTTGCCAGGAAGGCTGTTGCATCCCTATTGGACTAGATGATACAGTCCGCATTAGGAAGGCACCCTTTCCAAGATGGTGGGTTTCTTGCACATACCCACTCCCTAGAGTGACATCACTGTCACATCACTGGCGATGCTTTGATGTAGGAGCCAAGGACAGTACCACAGCGGCAAACAAGTCTCCCCGCCTTGACTATCGATGCGGGAGAGCTCCGGGTACCTCCAACACACTATGCAACTTTCTTCAGCTCCGATTCCTGGTCTTACGTTTCCTATTCGCGAATGTTCCTGCAAGTAATGGTCTTTCGGTGAAAAGGTAAAGAGCACTTCCCTCCTTGCAATCCTCTTTGGTTTTGGCGTCTTTAGCCTTGTGTTAAACTGCCATCTTGGAACCGCTGCTCCCTCGTGTGCTTTGACTTGCTCCGAGTGTGCTCTCGTGCTCCGACTTTTATCCGTGTGGGGAAGTGTGATGGAAAGTCAGGTGTGCGTAATGATCAGTAATTGACCATGTCAGGTATATGGCTCGGGTGTTAATCCATTTTCTCTCACTGTGAGCTATCTGTGAGAAAGTGTTTGTGTTGTGAAAGGGGTTGGGGTCAATCCTAAGCATTCTACCTGGTAGGATGGGGTAAAGGTGTTACAGGGAAGGGGATACCGCGTCTTGCCATCCGGTGTCCTAATTCCACTCTCTGAGGACCCCTCACCCAGGTGAACCTTCTGCACTGGTCCACCCCCAGGAACTGGATGCAAAAGCGATGGACGTGTCTGGCCACCTGGGTGGCAGATCTACAGGGACTAGTAGGTGAGGCACATTCAGGTTTCTCACACTATCCACAATAAACTCAGAGGAAAGTCAAATCTCCTGGAGAACAATGAGTTCAGGAGTAACAAAGTGATCATAGCCCACCATACAGTGTACATAGTGGTAGTGCCTGTAGTGTTCTAGGAGATCATGATAATAACTAGAACAAAACTTAGTTTTGCTAGGAATTCATTTAGTTAGTGCAATGGACCACAGAAGTTACACATGCACATGAATTCAAAGGTTTACTGTCAGACCACAGATTACTGCTGGTAACCCTATCACCTTTTGCGCTTTGGGGTTACATATGATTCTAAAATTGCTTGGTTGTACTAAATAGATCAGATGCATGCATGCTGAACTTCTTTCGAAGGTGTAGCCCATTTTTAACAGGTTTAGTGAGAGCGTACAAACAGATTATTTTGAGCTTGCTTATAATAGTGAGGAGTGTGTGTGAGTCATGACAACAGTTTTCTTGGTTCGTCTTAATATGCAGTAATTAATTCTGTATTTCTGCACACGAGTTGGTTAATGATTTCAGCAATGTGATCCATTGATTGTAATCATAAGTACAATTTTTTAAGGATGATGAATAAATACTGCTATTACTTTCAAACAAATACTTCAATTAGGCAAGCATGATATATTGGTTCCAGTAATGTTTAAGGCAAAATCATTTTTCTCAGGCAATTTGGCAGCTGTCTCTATGTCATTCATATCCCTCTGAACCTTATAACACAGATCGAGCAAAGAATTATTGTCTATATTGGGATAGTCGTGAAGTATATCGTGAAGGATTTTCTCTTGAATAGTCTTGGTTTCAAGTCTCGTGGTGGCTGCAGAGACCTCTTTGCTCGATCGCCGGGAAAAGAAAGCCTTGACTTTAAATTACAATGATCAAAAGCTGTCTTAACAAATATCAAACGACCTACGAATAAACTGGATTAGCATAAACATAATAAAGTAACTTCATACTGTGAAGAGTATAATAAAATGAAATTAATACAATAAAATAAATACACTCATTGTCACACATAATGAACTCTTCATCAAATGATATGTTGTACTCAAATAACAACAAAACTAATTTAACATACATATTTTATAAATATACAATATAATCCTTAATAATATCATGCATGGATCATTTAGCTATAACATCCTAATTACCAATGTGTATTCATTCCTCTTGGAACTAGCAATAACAATCTAATGATCCAAAAGCACTCTATATGCTGTAATGTTTGCTGGATTTTGCCTCTTCGCAGGGGTATGTTGATTACATCAAGAACAATACACTGCCACTGAGCAACTCTGTATCCATATCCAAGAAAATGTGCAGTTACTGGTGGTTTAACAGCTTTAGTTCCAAATTTTGGAGTTATGTTTTTCCGTTCATCTATTCTTGACTCTACGTAAAGGCCTCCCTACATAGTATATTCCCCAAGGAAATCTCAAGTCATAGATCACACACATTCCTAGAATCACATGTAACATAGTGATTCAACATGATAGGTATGCTGGTATATGGATGTCTGATTGTGTCACCATGAATTCAACTATTACTGTGTTGTCAAGATAGGCATGGGACTGTCAGCCAATGTATACAGTTTCCTATTAGTTGGCCTAGACTCTGCTCTTACTGCTCATGTATGAATATCTTCCAGTTCTTATATATAACCAATTTTATCATTTTGCTCTGTCTTGGTTAGGTAGTAACATACACCAACCTTGTGTTATTTTTAGCCTTTTTAGGTCTCAACAATTGTCCTTTCCATTGTTGAAAATGTGCTAGAAGCCATATCTAATGACTCAAAATCCTAAGGTCTTTCTCAAATTTTGTTAACCTCAAACTTATTTTGTCTCTTCAATTCTGGGTCATCTAAACCTTTTTTTTAACACTTAGCAATAGACTATTTGGCAACCCTCTATGGGTATTTGATGGATGAAAACATTTAGCATGTAATATAATGTACCACTTTGTGGGCTTCACAAAAAGTGCTGTGGATAATTTATTATCTTGTTGTATCATACGTACATCCAAAAAATATATGTATTTTTTTTCTGTGATCCATTATAAATTGAATACTTGGCTGAATATTATTTTAATACTGAAATTCAACTGCTCTTGTGTACCTTTCCAAAGATATCATCAATGTATTTTTCTCAAGCACCTTGAAGAGTCTCTTGCGCTAGATGGAATTAGCAATAAAGGTCTCAGACCAAATAACTGGACAGACTCAAAGAATATGGCAAAGTACTACTGTATTCTAAATTTAGTAATGCAGGGTCAACTGGCAGACATCAGACTGATGCTTACACACTCACACATGAACTTGATGACACAGAGGTCTTATACCCCAATATGCATCATCTATGATGATATCCTAGGTGGCAAACTATAAAACATATTAGTGGGAGGGATTGGTTAGGGGAAAGTGTCTACTTATAGAATACATAGGAGTTAGTACCCCATTGGCTGTCTCTTATCTGTGAGGTACACCTCTAACAACCTCTAAATACGCATAATACTGATTATAGTGAACAAAATGGTAGCAGATTGACCTTATGCAACATTGTATAGCAGGTTGGCCATAGACCCACTGGTTGGTTGGCATTCACACCCAACATTGCACTTTCGGCTAGACTGGCAGCACCTAATTGAAACGAAACCCAGGTGCTTGAATCACGGCAGATTACGCCCTACTTTTCCAATTAGTTCGTCATCTCTCATCAGTTTGGGCAGGAGCCAAGGTTTCCTGTTTGTAGTTGACCTTGTAGTCAGCTCTCTGTTCTGGGATATTCAAGGGAGTGTAAGCACATCCCTATCTTCATCTGAGGTTTAAATGAATAGCCCTTGTTTTTGACTTCTGAGTCTCAGGTAAAGAGACCACGAATTTGCCAATTTCAGCCTATTTACTACTATTTGATTTAACTATACTGAGTGTCATTGCTCTTATTGTATTCAAGAGACTTGCTCACTGTACCATTCATCGACTTTATGCACTTTTAATTGTCCAATAATTGGACTCTTGCAGATGTTTTCCTCTTCTTCAATCTAAGAGAAATATGCCTCGTCCATGGCTTATCCGTCTGCCTACCATTGTGCTTTTCAGCTATGCCATAAAAATAGCCACCTTAATTCCAAGCCAAAATAGACTCCTCTTTGTTTTGCACACAAAGCTGTTCTAACAGCATCTCCTGACTTTGCAACCTTGATCTGTTTCTGAGGTAGTTGAATGAATCTTAAAATGAGCGGGTGTCCATTTTCCAATTATGGCTGTCCCAGCCACATTATATATTCCTCTATGCCACGCTTCTATGTATCGTTTCTTCCTTTGCATTACCGCGTATTTACACTTATTGGTCAGCAAGCTACTTTGTCTTCTTGATTGCTTTATTGTTTTATACATGTTTCTCTTATCACTTCAGTTACATCATTGCTCTTCATTATTTTCATATTGTTTCAGTATGTCCTTGTATAGCTTGTTTATGACATCACTCTACCCACGTCAAATTTCACTCAGCGCTCCATGATGTCAAATAGTGTGTGCTGACATCCTTCCACACAACATCCTTCCACACTTTCAGTGTGAGGGTGCATTCAATATGGTTGTCTGAGTGTATATCATCTCTCTTCACTCGATGAGGTAAAGGCATAACACATGGATTCCCATATAGGGCCCTACTCCTGCTGTTCGAGTATAATGGCAGTAAGGGAGCAGGAGTTAGGGAAAATGCATCCAACTGCGCCTCTTCATTGTTATGTTTGTTATAACATTTGTATAGCGCCAAAAGCCCTAGGGCGTCCAGTCGCTCATTTACAAACAAGGAACACAAGAACAAATGCAGCTGTAGCGTGTGCTTACATAAACAGAGTTGTTTTCAGGAATTCACTGAAAGCTAAATGATCTGTTTCTTTGCTAAATATTTGTGGCAGATCATTCCATGCATTTGCGGCCAAAACTGGGAAGGAGCGTCCATTTCCCAGAGTCCTCTTGACCCTGGCCACTTTCAGGAAATGGACTGAGGTAGATCGAAGGTCTCTGGTAGGCTTATGTATGGAGACTTACTCCTTCAGATAGCTAGGTGCTGATCCATAAATGCACTTATGGCACAAGGTCAGAAGCTTAAAAGAGATCCTGGCTGATACGGCAGCCAGTGCAGTACCTTCCTGGCAGAAGTAGTAGGTTCATTACGCTTCATGCCATAAATTATGCGGATAGCTGTATTTTGGATTCTTTGTAGTCTGGAGATGTCTTCCTTACTGGCGCCAACCCATAAGGCATTGCAGTAGTCCACTCGCGGAAGGATAACAGCCCTAACCAATTTTGCTCGGTTATCTTTAAAAATTAATGGGGCCACCTGCTTAGTACTCTTAAATAATACTGATTGAGTATTTTTCACGACGGCGTCTACTTGGGCGCCTGTGTTCAAAGTGGCTTCTAGATATGTGCCTAAGGTCTTTACCTTATTTACTACTGCTATCTGGCTGCCCTCCACCTGAAAACTGGCAAAGGGGGGGGGGGCTAGATTCTCCATAGATTTCTTAGATCCATATATCATTAATTCAGTTTTACCAGCATTTAAACAGAGCCAATACGTGGTCATCCAGTTTTTTATGACTCACTGAGCTTGTCTTGGTCCTCCTGGTAATCTCCTGACAACACCAGGGACAGCTGGAAATCGTCGGTATAATTCGTAAAGAAAAAGCCCAGTCTTTCCAATTCTCTACATAAGGGCACTATATAGATGTTAAAAAGTAGAGGGGATAGGCACGTCTCCTGGGGGACACCACACAAGATGGTCTCCACATCCGAAGCGGAGTCTCCCTAATACAACCTAGATCTTCTATCTTCCAAGAAAGACTTGACCCAGTTTACCGCCTCATCAGCAAGCCCACCAGTATCTCGTAACCGCTTTAGCAAAATCCCATGGTCTAGTATATCAAAAGCTGCTGACAAATCCAATAATATCAGTAGCCCTGATCTACTTTTCTCCACTATAGTCAGCATATAAGTCTGGAGATCCACCAAAGCACTCTCTGAAAACATCGGAAACCCGATTGCCTTCCATGCAACCAACCCAAGTCCTCCATGTAGAGTTGAAGGTGGGTTGTAGCCACCTTGTCAATCAATTTCAAGAAGAACAAGGTGTTGGTAATGGGTCTAAAGTTTGTGGCATCCTTGGGATCAAGACCTATCTTCTTCAATAACGATGTCACCGCCACAGCTTTGATGGCTTGCAGAACAAAACAATGACTGAAAGAGGCATTTATGAATCTACATAGAAATGGTGAAAAGATATCCTGATGACTCAGAATTATCTTCGAGGGGATAAGATCCCCAGGGCAACTAGACGGATTCATAGCTCTCATAATATTAATGGTCTCAGTGACTGATACCTCAGGGAATTGAAACCTTACCGGGGGTAATTCCCAGTTTAGGCCATTATCACTAGATGCCGAAGAGTCAATCACACAACTAGTATCCACACTCCCAGCACTGGGAGTGCCGGTGTCTAATTTCTGACTCTCTAACTCTTTTCTAATTTTATTTTGAGCATATAGAAATTTATCAGAGAAAACTTTCTGAGTTCTAATACAATCATCTTGGGTGGGGGTGATATTATGGTTTAGTACATCTGGTTTCTCCCATGACCTAAAGAGACAGAAAAGTTCCTTGGTTTCATTTCCTGCCATCTCAATCTGATTGTTATAGTGAAAAAGTAGGTCAGGCGCGCACCCTAGTTCCCAGTCAAACATTCTTAATGCAAATAGTAACTGGGTTAAATCCCAACAACATGCAGTTAGTAACAGGGTTGAATCCCATGATGCAGTAATAACAGGGTTGAATCCCATGTGTTGCAGTTCCAATTCTTCTGTTGATTTTCTCCTCCTAGTACTTTCCTGTCTCAAACATTCTTCGGGGAGGCTGTAACCTGATTGTTATAGTGGGTCGTCTTGGCTTCCATCATTTTTGCTTTCTAAGCTTTTTCAAGAAGTTTCCAGGCAGCTTTATTGTCTGTGTTTTTGTCTTTGAGCCAGGCACGCTCTGCGTGTCTCTTATTGGCTTTTAATTTGGCCAGGTCTGACGTGAACCATTGTTGGTGATGGATGGCTTGCCTAGTTGTTCTGGGCTTCATAGGTGCGACTTTATCCAGCAGGGTTGTCATCTCCCTATTGTATCGTTCTATAAGCGTATCAGGGTGATCTGAGACACTAGTTTTCAGCATAAGTGCATCCATACATCTAGATTCCCCCCTCTGGTTGAGTCCTCAACCACCCTCAACCACATTCTTCTTGTCATTCTCCTTTATCATCTCCTCATACTGTTGTTTCTTCGGGACCCATATCTTTGTCACCCCCCCTCAGGTAACCTGCATTCTTTATATGTTCATCCACACTCCTGGACATGTGGCAGCAATCTCCTGATGGTGGACAGAATATCTATCATCCTACATATTTTTTATGATCCCTAGGGTAGCGAGGTGCAAGGGAACCTTTCTTTAATATTCTCATGGGTACTTCCTTCATTTTGCATGTGCACACCAGTTCAGTGTCTATACCAATCATAATATTCATCCCAATAACTTTCTTACCTGTCTTCTGGCATTGGCCCAAGATGATTCTTATGAGACAAAGTACTAGCAATACCAACACTAGTACTGCTGCGAGTAATTTGAAGGCATTTGCCAACCAAGTTGGAATCCATGAAAACAGAGATGAGATACAGCTGCCCCCCTTGGTTATGGCTACTTCATCCACCATTTCTTTGTGCCAGGTTGACAACATCGTTATTGCTTCTGTCAAAGTCTGATTCTCTTCATCATGTGCAAGTCTAAATGTACAGCAAACAGGCCTAATCTTGGCACACCCACCTCCTTCGATTGCTGTGATTAAGTCCAGGACATGCCTGTTCTGGAGGGACATGAGCCTGATTGCCCTCAACTCTTCTCTGATCGCATTAAATGCTTCTATTGTCATATTGATCGTTTCCAGCTGCTCCCATCTGGTTATCTGTTACCATTTAGCATTTTCTGCAGTCTGAATTCCGGGTAGGAATATAGCTGTAAATATCACTGATGTTCTTCTGAACAACCTATGCTCATCTGGAATGTCATAATAGGCTTCTATTGCTTTTGCTTAGAAGTAATTATCTCTCCTCTGTCTGCTTCAATGAAACAATCATTTCTCCTTGGGTGCGTGTCAATTTTTGGGAAGGCTGTAATCTGCAGGTCACTTTGTGGTACTACTAATGCTGGTATGCATATCAGTACCAATGAACAAACTCCTCCCCATTTAGGTGGCAACTTCGTGTATGCTCTTGATTCACAGGCCCAGTAATGGTCCATCAGGACTGCTGTTCCTTCCTTCATGCCTGGTACATCAGAAATTCAGTCACACTTGCTATTTTCTCTAACGTTCACGGTGTCATTATTTCTGAAGTATGAAGATGCATTCTTCAGGGATAATATTTGCAATGGGCCCCCCTCATAGTCAACCCATGTCACCTATCTTGCAATCTTAAGCAATTGGTTTTTACAATTCCTTTTCTGCATTTGTCACAGCTACTTCCCATTGTCCGGTTAATGCAGTTGCTTTGCATACAACCAATCCATCAGCCCATCCTTCAGGAGTATGCACTGTTCATTGAATTTGTAGTTGGCCTCTTTCCCAGCATTCTCATATTTCCTTCCCATTCTTCCCTCAGTCTCGGGAGGATAACGCAGGATCATGTGCCAGCCTTGGAAGCAAGACAACATGGAACAACCCAGGTTTGATCCCCGGGTCTGTGCTTAGACACCACTGGGCATTAAACGTGTGATAAATAACCAATTAAAATAAAAAAAAACATCTTATCCTTGCATTCTTGCATTGTAACATGTAATTTTCTTCAATCTTGATTCCTGCTCCATTTATTCCAGGCTGTTTGAATTTTATTATTTGATGCATTGTTTCTGGCTTTTCTCTTGAATTTAGGTTGTGTACATAATTGTCTTTTCTTTGAAATGTCGCTTTATTCACCCACACTATAGATGCTGTTCTGCCTTGGAACTCTCCTCTGGTTAGGCAAAGTGCAAGGTTTGTCTGACAATGTGCCTTTTTCACTAATACATCTGTTGCTATGAACATTTTTGATGTTCCCAAAGCTACCTGAGGGTTCGGTGCGCTATATCAAATAAATAAACAAACAACAAACATAAGGTATAAGGGAACACACATAGCAGCTTTCATCTGACGTCTTCTTCCCACCTTCTTCACGTGCTGATACCATAGGCTATTCTTTAAATTAGTCAAATTATCAAGATACATATTTATATCATCATGATCTTCCCCAACATTCCTTTTAAATCAAAATAAATGGCTAGTTAGAATATAAAAAATGCTATTCATGATGTCATATGGGGCAATAGTACATTTCCATAGTCAGCAGTCATATCTGTATTGTTTCTTATAATATGTCTAATATGACATAATAATCAGGGGGAAAACAAAAATCATAATGCAGAATGACACCACAATTATTATTCCATGGAAACTCCTCAATTTTCTTGCTGGCAATGAGCGTCTTATATTCTGTAACCTCCTCATTCTTGCTCAGACCTTTGATATGTAACTCTGTATGTCTCTATGAACCACACCTTTATATAAAAAATGCAAGATGATTGCAGTAATTATTGTAAAAATAATATGATTGTTCTTAGGATTTCCAAGAAATGTTATGACATTGACGTATCTTCCTACTAGAGCTGGATAAGACTGTAATATGTAGGTAAAAACAGCATATAAAAACGTGTGTGATGTTATTGCAGTAGGTAACATAAATATGAAATGCGCTTTTCTTCTTTCAGCTATGTTCATTTAACGACTTGCACCTATCTAAAAAAGTTCCAGGATAACTGCAAGTCTGTTTACTCCTTGTCAAATGTTAAAAGATATTGGCCTTTAGTCTAAGGTGCTGCTGTGTTATTCATTTTCCTTGTCTTTACTATTGGCCATAGAACAAGTCTGCATAAGCAGAATAAGTTATTTTGCTTTACAGTGGGTAGTTGCAGGAGGGGTCAGGGAATCATTTGTATATGGCCTGATGTTGTGGAAATAAAGTCAGGCTCTTCATCCTTTTAACTTTGCTGCTGTGGGTGTGACTTCTTCTACTTCGTACAGACCTTCAAAGCGGGGAGGACTCCAAGTGCGTACAATCTTTCTTACCAGCACCTTGTCCCCTTGGTATGAAATGGGCTGTTTTAAAAAATCCTCTGCTTCAATGGGTTGATCACCCTTTCCGCTTGTCTTTTAACCCTCGCTCCGATTCTTGACCTGTTCAGAAATGAAAGAAATGCTTGCCGTCATTGTTGTTAGGTAATCACGCATCTCATCACCTAGTGCCTTTGCTACACTATGTGCAACAGTTTTTAACCTGGTTAGAGCAGAAAGGGGAGACCTCATGTAACATCCAGTCACCAACACATGAGGACTTAGATGGTGATTTGAGCCAGGCTGGTTTCTTAGAGCACATAGGGCAAGGGATAGGCAATGTAGTCATCCCTTCTTCAAAGTTATTTATATTTTTCCAATCCTTTCCTTTAATATCCATTTAATCTCTCACAGATGTCATTCATCTGTGGGTGAATACACAGAGGAAAACATATGCTTAATGCCTAATAGAAGAACTATTTGTTCGAACAACTAATTTACAAAATGCTGTCCATTGTCAGACCGCAAAACCTCACACACACCCCACCTTAGGAACACTTTACACACAAGGAACTTGGCAGCACATGTGGCATCAGGGTGTGTGCATGGACCTGCCTCATTCCATCTACAAAAGGGAAATCCCACGAGCAGCATATATCTATAACCATTGCATGTCTGCAGCATAGCTAAATAGTCTATAGTTAGGTGCTGAAATGGGCCATTGGTCTAAGAGTTGATCCTCTCACTGTTCCCAAAGTGTGCCCTTCAGTATAATTCTGGCACACAATGCAATATATGATAAACTGTGCCACATGCTGTAACTGATTTGCCAAAAAACACTCTTCTGCTATTGTAGCAGCTAGAATCCCTTGTGTCACATGTGCAGGGTAGTGGATCTTCTCCAGCACTCCCCTCAATAATGCTAGAGGTATAGCTGGCTTTCCAGTGCTATCTTGTTTCCAAATTGCCTCAGCGGGGGATACAGAACACCCCTGTTTATTCCATAAATCATTATCTTCTTGTGGTGCTCATCATTGTATGTCATTTACCTGGACAATAGACAGCATGTCAAAGCCCTCCTTTATCAAAATGCATTGTCCTGTCATTTATTTAACACTTTCTTTTTCAAAATTAGAAATGCTTGAGAAATAGGCTGGCTTTTTGGCTTCTAAATCTGCGGCTTTGTTTCTGCGAGAAATTAAATCTGTCCTTTTAGAATGTGCTGCACATTTTACGACTGATAGAGTCAATGGCAGTGCTAGTACTTCAATAAGTTTATCAATTAGGGCTGCATATTGCACTGGAGTGCCGTATGCATGGAGGAAGTCCCTCATTTTCCAGCATGACAGACCTGCGTGTATGGTTGATCTCACAAAGGAAGAATCAGAGTACACCATCAGTTCCTCATCTTAGAATCTCTGAAGCATGGCAATAA
Organism: Ambystoma mexicanum; assembly: GCA_002915635.3. Classification (NCBI taxonomy): domain Eukaryota; kingdom Metazoa; phylum Chordata; class Amphibia; order Caudata; family Ambystomatidae; genus Ambystoma; species Ambystoma mexicanum. Next base: position 959,314,622 of record CM030325.1, on the reverse strand, counting down.
GTGCCACTAATTCGGCAACCTGTGTTGAGCAATGTGAAGTCAATCTTGTGCTTGGTCACTACTTCAAATTCATGCTCTCGGTTCAGTTTTACTAACGCTGATCTAGTATGCCTTTTGCTGATTGGTTGGAAACCTTTGCAGAACCATCAATAAAAATAACTACCCCTCCCAAAGGCATTTTCTCTAGCTTTGGGAATTTCATGATACTTTTCTATATACGTTGTGCAATCATGTACATAATCACCCTCGCCCTAGTGGTTCAGCTATGGACATTGCTGGATTCACTGCCTTACATCTGACCATTTTAATTGCAGTATTCAATATAATTACCTCATATCCTGATGTTCTTTGTGTGGTCAATATACTTTTCGGTTTCTCTAAAATTGCAAATGATGCATACTCAAAAATAATGTTAGTGAACACCCCATTGTTATACATGAAGCTTTTTCAATTGCAAATGCAGCATCAGCTAGAGACTGCTCACAAGGATAATGCCATTTTGTAACTGGATGTAACATCCCACTATTTTAGGCTAATCGTTTGTGTCCATGTCCTAATGTCGTTTTCTGTGTAAGGACTGCTAACATGACTTCTCAATTTGAATGTGAAAATAAGTAGAATTCTTCCTGATAATGGGGAATTCCCAACAAAGGGGCTGTACTGATTGCCTTCTTTTAATTCTTAAAATCCTTCAGTCATTTCATCTGTCCATATTACTTTACTCTTGCCCACCTGTGCTTCTTTTAGCCATTTTAAAAGTCTTTGAATATATGTACTGTAATTGAAAATCCAGGCTCTGCAATAATTACATAGGGCTACAAATTGTGGCATTTCGCTCACTGTTTTAGGTTCCGAGGTCTTCATAATTGCCTCTGCTCTTTCAGGTGTCACTTTCCTCCCTCATGAGAAATCAATTGCCTTATATACAAGACCTCTTCCTAATAGTATTGTAGCTTCACTTTGTCAACTTTATATCCTTTCTCTGAGAGGATAGTCATAAGCTTAATTGAATCTTCTCCACGTCTTTCCTCCGACTCACTGCACAAAAAAATGTCATCCACATATTGAACTATTGCACTTCCGAGCTGAACATTGCCTAAATATATTTGGAAGACTCTATTGAAGACTGTGAGTAGACGAGTACCCAGGGGTACTTCTCTACTCACAGTACCCCTGAGTAGACGAGTATGTTCCAGGTGGATCGTTATATACAAAAAGGAAGTTGAATCCTGTGAGTCTTCATGAAGGGGAATTGTAAAGAACGCATTCTTTAAATCTATGACTGTAAAATATTTGGCCTCAGATGGGATGTTGTACAATATTTTCTTGGGATTTGGAACTAAAGGAAACTCAGCTTCGACTAAATTGTTTAGAGGGCGAAAGGTCCTGTATGAATCTCCACAACCCCCAGTCAATTTCCTCACTGGGTATACAGTCGTGTTACATGGAGAATCGGATGGTACCAATTTTCCTTGTTTCATCAAAACAGAAATGGTCTTCAATATACCTTCATCCACTGCTCTGGACATGGGGTATTGCTTCGCACGTGGCAAACAAGCTCCTGGTTTAAGCTTGATTTTAACTGTCCCTACTCCTTTTAATAGACCCACGGCAAATGGACTTGTGGTCCATAAAACCTTTGTCACTTTCTCTAAATCTCCCTGGAAAACTTATAGTTTATTTTTTTACCAAGGACATTCTCTGCAGTATTTCTCTATTCTCTACTTTAATCCAATAAGTGAGACTGATGAAAAATACTAATTCATCATCTGAGTACTCATCCTTAAACAGCTCCTCATCTGTCAAATCTGACAGCCTATATCCTTCACTGAGGGCTGTCACTGTTCTCCATCCACTTCCCTCATCATCTGTCCGATGTAGAACCACCTTTTCCTCTCTGACCACTGCTGCTTCTAACTCCAAGAGGATAATCTGCTCTTCTTTATCATCCATAGGGATTTCTGGTCTTAACAAATACTCATCTGGCATGCTCAATAGTTTACCTATCAATCTGGGTAACCATGATAATAAACATTCACTCCGTACAAAATACCTCTGAGTCCCAAGGGATCCCTCGTAATACTTTTTGGCCTGTAAAGGCTAATATAAACTCTCTCACATTCATATAATGTATCCCTGGAGTGGAACACACTATTCCTTCATCAGCAAAAGATATAGAGCCTCATTACGAGTCCAGCGGTAACCATGCCGGAAATTCCGGCAGGTTACTGCCGGACTCGTATTACCATTCCGCCTCTGTGATTGCTGGAATCACCGGGGCATTACAACCCCAGTGACCCGGTAATTCCGGAGGCAGAATTCTGTTAATCCCCATTCCCATGGAGTCCAATAGAGTCCCATGGAGCTCTGCAAGTGGAAACACCGGCACCATGCTGTAATGGTGCGGGTGTTTCCATGTCCGCCTTCAGGCAGGTTGTGTTAAACCCGCCAGGTCAGACCTGGCGGGAGTGATACCTCCCGCCTGCAGGACTCTTAATCAGCAGTCCGGAAACAATGGTGGTGGCGGATTTACCACAACTGTTCTTTCCGGACAGGCTGACTCGTAATGAGGCCCATAGTCATGTTAAGTTTCATCATTATGTCACGCCCTAATATGTTAACTAGCGTTGGCCTAGAACATACCAATGGCATAAACATGTCATGTTCTAATATAGATATTGATAATTCGTCTGTGAAAGGACCTAAACTCATCGCCATAGAGAATCCCTGCACATTCATTGCAATACCGGACACTGAATATTTTCTTTCATGGTCACAGGAACGAGTTTCTCCAGTGTTCACAAGAAATGAAAATGTCTAGCCTCCTATCGTCACCTTGACCCTTGGTTCCTCTTGGGTGTCTGGTATCACTGAAAGTACTGAACACATCAAGTTGCTCCATGGGCTGTCCTTTTTTGAATATACATTCATCCCTGTACCTGTGAAAGGATTTCCTCCGACCACAGTCACACTCCCTTATTTGGGTTCAGGTATTTGCTGGACTTCTGTAGTCATATTTCATTGTGGCACCATAGCCTACTGTGTCTGTGCTTGCTGAGTTTGTACCTGTTGTGCCTACATGGGCAGTTGCTGGTATTGCCCTTTCAGCGTTTGCATTTGTAATGGCACTTGCTGCATTTGCTGTGGTTGCAGCGCATATGTCTGAACCTACGTGTGATCTTGGGTATAATATTGCTATGGGTCTGTATTATATTGAGGTGCATAGCCCATCACCCCTCATGGAGCTTGCCAATTTTGCTGCGTGCCTCCTCTGCTTCTGGTTGTGTACTTTTCATCCGCAATTCCAGCAATGTAACTGCTGTCTGCATTAAATCCCCCCCTTCGCTGAGGGTTTTGAAATCAACCTCATCCTCCTCCTCTAGGCCCATTTCATCCTCCCCTTGGCCAAATATTGTACCCACTCTGATCTGTGGCATACACTATGTTGTTTTGCAGAACTGATTGCCTCTCCTGCATCACCCCACCTTCGTTACTCATCAATACCGCTCTCTCTATGTCTATTTTTGACAACTTTGTCTGACTAACTTCACTTCCTCTTGCTTTCTACTCTTGGCCTTCTTCGGCAGTGATGTATGATCATCAATTGTATTTCTGGCCATGGCTTTGCTTCCATTCCCACCTGTTTCTTCATTTGCCATTGCTCAGGCACGGGCTGTTCGTGACACAAAATAGGGTAGAATAATGCTATTGTTTTATCCCATGGTTCACGTGTCCCTTTCTCATGAATATCTTGAATATAAGCAACAGGGTCCTCACCCTCCCCATTTTCCTAGTCAAATAGCACCAATATCTGATTTATCAGGGTATTATACTCTGAGTGCCCACCATACATCTGCTCTGCAATTATTAAATGGCACTCCATTATGCATCCTTTTCTGTGCAGTAACACCTGCATATCCTGCTCATTTCCAAATGTCTTTGGCTCTCTCCCTAATAATGGCTGCTAGCAGGCCTTTTAAGTCACCTATACCTAACGTAATTCCCAATGTCCTTCTCCCTAACTCATAAATCCATTTTCCCACCCCAGAAGTTAAACTTGGTCATTCATTTCTTAAATTGTCTTTATCCATTTGTTGCCATGGTATTTGTTGTGGTTGTACTCACCCTTTCTCTAATAATGGGAATTTGTGAAATCATGGTCCATAATCATACCTGCCAACACTTCTCGTCTTCCAGGTAGGGCAAGTCTCGCCCGTTTGTGTCTGTCCTGGTAGTGCCCTTAATCTGCTTACATAAGGTGGGTTACATCCCCTGCACTGCGCGATCGTGTTTGTGGTCGCTCATTATATAGTGTTGTATCTGGGGTTCTTTCTTTGGGGTCCTCTAAATCTGACCATATTACCCCTTTTTCTACACTCGGTTCTTTTGAAAGTCTGCATGATCCCTCCCTTCGCCGTCTTCCGTTTTCTTCCCTCTTTTCATCTGACATTATTATGGCCCAGCTTGTATGACTGTTATCTTTTTCTGCATCATCATGATCTAGTCTACTTAAAGACAGTGTTCTATGCACATCTGTTATGACGTTATCTGACGTACCTCCAGTTTCCCTAAAACAAGATCCTTCAAGGTTCTCTTGGGTTTTATGTCCTTCTTTATCCCTCATTTGCCTATATAAATCCCCAAGTCTTTTCCCTACATCTCCTGTATCATGCTCGTCAGCCCATGTTGGTATTCTTGGTATTCGTTGCAGCTCCATGCGGGGCTGATGTGACCCTCTCTCTTCCTCAAGTTGTTTTTGTGCTTTGATCAGCATTATGCTTCTATGACATAGATACTCTATCTTGTCATCTTTTCGTTCCCTACTTGTGTTCATTTCTTCTTACCTTCTCACCATCTCTCTTGATTCATCTTCCTCTCACCTTCTTTGCAACCTCTGTTCTTTCTTTCTTTGCACTTCTACCTCCTGTTGTTTCTTCTCTTCTAGTCTCTCCTTTTCTTTCCTTGCCTCATCCGAGGCTTAATGAATAGCCCTTGTTCTCAATTTCTGAGTCACATGTGAAGAGACCACACATTTGTCAAATTCAGCCTCTTATTTAATGCAATTTGATTTAATTATACTGATTGTCATTGCTCTTCTTGGCCTCTAGACACTTGCTCACTCTACCTTGGATAGACTTTATACACATTTATTTGTCCAATTCATGGCTCTTGCAGATGTTTTCTTCTTCTTTAATCAAAGAGAAATATGTCTCGTCCTTGACTTATTCGTCTGCCTCACTTAATGCTTTGCAGCTATTCCTTAAAAATAGCATCTTTGATCCCAAGCCAACATAGACTCCTCTTTGTTTTGCACACATAGCTGTTCTTCCAGCGTCTCCTGACTTTGCAACCCTGGTCTGTTTCTGAGGTAGATGAATTGAACCTTAACATGTGCCAGTGTCCATTTTCCAATTATGGCTGTACTAGCCATGCTATATATTCCTCTCTAACAAGCTTCTATGTATCTCTTCTACCTTGCATTACTGCTTATTTACACATATTGGTCAGCAAGTTACTTTGTCTTCTTTTGCATTCATGATTACTTTATTGTGTTGCACATGTTTCTCTTATCACTTCAGTTACATCGTTAATCATCAGTATTTTAATATTGTTTCCGTATGTCCTCGTATAGCTTCTTTATGTCAACACTCTAGTTACGTCAGATTTCACTCAGCGATCCATGATGTCCAATGGTACGTGCTACCATCCTTCCACATGACATTCTTTCACACTTTCAGTGTGAAGGTCCATTTGATTCGGTTGTCTGCATATCATCTCTGGTACACTCAATGCGATATAGGCATAACACATGGAGTCCCATATAGCGTCCTTCTCATGCTGTTCGAGTATGATGACAGTGAGGAGGGGAGTTAGGGAAAATGAATCCAACTGCTCCTCTACAGTATCATTTACATACTTTTAAGCATTTTGCCCATCCTACGCATTTCAGTATGAAGGTTGCTTCAAATCAGTACTTAGAAATGTTAGCATATGTAGAAACCATGCTTGAACTCATTGAGGTCCCAGATAATTAGATATAGAAACAGTCTCCAATGAGTTTCAGTAAAGAAAGTAAAAATATCTTGATTGCTCCTGTCTCTTCATGCTTTAAGATAAACCACCCCTCGGCATGCAGTATTGAAGTGTATAAGCTAGATAAGTCCATCGTAAAGAGAATATCTACTTGGTTGTCACACAGAAATCTCTGCAATGGTTCTCAAATAAATCGCCTCTGTCCTTCACATATGTTGTGGTTGTCTGTATTAAAGGCTGCAGTATCTGATCAACATACTGTGTGAATGGGTCAAAAACACTTGATGTTGTCGATTCTATTGATCTACTTGGTAGTTGTGTGACAGATTTATAAATCTTAGGTAAAGAGTAAAATACCAGTGTTATGAGATATTAATTTGTGAGAAACGTATGAGTAACCACATTTATCCATTCATTACTTTCTGCTGTTTCTAAAAATGTCCTTAAAAGGTAACTGAAATTCTACTGTTGGATCAAAATCTAATTTAATATACACCTCCAAATCATCTGATAACCTGTAACATTCATTAATGTAATCTCCAGGGTTAAGAATAAGTATTGCATCTCCTTTATCTGCTGGTTTAAATGTGAGTTCAGAGTTAGTTGCCAATTATTTCATAGTACGTTGTTCATTTAACAAAAGATTTGTAAACCCTTGTTTATTGTACCTAATCTTTTATAAATCTTCCAATATGGATATAAAATAGCAATCAAATGCTTGATGAAGTCCATTTGTTCCTTACGAGCATAATATCATATGTAGGCAAAAAAAGATAAACCCTTTGCTAACCACATCTTTTGTTGGCATGATAATACAATATTCGATACATAAACTACAAAGGTTTCTTTTGAATTTATGTCTTTGCGTTCTCCCCTCTTCTAATTGGGTATTTTCTTATAAAATCAACTTGTCTAGATTCACATGGATCATTTAATGTCCGTACTGTTTCCGTTAAGTTTAAATGAGATGTTGCCACTTGGGAAATCTTCTGGCTGTATGTTCTAAAGTTGTAGCCTGTTCTTCTAACTCTCCACTTCAAATGTCATAAACTGAGTAACTTGATCTAGAAGATGTGATCTTCCTGATATTCCAATTCTTGTTTATAATTGCCTATTTTATTTTACTCTCCTTGGTGGTAGGAAGGGCACGGTTTTGCACCACTTGGTGAAGGATTATTTCCATGTTTGTTGCACCACTGAGGAGACCACCCCCCCACCACATAAAAACCAACTCCTCAACCCAGAGCGGTGCACTCTGCGGTGGTGGGAAGGCGCATTGTTGGCGCTGCTTGGTGGAGGATTTTTTCCATGTTTGTTGCACCATTGATGAGACCACGCCCCCTACAACAAAAAGGAGGGTGGAGGGTAATTCATAAAACAGATCCTTATGGGCAGCCCCTCTTAATGTTACCTTCACAACTAACAACAATGCTCAGGGATCTGGGTCGTTTCAGAGGAGTAAGGGTCACTTAATTTAATTAAATATGTTTCATTGAGTCTCAAACAAGAAAAGAAGCTCTAATACTTCAACTTATCTCTTCATGATTTAAATAACGTATTTTATTGATTTTTGGTATTTGTTAAAAACAGTAAAACACATACGAAACAGTCACAATTATGAAGCACGCCTATAGTTGATTCAGTGCTACATGCTAAACAGTTTACTACAGGAAATTGCACATACTATTCATTCGCTCTCAAGACTCAATGTCACTCATTCATACAACACAAACAAACCCAACATGTTTCATTCCTTTATGTCTGATAATACAATAAGATTCTTGAAATTTCATCAGGGGCTAACTGTCTCCTTTTTCAATTGGCAACAATTGCCGGGACTGATTTTTCACTTCTTTTACTGACGGAATGGCCCAATTTTCTTCACTGTACCGTATAAAGCTTTCGTTGCTTCTTTATGACCCATGTTACTCGCCAAGGGTAGTCTGTTGTTGAGTGCCATGTTCATGTTGAGCATGTCTGAGGAGACTTCAAGGGCATGGTGGAGGAGGAGGAGGGACAATGTACCGGTCCCTGAATCTAATCGGGAGTGATCGTTGTACACTACCTTCGTATTGACAAATGTCCAGATGTCAGTTTTGCATGCGGATTGTGCTCCATCTATGCGAGTCCACGATTGATTTATTGCGAACTGGCATGGAATTTTCCTCCAGGCTCTGCCAGGTGTCTTTTCTTTTTCTCGCTAGTTCATACGGTTGGTATTCGTACTTTTTTGGGTCAGTCAGCGGCATCATGACCCCACCACATAAAAACCAATTCCTGAACCTGGAGCGGTGAACTCTGTGGTGGTGGAAAGGGCGCAGTATTGGCGCCTCTTGGTGAGGATCATGTTGGTTGCACCATTGAGGAGAACACAACCCCACCACATAATCACCAACTCCTGAACCCAGAGCGGTGAAGCCTGCAGCAGTGGGAAGGGCGCAGTGTTGGCGCCCCTTGGTGAAGGATCTTGTCCATGTTTGTTGCACCATTGAGGAGACCACGCCCCCACCACATAAAAACACCTCCTGACCCGGAACGGTGAAGCCCGCGGCATTGTGAAGGGCATGGTGTTCACGCGGCTTGGTGTTTGCGCCGAGGGCGAAAAGCGACAAGCCATTTTTCTCTGGTCGAGCATTGAATTGAGGACGCTCAAAGCCAGAGACACAGGGTGACCGGAGGAAAAACAGTTAGTAAGACCTTACGAGACTAGTAAGACCAATACGTTGGAACAGAAGAGGTCTAGAGGTCCAGAAGTGATACTCCCCAAGAAAAAAACATACCCTTTTTCAGGTCCTCTACGCAGCATGTGCGACTTGAGGTATAACATTACCTAAGAGCACGAGGAGGACTGATTGGTGTGGGCATTGCCCTCTACTATATTCTGTTACCCCACCTGCTATCCCCCACCAAGAGTATTGCCAGGCGTATGACAAGAATGGGAGTGGAAAGCAGTGCATAGATAGGCGGTATTCCGGCCTTGCTCCGACTTCTAACTGGTCCTAGGGAGCGAAGGGGGGGAGTTGGACTTTGGGTGCCCATCGAGACAGTTAGCAATCTTTGCTCCTAAGGCCAGCCGGACTGATCTTTGTCCTATGCCGTGTCCCGTTGTGAATTCAGATGATATGATATTTAAATATTTCCTTCGTTTTAAACTTTTTTTTTTTAACAGTGATTGGTTTTCAACGGTTGAGCGCCTATTTTATCATTTCTTAAATTTTTAAGATTTACTGTCTACCTACTGTGAGCCACTGGCCATTTGGCAAATTATTTTTCACCACAAGCTGATCAATTGTTGCACGTTCAGAATTTGCTAGCATCAGTTATATTATTATATGTTGTGAGTTTGTCCCGCTATATAGTCATAGTTATTTTCACAAAAGTTTTTTATCAATATTGCATAGCCTCGCACAGCCTCACATAGTTTGCACAGCCCTTGTCCAGCCCTGGGCAAGCCTGGCAGTATTTTGCACAGCCTTGCACGCTTTTGCATAGCACTGCATAGTTTTGCACATCCTCGCATGGTTTTGCACAACCCTGCATGGTTTTGCACAACCCTGCATGGTTTTGCACAAGCTCGCATAGCGTTGCACAGACAGAATGGTTCTTGCGTTGTCTACTATAACCATATAGTTGCAAGAATCTTATCAGTTTAATTTTTGCATTATCCCACTGCAGAATGGTTAAACGGGAAAGAAGAGTGGTCTTTTCCCCAGGGTGCTACCAGAAACAAAATTTCAAAAATGTTGCAACCAATCAGCGAAGTTAACCACCTGATTTCTGATGTCAAGTGTTTCTACAGGACATCGAAGATATCGATGTCGCCGAAGGCACTAAAAGAAAGGAGAAAGTATGGAGAGAGGGCTTGCCAGCTTACAGCATGTAACCGAAAAGGGCTCAAATAATGCAAGATCGGACTGTGCAGTTATATCAAGACTGGACTATGCAAACCCCCTCTACCTCAGAGTCCACGCTTACCAACTGAATAAACTTCAAAGGGCACAAAACGTAGCAGCCAAACTGCTACTTGCACTCGGCCCAAGAGAACACATCTCCCCAGCCCTTAAGACTCTGCACTGGCTTCCAGTGGCCCGAAGGGTGACTTTCAAAACCTTATGCAACTCTCATCGAGCATTGCATAAAACCGGATCTCAATATCTGCAAGACAAGCTAAAACCCTATCACCCTCCACGTACTCTAAGATCAAGCTCAGCCGGCCTCCTAGTCATACCTAAGACAAACTCAGTCAGGTTAGGCAGATCATCATTCTCAGCATTGGCCCCCACGCTGTGGAACGCACTCCCACCCCACATCCGCCAAACTGAAGATCTAATGTATTTCCGCAAACTACTGAAAACCTGGCTCTTCCCCTAAAACCAACCCGTATGTAAACTATCCCAAACAGAATAACAGCATCTCGATGACACCAATCCAACAAACCTACTAGATCTTGAATAACAATAAGAGAAATAACAATACAACATCAAGATCCATGTGAGAAATCGACATCGAATAGCCGCTAATGTAAACTAAAAGGACAAACAGAATAGAACGAGTAGAGTAGATCAAAGCAGTGTAGTGGATAATAAGAATAAATCGCACGAAAACAGTAATGAGATTTAAATGAATGAAATGGATGTAATGCATGATGAATGAACGAAGTGAATGGAGTGGATGAAATCGTTAGAATGGATGAAGCGTGTGGAATGGATGAATGCGCTGAGCAGATGAATGCGTTGAGCAGATGAGTGTGTAGATCGGATGAGTGTATAGAACGGATGAGTATGTTGAGCAGATGAGTGTGTTGAGCGGATGAGTGTGTAGAGCGGATGTGTATGTAGAGCGGTCGAGTGTGTAGAGCGGATATGTGCGAAAGTGCAGAGGAGTGTGTAGAACGCAGGAGTGCGTAGAGCAGATGAATGTGCAGAACGGGTGAGTGTAGAGCGGATGAGTGTGTAGAGCGGATGAGGGTGTAAAGCGGATGAGTGCGGAAGGGCGGAAGAGTGTGTAGAGCGCTGGAGCAGATCAATGTGCAGACCGGATGAGTGTATAGAGTGGATGAGTGTATAGAGCAGATGAGTGTATAGAACGGATGAGTGTATAGAGCGGATGAGTGTATAGAGCGGATGACTGCATATGAGCGAACGACTTTGTAGAGCTGATGAGTGCATATAGCAGATGAGTGCGTGGAAAGAACGAGTGCATAGAGCGGATGAGTGCGGGGAGCGGATGAGTGCGAGGAGCGAATGAGTGCGGGGAGCGGATGAGTGCGCAGAGCGAATGGGTAAGCAGAGCGGATGGATGAGCATAGCGGATGGGTGAGCAGGGCGGATGGGTGAGCAGAGTGGATGGGTGTGCAGAGTGGAAGAGTGCGCAGAGCGGAAGAGTGCACTGAGTGGAGGAGTGTGTAAAAACTGAGTGTGTACAGTGGATGATTGCGTAGAACAGACTAGTGGGTAGAGCCGACGAGTGTATGGAGCAGACGAATGCGTATGAGCGAATGAGTTCCTAAGAGAGAAGGGGTGCGTAAGAGAGAGTGAATGCGTAGAGCGGGTGAGTGCGTAGAGCGGATGAGTGCGTAGAGCGGGTGAGTGCATAGATGTTATGACTTGATGGTCGTGCAGATTATGGGGCCTCTGTCCACAAGTACCACTCAGGAAAATACAAATAACTCCCTGAGCGATCCTTGCGGCCACAGGTATTTGAGTGCCGGAAATGCCAGGACCCAGGAACATCGGAAACCCCCCGACCGCTGTAAGGCAAGCAATGGGTAAGTACAATGGCAAGTGAACCAATGAAAACAGAGCGTAAATGAATACCAGGGGGTTTACCAAGATGGAGGGGTCTGGGTTCTGAATGGCAAAGATGGAATGGAGGTGTTCCGTGCAGCTGCAGTGTGCGACAAGCAGCAGCGGGCAAGGCGTCGCACTGGAAGGCAATTGAGATGGTATAGCATTGCAAACCCTGCGTGGGCGGGTATGACACGTTGGGAGGTAGTAGAGGTGGAGATCTGTATGCAGTCCGTGAAGAGTTCCGAGGTCGAGACCAGCCGTGTGCGTCGAAGCCAAGGGCAATCCAAAAGAATCCAAAAAACAGTCCAAAGAGTCCTTAAACAGCGGAGCAATACGATGACCAAGAACTTGACAAGAGAAATCCAAGAAAACAGTCCGTAGTCCACTACCGTGACAGTAATACAAGAAGACGCCGAACAGTGCTTGAATGGATCAGCTGTGAAGCACTGAATGAGCGTTCCCTCTCAGGTTTTGAATGGGCAGAGGAGTGTCATGTGGCCCTGTCACATGATGCGCGATCCTGCACGTTTCCTCGTCACGTTACCCAAAGTATCAATATGCTGCCGGGTCTTCCTGGAGGCGTGACGATGCAGCAGGAGGAGTCAGCGGCTCCGCCGGCCGGCTGCAAGGCGCCAGGGTAGCTGCCACTGATGAGGTGAAATTAACAGGTTAGAATGCCCATAGCCAACTGGATACCTTCGTGTGCCCCTCCTGTATATTATAACCCACCGCCACTGCCGCACTGCCTGAGGGAGTGGAGATGTGGGGGTAGAAGGTGAATGTGGGCCAGAACCAGAGAGGGAACGAACAGTAGAGCTATGGACGCTCGTCCGCGGGGTGTGACCTGCGGACGGCATAACAGAGTCCCCCCCAAAGGCCCACAACCCCGTGGGCTAGCAGGAAAATCCCAATGAAACTGGGCCACCAAATGAGGGGCATGGACATCCCAGGCAGGAACCCAAGAGTGATCCTCAGGACCGTAACCCGACCAATCCACCAGGTATTGCAGCCTACCCTTGAGAAAACGAGAGCCCAATATGCCCCCAACCTCATATTCATCAGGGTCGACCAAAGACACAGCAGCAGGGAGAGAGACCAGGCGAGTGGGACTAGGGCACGGCTTAAGCAGCGAGATGTGAAACACTGGGTGGATACGCCAGGCTGATGGAAGAGAAAGGCGGTAGGCGACCGGATTCAGGACACCAGACACCCGAAACGGACCAACGAACTTGGGAAGGAGTTTACAACACCCACGTAAGTGCAGTAGGCGTGAGGACAGCCACACACGGTCCGCCACATGATAAACGGGTGCTGCAACCCTCCTCTTATCGGCCGAAGCCTTCATGGACGCTCGGGCCTCCTGTAAATGGGCAAGAGTCTGGGCATGGACTGTGGCTAAGTCACGGACACAGAATGTGGCAGCAGGAGTACAAGAGGATGCAAAATCGGGGATGGGCAGTGTACGGGGATGCTGGCCATAGAGGGAGTAGAACGGGGAGAAGCCAGTGGAGGAATGCAGTGTGTTGTTATGTGTTAATTCAGCGAGGTGCAGCAGATTCACCCAAGACTTCTGGCTTTGCAGCGACAGGCAGCATAAATACTTCTCCATGGCTTGGTTCACCCTCTCCGTCTGGCCATCGGTTTCCGGATGATAAGCAGAGGAGAACGGGCGTCAATACTCAAGCAGTTTGGTGAGAGCTCGCCAAAAACGGGACATGAATTGTGAACCCCTGTCAGAAATCAGAACCGTAGGGAGCCCAAATAAACAAAAAATTGACTTAAAAAAAAGACTTGCCAATGCAGGTGCAGAGGGTATTCCAGAGCAAGGTATAAAGCGGGCCATTTTCGTCTATGTATCCACCACAACCCACACCATGTCATAACCCTGTGTTCGGGGAAGGTCAGTTACAAAGTCCATTGTGAGGGTATGCCAGGGTCTTGGAGGTATAGACAAGGGCTGAAGTAATCCCAAGGGGCGACCCCTACGTGACTTACATTGCGCACATACTGAGCATGTGTTGACATAGTTCTCCACGTCATGCCGCATCGAAGGCCACCAGCACCAGCGTTTGAGTAAATCCAGAGTACGCTGTTGCCCAGGGTGACCATGGATGGCAGCATCATGAGACCATTCCATAGCTAGATTTCGGGTGTCACTTATGGGTAAGAACAATCTGTTGTGAACAAAAGGCAGACCATCATGATAAACAGGATCCCATTCTGATAACTGTTGTGGGGTTGCTGGGAGACCCAGAGACGTATGGGTGACAATAGGGGAGGCGTAGGTGTACATATGCATACTATATGACCGTGATCAAGCACTGTCTCTGGAAAGACCGGAAGCGACACCCCCTCCCAGGAGAACGGGATAGAGCATCAGCTTTGCCATGAGATACACCAGGGCGATGTTTAACCAAGAAGTCGTAGGCTACAAAGAATAGATGCCAGCGCACCTGCCGACTGTTGACGCATTTGAGGGAGGCAAGGTCCTGCAAATTCCGGTGATCAGTGTAAACAGTGACTTGATGCTTGGCCCTCAGCAGATGGTGCCTCCATACCTGAAATGCATCTTTGATCGCCAGGAGCTCCTTCTCTGTAACAGTATAATGTGACTCAGTAGAGGTAAACTTGCGTGAGTGATATGCCACTGGGTGTAGGTGGCCAGAGGTCAGGCAGGGTTGCGAAAGCACTGCTCCCAAAGCAAATGACGAGGCGTCTGCTTCGACAACAAATGGCAACTCCGGGTCTGGGTGTTGCAGGACTGGAGCTGAGGTAAATGCAGACTTCAGAGATTCAAAAGCAGCCTGATGTTCTGGGGTCCAGATAAACGGGACACGTGGACTGGTTAGCGCTGTTAGTGGGGCCACTATAGCAGAAAACCCTGGGCTAAAATGCTGATAAAAATTGGCAAACCCAAGGAAAGACTGCAAGGACTTCAAGCATGTCGGGACCGGCCATTCTAGAACAGCACGTACCTTGGACTGATTCATGGTTAAGCCACTCGGTGAAATGTGGAAACCTAGAAATTCTACCTCTTTTGTGTGGAACTGACATTTCTCCGGCTTGGCAAATAGCGCGTTCTTGCACAGGCGGGATAAGACTTCCCGGACATGAAGAATATGCTCGTCTAAAGAGGAGGAAAAGATCAAAATGTCGTCCAAATAGACCACCACGTGAGGGTCCAGTATATCCCCGAAAACCTTGTCCACAAACCGCTGGAAAGTGGCAGGGGCATTGCACAACCCGAAGGGCATCACTACGTATTCAAACAAACCCTGTCGGGTGCAAAACGCTGTCTTCCACTCGTCACATTCACGGATACGTATTAGGTTATATGCCCCCCGTGGGTCTAATTTGGTGTAGAAGAGGCATGTGTTAACCGGTCCAGAAGTGGAGAGATGAGTGGTATCGGGTATCTGTCCTTGATAGTGATGGCGTTCAAACGCCTATAGTCCACACAAGGGCGGAGATCCCCCTCTTTCTTTGGAATGAAGAAAATAGGGCATGCAGCAGGCGAGGAGGAAGGCCGGATGTGGCCCAGGCGTAATGCCTCCTGTACATAATCTTTCAAAGCCTGATCTTCTGATGGCGAGAGAGAGTAGATCCGGCCTTGGGATCGAGCGTCGGGGACCAGATCTATGGGGCAGTCGTATGGCCTGTGTGGGCAATCCTTCTGCAGTCCCCTTATCAAGACTGTCTGGAAATCATGATAGACGGGGGTATGTTGGCGGAGACAGCACCGACCACGTGTGAGGTGGATGATTGACTTTCTACTCACAGTTAAGGTCAGACGTGCTACTGCACCCAACGCCCTAGCGGGTGTGACAAATCGAATCCTCCCTCTCGATAAGACAAAATGCTGGCATACTTCTGATTCGAAATGGACATGGCCGGTACCCCTATTGATTAGGGGGTTATGCCTCTTCAACCAAGGAATACCAAGAATGATACCGAACTGAGGAGTGGTTATGAGGTCAAATGCAAGTGTTTCCCTATGTATTTCCTGGATGACCACTTCCAGGGGGGCAGTCTGTTGCTGAATAGGACCAGAGGCAAGGGAAGTACCATCCACTACATGCACGGGCTCCGGACATTCCTTGGTGACTAACGGGAGGTTCAAAGCATAGGCCATTTGTATGTCGATGAAACAGCCAGTGGCTCCAGAATCAATGACAATCTGAACAGGGTTTATGGTACCAGGAGTGGGTTTTAACTATGACTGGTCTAATGGAGCCAAATGCAGAGAGGAGAATATAGAGGGGACTGGCAGTGCTTAAGGTGCGGCCGGCGGCTGCGGGCGGGGCCGGCATGTTCAAGCTGTGGCTGGCGTCTACGCCATTGGCGGTGCTCCTATCGTCGCCGGCGTACCGCGCGGGATATGCCATTGCATGAGTAGGCAGCTGACGAGTTGGCAGCGCCAGCGACCGCTGTGTGTGCCATCTCGTTCAGTCTTGTCCCTTTGTTCAGGTCGCAAGCTCTTTAACCCTCGGCGGAAACTGGGTTCTCGACAATTTCGAGGGTTATAAAGATGTGCCTGCAATTGAAGTCAGGCAAGCTGACCGAAGTGGCAGCCAGCCACAGCGACGCTGTGACTGGCTGCCACTTCCGTCAGTTACTGTCCCTTTGTTTCCCCAGGTCGCCAAGGCGTCTTTAACCCTCGGCGAACCTGGGGATTCCTCGACATATTTCGAGGTTTATAAAAGATGGCTTTGAAAGTACACATTTCAAGCCATCTTTTATAAAGCTTTGCCGACGGACAATTTTGTCCGTAGTCAAAGCTTTATAAAAGATGGCTTGAATTGTGTACTTTCAAAGCCATCTTTTATAAACCTGAAATGTTAGAAAAGATGGCCTGAAAACTAGGCAACCGTAGGGTATGCACACAAATATATATAAACGTTATATATTTGTGTGCGTACCTTACTATGGTTTGTGTACTATGCAAGCCATCTTTTCTAAACATAGAAATATGTAACATATTTTTCTACGTTTATAAAAGATGGCTTGCAAAGTAACAAACCATAGTAAGGTACGCACACAAATATATAACATTTATATATATTTGTGTGCATACCTACGATTTGCGTACTTTTTAGGCCGCCCTCCCACAAAGCCACGCCCCCAACGAGGGCCCCCCCTCGATTTCTTACCCCACTTAAAGCCCTGGGGACTGGGGAGCGCTCGTCCTGGCCCCCTTGTTCAGGGACGAGCAGTCAGAAAACTATGACTCTTATGTTTTGGACGGCATGGACAGTTCTTGACGTAGTGCCCATTGAGACCACAATAAAAGCAGGCGTTGTCCGTTCTCCGCCTTTCCCGTTCCGTCATAGTTATATGGCTGTGTATCCCGCCTACTTGCACGGGTTCGCTGGATGTATCAGACGGTACCGGAACCTGTGTACCAGGGAATCCGGCTTCTGCCTTACGCTCGGTGCGTCGAGCGTCTACCTGAAGTGTTGGTCGACCAAATCGGGATACAAAGTCAGAAGAGACGGCACCACTGCCAAGGCGCCTTTTATGGAGCTACTTAAACCCCTGTAGAATACCACAGCCTTTTTGTTTTCGGGCCAGGATGTTTCTGCCGCTAATTGGTTGAACCGTGTTATGTACTCTATGAGGGTGCTTCTTCCCTTAGAGAGATCAAGTAACTCTAAATCCCTGGATTGAGCCTTGTGTCTGGTGTCAAATACCTTGGACATTTCGTTTACCAGGAGGTCGAAGTTCATAAAGGGCCGGATGATCGTTTTCAAGTAGTGGATTAGCCCACGTGGCGGCAATGCCAGACAAATGGGAAAGCATGAATGCGGCCTTAGATTGCATCAGGGAATGCCAAGGGTCTACAAAGAAAGTGGAGTTTGCATTGGTTCAAAAACGTGCAAAACTTTCTGGAGTCTCCTTGGAACCTCTCAGGGGGTGCCAATGGAAAAGGGGTGGGAGCTATCACTGGTGTGATGACAGAAGGGGAAGCAGAAGGGCCAGGAGTCGGGGGCGTGGTATCCCCAAATTCAGGGTCAGAGGGTAAGGAATGGCGGGCACTCTGGAGGGAGTTAAGGTGGTGGTGTATCGCCGTGGTGGCTGCGGCCATATCGGCTCTCAAGGTGGTGACAGCTTGCACCAGAGCGGCCATGGGTCCCCAGCTGATGCCTCCATAATCCGGATTACCTATTGGCTTCACAGTCTCTTATGACTTGATGGTCGTGAAGATTATGGGGCCTCTGTCCACAAGTACCACTCAGGAAAATACAAATAACGCCCTGAGTGATCCTTGAGGCCACAGGTATTTGAGTGCCGGAAATGGCAGGAACCAGGAACACCAGAGACCCCCCGACTGCTGTAAGGCAAGCAATGGGTAAGTACAATGGCAAGCGAACCAATGAAAACAGAGTGTAAATGAATACCAAGGGGCTTACCAAGATGGAGGAGTCTGGATTCTGAATAGCACAGATGGAATGGAGGTCTTCCGTGCAGCTGCAGTGTGCGACAAGCAGCAGCGGGCAAGGCGTCACACTGGAAGGAAATTGAGATGGTATAGCACTGCAAACCCTGCATGGGCGGGTATGACACGTTGGGAGGTAGTAGAGGTGGAGATCATTATGCAGTCCGTGAAGAGTTCCAAGGTCGAGACCAGCCGTGTGCATCGAAGCCAAGGGCAATCCAAAGGAATCCAAAAAACAGTCCAAAGAGTCCTTAAACAGTGGAGCAATACGATGACCAAGAACATGACAAGAGAAATCCAAGAAAACAGTCCGTAGTCCAGTACCGTGACAGTAATACAAGAAGACGCCGAACAGTGCTCGAATGGATCAGCTGTGAAGCACTGAATGAGCGTTCCCTCTCAGGTTTTGAATGGGCAGAGGAGTGTCATGTGGCCCTGTCACATGACGCGCGATCCTGCACGTTTCCTCGTCACGTGACCCAAAGTATCAATATGCTGCCGGGTCTTCCTGGAGGCGTGACGATGCAGCGGGAGGAGTCGGCGGCTCCGCCGGCCGGCTGCAAGACGCCAGGGTAGCTGCCACTGATGAGGTGAAATTAACAGGTTAGCGTGCCCATAGCAACAGGATGCCTCCGTGTGCCCCCTCCTGTATATTATAACCCGCCCCACTGCCGCACTGCCTGAGGGAGTGGAGATGTGGGGGTAGAAGGTGAATGTGGGCCAGAACCAGAGAGGGAAGGAACAGTAGAGATATGGGCGCTCAACCACGGGGTGTGACCAGCAGATGGCGTAACAGTAGAGCGGGTGAGTGCATAGAGCGGGTGAGTGAGTAGAGCAGGTGAATGAATAGCGCGTGAGAGGGCTAGAGCGGATGAGTGCCTAGAGCGGATGAGTGACTAGAGCCGACGAGTGCATAGGGCGGATAAATGCGTAGAGCGGATGACTGCCTAGAGCGGATGAGTTGCGTAGAGCAGATGATTTGCATAGAGCAGATGAGTGTGTAGAGCGGATGAGGGCGTAGAACGGATGAGTGCAGAGTGCATGTAGAGCGGATGAGTGCCTAGAGCGAAAGAGTGCGTAGAGCTGATGATTGCGTAGAGTGGATGAGTACGTAGAGCCGCTGAA
The DNA here is from genome assembly GCA_002915635.3 of Ambystoma mexicanum. NCBI lineage: Eukaryota > Metazoa > Chordata > Amphibia > Caudata > Ambystomatidae > Ambystoma > Ambystoma mexicanum. The sequence goes on along the minus strand of CM030325.1, from coordinate 959,295,239 downwards.
TGAGTAGAGCCGAAAGAACGGGTGAAGTATGTGGATGGAATGGGTAACGTATATGGATAGAACGAGTGATGTATGTGAATAGAATGGATGACGTATTTGGATGGAATGGGTGATGTATGTGGATGAAACGGGTGACGTATGTGGATGGATGACGTATGTGGATGAAACGGGTGACGTATGTGGATGGATGACGTATGTGGATGATGTATGTGGATCGACCGAATGACGTTTGTGAATGGAACGGGCGACGTATGTGGATCGAACGGGGTGACGTATGTGGATCGAACGGGAGACGTATGTGGATCGAACGGGCGACGTATGTGGATCAAACGTGTGAAATATGTGGATGGAAATGATGAAGTATGTTGGTGATACGGGTGAAATACATGGATGAAGTGCAAAAAAGAACTTAGAATACATGGAACGGAGCGGAGTACATAGAATAGATTTGAATGCATGAAACGGATTGAGTGTGTGGAACGGATTGGAGTGTGTGGAATGGATTGGAGTGAGTGGAACGGATTGGAGTGCGTGGAACAGATGGGAGTGCGTGTAGCGGACTGAAGTGCGTGGGGCAGACTGGAGTGCGTGGAGCGGACTGGAGTGCGTGGGGCGGACTGGAGTGCGTGGGGTGCTCTGGAGCGCATGGAGCGGACTGGAGCGTATGGAGCGGACTGGAGTGCATGGAGCAGACTGGAGTGCATGGAGCGGACTGGAGTGCATGGAACAGATTGGAGCGCATAGAATTGTGTTGACTTACATGGAATGGTTTGGAGTGCATGGAACGTTTGAAAGAGCATGTCACCCATCATATCATATCACCACGCTACTCTCTTCTTTACACCACCATTCATCTAGAACACAGAGATACGATGACACCATTCGGTATAACTGTTCTCATACCAACATCTGCCGCATACTCCCCATAACTCTAAGCAAACACTGCTGGTTACACACCACCCAGCCAGGTGTTCTCCTCAGGCCTAACGCAGCCACATTCGATCTGGATAAATCCTGCCAGAATGAACACATACTCCTGATCTCTCAACCAACACACCTACCGCTAAGAAGCAGCTATTACACGAACGCCACACCAGCTGCACACATATCCTGTGCTCACACGCACCTTTCACTCGCTTTACTCTCTCTACTGACTTGAACTCCGGTTCCCAAGGGCGTTCAACCTACCAGCACCTTCAGACCATACCAATGGTACATAGGGTGCTATATATATGCAAAGTAACGTAACATAACATAACAGTTATGATTGAGAATGCAGACCTGGTTATTTTTGTGAAATAGAATTAATCCCGCGATTGAAACTTGTAGGGACATCAAGATGATGGTAGTGAAAGTGACCTTCTAAGTCTCGCATTTACAAGGGCAAGAATGAGGCAAAAATAATTCATTCCCCATTAAAAGTACCTCCACAGCTATGGGATCAGAGGGGGTGGATATTATTGAAATGTATAATGAAACTCGCGCTTTATGCGAGATTGACCGCAACTCCAAAGTTGGATCCTCTGGCCAACCAGCAAAAACTCCTGGTGAGTGCAGAAATATTGTCCCAGGAAAGAGCACAGCGAACTCTGGGGTTGCCTTGCAGAGTTTAATCACAATCCCATTAGCAAACCGCTTCAAGACCCTTTCTAAAGCAAGCGCCTCCTTCCTCGAGAATCGCAAAGGAACAAAAGGGGCACCTGATTACAAACAGGATGAAAAGGGGGAAGAAAGGATCCACCTAAAGGGGAAACGAAAGCTGGCTCACCCAGATATGCACCCGCAGATGGGGAACAAGCAGTGCTCAGTGGGCACCCAGACTGAGTTCCTCAGCGCTGGGGAAATATGCAATAAAATACACAGACCAATCATAACTCAGCAACAGAGGAGATCGTGGTTGACCGTAAAGAGACAAGGGTTGCAAAGATGGAAAAACTACTCATTGAATTGAGTGCGGAATTTAGGGAAATCAAACTCAAATTGACTGAAATGGGAAAAGCTCAGGTAGTCAAGACGGGCTTTAACTGTGTAATGGGGGGGCCTTTTGGGGACACTAAGGGGCATTGCAATAAGTTTCTGTCTGTCCCTACGAGCAAATTTTCCAGTACGGAAAGGGCCTCGAATATTCTCCAGGGTAGGCGGCCCTATATCCAGCCCTGGGGATATAGGATGGCACAATATACAGATTTACCTATGGTCTTGGGACTTGGTAGAAGGCCTATTGAGTATAGATCAAAGGTCTTACCCTACAGATAAAACTAAAATTGTCCTAAAATTGCCAGAAATTTTGCACCCTATGGGTGCAAGTAAATAAAATCCCACAGAATGGGGTGACTAGTTGATATGGTATAGGCCCAAAGAGCACAATAAAAGAGAATAATATACCCCAAAATATCGACTGATCTGGAAGAAGCTGATTGGCTGGTCATAGGGAACCACTGCCGCAAGGAAGAGGGAGGAAGGATTAGACTCTTCTCATGGAATAAAGCCGGATTGAATAGATTGTTGACTGACACATCTTGGAGCACTTTCTTGAGAGGTTTTAATGTGATAGCGCTACAGGAGTCCTGGGCCACTGAACCCATTCCTTTTCAAGGGTTCCAATCATACTGTGTTCCTGCCACAAAATACCGGAAGGGCAGGCCTAGCAGCGGATTGCTGGTCTGGTTGGATGCCATCCTAGGATGGAGGGTTGTGGAGTCTGAAACAGGTTCTCGAGATCTTCAATCCTATCTATTACAACTGGGGAGTGGGGAGAAATGTTTCTTACTCACATTTATAATAGGCCCAATAACACCCAGGGAATGGAGAGCCTTATCCTCCTTAAAAACTCCATAGGTCAAAAACATGAGAACGGAAGCACAGATAAGATGACCCTGGTAGTTAGTGATCTAAATCTCCAGATCGAACCTCTGGGCATTCTCGAGGGCTTGTGGGAGGATCAAGATATATCCTGGGAAAATCCTGACGTAGTGGCTGCTGCCCCAGCACGAACCCATCAACATGCAATAGAATCTGCCTGCTTATTATACAATCATAACCTAACGGCCTGCAATGGGTGAACATAAAAGGATCAGCCGGCAAAAAAAAAGGTTAACGCCCATAACGGACCCTCTCTCATTGATGAAATATTCATCTCAGCAGCAGATTGGGTAAGGGTCATCGATTTTGAAGAATAGAATAGAACAGACAGCGATCAGTATCCCGTGGTATTGTGCCTTATCGGAAGTGTAGTCTCTCCTTCCAGCTGTCAAGGGCCAAAACCCAACCAAGTTTTGAGTGTAGCCGGCCATGCATATAAATCAGTTAAACGGGTTAAAGTGCTGGAAAATGAGTCCAAACCAGCATTATATGCTTCAATTATTGGTCATATCAAGGTAATCTGTGGCAACAAGGGTAACGATTTGGCCATTCTGGAGTTAAATGAGAGTACACTGCCTTCCATCTCCGTTCCTGTGGGGAAGGTAGGAGAGAAGGCAATTCACAAAGATGAGTGGTACGGTGAGGAGTGTCGAAAGGCAAAAAGGAAGATTGTTGATTGTGCAGAAGTAAAGGAGGGGGTTGACAAATTGACTCTGCACCAGGCCCGCTCAGATTACAAAAAGTTAATATACAGGAAAAAAGGAATTTGTGTTAGACAAATGGAGGTCCATGGATGACGCCCTGCAAAGTAAGAATAATGTCTTATTCTGGCAATTGATCACTGATAAAGAACTGAAAGGTGATCAAAAACCTGATTGCTGTATTAATGCAGATGACTGCGGCAGCAGTTTTCAACCCTTTATGGTGACCAGGACTCTGCAGTGCTGTATCCCACCACTTGTACTGTAAATTTCCCATATTCTGCTGACCACTTATGTATCACTATAGGCGAAGTTGAACAAGGTATACGTCTTCAGAAACGTAGTAAAGCAGCATGGCATGTCCAGATCTGATCACAGGTGATCTGTTCAGGCATAAGGTGGACATATGGGCACCAATCCTGTGTAGAGTTTTTAACTCTATTATCAGGAAGGGCCTAATTCCTTAGTCTTGGTGGAAGGCTGTAATAATCCCTCTGTACAAGAAGGGTGGGAGGAATCTTCTGGCAAATTATCACCAAATTTCCCTTCTGGACAGCTCTGGCAAACCTTTTGTTAAAGTAATTCTCACTTGCGTCCAAGAATGGGCTGATAGTAATAATGTAATCACTGACCTATAGGCCGGGTTCAGAAGGAAGAAAGGTACCCTTGATCAATGCTTCATGCTCTACATGTTGATCCAGAAATACATAGTCTTAAAAAAATGAAATATTGTGAAGCCTTCTTATTTATCATAAAGCCCCAATTAATTTGATAAAGAATTCCGGAAATAGTGCCTCGATCCGTTATGGGTTGGGAGGGGGGCGGGAGTAACACAACGTCCTTTGCGGTCAATAGGGGAGCGAGGCAAGGCTGAACCCTGGCCCCCCTTTTATTTAACTTTTATACACAGGATGTTATCGATGCTCTGTTGAAGGGGTGCCAGGATTGCCCCAAAATGACCTCAAATAAATACATGGCGCTATTCTATCCGGATGACGCAGTGCTATTGGCTACTACTCCGAAAGGTTTGGAGAAATCTTCGGCGATCTTTAAATCTAAATGTAAGGAGTTACAATTGGAACTGAATGTAGATAAATGTAAAGTACTGGCTGTTCAGACCCCAATTCAAAAAATATACACCATTGTGCTTGAGGTGGATGGAGTACAGCTCGCCCAAGTCAAATATTTTGATTATCTTGGGGTGAGGTTCCAAGAGACGGAAGGTTGGGATGAGCACGTGAGAAATTCTGTCACCACCCTGGAGAAATTTAGTGGGTCAATCAAATCCTTTCATTTTAGACATGGAAGTGGTGCCATTTCTCCTGCCCTGAATTTATATGGAAAGCAGGCCGTACCTGCAGCCCTATGACAGGGCCGGATTATGGGGACATGCAAATGTGAAAGACCTCATTATAAGTGAGAATAAGTTCCTAAAAAAGTTGGTGTTATTACCTAAGAGTGCTTCTTCCACCTTGGTGTACATTGAACTTAATGTTGCTCCTGTGGTTGCCCAGTTCAAGCTGAGACGGGTTCTATTCTGGCTAAAACTGTGAGAACAAGAGGGGCTGGAAAACTCTTGGTTAGCATTGAATCACCTCATGGCGTTAGATGGCGGGAAATCTATAGCTTGGATCCCCCATATAAATAAATCTCTTTATGACGAGGGGGAAGGCAACTTGTGGGTTAACTTAAACTGGGCTTGGCATATCTTGAGCTCACTCCTTATGATACTAAAGCATATCTGGATTACATTTGACCCCCATATGAAAGGTTCCTATACCTATGTTTAAGAAAAGGCATTCTCCCAGTGGCCGCCTTCACGCAATCATGGAACACAGACAATGTAGATCAGTGCCCGATGTGCGGAACGACAAAGGAAACTGTTCTGCATTTCATGTTATTATGTGGTAAATCCAAGCACCTAAGGCATATGTTTTTGAGACCAGTATTGAGGAAGACCGGGATTAGGGACACAGAAGCATCCATGACATTGTTGAGGCTAAATTTAGACCCATTTGTGGTATTTGGGTGTGCACACTATATCCATAGGACTTGGCTGCTAAGGAAGAAGACACTGGGCCCAAGCACTAATTGAGTATTATGACCATTAAATGCCTAGGATGATGCAGGCAAGAGTTCCATCTGTGCTATTAATTGCAATTTATCGTTTCAAGTATAGAACTACCCTGCATAAATATGTAAAATGTCTAAATGAGGCTGCGTGCAGGGCTCTCTCTCTGTCTTTGTTTATTTATGTTTTGTCTATATTCCTTGTATTGATTGTGTAGCACTTCTGAATCGTCTATATTCTCTGTATTAACTGTGTATTTTCTCAATTTTTCGAATTTTAATATGTTTTAAGTTGAAATCGCAAAGGCGAATAAAAGTGTGTTGACTGACTGTTACTCTCCTCTAAATTAGAGGATTTTTCATTAGTAAATCTTAATGCTAGATTATGTTTTAAAATCTGAAATTATGTATCTAATCTGAGTATGCTGTTAGCTAATTCTTCAATGTTGTATAAATTCAAATCTAAATAACACTTATTTAAAATGTGATACTCTTGCTTAATAAATTGTGGCCAGTCTTCACATACCCCAGGTTTTAATGTTACCATGAATCCTCGTATTTACGCTTTGCAGTGTAATGTTGGGAAAGTGGAGGCACATGCAATTCTTAATTAATCTTTTCATGTATAAAATATTCTAATTTAATAATTTGTTGTGGCGATTCTATAGACAAAATGTTTTCTTGGGTTGTTTCAATTAAATTCAAGATAAAAATAGCTCCGTCAGAAGAGAGAGTTAGAGTTTCTGCCCTTTTGCCTGCTAAGGCTTCAATTTTTGAAAAATACATTTTTCTTGAAAAATGTATTAATCGCTTGCAAAGTCCAAAGGGGCATTGTGATGATGCAATAAATATCTAAATAGAGGAGGACTTCACACTTTTTAATGATATTCTCTAAATAATAGGATGTATGGTAGTGCTGGGAGGATAGATCGGGGGCAAAGTGTTTGTCTCTGAAGTACAATACAGAGATCGGGGGCAAAGTGTTTGTCTCTGAAGACAATACAGAGCAACGCAGGTTAGAAACCTGGTTAGAGGCTGGTCTTCAGCATGAAGCGTGATATAAAATCTTGAATTTATTTTTCAAAAAATGTTTTGCCAAACAATTTATACAATATCAATAATGTTTAGGCACAACACTTACAGGTAAACAACGCTATAACCTATGTAAACTAGAAAATACCTACATGACCAAAACTTGGTATGGACAATGTTGTACTCTGCAGGTTGTGCATTTAGAGGATCAGTCAGTCGGAGGGAGCAGGGGAGAAGATTTTACAAGGCAAAATGACCTGCAACCCTGTCCTCTTATGCCTTGCCATTTGCAGACGGGTTAGATTTCTCTAGCACACAATGCCACCTGTCAATCCCACTCTCTCTGGCTCTCTTGCTCTCTCTCCATCTTTCTCGCAAATAGATACATTGCATCCCATGAGGAACAAAACAAACATCTGCATGTTGGCAGATGAGGGAACCCGGGAAGGTCTGGAAACTCCAGACATCACCGTGAGCTACCTGCTAGTGACACAGCAGCTCAATGGTCACTGTGGCAATGATGGAAATGAAAGAAAGATCTGTTTATAGTCATTGGGCCTCATTACACGGATGACGGTAAGGGTTTACCGGTACTGGTATTTTACCGGTACAGGTAAATCCTTACCGCCTTACTACGAGGTCCCTTTGCGGGTTGGGGAATTTAACGGCTGTTTTTTGCAGGCGTTAAAAACGAACCCGCAAAGGGACCCAGGGAGCTAATTACGGTACCGCAATTTGCGGTACCGTAATTAGCGCCTTCCCCATTCCCATTATGCCCTATGGGGCAAAAATGGGAATGGGGAAGGGCAATGGTGGAAGGGGGAATTACCGCCCCGCCAACCTTGGAATGGGGCGGTAATTCCTCTTTCCACCAAGGCGGTGCCGGTATTTTACCGGCATGAACCATGGTGCTAATAGCACCATGGTTCTCCGCCATCCGTGTAATGAGGCCCATTGAATCAAAAAAGATGCATCGAAATGCCAATGCATCGAAAATAAAAGCATTGACATTCTATATTTTACATTAAAAGTACATATCCATCAAAACTTTTCCATCAAATGGATATGTACTTTTAAATGTAAAAGATAACATTTCGATGCTTTTATTTTCTACATTAAAATGTTACATGGAGCTGTCCAGTGCTGAAACTTCGGCACTGGCCAGCTCCTTGTAATGTATTTTTTAAAAATATATATTGGGGGGTTCCCGGCCAATCCCCCCGACCCCCAGGCCCACCCCCCTTAACCCTAACCCTAACCCAGCCCCAACCCAACCCCTAACCATAACCCTAATCTAACCCTTAATGTAACCCTTAATATAACCCTAGCCCCAATCCTAACCCCTAACTCTAACCCTAATCTAACTCTTAATCTAACCCTAAACCTAACCCTAGCTCCAACCCTAACCCCTAACCAGTGGTATGGCTTTCGATGGAAAGACCAGATACCGAAAGATCATACTGGTTCCGCCATGTTTACCAGGAAATAGGTTTCAGCAATCTCGTGTTTTCCAAAATGGCGTCTACCTTGCGTACTTCAGATGCTGCCGAACCGTGTTCACTGCTTCCCAAACCTCATCTGATATTCTCCTGATGTTGGGTATGATGCTGTCCTTCCCTGTTTTTTTCCACCTTTCAAGTAAGTCTGTTCCCTTGTCCCTGTCATTCTTATTTCCCTCTGTGTCCCTCCTTCATTACTCTTTGCTCCTCCTTGACTACAATTTGGCTGCCTTCTTTTCTGACCCTGGTTTGTGCCTGGATCATCACACAAAGCTACCACATTTGGGATTTCTGCCCCTTTACCATCACAGGCTGGCTTTGTTGTGTTTTTTAAGTCTTTTGGTGTTTTTTTTCCCCTCAGGAATCGGGGTCTTCCCTCTGGCTTCCTTCTTGCCATGCCCTATTTGTAGTATAAGGCTGGCACAGTAGCAGCTGTCCAGGACCACCTCTATTTATTCACACATTGCATCCATTGCACAAGAAGAGAGAACAAGACTCCGCTGCACCCGTGAGCCCAGATCAGCCCATGGGAAACGAGTTATAAATGGCCAGAACCTCTCGAAGAAGAAATGGAGCAGATCCAGGAATTGGTCAATGCTGTCCAGAACCTCACCACTGAGGTGCAGCATTTAAAGACAATAAATGCTGCACCCCTTCAGTATTTGCCACCAGGGAATCCTCTCCAGCTGACTCTCCATCAGAAGGTTTGTCTTTTGTAAAATATGACGGATACTTAGTAGTAGTATTCATGCTCTGTGCATTTTACTTTCAAACCTGTCACCTTTACCACAGCCAAGGCCAAGACTGGATTTATCATCTCAAACTTGGTAGGCAATGCGCTTGCCTAGGCTACTTGGCTTGTGGCATCCAACCGTCCCCTTTTGACAGACTATCCAGCCTTCTTGGCTGCTATGAAAGAAACTTTCGAACGGACTGAACTGACTTATGTCGCTCATGAAACTCTATTAGACATTGTACAAGGAACCCTTATGTAAAACTGTTGAAAAGAGTTGCAGGTGAATGGCTTGAGACCGACCAGTATGTCATCTTCCAGAGAGGACTCTACGAAGAAATTAAAGATGAGCTAGCTTGCATACCCCTACGTATCGCTCTGCCTGTATTTAAAAAAAGGTAGCAGGCGCTCCTCTCCTGAAAGAACATGGCATGATAACCTGTTCTGAGATGAGAGTTTGCAGCACATGCTTTTTGCTCACTGTACCTTTCACAGATGGGAAATACCCATTTGCATATCAACTTTGTCCCGCCCACATGGGCAGTCCAGCACCGAAATGCTATGGCAATTCCTCTCTGAACAAGAGTACCAACAGCAACCCCATACACGTGTTTTAGCCTTGTTGGGCCTCATCAGTGAGGTGAAGCTGTGCCTCTCTCAGCACAGTGAGCAGGAGTCCACTTCTGGTTGCCCCCAGGTAACTTAGGGTGACCAACCCCAAGTTCCTTGCAAACATTTCAAAAAAGGTAGCAGGCGCTCCTCTCCAGAAAGAACATGGCATGGTAACCTGTTCTGAGATGAGAGTTTGCAGCACATGCTTTTTGCTCACTGTACCTTTCACAGATGGGAAATATCCATTTGCATATCAGTCTTTGTCCCGCCCACATGGGCAGTCCAGCACCGAAATGCTATGGCAATTCGTCTCTGAACAAGAGTACCAACAGCAACCCCATACACGTGTTTCAGCCTATCTCTCTGCCTGATTTGACATTGTCAACTTTGCAGCTGGAATATTGATTACATGAGCAAAAGGAAGAAGGTATTCTTCCCATACACAAACACAACAACTGCGCCAACTTCTACAGAAAGTACAGCAGAATAAAAACGCTTGCAGATCGGAACTGCATGAAGTCTTATCTGTTCAGAGGAAAGAGGCGATGCAGAGATCTGGATCTCTGTTTGTATTGCAGACCTAAGGGTCATTTACTATAGAATTGGCCAGTTGTTCCACCAAGACAACTGGGAAATCCCAGACCCCCATCCTAAGCAGGATAGAGGACCTGGGTGTAGAAACGTGCTACGATAAAACCGTTGAGGTATTGACTCTATTGGATAATGGGGCAGCCAGTCTGTCCATGGACAGCTAATGAGTAGAGAACCACCAGGTCCCCAGACTGCCTAAATACATCTATCAAAAGGTGGCAGGAGTGGATGGATGGCCTTTGATCTCTGGGCCCATCACCAAACAAGTGATTCCTGTCTGACTGAGTCTTACGAATCATGAGGAAAAAATATTATTTGATCTTCAATGAGCCACACTGTTCACTAAACTTGATGTGTGAGGAGTATATCATCTACTTGGAATTCGCAATGGTGACGAGTGTAAGACAGATTTACAAACTCCTTTCGATAACTTCAAATATCAGGTTATGCCTTTTCACCTAGTCAACACTCATGCTGTCTTCCAGTGTTTCATGGATCATGTCTTTTAGGACCTGTTATACCATTCCGTTATTGGATACTTGGACAGTATTCTAGCATACTCTGCTTCTCTTATCTGACATTGAGACAATCTTTAAGATGTCCTACAAAGCCTACGACAATCATTTAATGTCAAACCCGAAAAATGAAATTTCAAGACTTTGTCTGTGTCTTACATTGGTTTTATATTTTCTGAACAAGGCATCAAAATGGACTCCCATAAGATTGATGCAGTCCTCAAGTTGCCGTCTCCATGATCTGTGAAAGACATTCAGCATTTTTAGGTTTAGCCAACTTTTCCCGCAAGCTCACTGCAAATGTTTCATGGGAGACATGGACCAGCATTAGGTTTTTATGGAAGGGGGTCCTCTTCAGCTTGGATTCGGAGGCTGATACCACATTCCTGACCATCAAATAGACATTTTGCACTGCCCTGATTCCCGTTCAACCTGATCAAAACAGGCCATTCATTGTTTAGACAGATGCTTCTGACTGCAGTATCTGAGCTGTATTGCTTCAGTCAGGGATCAATGATATTAAACTACTCAGCAATCAAACAATAATTACTCACAATGAAATAAGCATGCACTGAAAGTAGACACCTCCTATTGGAAGCCAAGCATAAATGTGAAATTAGGATGGATCACAGGAACCTGAGTGTTTTACAGAAATTGTAGTGCAGAAATATCTTTCAGGCTAGATGGGCCTACTGTTTCTCAAAGTATGATTTCTAGGTGACTTGCATCCCGTGGAGTGACAACTTAGTTCCTGACGCTTTATCACTCTGTGATGCTTCCCTTGACGTCAAAGGTACCTCTTCTGACCCCCTCGTAAAAGGATAAGATGTTCGTCTACACTGCTTCATCCTTTCTTGACAGAGTGAAAGAAGCCTCCACGTTCAGACTGTTGTTGACCAACAGGATTGTAGAGACGCTGATGGGCTCTTCTTTAAGTGAAGTTGTTGATTATACCCACCTAGGAACTCCGACATGACAGCCACGTACCCAGACATCGTGGAATGGCTGCCACATTACATCTCATTACATGCATGTTCTGGACCTCGATATGAGGAGATGTGCAAGAATATGTCAACATCTGCCCCACCTGTCTCTGGTGTAAAACGGTCTCTTCCAGACCCTTCGAAAAACGCCATTAGTCCCCTGTACCAACGGGTCCATGGCAAACGGTCTCCACAGCTTTTGTAGTCGACCTTCCAAAATCTGAGATATGTATAGCCATAATGGTTAGTGTTGACTCTTTTACTAAAATGGCACATTTCACCTCTCTCCTCTTACAGCACCAAAGATGGCCAGGATCTTCTTAAAGGAAATATTCCGGCTTCAAGTTCTCCCATCAACCATTATTTCTGATCAAGGACCACAGTATGGCACATTTCTTATGTACCTTGTAATGATATGATATGCCATTTATAAGGCGTCTGTACACAAGTGTTTCAAGATCACGCTCATCAGGGTACCATTCTCAGTCTAATGACTAGACGGAGAGATTGAATCAACTATGGAGCTATATTTATGCTCTTATCATCCATTGCCAGCGATAATTGGGGTGAGTTGTTTCCAACTGCAGAATTTGTCCACAACTCGGTACATTATGGAATTCAAATGAGCCCTTTTTATTGTTCCACCGGATGCAACCCTTGTATCTTTCAGTTTGACGTTGAACTCTTAACTGATTTGCTATCACTGGACACCCTTCTGCGGAACATCACTAAAGCCCACAAAGAAGCCTGCACTATCCTTGAAGAGGCATGTGCCAGAACCAAAATCTATGCTGATAAACGGAGGGGTGACACATTCTAATGGGATGCAGGGACTAAAGTACTACTTTCCACCAAGTACCTTCTCAGATAGCTGTGTCCATCTAAGCTACCTCTGCCCTTTTTCTATACTTCAGAAGATTAATCCGGTAGCCTACAAATTGTGATTGCCACGTTCCTGTAAGCTCATCCACCCAGTTTTCCATGTCCCTTATTGAAACCGTACATTTCTGATCGCTTCAAACGTCAGACCCGTCTTGTCCACCAGTCATCACCTGCCCACTCCCAACAACATCTACAAGGTATCCAAGATCTGCAAATCTCATTAATGTCAAGGCCGTTTACACTGTCGCATAGACTACTAAGGATGTTCTCCACTTGAACGAACCTGGGAACCTGACTCACACATTCATATTTCCTGTTCACTCTGGAACTTCATGCTTTAGATCCTTGGAAACCTGGGCCTTCCCGCTAGAGAGGGGGCATGCTGTCATAGGGACCCAATGGTTGCTGTGGCAACAATGCAAATGTAGGAAACACCATGTTGTTTCCACCACTTTTGCCAGGAAATGTATTGCAGCGATCTAGTGCTTTTCAAGATGGCACCCAGCATGCTACATACAGCGTACTTCAGATGCCGCCGAACTGCATTCACCACGTCGCAAACCTCATCTTATGTTCACCTGCTGCTGTCTATGATGTTGTCCTTCCATGTGTTCCTTCTTCCTTTCAGGTAAGTCTTTTCCATTGTGCCTGCCTTGTTTCCCTCTGTATCCCCTTGACTACTACCTTTCTTCTTTTTTCGGGCCTGGCTTGTGCCTGTATCATCTAATCTAAGCTGCCGAATTTGACTTTTCTGGACCTTGACGACCACAGGATGAATTGTTTTTTTTTTAGGCTTTTTTGACTTTCCCCCCAGGAATTAGGTCTTTCCTCTGGTTCCCTCCTTGTCGTGCCCTTTTCACAGTAAATGGCTGGCAAGGTGGCGACTTGCCAGGATTGCCCCTACTTATTCACACCTCACCTCTATTCCAGAAGCAGAGAGAAAAAGACTCTGCTGGACCCAGCATGTCAAGTGATCCCTCGAGATAAGGGTTATAAACATGAGCGCTAAGGTTTATGGAAGGCAAGAACTTTTGGTTCTGAGGAAGGATTGCTTCAAATTTGAGAACCACATCCACCGTTTTTCACCTTCCTTAGCATGTTGGTTGGCAGGCTGAGAAATGCCTCAACCCTCTCTCTAACATGCTCATGTGTTAGGGTCAGTGGCCTGCTGAGACTTTTGCCCGTCGAGGAAGGGCAAGATTTTATCGGGCATTCATCAGGCATTGGTTTAAGTAGGGGAAATAATACAATCCCTGATCAGTTCTCCCAGAAGTCTACCCTGTTGTCTCCATAAGTACCAAACCCATCTCACTAAGTCCAAAATGAAATTCCCACCTTCCCCAACCATATAAAGGTAAGAGTGTCTGGAACCTTGAAGAAAGTTACATATGTATAATAGTTCATGGCTCATGACCACCTCAAATTCGGTCATACTTGCCAGAACCCTCATCATGGCTAAAATTGACTATGGTAGCGCCCTCTACTTAGGAACCAGCCAAGAGAACCTGAACAAATTGCAAATTTCCCAGAATAACGCCATTAGAGCGGCCTTAAACATCCCGCGAAACCACCACATCTCGGAATCGAGATCCAATCTACACTGGCTTCCGGTCAAACAGAGAATTGCACTGAAAGCCTTAGGCCATACCCACAAATGTCTAGCCAACCAAGCCCCCCGTATCTCTGCAGCCGGATATCCCGCCACGCATCCACCCGCTCTCAAAGAACCGCCCAGACCCATTGCTTAACCATCCCTAGGATCAAACTACAAAAAGCGGGTGGAACAAGCTTCCCCGTCCTAGCTTCCAAGCTTTGGAATGCCCTCCCCCTCACCATCAGAACTGAAGAATGCTTTAGTGCCTTCAAGTCCAAAACCAAATCCTTGCTCTTCAACCAGCCTTGAAACCTGGACTTCTTATGTACCAGGGTGCCATGTCCCAGTTTAACGCATGCCCTAATTCCCTATTCTGTATTTTATGTATATTGCTGTATGCTGTAAATGATGTATATTACCGTATGCTCCGAATATTTTGCACTGTACCTAATGTGAATATATGTATGCTCGTTATGTAACCTGTCCTAAGTTGCGCTCTGATGCCTACGGGCCCGACGGTGCGCGTTACAAATAAAACAAATACAAAGACAAATACATGTCTTGCCAGTGTCTTTCCCTTTTCCCCTAACACAACCTGCCTTTGCCCCTCAGACCCATTCATGCTGACTCCCTTTCACCCCCCCCATTCCTGTCCACTCACATGTCCTTTTCCCACCCATTTCCGGTCATTGGGGCAAGGAGGCTGCTGTAAGTGGAGCACGGTAAAGACCTGTGCTGCAATTGATTCGTCGCACAAAAGACATGAGACCAAGCCCGACAGGATGCAACTCAGTCAAGATGGAAGAATGATTTAGATTTACTGAAATAAAATGGAAATGTATTCTTTCTTTTATCAAACAATTTCTTGAGGATATCCTGTCCAGAGATTCATGGGTATTCTGAAAACTAAAATGACGATGTTGTTGGGGACTCTTTGCAAACCAGTTGGATGCCCTTCTGGAGATTAAGACAACTTCATTAAAGCTTCTAATAACCCACATTTCAGCAACACTATAAGCTTCAGTGCACAGGTTCCCAAAAACAAACACAGAGGGAAGGTAAACAGGAAGGGAGAGAAATGAGGGCCTGGAGGGAAGTTAGCAAACATAAAAGCAGAGCAGAATAAACCCTGCACTACGGTATTTTGGTAGGTCTATATTCCTGACCCAATGATTGGTGTGTAACTTGAAGGTCGCAAGGTTGAATGTGGGAACGGACACAATCTGAAGTTGACACATGAAGCACCAGCTGCACACCCTTAACAGCTGATATGAATCCTGCCAACACATATCTTGCTGTGTGCCGTGTATGAATGCTCAGTGCATCCCTGGTACTCTTACTTCACATCACAATCAAGTGGCGAGATAACTTGGCGGGTTGATGCCCCTGCTGGAGAGATATGTGTAGAAACAGCAAGTCACAAATACAAACTCTGACAGCATTGAGTCAGCTGGTCTGCCTCCCTAAGAAATAAACTAGAGTACCACTGAATTCGGCACATTGAAATCTAGTATTAAAGGAGTCAAAATAAAATCACGTGGTGGAACAAGATTCATGCCTGGGACATGGAGGCCCCCACAGCTCTCTACAACAGGATTGTGGCCCGCTGCATCATTCTACAGTATCAATGGATTGTTTCTGCTCAGATCAGCATGTTAAATCAGGTGAACATAATACGACCATCTTCACAAAACCCTGAAGTTAATAATTTGGCTTCGAATCTCAAAGATTTCAACTTGGAGCAAATCAGAGATGCACATGACCTTAAGCATCAACTGGAGCAAATCAGAGATGCACATGACCTTAAGCAAAAACTGGAGCAAATCAGAGATGCACATGACCTTAAGCATCAACTGGAGCAAATCAGAGATGCACATGACCTTAAGCATCAACTGGAGCAAATCAGAGATGCACATGACCTTAAGCAACAACTGGAGCAAATCAGAGATGCACATGACCTTAAGCATCAACTGGTAGCAAATCAGAGATGCACATGACCTTAAGCATCAACTGGAGCAAACAGAGATGCACATGACCTTAAGCATCAACTGGAGCAAATCAGAGATGCACATGACCTTAAGCAACAACTGGAGCAAATCAGAGATGCACATGACCTTAAGCAACAACTGGAGCAAATCAGAGATGCACATGACCTTAAGCAACAACTGGAGCAAATCAGAGATGCACATGACCTTAAGCAACAACTGGAGCAAATCAGAGATGCACATGACCTTAAGCAACAACTGGAGCAAATCAGAGATGCACATGACCTTAAGCAACAACTGGAGCAAATCAGAGATGCACATGACCTTAGCACAAAACTGGAGCAAATCAGAGATGCACATGACCTTAAGCAATCAACTGGAGCAAATCAGAGATGCACATGACCTTAAGCATCAACTGGAGCAAATCAGAGATGCACATGACCTTAAGCAACAACTGGAGCAAATCAGAGATGCACATGACCTTAAGCAACAACTGGAGCAAATCAGAGATGCACATGACCTTAAGCATCAACTGGAGCAAATCAGAGATGCACATGACCTTAAGCAACAACTGGAGCAAATCAGAGATGCACATGACCTTAAGCATACAACTGGAGCAAATCAGAGATGCACATGACCTTAAGCATCAACTGGAGCAAATCAGAGATGCACATGACCTTAAGCAACAACTGGAGCAAATCAGAGATGCACATGACCTTAAGCAACAACTGGAGCAAATCAGAGATGCACATGACCTTAGCAAAAACTGGAGCAAATCAGAGATGCACATGACCTTAAGCATCAACTGGAGCAAATCAGAGATGCACATGACCTTAAGCAACAACTGGAGCAAATCAGAGATGCACATGACCTTAAGCAACAACTGGAGCAAATCAGAGATGCACATGACCTTAAGCAAACAACTGGAGCAAATCAGAGATGCACATGATCTTAAGCATCAACTGGAGCAAATCAGAGATGCACATGACCTTAGCAAAAACTCTAGCAAATCAGAGATGCACATGACCTTAAGCAACAACTGGAGCAAATCATAGATGCACATGACCTTAAGCAACAACTGGAGCAAATCAGAGATGCACATGACCTTAAGCAACAACTGGAGCAAATCAGAGATGCACATGACCTTAAGCAAACACTTGAGCACATCTGGAGATTCCTGGAACATCTCTGAGATGCCTTTGGGCAGATCTTTGAGAAGGGCTGTTGCGCACGAGCATCTCAGAGATGCCCTCTTGATGTCAAGAATTGCTCCAGTTTCAGCCTTTGTGGATCAGACATAAGGCCGCAGGTGCATATCAGAAATGCTTGTGGACAAGCTTCTGTGATTTCCTCCAATGCAAATCTTTGAGAATCAGGCCCTTGTTTTTCTATGTAAGGGAAGTAAACAGTCTTCCATGTGAGTTGTGACAGTCTTTGATTAAACATGGATAGGTATCCCAGAGCTGCCCTACTGTGAAGGTGCAAGCAGGACCTTGATATAATTACGAGACAATCCTACTCATCCTTCTAGCCAGGATTATTCTTAATCACAGAGCCTTTGTTAGGATTAGGATTGGTCATTTGAAGGATCTCTGGTGAAGAAAATGTAGGACTATAGAAAAAGAGAATCCTTTTGCTTAAGAACACAGTACATTGTTATTTATAGAGCAAATGTGCAAATCCAGAACACTCACCTGCGCATGCGCTTACTGCAAAAGCAAAAAGGGGCCAATAGATTACATGTGGTATCCATTAGGACAAGGATCACCCACATCCAAGGCTGACAGAGACCAGCCCAGAACACACAAGCCCCCTGCACTGCTGCAAAAAGCAGTGTCCAGTGCAAGCACAAGAATCCCCAGACCGCTGAGTTACGGCCGGGGTCCTGATGAAGGCGGAAGAGAAGAATGGAGTGAACAATTAGAAATGCAAGTAGGTGCTGAAGTGGTTAGATGTAATCCAACTCTCTGGCTACGCTTTTCCACCGTCAATGTAAATCTTTACTAGCCACCTGAGTGGACGATGACTATTCTGTAATGTGTGCATCTGATTTAGGATGGCAAGTATGACCGGTGGCGCCGCTTCATACAGGCTTCGGAGCGGCCATTTTAACACTGGCTCGTGAATGTTTCTGGGATTCTTTGGCCTCAAGACATTTGAATGCCGGTGCCAAACTCGTTGAAAAGATGCTTTAGTCAGGCAGTGTAAGAAACAATGGTACAGTTTAGAAGGGGAGCATAAAGCGGGTGGAGGGGAAGGGGGTTAACACTGGACAGAGTTAATTAGTGCCCAGTTGCAGCTGCTGTTGGAATGGAGGGTTTTCCTGTCCAAAAGGTTGACAGGAAGTTAATTAACAAATGAAACACTAATTAGACCAGACGTTTACTGGGGACGGGAAAAGCTCCCTTAAAAGAATGGCCAGGTACATGTCCCAAAAGGTCAGCTGGCCTGGAATTGCTTTCCTAATTCTGCAAGCCGGAAATGATTGCTTTAAGTTGGGAAATCAATGCAGATCTGCAAATCGGCTCTGCATCAGGGTAAGTTACCACTCTGTGCGTACTATTTGCAGAGCAGGCTAGCTGTCAATGTGAACTATGAAGAGGTTACATTGCCAGATGTGTCCTTCCAACATATATTTAAGTACTGTACACAGCTGAGCACAATACAACACTGAAATATACACGTATGCCAGATTGTCTTAATTGTATACTAGATCATAACATATAGTGAATTTAAATTTTTATTTTCACAGTAAGCAAACATAAATAAATGACAGCAGTCCATGAAATTCACACATATCAACCAAGTGAAAGCAAAGTAATCAATTCGCCATAAACAATACAAACATCATATAAACATCAAAAATAGAACAAGAAGGAAGAAAGGAAAAGAAGAAAAAGAAAAAGAAAAGGAAGAAAGAGAATAAGAGCGTAGGAGTACAAGACATAAACCAAAAATTTCAATGCAAAATACTATACCTCAGACAAAAGGGCATTACAAAAACCATCACACAAACTATAGGTATTATACAGATTATGAGTGTTCAAGGGTAAGTACATAATACCCCAGATCAAAGATCAGGTTTATCCATATGCATCAAGAAAGCAGCTCCAAATGCCCCAAAATGTTTCAATGTCACCTGTGAGTTTGTAAATGGCTTTTTCAACATTGAAACAGTAAGTAGCTCCTCCACCCAGTCATCAATGTTAAATGAAGTACTTGATTTCCATGACCTCAATATGAATTTTTTAGCAACCATGCATGCACGAAGCAACCAAACTCTCTTACCAAAGTCAATTTCCTCCAGAGAAGAGTCCTCACCCAAAATCAGTAATGAAGCATTCATTGGGATTGTGACATCCAAGACCAGACTAAACCTCTCCCGAACCTTATCCCAGAATTGCATCGTCTTGGGACAGGACCAAATCAAATGACTCAGAGATCCTCTCGAACATTTACACTTCCAGCAAAGATTGTTGTCTAAAAGTCGTCTCCTGAATAGTTTCTCCGGTGTCCAATAGGCCCTGAACAACAACTTAGTTTGAGAAGCTCTGAGGGACCAATCCAAACTTATAGTGGGTTGCTTATCTGTCCTATGCTATTTTACATGACAGTTGAACATGTGTAGGGTATGCTATGTCGCGTTATACTGAATGTTACATTGTGCTATGTTAATTTCCATGAGTGGCTTTCAGGTAACCTCCGATGTTTGGGGAGTTCTTCACCATGAAGGCATGTGTTCTAGTTGGACTGTCCAGTTAACGTTCCTTCACACAGGAGAGGTGCACAGGTCTTGGGTTTATTCATATCGAAGAAAGAGGAATTACGGAGGAAATTATATGATGCCATAGGTTATGCTCTTGAGGATTGGGCTTCGGGATGCTGAATATGCGGGTCGAGCCAGGTTTGGATGCCTTGGGTCATACTCGTATGAAGGGGGTCGAGTCACTTTAAAGCAGAGTTCTATGTGATTCGAAAGGAAGTTTGGAGGGCTCACCAGGGTCGGTCTGAAGGACGGGCTGGTTTCAGATGTTGGTAACTCCTGCGTCAGGTTGACAAGGGATGCAATGCTTCTGGCGGTTTTATTTGAAGTCTGCACAGTTCAAAGCTGTGATCCTAATGGTGCGATCCTGATGGGGTTCGAATAGGCGTTGGGTTGAAAGTCGTCTGAAGCGGTGAGCTGATGTTTGATTCAAACAGATTGTGCCTCATTACGACTTTGGAGGCAGCCATGCCCTTAAGAAGAGCATGGCTGCCTCCAAAATCGGATCCGGGTTCCCTGAATGGGGAAATACCGGGCCATTCCGAGTTTGGAGGACCCGGTAATTCCTCCTTCAGGGAACCCGGGCCTGGACCATCCCCATTCAAGCCCCCATAGGGCTCAATGGGAATGGGTGCGGGAGCTAACAACAGGCTGATTACGACCGGCCCGTTGTTAGCTCCCTGGTCCCCTCGCGGGACCCGCTCTGGACATCTGGTAAAACCGTTTCCATGGCACACTGAGGGTGAACTGCTGTTGGAGAAAGACGTCTGGTTCCTACCACATCGTGTCCCGCGAGGGAAACTCGTAATAGTGCGGAACGCGTTTAAGGGCGCCGGCACCATTACCGGCGCCGTTAAACGCATTCTGCACAGGTCGTAATGAGGCCCATTATGTGCTTTTGGTATACAATGTATTTATTTATTTATTTGCATTTTTAAAGCGCTCACACAGCCCGGGGGCATCGAGGCATTACAGAATTTGTTGTTGTTGTCTTAGTTGCATATTTGTAACACGCTTAAATACCCAGAGGTTTCTAAGCGCGGACCCGGGGATCGAACCTGTGTTGCTTTGTGTTGTCTTGCTTCCAAGGTGAGCACGTTGCCACTGAGCTATCCTCCCGGGACGATGTAGTAGTTTAGCCGGTTCAATGAATACAGCAACAGCGGTTTGAAGTAGTGCCATAAGCAGCACCTTGGTTCCTGGTAGTTCAAAGGTGTTTGAATGTGGTTGAATCAGGTTCGATGATGGTTCGACATTATAGAATGCCAGAGACCAGCTGCTTTGCTTTTCATGATGCTGTGAGTCCCAATCCAGAGGCTCAGAGACCAGATTGGTGCTTATTCTTCTAACTCCCCACCTGTAGGAGTCTAGCTAACTAGGAGTCCTTCCCCTCCAGAGTGGGGCCTGGGTAACAGTGTAGCTGGCAGAGAGAGGCAGGTCTTTCTCCAACATCAGTTCACCCTCAGTGTGCCATGGGAATGGGCAGGGAACAGAGCTTGACTCTGCCTTGAAGCACCTGGCTTTGCCTCTGACAGAGGGCTTTGGAGGGGAATGCTCTCCCAAAAGGGTCCAGATGAAATCTTCCTTGTATCCTTGCAGGTCTGAAAGTGAATCATACAAGGAGTTGGAGACCCCTTTCTTATAAAGGCAAAACTCCACCCAGGATAGGAAAAGACGTCCACTCCCTGTTAAGCTAACAGGTGACTTTGTCTTCTGGCAACATTCCAAAATATCCTTTCTGAGCAGGAGGTTTATGAGATAGTAAGGAAAAAGAAGCCCACAGAAAATTAAGATGGAGTAATCCTTCCTCCCTTCTGTTATGCTCCATCTTGGCGGTCTAAACACATTCCTTACCTACACCTGCACTTCAAAGGCCCTTTGCTATACCATAGTCTGGTGTGGGACTGGCCCTTTTGTTTATGGTGAGCCCTTTGAAGCTTGTTTCTCAGGGGAGGCTCTTCATTTGAGCTGCCTTGCTGGAGCGAGAGAGAGATTAACACAATTCCTGCCCATTGCTCTGCTGGCGGAGCACTGTCAGGCGGTCTAACAAGAAAACACCCACCACTTTGCTGGCTGGCATGGACTCAACCTATTGACACGTTTATGCTGCCAATTAGATATGGCTTCAATAATTATGTGAACTAACAGCGACAATACCAAAGCCTAGGTATGGCATATATTTCAATATTATCCTGTAGTTCTGGAACAAAGGGACAGATTTAAATACACCCTCCGACAGGGTTGATTTTGCTGTCAGCTGCTTACAAACAGGGTACCAGTGACCTCTGAACTTATACTGTGCCACCGAAGAGCCGGAACTGAAGATCAGGAGACTGGTGCAGCAGGGCACAGGTGTCTACTGTGTTTTTGACATGGCGTTTTAAGAAAGAGCCTTCTAATTAACAGACCATCCTTTATGAGATGGAACTACCACAAAACAAAATAGCTGATGGCTGGAAGGTTTAGAATTACTCTTAACCACTGGCATTGCTCTGGGCAACCCTCCAGACCATTGTTCTTCACCTGCCAAGCCATTAGAAAAGGGGAAAGAACATATGAAAATCAGGCTTGGTCCCACCCCACATGTGTCCCAACGTGGGTCCCATGCCTTCTGGGCCTAGAGACCCAGGCTACTCGTCATTGATGAGGCCCAACAAGGCTGAAACATGTTCGGGGATGCTTGAGGTCTCGTGCAGAAGGGATGTAATCCAGCAGTTCGGGCAGGACTGCCCCTATTGGGGTGGGGCCAAGCCTGATTTGCATATGGTCTTTCCCCTTCTGAAATGTCTTGGCAGGCAAAGAAGGATGTTTTGGAGGGTTGCCCAGAGCAATGCCAGAGGCTAAGATTAATTCTAAACCTTCCAGCCATCACCTATTTTGTTTTGAGATAGAACTACCCGTATCATTTTATTATTACATTTTTATTTTTTTAAACCCTTACCAGTTGGTATTTCCTCTCACCGACATGGGGTAAGTTCCCGTTGTGCATAGGCAGCGTACATCAACGTCTATGTCTGCCCAGACCACAATGATAATCCGCAGAACGTAGAAGACCAACCAGGATCCACATCCTTGTAATGGGGAGAGATTAACACATCTGGATGACATCCACACCTGTCGTCTTTCTCTGAGAGCTGAAGTGCACTGCATTTACACGTGCATGCAGTGCGCTACAACTAGAAGCATGTGACAGCAGGTGACGATTTGACTCCAACATGTTCATGCCCCCCTCATTATACCACCAAGGAACATGATTTTGTACCCTTCTGGCTACTATTAATCACTGGGGTCTGGGCAAACAAAGACTGATTAATGACCTTTGCCTCTGAACAGTGCAGATTTCCCCAAATCAGGCTGCCCCCCCTCCCCTACCCAATTAGCCTGCTCCCAGCAATTATGCCATGCTCCCTTATTAGAGCCCCCTGGATTTCACTCTAAAGCACTGCTCACAATGTCAAAGAACACTCTGCCTCACTCATGAGTAATGCCACCAAAGTAAGTACATATCTTTTAAGGCATTTTCTCTGAAGACAAGCCAACTCTGCCTCTTATCCAATCACCTTGTCAAGTTGCGGCCTTGTCAAGAACCCCCCCTCAACATGGTGGCCGTTGGTTTCAGGACTTCATACACTTACCTGCCACTGAAGTGCTCTCAGGCAATACATGTGTGCAAAGAAGGGGCATTTCCCAGGTTGGGATATCGGTGCTGCCACAAAGACCTCCAGACCACAGTCCAAGCAGGTAGTACTAACAAAGTGCTGGAATCGGGTGTTCATGGCGCAGTAGCAGGCTGAACCAGTCAGTAATGGCCCAGTCTTCAACATGGGGTCAGCTGCAGTTATCAATGCCATTAGCAGCCCAGCATAAGGTCTGAGGTGCTACAATATTTTTTTTTCATGAAGGTCACTCAATCACCAGCATTCATTATTCGAAGGGAAAACACGCCCAGGCAAACATGGCTGCCATGGAAACAAGGGAAAGTTGATTGAAAACAGTCACCTTTCCTCTCTTCATGGAGGCCAAGGGGAAGACGGATGGTGATGGCTGCATAGAAGAGGAGTTAATTATGTGTTGTAGATGGGGTTGGCGGAGTATTGTTTGTGAGTGGGAGCATGGGGGGGGAGGTGACACCCTGGTATGGGAAAGAGTGTCTGGGTGAATGGGAGGTGTGTGTGGAAGCAGCTTTCAGCCTGCTCTAATACAGCACTTTATCGCCAGTTATCCCACATCCGAGCGAACTGATTGGCTGCACGACAAGTGCCAGATTCTCAAAATGTGGTCAAGACCGAGACATGCAAAAGGATGACATTTGATTGAACTACTGAGCTGCTAAGGCAGTGGAAGAAGGACGCATTTCTCTGATCATTTGCGTACCCTTCTGGCAAAGTGCTTCTGCATTGCCACACCTCCAGAGGAGAATAACACAGCTATTCTCAGTAGGTGGATATTCAGACAGAGCAGGGGGCTTGAGAATAGACATGGGTAGCATTTAGAAATCTCAAGACTGCATCAACAATTTGTATGTTTATCAATTTGTTGTAATGTTCTCCAAATTGTGAAATAAGAAATCTGAAGACTCAAGCAGTATATTGATGTATGCCTCACTTCATTTCTGTATGCATGTTCTACTCCGTCTTGCATGCTCTTCTCGTCATATTACAATGGCCACACTCCTGTGATACTCTCTTCATACACATGTTTCCAATGGCATGCTCTTCTCGACATCCCCATGTTACAAGGGCTGCCCTCCATTGATATTCTCGTCATAACCATGTTTACAATAGCCACCCACGGGTGCTCTTCTCATCACACTCATGTTTACAATAACCACCCTGCGGAGCTCTTCTCGTCATATCCATATTTACAATAGCCACCCTCTGGTGCTCTTCTCGTCATATCCATGTTTACAATATCCACCCTCTGGTGCTCTTCTCATCATATCTATGCTTTCTCTTGCCGAAAAATGCTGAAGTGTTTGCTTCCTGCTACTGGGCCAGCTCCGGCCCCCCCTTCCCATTGGTTGCCTTTGGCCCTTAAGCCAATGGCTGCAACCGGGAGGTGGGAGCCGGCCACACTACCTAAGGCCCACAACGAAGGCCCTGTCTACCCCTGTCCACCACGGTACACCAGATCGCCGCCCCCCGTGAGTGTCTGTCTGCCCCCATGCCCCCCCGTGAGTGTCTGTCTGCCCTTCCCGTGAGTGTCTGCCCCTTGCCCCCCCATGAGTGTCTGCCCCCATGCCCCTCCGTGAGTGTCTGTCTGCCCCTTACCCCCATGAGTGTCTGTCTGTCCCCATGCCCCCCATGAGTGTCTGTCTGCCCCATGCCCCCGTGAGTGTCTGTCTGCCCCTTCCCCCGTGAGTGTCTGTCTGCCCTTGCCCCCGTGAGTGTCTGTCTGCCGCCATGCCACCCATGAGTGTCTGTTTGCCCCTTCTCCCGTGAGTGTCTGTGTGCCCCTTGCCCCAGTGAGTGTCTGTGTGCCCCCATGCCCCCCCGTGAGTGTCTGTCTGCCCCATGCCCCCCTGTGAGTGTCTGTCTGTCTGCCCCCATGCCCCCATGAGTGTCTGTCTGCCCCTTCCCCCATGAGTGTCTGTCTGCCCCTTGCCCCGTGAGTGTCTGTCTGCCCCATGCCCCCGTGAGTGTCTGTCTGTCGGCCCCATGCCCCCGTGAGTGTCTGTCTGTCCCCATGCCCCCGTGAGTGTCGGTCTGCCCCTTGCCCCCTGTAGTGTCTGTCTGTCTGCCCCCATGCCCCTGAGTGTCTGTCTGCCCCTTCCCCCCGTGAGTGTCTGTCTGCCCCTTGCCCCCGTGAGTGTCTGTCTGCCCCATGCCCCAGTGAGTGTCTGTCTGCCCATGCCCTCCCGTGAGTGTCTGTCTGTCTGCCCCATGCCCCCCGTGAGTGTCTGTCTGTCCCTTGCCCTCGTGAGTGTCTGTGAGCCCCTCGCCCTTGTGATTGACTGTTGTGCCCCCCCGCCGCCTTGCCCCCCTGTTAGGTCTGTGTACCCCCCTGCCCCTTTGAATTGCCTTCTGCCCTTCCCCTCTCACCCCCCTTCTTTGTCACTTCCTACTCCTCTCCCCTCTTCTTTCTCCCTCCTCTCATTCTTCCCCCATTTAGCACTTACTCTTATCATTTGTTCCCGTGACTTCTGGTAGCAGCTTGTCTGTCTCTCCCCCCCCCCCTTGTCTCCTCCTTCCTCCCCTCACGCCTGCTCTATTAATTTGCTACTGGCAAATTTGTACTGTAGCGTGTCTGTTCATCTCCTTCTCCCCACTCATATCCCCCGCCCCCATCCCACCCCTCCTCCTGTTTACCTCTTGCACTACATCAATTGTCGTCAGGCATAGTAATGTTACTGCTTATTTTGTTCTCCTTCGTTCCCTTCCCTCTTTGCCTTATTTGTTCTATGCACTTGCACTATCCGAAATGTCGTCAGGCCTATTACGATACTTATTTTTTCACATTCTGTACTGTTTCAAGGACTTTAATTGAATGGAACTGTATTTTCCTATGTTCCCTCCCTCCTTGAAGCGCTTTGAAACACATTGTGTATAGGCACTATATAAATAAACAATCAATCAAATCAATCAATGTTTACAATAGCCACCCTCCTGTGTTTTTCTCGTCATGCCCATGTTTACAATAGCTGCCACCAGGGATCTCTCTACCATACCAAAATTAGCAATGGCCACCCTGTGCTCTTTTCATTATCCCAATGTTTACAATCTCTGTCCTTCCATGCTCTTTTCGTCATTCCCATCTTTGCAATGGCCACCCTCCCGTTTTCCTCTCATCATATCTGTGTTTACAAAGGTCGTTTGTAGATGCAAAGTGGACTAGAATTTGGGTGCTATACTAACCTTGTGGCGAATGCCAAGATTTTTCACTCAGGGGTTGGGGGGTGTCAATATAATTAGAGGACCGGCTGGGATTGGGTGGTTAAACCTGCATGCATCAATGGGTTGTTTGTGCGCTTTATAAATGAAATAAATAAATAAATAAATAAATAAATAAATAAATAAATAAATAAATGCACTCCTTAATGGAAGGGCATACACAAAACCACCATACAGTGGTTTCCTATAATCAATATATATACTGGTAATTTAGGATTACCTAATATTGGTAATACAAAAAAATATATATGAAAGTGCGAAGGGGTGGTTGAGGGCGTAGAGGGGATCAATAAGTCGAACTTCCAACATTCGGTAAAACGTACCAAATAGAGCCCAGTAAAATATTGTAGAGCAATAAAACACCTATGAGACATGTCACAGCATCCCCTGGCATCACTGGACTGTATTGGCATTCCAGAGCGCTCTCTGAATTCTCTTTATCCAGATCTAAATATGAATTTGGTAATATTTACATCTTCATGCTATAAAGATGAAGACAGTGGGCCTCAGTATAAGTTTGTCGGTCCGGTAACAACGGTACCAGTAAGCTTGCCAGTACCGTTGTTACCAGACCGGCAAACTACAAGTTCTGTTCGCGGGTGCTTTCCTGTCTGCTTTCCTGTCCTCCAGGTCTGACCTGGCGGGCGTTCCGACACCTGCGAGCAGAGCATGTCGGAAGCGCCGGCACCATTCACGAATGGTGTCAGTGCATCCAACCTCCCCATTTCCATTGAGCCCTACTGGCTCAAATGGGGAATGGGGAGCATTTTTTTACGGCGCGCCGTAAATACCCAGTAATTGCCCATTCACGGGTGCTGGAAAAAATCGCAAGTGTGGCGGCAGCCTGCCGGTTTTACCGGCAAGCAGAGGCGTTGCTGGGGGGCTGAGGGGGTTATAGACCGGGATCTTTTGGTTGTAGCCCCGGATAGATGCTCAGGAGCTACAACCAAAAGGCTGGCTATCCACGAGTCCCGACATTATAGTAGCCCCGGAGCATGGAGCGGGGAGCGGAGGAGTGTGGGATATCATGGGACCCTAGGATGGGGTGGCTGGTAAAGGAATGGGTTTGGGCTGGGGGGCCAAGGCCCCAAAAAAATGGGGGCACACGGTATATGAAAGACAGAAAAAGTTCCCAATAATGAGAGAACTCCCGTCCCATGCACTCTATCATAGGCTCATCAACCTGGGTATATAACAGCTAAAGAAACAGGGGTGGAGGGGAGTGCAAAACTAAAAAAATGTCCAAATACTAAGCGCAGCACAGTGTAGCACAATGAAGAGTGGGGGCAGAGGTTGGTGCCATGATAGCTACATGTCGCGCTGGGATCAATCAATGTCAGGTCATGGCGTTTTGTAAGAATAGTAAAAGGTGAGTCCGAGCAAGTAGACCATCGCGTCCCCAAAGCTGAGTCAGAGCCCACCTGGCAGCGCTGTTGTTCCCAGTGGGTCAGCTCAGCAAAAGAGAAAGGCCACCCACTCTTTCTAGCATCTAAGATGGCCGCCTTGCGATCTCAGGGCCACACTCAGGTTATCCGTTGCCTAAGTCCCATGACCTTTTGTTCTGCCATTTCTAGTTGAAGGTCCAAACACAGATTTTGCCTTTGGATGCAGTTCCAGTGTTCCAGGACCAGGAGGTAGTGCTGCACAGGGTCGGATTGGGCCATCGGCCAAAATCATTTAAGGCAGGCGAGGCCCTTGGGGCCGGTTCCTGAAGCCCACCACTGGCTGGTTTGGTAAGGGTTCAATGTAACTTACGTTACTTTAAGTAACATAAGTTACATTGATTTCCACTGTGCTCAGAGTGTCTTCTGCAGCCTGCAGGCAAGCCAACTGCTGCAACACCATGGCGCAAGCAGTGTTACTATTTAGTAACAACGAGTCCTGGGCCGGCCGTGCCAGTGCACATTTGCAACAAGTTGCAAATTGCTTATTCCTTCCTTCCTTCCTTCCTTCCTTCCTTCCTTCTTCCTTCCTTCCTTCCTTCCTTCTTCTTCCTTCCTTCCTTCCTTCCTTCCTTCCTTCCTTCCTTCCTTCCTTCCTTCCTTCCTTCCTTCTTCCTTCTCCTTCCTTCCTTCCTTCCTTCCTTCCTTCCTTCTTCCTTCCTTGCTTCCGTTCCTTCCTTCCTTCCTTCACAGGCCCCAACTGCACTAACGTTCTGGGCTGGGGCCTGGGGGCTGGAGGTGTGGGGTGTACTGGGTGGGCTGATATCTGAGCTGAGTCTGGGGACAACCTGCACCAGACCCAGAGCAAGCACAGCAGGAGGAGAGAGCCTGGAGTCTGACAACGAGGTGGATGATGACCCCAAGGTCACAATATAGGCCAATGAGCTCTAGGACCAATTCCGCAAGCTGGGCACCAAGATGGTCATCACCAAGTTCTGCAGGCGCATTGTCCCCACCCCACCCCCATTAAAGGTACGGGTGAGCGGCCTGGAAGAGAAAGGCCTCTTGATCCTGCTCCGACCCCCTCACAGCATAGTGGAAATCTATCCTGCTGTCCGACGAAGGAGTTAGTTTGTACGAGTGTTAAACCATAATTATATAGTGCCTCCTTATTATGAATATTGGCCTAAGCCCATCCAAACTGCACGGAAAAACGTGTTGCAAAAGTTCTGATTCTGGGTTAACTTCGCCGCCATTTTCAGATTCATCCGCCATTTTGATTTTCACTCATGTTACATGTTCTAAAATGGTGGACTGTGTTTTCAATTTGCATTCGAGCCTTACGACCTTTGAGTTCTGTTAATGTTTAGGTTGTCCGAGAGTCGACTGTTTAAACTGGGCAAAGAAACCTTGCGCTTCATATGAACTGCCATTCGAATGTTGTCTGCACTGCAAGAGTATGCTTTAGCTGAACTACATTGTAGGACTCTTGAAATAAGGCTTACCGCAGATCCGAGAACCTACATCACTATTGTGTTTTCATGGAAGTTCAAACATGTGTAATCCTTTGTATAATATTGTAACATCTGTTATGTGAACTGCACGAACTCTAGCCCACAAATTATTAACGTAAAGAGAGGCTGGACAATATTGCAGGAATTGTATAAAAATGCTAGTGTTTAGATGTCCAGCACTCTCTCTCCTCACTGTGTCGGCTGGTACACACTGCGAGCAGTTGGGAGCCAGATAGCTATCTGTTTTGCTTTGTAAACTGTACAGTAATAAAAGATACTTGTATCTTTTCAGTCCGTGATTGATGTATTTCTTTCGTGGTACACAGCCTCGATACTTCTTTGTTCTTTCAGATGGTGCCCGAATAGGGACCCTCAAGATTGATGCCACCTTGTTGAAGAGAAGACGCGGCTATCGGACTGGGATCGGATGGTGAGAAAAAGGGGGCCCCTTTTGGATGAAACGCGATACCTCAACAGTACTGCACAATCCGATCCCTGGACGGTGAGCAAACGGTCGAGACGGCATCTTGACGAGGGACCACATATCGAGGCAGGCAGTTTTGCCGAAATCAGCAACCACGAGGGTCCTTTGTCCTTTGTAATCCGATCGGACCTGCTTAGTCCTTTGAAATCAAGTTTAGTCGTGCCCCAATTCCTAAGTATCCTGATATTTGGTTGCAGATTTGTACTCGCAAGCGCAAATGACGCCAGGTAACACAAGTAATCTGACATGCCTGCGAAATTGCTGCCTGTTTCAGGGTATTATTCCACAGAGACAGACAATCTTTGGAATTTGGCCAACCGGCGCCACAGGAGGGGTCGCCGGGATGTACTATGTAGTGTAAGTACGGCATTGGATAGTATTCAACGATATTTGGCACAGACAAACTAGACATGATTCCGAATTTCAGTGGTCAGTCAATGGTAGTTTTGAGATTCCCCGAATAGAGTATTTAGAGTCCATATTGTTAAAGAAAAAAGCTAGACCTGCAGCATTTGATGTAATTCAAAATTGGAAAAAAGAAGCTATGCAGCAACTTAAGAGTAAAGAGAAGCATGCACGTCGTCATATGTCAAATTCAGAAAAGGCATTATTGTATGATCAACAAAAACAGTCAGAGTCTGTTAGAAACATGGATAGGGCTTTTCAACTTGGTGTACAGAAAATATATCCGTCTAAAGATTTTCTTGTCTCAGATGAACTAATTGATAAACTCTTAAATGAACACAGGCCTGGTACCACTGCACCACTTCCTTATGTACCTGTTCCTGTTGTCTTACCTCTTCCTGCTGTCGCACCTCCTCCAGTGGCAATTCCTGTTCTTCCCATTGCCCCTCCACCGCCAACTGTTGCTCCTGTTCCTATTGTTGTTTCTCCTCCTGTTTCTCCACCTTTACCGATTCTTACTGTTCCAGTAATTCCGTCTTTGTTACCAGCGGTAGTGTCTCCACTACCTGTTGTACAGGATTTGTCTACTTTCTCTTTCCCAAGCGGTTCTGCTCTGTTTGTAGCTGATGAAGGGGCAAGTGTTGACTCAGAGTACAGTTTCTAAAGATAAGAAGAGAGATTTGAATGCATGGGCTAAGCAATGTATAGAGAAAGGTGAAAAATCTGCTGTTTTAGCTACACTCCTTAATCTAGAAAGTATTCCTGAACAGAATATCTTTATTGAGGGGATGAGAATACATTTTGGCAGTAATGTGAAATAATTTGACGGACATGGATGTCCTACAAGGGTTGAGGGATTTTAAATGTTAAGGATACTGCGGAGAAAGTAAAAGAGCATGTCGAGAGGGTTTTTGAGTTAAGAAGGGAGTTAGAACGGTTACAGAATGATGAAACAGATGGTGATAGCCTGGACGCTTTGTATGTGCAGAAACGGTTCCTTCGTCCTAGTAAGTCAACAAGTGAAGAGACGCGAATTTGCACAAGGGATGCGCTTAGATGGATTTCGGATTTGTGTCGATATCTCCCATAGAAGTATATGATACGTATAGTCCGTATACTCCAGAAATGCAGAAGAAAGTGTTACAGGTAAAGGTAGAATACCTCCAGGATGAGTGTATAAAGAAAAAGGTTTGTTGTCCCACAGAATTGATGATTATTTATAAGAGAGCCTTTGCGCCTGATACTGCTTCCACCACTTTAGTGCCCGATCTGGCCTTATTGCTTAACAAACATTCGGAGTTGCCTACTTCTCAGTTGCCTATGAGAGAGGTTCCTCCGACATATGTTCCTAAAGTTGATATTCCAGCTAATGTTGCAGCAGGTACAGCAACCACTACTATTGAAGATCACTATGTATCACAATTTGTTCATGTCCCATTCTCCAGACAGGAAGTGAATGCTATTAGACAAGTCGATCCCAGACATTATCGAAAATCAAACAGGGTTTTACAAAGAAATAGAATCTGTCTTGCATTCGTCAGTTTTAACTCTGGGTGATAAAGACTTGTTGTTTCCTGTGATCCTCCCTGCTGATTTATGGAAACAGATTAGGACTGTAGATGATCAAGCAGGGCTGGGTGACACATGGGATAACATGGTGAGGATAGACAGAGAAAGGAAAGCTGGTGAGAGACCACCGCAAGTGATAATGACTTTGCCAGACAGAATAGTAACAAAATTTAAAACTTTGGTTCCCCAGAGAAGGATTGTTTGGAACAAACTCACTGCTTGTACCCAAGGAAAATCTGAAGGTGCTACCGAATTCTTGAATCGGTTCGAACAAGTATTTTTGGATTTTAGCGGACAGGATTTAAGCACCGAGTCAGGGAAAAGGTTGTTTGTGGATAAGTTTGTGCGTGGATTGTTGCCTAATATCCAGTCACAAATCATGACTTCCGCGAGTGCTTGGCAAGCTAAATCACAATCTGAAGTATTGCATATGGCTCAGTACTACGAAAATAGAGTTAATAATGAAAAAGAGAGGATTGAAAAGAAAAGGGGAGACCTGAAAACCAAAGTATTGTTGCAACAGATATTTAGAGGACACAGAGGTGGGAGTACACAGTTTCAAGGTCAATTTGTTCCACAAAGTAATGTGCAGCTGGGTCCTGTACATGTGAAACATGCTCATTGCAGACAAGAGGGTCATTGGAGAGCACAATGCCCTATCCTTCAGATTGAATAACACATGTGGTGTCATGGTAGACGATCCAGAGGCCCCTCTGGGGTAGGGGGTCCTGGTAGAAGCCAGTTTGCTCAAAACCCACAGTCATTCTCGCAAGATAATCAGCAACCTAGTATAGATAGCAGAAATATTTTCGATAATCCTTCAACTGCCTATCTTTCTGAAGATCTTGTCTTCGACGATATATTGTTTCGTTAGGACAGCCCGAAGCAGGGTCTGGAACCAACACCTATTCCCGTCAATCAGAAAGGGCCCTACGTTGAGATGAAGGTAGGGAATAGTAAGCATCTATTTTTGATAGGTACAGGAGCACAGAAGTGTTCCATTGATCATTCACGGGTTCTAGACATCCCACAGTCAGGGCAGAATAACGTTTCTGTAGGGTTTTCTGCACGCCAGTGGTTAGTTCGGTTTCTCAGCTCGTATCGCTTTCACTGGGGCCATTCACGGATCACTGTCCATTTCTTCTGACAACGAACTGTGGACAGAATTTCTTGGGTTGAATCTGTTGAAGGAATAAAATGCGGTATTCATTGTCTTTGGATGGAGTACGTTTGACGATTTCACCACAGCAATCTTCTACCTCACAGTTTTGACTAGTCTTTGCCGCCTGAATTTAGTGAAGTTCTGGCATGTTTAATGGGCGGTTGACGACAATGATGTTGCATTTTGCAAATTGAACCTGTTAAAATTCTTTTGAAACCAGGAGTTAAGTTGCCACGTTTTCCACAATATAAGATTTCAGTTGATGGTGAACAAGCTTTGAAGAGTATAGTTTCCGATTTTGTACATCGTGAAGTAATTGAAGAAATTGTGGGAAGTTTGTGCAATAGCCCAATTTTACCGGTGTACAAGAAAGGGGATAATGCAATTCTTTTTTGCTTCATTATCGATTTGCGCGCTATCAATAAGATTGTTGCGCCACAATTTCCAATTGTGCCTGATGTAACTACGATATTAACAATGATTCCAGTTTATGCTACTCATTTTAGTGTGGTGGATCTTAAGAATACCTTCTTTAGTATTCCCATAAACCTGGATAGTAGATATTTGTTCGCGTTCACCCTAGCGGGACGCTCATTTACATTCACGCATGCACCACAAAGGTACATGGAGAGTCTGAGCATTTATAGTAGGGCTTTGAAAGAGCAGCTTGATACACTTGAGTAGCCTTCCACTTTTACATTGTTGCAATACGTTGACAACCTTCTCTTAGCTGCAGACTCAGAAAGTGCTTGCAAGGACGGTACCGTGTTGTTGCTTATTCATCTAGCAGAACATGGGCATAAAGGTTCATTAAAAAAGTTTCAGTATTGTCGACAGGAGGTCGCCTATTTAGGCTATCTCCTGTCAAAGGAGGGAAGAAGATTGACACCTGAACAGATAAAAAGCATTTCTAGCATGTCTGTCCCAAATACACAGAAGGGAGTCAGAGCTTTGATAGGAATGGCTTCTTACTGTAGACAGTAGATCCCAATCTTTTCACTAGTGATAAAACCAATGTTGGCATTGACAAAGAAGGGCATTTCTTTGCCACTACCGTGGAACTTGGAACACTAGAAAGCTTTTGATCTGCTCAAGACTGCACTGTGTTCAGCACCGGTTTTGTGCACACCAAATTATGAGAAGCCTTCGTGTTTTATGTGCATGAATGTGATGGATGTGCTTTGGCTGTGTTAACGCAAGAACATGGGGGGAAGAATAGACAGTGCGGTTATTTTTCCTGCACACTTGATCCTGTTGCATGCGCTTTGCTGAGATGTCTGAGAGCTGTCGCTGCTGCTGCTGCGTCTGTACAACAAAGTGAGGGTATGGTTTTAGGTCACACTTTAACCATGATGGTACCCCACTCCGCAGATGTTCTATTAAACAGAACGCAAATGCAACACCTACTTCGCACGATTAACAAGATATGAACTGATCCTATTTGCACCGCATATCCAAATTAAGAGGTGTTGTGTATTGAATCCGGCTGAATTGTTACCTCTTCCACAAGAAATTGCTTGCAGTTACGAAGTGTAACATGACTGCCTCTATACCACAGAGCAAGAAACTAAAGGCAGGATTGATTTAAATGATACACCTCTGAATGATCCACAAGGGGAGCTGTTTTGCGATGGCTCCTGCTTTAAACTTCCGGATGGTAAATCCACTGCTGCTTATGCCATCACTACACTAAGCACGATTGTGGAAACCAAGAGAATTCTGCATTACTCCGCGCAGGCCGCAGAGATTATCGCACTGACTCGAGCTTGTGAACTTTCTGAAGGGCTTAGATAAATATATTTACAGATAGCCAGTATGCCTTTGGGGTGGTTCACAACTTTGGTAGACTATGGGCAGAACGAGGTTTCTTGACCTCACACAGAACCAAAATCCAACATGGCACCTTAATAGTTCGGGTACTCTCAGCAGTTGCACTTCCTACTCAACTAGCAATCATGAAATGCGCCGCACATCAGAAGGAAGTAGATGATGTAGGGAGAAGAAATGCTTTTGCAGACAGGATAGCTTAACAGACCGCTACTGATTTATGTTTAGAAATGTATGTAACATAAGAAACTACAGATACCTGTACAGTAGATGAAGGGATTGACTCGATAAAGAATATTCAAGCTGATGCCACTCCCAAAGAACTTAAACACTGGGCTGAGGTTTTAACAAGTTTGGATGAGGAAGGTTGTTGGGTGGACAACAATAGAAAAAGATGATGCTAGCCGATGCATATGTCACTGCCATGGTTACAATGGCACATGGTCCCACTCACATATGTGCTAGAAAATCTGTAAATTATTAGAACCTGTCTGGGTAAATGTAAACATCTCAAAAACTGCTGAGCGTTTTGTCCAAAACTGTATGGTGTGCTTACAGCATAATGTGGGGAAGGGTACGACGACACTGAGGGGTAGTTTTGGTCGCCCCTCTGTGCCTTTTGAAGTGATTCATTTCGACTTCATCAAGATGGAGCGCTGCTATAACTATAAATATGTCTTGGTAGTCATTTGTGCCTTTAGCAAGTCGGTTGAAGCCTTCCCTATGAAAGAAGCCACAGCAATGACAACGGCGAAAACCATGCTTAAGGAATATTTTCCTGGGTTTGGTTTGCCAAGGATCATCTGGTCGGATAATGGTCCACATTTTATCGCTGCTGTTATCCTGCAAGTATGCACGGGATTGCAGATCGATAAACGGTTCTATTCAGCTAGACAGGCTCAGAGTGCTGGACTCGTAGAACGCTATAATGGTATCCTGAAGAATAAGCTTCCAAAAGACTGTGCTAGCAGTAATTTGAAATGGCCAGACCTTACCTTACCGGTAGTTTTACTGTCCATGCAGACGACCCCAAAGACTAGAACTGGACTCTCCCCATATGAAATCGTGATGGGGAGGCCAGCTAACATTTGGAAAATGCCAAAACCCAAAGTACTGAAAGATGTGGATCATTTGCTTCTTGCTGAATACTGTGACCAGTTAACTCAGAAGCCCTCCCAGTTAAATACGAGGGGCCAGGTCACCGAATTCAACCAGGCGACTGGGTGCTTATGAAAACATTTCAAAGAGCATCCAGTCTCACACCGTGCTGGAGAGGACCATTCCAGGTCCTGTTGGCCACACAGACTGCTGTACGAGTAGCTGGCAGGAGACACTGGATCCACGCGACACACATCAAGAAAATAACTTTTCCTTTGCCACTCGACAAAGAAGAAAAGAAGGAAACTATTTGCTCTGCTTCTGGTGATCAATCTGTCTTGAACAGCATCAAGGGTGTTTCAGAGATTCTTCCTGAGCCCATGGGGCCTGGGGAGATTGCTGCTTTGTCTTTGAATTCTTCTTCAGATCTTTCTGCACCTTGAAGCAATCTTGCCTCTGTTTCACCACTTCCATAAGGAAGCAACGACACTCTGTTCGCAGATCACGCTTTGCCTGGAGTCTTGAGGTACGATCTGCGTCCACGGCACTAGACTTACAGCAGAGCACGGCTGTGCCCACAGGAAATGACTGTTGAGCTAGTCCTTTGCCACTCTCTCACTGATTCATAAGTAAGTGGCTGGGACCGGAAAAACTATCTTCAATCAAGTTCAATCACGTGGTCAGGAGATCACCAACAAACGAACTTAAGGAGTCTGTCGCAGAG
Source organism: Ambystoma mexicanum (assembly GCA_002915635.3). Lineage (NCBI taxonomy): Eukaryota > Metazoa > Chordata > Amphibia > Caudata > Ambystomatidae > Ambystoma > Ambystoma mexicanum. Next base: position 959,258,362 of record CM030325.1, on the reverse strand, counting down.
ACTTTCTGGAACGAACTTTGAGGAACAATGCCTGTCACTAACTCTACTCGTACAAAGCAGCCGATCGATTGTGTGGCTAACATAGACATTGGACATAAACATTCATGGTCCTTGACTTATTGTTTTCTTGTAATTATGTCAACTGGTCGAACACTAGTAATCGCTCTTGGGTTTTGATATATTGAAGGGGTGCGTCCACTTAAAACTTTGATATCCATTGAGAGTGTTCCCACTACATCTTCTCCTTTTGTGCACCTGCACACTCTATCTTCTAGTGATTCCCAATACAGACAGAGTTACCACAACAATACACTTTTGTTAATCATGAATGCGACCCATGCGATCTTGAATAGAACGAATTGCTGGATGTGGCATTTGTCACAACACGGGAAAAAGGGGTTGGGCTGGTATATGTATCCTCTTCCTTTGACTACTGCATGTTATGCCTCTCTAAGGGCACTATTCTTTGGTCATTGGAATGACAGCATCTCTGGGAACTTCCATGGGACTAATTTGAATGAGTTTGAAAGACGAGTCCTGATGCCTCCTGGATGTTCCCTTTTGCAAATAGGAGCAAGCTCAATGTTGCTTCTATTAGGCCTTCCGATAGACTTTCTAGACCTTTCCAATCATTAATCACTTTCAAGATGGCTCCCGTAGGCAACCAGGATGCCATTCCTCCTTCTTACACTATTAATCACAGCCCCACTCTGTTTCCTTTTGCATACAAAGGGATGGTTCTCAGTCAATGGGTACTTTTGAGCGTTGTACCAATATTGCACATTTTAATAGTGAGGACAGACCTTTGTATGTAGGTGATCCCATTTATTTTGTTTGTGGCAATGAAGCTTATCCTTACCTACCGAGAGGTGGTTTGGTGAATGGGGAATTACTGGTCCTGTCAAGGTCGGACTGGACCGGTAAGTCCCCCTTTCACCAAACCAGGGTCGGGACAGGTATGGGAGGCAGTCATGGCGCAAATAGCGCCATGACTACCTCCATACTCGGAATGAGGACCAATGTTTTCCTGCCATATGTTCGATGATAGGGGGATGTTGTGTGCAAACTGTAGGTACATTGGGGCCGCAAAATACACGCACCCAAGACGATGACACATGTTTTTGTCATGAAGGATATTACTGTCAAGGATCTAATGGCGATCGATATATCTGATAAATTGATTCAGGATGTATGACATTGAAACGTGGAGTTTTTGAGTAAAGCGAATATTTTTAGTAAAGCTCTTGGCTTAGGCCAAAAGGATGGTTTGTTAAACTTAATTATATAGTGCCTCCTTATTATAAATATTGGCCTAAAGCCCATTCGCGCTACACGGAATACTGTGTTGCAAAAGTTCAGATTCTGGTTAACTTCGCCGCCATTTTTGAGATTCATCTGCCATTTTGATTTTCACTCATGTTACATGTTCTAAAATGGTGGACTGTGTTTTCAACTTCCAGTCGAGCCTCACAACCTTTGAGTCCTGTTAATGTTTAGGTTGTCCGAGAGTTGACTGTTTAAACTTGGCAAAGAAACCTTGCGCTTCATATGAACTGCCATTCGAATGTTGTCTGCACTCACAAGCCTCATCCTTGTATAAACATTGAAACAAAGAAGAACAAACCTCAAGAGTATGCTTTAGCTGAACTACATTGTAGTGACTCTTGAAATAAGGCTTACAGCAGATCCGAGAACCTACATCACTATTGTGTTTTCATGGAAGTGCAAACCTGTGTAATCCTTTGCATAATATTGTAACATCTGTTATGTGAACTAGGCACAAACTCTAGCCCACAAATTATTAACGTAAAGAGATGCTGGATAATATTGCAGGAATTGTATAAAAATGTTAGTATTTAGATGTCCAGCACTCTCTCTCCTCACTGTGTCAGCTGGTACACACTGCGTGGTGTTGGGAGCCAGATAGCTATCTGTTTTGCTTTGTAAACTGTACAGTTATAAAAGACACTTGTATCTTTTCAGCCCATGATTGGTGTATTTCTTTCGTGATACTCAGCCTCAATATTTCTTTGTTCTTTCACGAGTAGGTGGGAGCAGGGCCTTCTCTGGAGCTGAGACAAAATACAGTGCCCTGAATCAGCCAGAAAGCATCCAGCTGCATTTTCTGAGAGCAACCACAACATTGAAAGGTAATTTAACCCATCCAACCCTGTTCGGTATGTGAGCCACTGCATGAATGTCACCTCTTTTTCCTTTTTACAAATGCCTGTTACCGGGCTACATGGTGTCGGGCGCACGATAAGCATGTGAACTGCTAAGCGCCAACAAGAGGCAACTCCTCCCCCGGGGTGCTACTTGATCATATTCAACAACTATTCCTGCACTTGATGGTGAACCACTTCGGGAGTCGAGGGAAACTTCTCTAAGAAGACTCTTCCTTCTGACAGAAAGCGCCTTGAAGTTCTTATGATCATGGTCTGTAATTTAAAGTCTTCCGGAGGTTCTGGCTTACAAATTTACCTTGTACTTGTGCATTTCAGTTTTGTTCGCACTTGCTCTATTGTGCAATGAAATGTTGTTGCAAATGTTAGAGTACACTTGGTGACTATCACTGGCTTTGGGTGCCGGTGTTTTGTTGGTATCCTGTTTGCATAAGGTGATGCTGGCTTCAGAGATAGCTCAGTGCCCGCGAAGCTGGTTATGCGCTTTCTGTTTCTAAACAATTACGATGTGGGTTTGTGTATGTTAGTTTAGTAGTTGTGGCCTGTTGTTGGCAGTGAATACATCATGTTCGTAGCTTTGTGTAGATAGCCAAGCTGCCTGCATTGTTAAGTGATGTTTTGGTACTGAATTTGTTCTCGGAAACAGTCATTAATCTTCCACTCTGATTTCCACCATCCCAAACGGTGTGATTATGCACGGGCGACATCTTCAAAAACACGCTTCCATGGCCATGTTGGGGCCAGGGTCAGACGGGGCATACAATAGTCTCAGGCACACATTTCAAAGTAGCTCACAGTTGCAAAGGGCAATTTATCCAGGTGTGAGTTTTTGGGACAGCATTTTCTGTAAAGTCTTGAATTGACACGATTCACGGATGATGGTTTGAGGACGACTTTTTTTAGGCGAGGGGTGGCTACTTGTTTGAGGCGAGGGGTGGGCCACTTTATCTGGGTGTTCAGGCCTATTTCTTGTCCCAGTCCGACCCTGGTGCTGTGTCCATTACTCAAATACACTGGGTGGTTAGACCAGCCTGGTGTGCGCATCAAACTCCATCAGTAGCCAGTGAAGTGACTCCAGGGTGTGTGTATTTGGTCAGATCCATCTATTCCATTCCATTCTCTCTCTCCCATAAGCGCCATGATGCCTTTGGGCAATAGTGCGATGTACAAGTAGAGCTAACATAACATAACATTCCCACAACTGATCTAGCAGCACGATTCTGCACTAATCGCAGCTGGCTCAAGTGTATCTTCCACACTTCACTGCTCGGCCTGAGAAGCAACAAGCCCAACAGGAATTTACACTGTAGTTAATCAAGTGAAAGAAATCAATATGCAGACAGGTATGTATGGATTGGCCATCATAGGCCTGTTGGAAGTGACATTCAAATGAACTTTACGGTAAGCGCCCCAGTTTCCAGCCATCATTGGTTTGCTACTGTACCCCATCCCTGCCTCTAATCCTGGTTTAAAAAGCTGCCCTTTTATTTCCTTCATTTAAGTGTGAAATATACTGCCCCCTGTGTGCTCATTAGCTGGTAATTGCTCTACTTAATTACATGCTGCTGGACTGCAGCTCACACTGTGAAAAATAACATCGTCTATGTAAATGATGTCAATTATTTATTCTCAACTTGAGAGCAGCCCTGGGACCATATATTGCGTTTATGGATTTGCCACCAGTAGGCTGAATGTGTGGGGTCAGTGGCCTGGCGAATTGAGAAATGCTATTCTCTGAACGTGATCCTTCAGAGTGTAGCACTTTGAAACACTTGCCTCTGTATAGGCGCTATATAAATAGGTTTTAGGCTGATTCGAAAAGCTTTTTTTCTGATGTAAATTTAACTTACTCCTGGGAATGATAGTAACCTACTTATGTACGTCACTAACTTATTAAGATGCTACTAAAAGATTTAAGAGTTTTCTATCGGCAGGCCAATTTTTGGGCCTGATTCATGGAATTTATTGCGTGACAAAGAGGGACTTGCTGCACCAAACGGCGCCCGAAACCCTGTTCGTCAATCCATGGAATCGACTGCGCAGGGAAAATCAGTACTCAGCGGTGCTTTCGCCCAGAGCTGGCACTTCTCTGTGTGCAGTAGATCGCATTGTACAAGACACCTCACAGTGTGGGTGTGGCCTGCGCATAGACCGGAGTAGGGGGCGGAACTCAGAAAATGGGGAAGAACAAGGGAAAATGTGTGAGTTACGAGGGATGGCCCGCTGGCAGTCTATCGCACAAATGCATTTAACCAAGCGTATTCATGGATCTGTCTGTGCAACCTCTCGTCCGTGAAATGTCACACAAACCACTCAAACTATCCACCACCCGAAGGCAGGAATGCAGACACTTGCCCATAGGAATCACTATGCAGACGTAAGTTCAGATGTTGGATTCAGGGGTGTGTGCACGCAGTCTGGGCTCCAATCGGTCTTAGTGGTGCACGTAAGCAGTGTAGTGGGGTGCAGGGACGGTTTACGGGTGTTTTCTCGATGTGTACCTGGAAATGACGATTTGTATGATATGTGGTACACAGGGTCGGACTGGGACAAGAAATAGGCCCGGACACCCAAAAAAAAGTGGCCCACTCCTCGCTTCAAAAAAGTGGCCCACCCTGCGCCTCAAAAAAAGTGGCCCACCCCGCGCCTCAAAAAAAGTGGCCAACCCCGCGCCTCAAAAAAAGTGGCCCTCAAACCATCATCTGTGAATCGCCTACCACGCTTCTCACTGCGCAAACACGGACGTTTCTACAGTATCAGTGCCATTAATGAAATACAACCTTTCACCCCTTCACAAAACAGGAAGTGGCATCAAAAGCAGACTAATATGGTTATGATTTCACTAATGTGATATGCATTTCATACAAGAATGGATCACCATATGTATCATTAATATCTGTGTGTTTAGATCCATATTGTCAAATTACTGTGAATGCAAGCAGACGTCCAAGGCCAAATGATAATATGTTATTGTAAAGCACTTACGCTTAAGCCATTTTTTTATAGAACAAATATGCATACAATATCACCCAACCTGTCTTGGTACTCATTTATCAACCTCAGAAGAATGAAAGGCTGAGATGGCCTTGCTGGGATTCGAACCTGCAGATCACACACACATCACAGCAGCGAGCGCTCAACCCACTAAGCTATCATATCGGCTATAGTAAAATGAGCATCTGCAGGTCTGGTGCAAATGTGGCCGCATTTCAAGCCTGTGTGCAATGCATCTACTTTTCAGGCTCTGCCCACGGTAGTGCTTGTGTGATGAGGGCCTCAGCAATGGCGCCGGACCATTGAGGGTAGTTTCTAAGATCCCAACGTGCAGTCTCTAGTAAATCACGTCCATGACAAGCTGCCAGCCAATCCCCCAGGGCCACTAGCACCTGATGGTAGGCTGATGTCAGCTGGATGTCAAAGCCAGCTTGAAAACAACAAAGTCACATCAGTAAAAACACTGTCAGTAAAGGCCCTGTTTCTGGAACACCACCACCAAGGCATGGTGCTTCAGGCAGTCCCGGCCGTTTCTCTTGCTTATTAGGACGTGGGGCCGAGAAGCATGTGAATGAAAGAAGGGACATGCATAGCGCAGCACTGTTAACTGAATCGCCTCAAGCGCTTCCTGGCCACACGCCCACAGGGATTCTGGGAAATCGACAGACCAAAGGAGGTCGAAATTGTAATGCAAAGATCCCTGTTAAGCAGGATAGATTTAGCACCGACAAAGCAAAAGTAAGATTCTAACAACAAAATGTCAAAAGAGAAAACAAAATTAGCTTTGATGAAGGAAGGATGACTGCTTTGTGGGATGGAAAGGACATCACACCCCTCCTGAGATTTGTTTTAGCGAGTAGGCCCTCTTTAAATGCCATGTACGCGTACATGTTCCAGATATCATTGATATGACCAAATTAAAAGACTAATTGGAGCATTGTTCACTATTAGTTGCATTTCCATATTTAATTTGGTGACATAAAATGGAGGCTCGTATGCAGGCATAACGTTGCCCACAACTACCTCATGCAAATAAAAGGTACCAAAGGACGTGGGAATCATATTTAAACCACAACACAGTGTGGCTAGTGAAATGTGCGTTCACCTCCAGCTATACAAGGTTGACAGGCTCAGTAACAAAAATCAAATTTAAAGTTATAGGGGCAGATTTTCAAAACCTTTTTGGTACAAGTGATGAAACGTCATGTGCTAGCTGGGAGCATACAGGCCTGCGGTCAGAGGTGTGCTCGCTCGTGGTCGTGGACACGGCATAGGCAGTAAAATGTCCATAAGCCGGAAATGGTTGAAAAGGCTCCTGATTGCTATGTGCCTAATTTAAAACTGCAAGTGCTATTTTCAATAAGCAAAATGCAGAAGTACATCTATGTATCAATTCCTATATTATGAACAAACCAACTTTGCCCCCCAGACAGGAGAGTCCTGCGTGTGTTTATACCTGCCAGTTCAGTCTTCGGGCGCCGTCAAAGCGAGCAAAAGGACATCAGCAGTTTTAGATGTTCTCCAATCAGAAATGACAGAAAAGATTCTAGTTTAAAGTGCAAGTACTACTTTTAAAATTAAAATAAAAGTAGGCAATGCAGCCACCTACATTAAGAACAAACCAACGTTACCGCAATGCAGGCGACTCCCGCCTGTGTCCCAATTTCTCCCTTTTCCTTCTCTCCAACCTCTCCCTCACGGATGTCATTGGGCATTGCTGAGCGAGATGCTGGCATGTCAGGCAGTTATCCTCTGCTGACTGCTGAACCTGGTCCTCAGTGTGCCTGTGCTGTACCTTCCTGCCTAGCAGGTAATGCCCCATTGCAGCTCCACGAATCTGCGACCGCCAGGGTGTGCTCATGAGATAGTCATCTGTAGCGATCAGATCCTGCCTCTGACTCTAGCACAGGGCCCTTCAAACCAGTATAAACAGCTCTCCACGCTCTTCTGGATCCGGGCCAACAGACCTAGAACCATCACTCAATGTTTACGCATCGACCTGGTGCTGTGCTGACCAACACACATTTCTTGTGACCAGGGGTGGACTAGAAAGCAAAAGAGGCCCTGGAAATAATTTTCAAAGTGGCCCCATGTTACAGATTTTCAGCAAGCCCATCCCTTTCCTATGGAAATTTGAAAATACCACAAAAGAGGCCCAGGGTGCAGAGGCCTACCGGGAATTTCCAGAGTTCCATATGGGCCAGTCCACCCCTGCTTGAGAACCTCAAAAGCCACAATTCTGATGCCTAAGGGCTCACCACAGGCAACCAATGATAGCCAAGAGTAAAGCCCTCAAGAAGCTTGCAGGCAGAGCATGTCTTTCCGAAAGTCGCTTCTGTCCGAAAACCAGAACTGTTTTTTTGAACAATTCCTGCAAAATGAAACTAGCAAGAAAGGGACACGCCACCAGCTGCAGTGGGCAGGAGTGCCAGTCATGTGGCAATTGTCAGTAGTGTGTGTATGAGAATCCTTGTTCAGGTTTAAGCAGCTTCACCATGCAGCAAGCAGGCTTCTCAGTACACACTTTATAAAGATTCTCAACGTGTAATGCATCTATTTCAACATTTACTACATATTCCAGGGTATAGCATATTCATTTTAATGTGCGCCTGTTTTCTCGTTTCTACGTTATTAGAAGGAAGTACATTACTTAGCGGTAATTGACTTTGTTGCAATCACTTTGTTTTTGTTTTATTTAATTGTGTTATTTAATTTTTATTTGGGGGGTCTCTAATCCCCCTTCACTACCCACCCCTACACCAAGCCCTCAACCCCCATTACCCTCGCCCCCACCACCCATTTTACCCTTAACCTTCAAATACATGTACCACATTCGAAGTAATTCGAAGTGTTTGCAACAAAGTAAATTATTCTCGAAAACAACGGGAGACCGCCCTGGGAATTGCTTACATTACAAACAATGTGAATCCTGCTCATTAAGCAAACACATGTATTCCTAATGCCTTCCATTATCCAGCACTTTGCCCAAATAGTCTAGCAACGGAGTTTAGATTAGTAAAGGAACCCAGTCTTCCAATATGTGGGGAGTGCTTTTTGGCACGGGAAATAAACATTATTGATATTGGTATGTAACTCCCATATCACTGCTTTCGCTTCCATGCCAGAGGTTTGAAACCCGGGAGCCAATCATCCTTTCAGGATGATAACATGATGATTACCATTACCTAGGACAACAACAACACACATAATTCCAGTGCTTAGAAGTAGGATGAATCTGGCGTGAACTGCTATATAAAAAGGCGGCAGCTTTATAATTCTAGAGTGGCTCTACCGACCACCTGCACGACTGTGAAGAATGGGACTCGACAGTGGGGCAGACACGGGCCAGGGGCTGGTGGAAGTGGCTCCAATATGTGTTTTAAGCGTCAGACCCTCCTAACAACTTCTGTCTCCCACCCTCTGCCTTAATAGGTCCAAGAAAACAATCCGAAGTTGTTCTGGCTCTGTTGGCTACGAGAATAGTACACAAGTCACACTCCTTACCTCAGGCTCAGTGACTGGCTGGCTGTTGGCTGGCTGCTGTCTGTGGCCGGCACTGGCACTGGGCACTGTCTGCACTGCTGGCCGCCTCAGTGCTGCCTGGTGGGTCCTCCTGTGTGGGCACTGGCACTGTCGGCCTCCAAGTGGTCCACTGGTGTGTGCTTGCACTGGGGCGAGCAGCATAATGGCGGGAGTATTGGGTGGGCAGGGGCAGCCTGCCCACCAGCCGAATTTTCATTGGGTTATTCCTTTGTCCACGGTGCCGGCGGCCCCGGGGCCCAGCCCAGCCCCCAGGCACAAGTTGAAGACAGTTGCTTTCAACTTTGCAAAGAAGTGTTACTTACTTCCTGCAAAGTTGAAAGCAAGTGTGAAATGTGTCACTGTGTTGTGTTCTGACAGTGCCGGGCCCGGCCCCAGCTCAGCGCCGCGGAGCCCTCAGCCCTGCAGGCTGCACGGGGTCAGGACTCGGAGGGAGGCAGGTGTTACAATTGCTTTGCAATTGCTTCAGCCTGCCTCCCCCACAGATCAAACAAGTAACGTTCTCTCTGGCCGCAGGCCAGAGGCTCGTGAGCCGGCGAGCACACACACGGCATGGCAGGCGCACCGGCCCCCTGCAGTGGCTGCATGGCCGCCCCCCGCCGCCTGGTGGCCCAGGCCCACCGACGCTGTTACGTGAATGAATCATGCACATACATCTGCTTGCATCATAAATTATGATTGCATGCATGATGCAATCATCAAAGCAAGGTAACATCTATTGTTACCTTGCTGCTATGATGATTGTGCTGCAGACTCAGACAGTGCCGCGCCTCCCCCTCCTGGGCTCTCTGCCATGCCCTGCTGCGCAGCCCAGCCCTGATCCCAGGCGGCTGAACCCCCCCCCCAGAATACTCGCGACGCAAGCTCCGCACATCGCGGATCGGCGGCGCACTCACACTAGGCCGGCATTCCAATAAAAAAAGAAAAAAAAAGAAAAAATCTTTTTTCTTTTAAAAAGAAAACCGGCCAGAGGTGGCTGCCGAAAAACCGGCCCCAGGGGACCCCAAAGTCGATCGGCCACGGGCCGAAAGACCGAAAGGGCCAGTCCGACCCTGGTGGTACACATGTGAGGGGCTGCTGAGAATAGTTACGGGGACCCCATGCAACCCGCACGGTGGTGCTGCCTGGTTGTGGTGGTTTGTAGGAAGTTTTACTGGATAAATTTCATCTCGAGCGAGGAATGAGCAAAGGTCTGTATCCATGGCTGAAATGGCTCTGCATGTGGGTGTGTCGTGGGCGTTCCGGCCACAACTTGTGCATAGGGTTACTTTGCATGGACAATTCCACAAATACGCGTAGCGCACAGATTTTCTTCTTCATGATGGGCCACATATAGTTGTTCTCGGCGTGCAGGTTTCGTCCTATCTATGCGCCCTTTTTTATGAATCGGGCCCGTTGTCTTTATGTTCCTGCTCGTTCTTTGTGCTTTGCTTTTGCGTTGCGAATCTCAGTTCCTTGTTTCAAACGCTCTCACACAATGGGCCGCGCTTACTCTATTGCTGCGGCCCTCCTGTGGAACCCTCTCTCTCTGTCGCTTCATGCTACTTAGGATCATTTGTCTTTTCATCGCTCTCTCAAAATCTTTCTGTTCGAGTTTTCCTCTTTTTTTCTCTACCAGTTGTTTAGCGCCATGATTCCCTTGTCGGTGAAGGTGCGCTATAGAAATTTGTTTAACATAACATAACCTAAAACTTGATGTACATTCTGTGGGGGTAAATTACTGAAACACAAGACAAGCCGGAATTACACTAGGGAGTTGTGGGTTTGTCAAGTGGCTGTCTGAGCGTTGAAGAGGCAGGGGCGTTGCTAGGGGGGGCTAAGGGGGCTATAGCCCCTGATCTTTTGGTTGTAGCCCCGGATAGAATCTCAGGAGCTACAGCCAAAAGACTAGCTAGCCCCCAGTCCCAACAGTTCCGACATCAGCGTAGCCCCGGGTCTTTTCCAGACCTAGCAACTCCCCTGTGAAGAGGTAAACATCTATAAGAGTGCACATTTATGTGCAATCGCAAAACGTGCTCTAGAAACATTTATGAACACACGTAAGTGTTGCATGTTTTCCTTGGCATGCTTCACAAGACCAGCCCAAAGTTTGATCCTTTAAAGGCCAGGAAATACGTTTAACTAGTTAAGACACAATTCAAACAAATGGCCACTTCCATTGCCCTACAACATAAAGGAATGTCAGACCAAAAAAATAATATGCTAGAAGTTTAGGGCGACCTGGCGTGCCGGTTTTGCTGGCACCGTCCCCGTATTTTACCCTTGGTCACTGGAGTCCAATATGTATTTAGTCTTTCGTTTGTCTTTATGTCCGCTGAAACTGTAGTCCTACTTCTATGTTGGTGGGCAGTCCCGTTTTTTATTTAAAAATATGGTCACCCTATCTACGTTTTACAACTGTACTTTCAAGAGACACAGCCAAATAAATTGTGACGAGGATAACTGCTTGTAGCCGTTGACAGGACATGCACTTTGTTGTTTATTCTGTTAAAATAATGGGATTATATATATATAATTATATATATATTATGCAAAACTTGAAGGGCTTCAAAAAGGATGTGGGGTTTACTTTGTGATCCAATGCGTTGTTTTGGAATATTAGATTCCTAAATAGGGTATGTGGGGGTCTTTGGGCCAGATGCGCCTAGTGTAGGTGAATGATTCAAACAATGATGCTTAACAGTAAGACTTGTCCCATGCAAAGGTCTGAAATTCACTACATCGCAGTGAGCACTGATTGCTTAACAGGATTTAAAATAATACCTGTTAATATTTTCCAAATAAACTGTATTATGTTATTGACGGCATTCATATTACAGAATTCCAACATGTGCATGTATTCTCTTCTTGAGCAGAACTGGAAAGTGCATGCAAAATATCTGCTGAATATGAATTTTCATGAGCTTGCTAAAGGTAGAAATGCAGAGACCCTACTTTCTCACTTAGCATCAGTACTTTATGCACATACCTGTTTCATGCCTGTTTCTAAACAATTTTCCATAACAGGCTCTCAAGTCATTTTCTATTAGTACTGGCATTTGTATTGCATGACATTTTTCATGTGTGTACATTTTATGAATGTATTGTATTTATATAGCGCATTTTACCATTATTATAGTCTCAATGTGCTGTTAGTGGGAACGCCCTCGGAGGACCAAAGTCCGGAGTGTTGGAGGTCATAGAGTAAGATTAGGATGCGTGTGTACATTTGGACAAATAAGGCTAAGCAGGGCTGGCCAGGGTCCGGTAGAGAGCAACCCATGCGGTCAGGCATGTGGGTGGGTGCTGAGAGGAGTCAGGAGATGGTGTTCGAGAGACTCACTATGTGTTCAGCGTGCCCGAATTTGTCATAGGTCTGTGCTGCATTCTGAAGTCAGAGGTGTTGAGGCGTAGTCTGGTGTAAGTAGGCAGAAAATCATGTGAACAGCGCAGCCACATTTTGTTATAGTCCTTGCTGTATTCAGATGTGTGCAGGTAGCCATGTCTATGACCACCGGAATGGTGCATTATACATACCTAGCAGAGTATGGTGGTAATTTGCTATTTGTGCGGCCGCTCAGGTAATTGGCTTCTTCTGACGATTCTTGCGGCTGTGATAAAATGGTGAGTGACAGCGACAGTCTATGCTCCAACAATTTGCCACAAGAAGAGCATGGGTTGTACTTCAAGGTTCTTCTAGGTGGATAACATGGCGAGTCTACCCAGATATCAAGCGCTTACTGAACCTTTCCAGTTGTTATCTTTCCCTTGGATGGCCCATCTTATAGTTCATTCATGCGCAATATCTGCTCATCCCCCTTTCTTCCAGAGCGATTCCGGGACACTCAGTTTTGCCTTTGGCACAGCAATGGACATTCTGAGTTTTAACTTTGGCAATGTAATAGAAACTCCTAGATGTAATAGGTATGGCTACCTTGTACAGTTTGAGCTAAATGCGAAATAAGGCTTTCTTATACAAATTAGGCTAAATGAAAACTACTTCACACAATCCGGCTAAAAGCAATGCATTGCCACCCTACGCAATTGCCTGAAAGCAAAATACGGCTCCCTTATACAAATTACGCTAAATGCGAAATATGGCTGCCTTATACAAATTAGGCTAAATGCAAAATATTGCTACCTTGTACATTTTAGGCTAAATGTGAAATATGGCTTCCTTTTACAATTAGGCAGACCTTCCAGGATATTGCGGCATGTAATGGCAAATATTACGGCACACACCTTTATTTATTGCAGCATTTTTGTGGGACATTTTGTATTAACTGGAGGGTGTAAGATTGCCACATTGTAAGAAAGAGGCAGAGTGCAAGGCTGCAAGAGAGCCAGTGTTTCATTATTATGTATCTTTTGTATTAATTTAATAGGAAGAGTCCATGATGTCTCTGTGTTGGCAGAACAGTTTTTGTTTTGGCTACATTTTTGGTTTAATGTGCATGCCTATTTAATAGTATTAACTAAATTGATATATTCCCCTTCTATGTTCTCCAATCCCCCAAACACCCACACACCTCTCTAAACAACACACATCACACATCTCACCAACTCCCCATTCCAACTTGCATTCGTGAACCTCTCACTTTGTCATACAAATACTTACATGCTATGTCACACTGTCAAGTCGCAATCTGCAGTCCCCTGCCCCTGCCAAACTCCAAATCATACTCCCAACTCACACCTTACACTCTACAATTCCTCCCGCAATATACAGTCCTTCATTCTTTTGTGCTGCTTCTGCATCTTGCATCCTTTCTCCCATTCTATTGCACTCTTCCCTCATCCTTTTTCCCAGACTGCAGCTCACTGCCTCTTTCTGGCCAACTGCTTCTTCTTTGTTTTCTGGCTCACTGCTCCTCCTGATCACACGCTCCCTCTACTTTCTGTGCCTCCGCTCGCTCTCAGATTTCTGGCCCACCACATCACTGCTTCCTCTTTGTAACGCTCACCTGGTATCCACGGGGACGTCACTCAGCCTGTTCTGACCTCTGACGACCTCGAACCCTTCCCTGGAGGCTATTCGACTGGAGACTGGGCCTGAAACACAGGATTGGTAGAGTTTAACTCCCTATTGTCTCTGTGTGCTTGAAGCCCTTCTTTCCCGGGGTCCAACTCTTCCCTTTGATCCACAGCTCACCTTGTTTTCTTGGATAGTATGCTCTCTGTCCTGCTTTCAGCGCAGGGGCGCGTTGATTGATGCAGGCTCGTTGCTGCCTAGTTACTTCACTGGCAAGAGTCAGACAGGTAAGTATAATGAGTCTTTTGAACAGTTCTCTAACTTCGTTCCTCTCCTTCCTTAGATGATGGCCGGCGTCCGGGGATGACGGCGTGCTGCTGAGATGAGTAGCGCTGAAGGTGAGAGAGAGCGTGATGCGCGATGTACCCCTTTCGTATTTGCATTGAACTGAGTTCTTTTTCTGTGTCTTTTAGGTGCCGCGACATTTTCAGCGTGGATGCCGGTTATTAAGAACAAATGCGGGGGGTAAGCGCGGTATGCGCCACCTCTAGATGTTTCCACGCTAACCTGGAGTGTCTTTTCTCTCTTGCAGATGGATGAGAAGTTCCGGAGACAGAGTTCCCCCAGAGCGGCTCGGATTCAGGTAAGCGTTTGAAGCTCGCACAGTATTTAAAAATAAGCGAAGATTTGAGAATGCTTACTAATGCCTTTTTTCTGTTCTTTTCCCTTTTCCTTAGGAAGCGGCGTTCCGGGATGGGAATGAACCGCCGAAGATGCCCGCAGAACAGAAGGAGCGATGAATGATGGGCAGAAGCGCTGCAAGGTAAGGCTGTTCATAACGGTGTTCTTGTTCTTGCAGGAGCTGAGCGCAGAAGAAAGATGCAGGCCTACTGGATACCAATCCGAACACGGTGAGTGCCATGCTGCAGGTGCAGAAAACGCAAAGCATGTTTCCCAGCCTGACTGTGGCTTAAATAGACTCTTTGTATCCCAGGTGTCTCTGGGCTGAACCACACCCAAAAGACTAGACCGCACATGCAGTTCTGGGAACTGAAATATGTGGGGGCATCCATCTTGTCCCCATCAATGCACTACAAGTCCAACCCCCAATGTTATCCTATGGGAGTGAGTGAGTCTGGAGCCACAAGCACCAAGTCTGACTCCAAGTGGGTCTCTGGAGGGATGGAGAGGCCCTTGAGGGCCATGTAGGTGATTGTGGCCTGGCTCCAGCCTGACATCTTGGAGGGCTGGGGACATGAGGGGCAGGAATCATGACAGCACTCCCTCCAAGACCCCTCTCAAGATTGCACTTCTGTCTGGTCCTGGTTTGGTTGGATAATTTTGATGAAATCGTCTAAGCAAGCGAGCTGCATGAATGTACTCACAAGGCTCCCATTGTCCTATCTTGTGGACCATACCCTTCCAGTCTACTAAGTAGTATGATTTGGATCTGACGTATTTTGAATCTAGGATGTCCTTGACTTCAAATTCTGGCTCCGCGGCGACTACTACTGGCTGCGGTGGCGTTGCTACCCGGGTCCCATGTTGAACAGGTTTAAGGAGAGACACGTGGAACACAGGATGAATCTGCATGTTTGACGGCAAAGCTAGTCTGACCGCCACAGGATTTATCACGGAGGTGACGGTGAATGGACCCAGTTATCTTGGACGGAAAGTTCAGGCTCCTTTAATGGACACATGTTTAGACGCCAGCCAGACTTTGTCTCCCACTTGGTAGTTGGGGGCCTTTGCTCGGTGTTGATCAGCAAACCTCTTTTGGCGATTCTTAGCTTCAAGTAGGTGTTCAGCGGCCCTTTTAAAGGTTTGAGAAATGGTCGTGTGCAAGGTTTTGACTGCTGGCATTTCCAGGTTTGTAGGAACTTCCAACTCAGAAGTATGTGGGTGCCTGCCATACATGGTATAAAAGGGTGTCCCCCCAGTGCTGGTGTGTAGGGAATTATTATAAGCATATTCAGCTATCCATAATAGGTTGCATCAACTTCCTTCAGCTTGGTGTAACATGCAACGCATATACTGTTCGAGCGTCTGATTTGTCCTCTCAGTTTGACCATCCGTTTGGGGATGGTGACTGGTGGATAGCCGGATGTCGATCTGGGCCATAGAGCAGCATTTTCTCCAGAAGTTAGATACGAATTGAGTACCTCGGTCTGAGACCAAAACTGAAGGATACCCCTGGAGCCGTACGATGCCTTCAAGAAATACCTTTGCCAGAGTGGAAGCATTTGGAGTCCCTTAAGAGGAATGAAATGTGCCATTTTTGAAAATAGGTCCACGACCACAAGAATAGTTTATACCCTTGACTGGGTGGTAAGTTAGTAATAAAATCGAGGGACAACGTGTGCCAGGGTGCTGGTGGGATTCCCAATGGTTGTAATAGCCCAGCCGGCTTCTGCATGGAATGACTTGTTTTGAGCACACACTCCACATGATAGGATGAATTGTATAATGTCTTTACGCCACGTGGGCCACCAATAATTTCGTTTTACCTTGGCTAGGGTTTTAGCGATTCCAGGGTGGCCCTCGATCAAGGAATCATGATAACCGGACATGACTTGTTCTCGTAGTTCTTGGTTTGGTAAGAATAAACAATTCTTGAAGTAGGGAAACTGATCTTTTATCATGTAATGTTCTCCTTGTGCACTCCATGCTTGTAATTGCTCAGACTCATCAGGTTTTGGATTTCTTCATGTAATTCTTTCTGAGTTATGGTTGCTGTGATTCCTAGGAGCTTGTCACTCGGGATGATTGCTATTGGGTCAGGGGTTTGATACCCTTGCTCTTCCACCGCCATACGGGAAAGGGCATCGACCTTTCCGTTTTTCACCCCTGGTCGAAATGAAATCACATAGTCATATTCAGCAAAAAAGAGCCCAACGTAGGTGTCATGAGGATTGGGCCTTGGCGTTTTTAGGTACTGGAGGTAGCAATGGTCAGTTACTACGGTGATTGTGCGTCTGGTGCCCAAGAGGTAGTGCCGCCATGCCTTAAAGGCTGACTTAATGGACAGGAGTTCTTTGTCTGTGATAGCGTAATTGAGTTCAGGGGGTGTGAATTTACGCGACCAGAAGGCAACAGGGTGTAACTGGCCCGTTTTGGGGTCCTTTTGTGAGAAAACGGCTCCCAAGCCATGCTTGAGGCATCCGTTTCCACCAGGTATGGAGATCAGGGCGAGAGTGGCGTAAGATTGGGTCAGATGTGAATCTTGCTTTGAGTTCCTGGAAAGCCTCCTCGGCTTCTGTTGTCCACTGGAACCTTTTGTTGCTTTTCCTTAGTAATGACGTGATGGAATGCACGATTTGCGAAAATCCTTGGATGAACCGGCGGTAGAAGTTTGCAAAACCCAGCATACTTGAACCCCTTGAATGAATTTGGGGATGGCCAGTTCAGGATAGCATCTACCTTGTGTTCATCCATTTGGATTCCATTCGGGCTGAGAATAAAGCCCAGGAATTCCACCTCAGAGACGTGGAATGAGCACTTTTCGAGCTTGGCGTAGAGCTGGTGTTGACTGAGTTTCTCCAATACGGATTGGACGTGTTTAATATGGTCCTGTTTTGATGCAGAATATACTAGGATATCGTCGATGTGCACTAGAGCACAGACATCAATCAATTCCCATAGGACATAGTTTATGAAGTATTGAAATGCAGCAGGCGCGTTGCAAAGGCCAAAGGGCATTACTTGATTTCGTACAAGCCGTATTTGGTGTGAAAAGCGGTTTTCCATTTGTCCCCTGTTTTACGCGAACAAGGTGATATGCCCCCTCAGGTCTAGTTTTGTGTAGATTTGGGCATCTTTGACTTGATCAAGCAATTCAGGAATCAGTGGCAGGGGGTAGCGAGTTTTTACGGTAATCTGGTTCAGTGCGCGATAGTCGATGCACGTTCTCAAGTCCCCTCCTTTTTCGGTACGAAGAATAGACGACTGGCTGCTGGATACTTCGAGGGACGGATGAACCCGTTGGCCAGGTATTGGTCAAGATAAGCCTTCAGGTGCTGGTTTTCTGGTTCTGTGAGTGCGTAAATTTGCCCACAAGGGATTTGTGCGCCGGGTATCAAGTTGATTTGGCAATCGTATGGTCTATGCGGTGGCAGGGTATTAGCCTGCTCTTTCTGAAAGAAATCTTGAAAGTCCTGGTATTCACTTGGTAGGGTGCCGATTGCCACAGTCGCAAGCGTGGAGGTTCTGGTGTCTATTGGTTGTTTCTCTTGGCGATAAACATGTGTGGGCGCAAGTCTCGGGAAAGGCCAATTCTTTTGCTCGCTAATCGATTCGAGGATTGTGAGCTACCAACCATGGCATTCACAAAATCAAACGGAACTGTGGTGCCTTAATGAGGTCGAAAACGATAGATTCTTGGTGTCCATCCTCGCACAGAAGGGTTAAAGCTGCAGTGCATTGGGATACTGGCCCAGAAGCTATTCCTGTCCCGCGACAGTGGTAACCATGTCGGTGGTTGATTTAGGATGTAACGGAAGGCCCATCTTTGCCGCAAGATCCGGGTCGATGTAATTCCCAACGGCTCCACTCTCTAGGTACGCTCTTACTGTGTGCATCCAAGATGGTTGTTGGTGATTGATCAAGACCACAGATAGTGAAAAATGGGAGGTCTGTAGTTCACTTTCTTTGCCCGACAAGTGGACCCCTACACTTGCCGGGCTGGGAAGTTTTCCAATTCCTTGATGGTATCTTCCTTGTCCGTGGCCCCTACCGTCCTCCTCGGTGGCTTCACAGGGCACTCTTTAAGGAAATGACCTGACCTTCCACAGTACAGATATAACTGCTGCTGTTTCCTTTTATCCCTTTCCGCTTTAGTCAAGGGGGATCTGACCCCCCCGATTTGCATTGGTTCTCCTGCACCGTCCGTTGTTCGGGCAGTATTGTCCTTTGAACACACATACATAGGGCGAGGGTCCGGTCTGGTTCATCTGCTCTTCGGTCCTGCAACCTATGATCCAGTTGAACAACAAGGTCGATGAGTTCTGAGCAGTCTTTCGGGGGTTCACTACTTGTGCGAAGAACATCATTGAGCTCCCCCCCAATGAAATAACGTGGTTCTCTTCTCCACTGGCCATTCTGCTTCAACTACGAGTCTATTGAATGTGGCTATGTATGTTAATACGTCTTGATTCCCTTGGCGTAGGACAGAAGTTTAGTGTCTAATGCCTGCCCATGAGTACGATGGGCGAACAGCTTTTCCATCTCCTGCTGAAAGCCCCTGAAGTCATGCAGCAAAGGATCGTTTTGGGCCACAAAGGGTACAGACCAGTCCGCGGCGCTACCACTTAGGTAGGATAGCACAAAAGGACCCGTGATTGGTCATTCGGAAAGGCCCCTGGGTACAAAGGAAGTGCAGGCGGCACTGGTTCATGAACATTGCAAACCTTTTGGGATCCCCCATAAATCGTTCGGGAGGGCCAAGGGAACTGCCCAGGAAGGGTTATCTGAACGGGATTGGCTGATGGCGCTGGCATCGAGGGCACGCTTCCCGGCAATGGTGCATGCCCTGCTTGTGACTGGAGAAGTTGCGGCTTAAATCATCAGTGCGTTCTTTGGCTACTATCAGCTCTCTTCTCAGGGTGTTGGTCTCCTGCTTGGCTGCATGTACTTCGGAACGTAGCTGCCCCAACATGTGGGCTAACTGGTCGGTTTCTGACGTTTCCATGACGCCGAGGTGGATTTTGATGTGAGGCTTTGCTTCTGTAACGTCTCACCTGGTATCCACGGGGACGTCACTCAGCCTGTTCTGACGTCTTACAACCTCAAACCCTTCCCTAGAGGCTATTCGACTGGAGACTGGGCCTGAAACACAGGATTGATAGAGTTTAACTCCATATTGTCTCTGTGTGCTTGAACCCCTTCTTCCCCGGGTCCAACCCTTCCCTTTGATCCACAGCTCACCTTGTTTCTTTAATAGTGTGCTCTCTGTCCTGCTTTCAGCACATGGGCGCGTTGATTGATGCAGGCTCGTTGCTGCCTAGTTACTTCACTGGCAAGAGTCCGACAGGTAAGTATAAGGAGTCTTTTGAACAGTTCTCTAACTTTGTTCCTTTCCTTCATTAGATGATGGCCGGCATCCGGGGGTGGCGGCGTGCTGCTGAGATGAGTAGTGCTGAAGGTGAGTGAGAGCGCGATGCACCCCTTTTGTATTTGCATTGAACTGAGTTCTTTTTCTGTGTCTTTTAGGTGCCGCAACGTTTTCAGCGTGGATGCCGGTTATTAAGAACAAATGCGGTGGGTAAGCGCAGTATGCAGCGCCTCTAGATGTTTCCTCGCTAACCTGGAGTGTCTTTTCTCTCTTGCAGATGGATGAGAAGTTCCGGAGACAGAGTTCCCCCAGAGCGGCTGGGATTCAGGTAAACGTTTGAAGCTCATACAGTATTTAAAAATAAGCTAAGATTTGCAGAATGCTTACTAATGCCTTTTTTCTGTTCTTTTCCCTTTTCCTAAGGAAGCGGCGTGTCGAGATGGGAATGACACCGCCGAAGATGCCCGCAGAACAGAAGGAGTGATGAATGATGGGCAGAAGCGCTGCAAGGTAAGGCTGTTCCTAACAGTGTTCTTGTTCTTGCAGGAGCTGAGTGCATAAGAAAGATGCAGGCCTACTGGAGACTGATCCGAGCACGGTGAGTGTCACGCTGCAGGTGCAGAAAACGCAAAGCATGTTTCTCAGCCTGAGTGTGGCTTAAATAGTCTCTGGGTATCCCAGGTGTCTCTGGGCTGAACCACACCCAAAAGACTAGACCGCACATGCAGTTCTGGGAACTGAAATATGTGGGGGTATCCATCTTGTCCCCATCAATGCACTACGAGTCCAATCCCCAATGTTATCCTATGGGAGTGAGTGAGTCTGGTGCCACAAGCACCAAGTCTGACTCCAAGTAGTTCTTTGGAGGGATGGAGAGGCCCTTGAGGGCCATGTAGGTGATCGTGGCCTGGCTCCAGCCTGACATCTTGGAGGGCTGGGGACATGAGGAGCGGGAATCATGACACTCTTCTCTTTTGTGCAACGCTTCCTCCTGTGACCCACTTCTCTCCCTCTGCTTTCTTGCCTATCATGTCACATCTCACTCTCCCTCTCTCACCTTTCCCTCTCATAGTGTGACAACTATTAAAAAATGTAGATATTGACTATGATCCTCAAAAAATGGGGCATTTAAAAATAGAGCCGAAGATATGCTATTTTTTGATAACCCATTTTTGGAAATGAGCAGGTCACCTTATTCTCAAAGGTGACCTGCGCATTTCCACGGGCTTGAGCTGTAGTGCAAATTGTGTGCTGGCCAACTGCCATGAATAGGGTTCGAGGTTGTTTGACCGAAGTGTAATTATTTGCAATTATTATTTGGAATTGACCATAGTCAATTTTACCGCAAATAGATATGCACTTCAGCCAACAACCCAAAATGTACCTTTCACCACCACCCCACTTCCTCCCCTACTTAACTGCTTGGTCACTGCTGCTTCCCCTGCAACCCTGCGGTGTCAGATCCGTCCCTCTAACGCTGGTCGGATCCGATGCTGCAGGGTACCTTTTTCAGTGTTTTTTTGTTTTGTTTTCGGATCCCCACCTCCAATTTTGAGGAAGTGGGGGACACCCCTGCAAACCCTAAACCCAAAAATACTGAACATGAAGAGTGGGTGACACCCCCGCAACCTCTGCTACACATGTTCGGTATTTATAAAAATTGATCGAATGGTACTGGCGAATAGGTCAAATTGTACCATTCGATCGATTTTTGGTGGTCAAAATGGGTAGTACCTTGAATAGAGGCGCTCTCCCGACAGTGTTCTGCAAGCTCCCAGTGCCTTTTACAGTGACAGGCCCTTCAGGGGCCTGCCACTGTAAAATGCCACCCAAAAAAAAAAATTCTATCCTGTTTGAGGAACAGAAATGCAAGCGACATAGCAGCGGTTCATACCTTAAAAATTTAGGATGCACTTTTAAATTGGCATAAACGCCTCCTAATTTGCTCAAGGAGAGGAAAAAGGCCACCTGAATGGGCGCAAATATAAAATCCACAAGGGGCACCTGAATGGACCCATTTTAATAATATGGGCCCATTCAGGTGTCACTTGTGGAATGGGCTGCTCTTTTTTTGGGCTCAAGTGATGAGATGTGTTAGTGCATTTCATATCTTGTATTGAAAAGTTTTGAGAATCTGGCACCCTGAGTATTTGTTTTTTTAAATGGAAGTTTTTTTGCAGTTTTTTTTGTAAAAACGCCTGTTTTTGCGCAAAACTGCTGTTTTTGCGCCATTTTGCAGGATCCCAAAATTGCTATTAGCTGGAGGGTCTGATTAGGTGCAAAGTATGGCTACTTCAGACAATCAGGCTAAACACAAAGCATATCCACCCTACGCAATTGGCTGAAAGCAAAATATCTTATACAATCAATGCTAAATGCATAGGTATATGATATTAGGTAGTAAGTGTAGTGGGGTTTTACTGTACCGCCCAAACCACACTTACCTTCTCAGTTGCTGCTGGTTGACTGCAGCTATTGTCCCATGCGAACACTGGTAAACATGGACAGAGGCTGCTTGGTCAGGAGCTGCCCTTTGCCTTGTGGCCCTTAACAAGTGGCTGCCCAGGCACAGGGTACACTGAGTGGTAATCTTAAATGCGTCACACAGCCCAATCAACGGTCGGGGCGGGAAGGGAGGAAGGCAAAACCAGGAAGAGGGCAGGGAAGGGTGAGCAGGGCAGACAAACGGTATACTGTGCCAACATTCTTTTTTAAAAAGCAAACGTCCACAGGGGAGGCAGGCAGAAGATGGAACTTGACCTACGGTAGGTGCAGTGCGAGTGGTGACGGGCTGCAGGTGAGGGCCTGCGACCCTTGTCAAGATTACAGGTGGACACATGGCCCAATTCATGGTTGGGGGCTGGGAAGCAGATACGTAGAAGGCAAAACCAGGAACCGGCCAGGGGAGCAGGCGAGCAGGGCAGGCAAAAGCTTTAAGGTGCCAAAATTAAATAACAAAAATAAAACCCAAAAAGACTAGAGGGGCTGCGGGCCACAGATGGAACTTACCCTAAGGCCGGTAAAGTGAGGGTCTGAGTGAATGGACAGGCTAATGAAAGAGTACAACACCATTCTTACCCATCCCCAAGAATCCATCTAGGTGCAACACCCTTCCAACCCCAACAATCCATTTAGTGCAACTCAGTTTCCACCCCCAAAGTCCATTCAAGAGAAACTCACTTCCTGGCCTCAGACACCATCTAACTGCCACACATTTCCTACCCCACAACCATCTAAGTACAACTCATTTTATACCCTAAAAACCATCTAAATCAACTTTGGCACAGCAACAGAAAGAAACCCAGATACAACCTTGGAACAACAGTGGAAGGTAGATTCAACTGCGAATTTAGCACAGCAGTGGAAAACACCCAGATTCAACCTGGCACAGCAAAGGAAAGACACTCAGATTCAAACCTGACACTGCACTGTAACGGAACTGAGACTCAAATCGGGCACAGCAATGGAAAACACCCAGACTCCGCCTTGGCTACCTGACACAGTTAGGCTAACAGCAGAATGTGGTTAACTGGCACAGTTGGGCTAAATGCATGTGAGCATGTGATATAAGGTAATAATAGGTGGAGTACAGTAATGACTGTACGCCATGCCACACCACACTTATATTATCACTAACTGCTTGTTGACTATGGCAGGATTGCCAGGCAAACACGGGCAAACATCGGGTGAAGCTACTCAGCAGATAATAATAATTTGGCTTTTATGTAGCGCTACGAACCCTCAGGTATATGAGCGCTGCCTATTATTACCCACGGTGTGCGGTGCTCATTTATCGATCTCAGAAGGATGAAAGGCTGAGTTTGGCCCTACCGGGTGCTGTGCATCTGCTCAGTACAGGATGGACAGTGGGAGGCCATTCACCTTTCATCCAGCCCCACTGACCCAACAAATAATGCTGAAGTATGCTTGGAGCAGTCTGCGAAGCCATGTTTCCTATCCTGGCCACGTGACCACTCCGGCAGCCCAATCAGCATAGGGGAGGGCAGACAGAGGGAGAGGAGGGAGTCGGGAGGCGGGAGAGATGGGAAAATTAAAACAAAATTGAAATGGAGGGTGGCGGACATCGGGCACAGTACGGGATCGATAATGGACGTGCAGGGGTCAAAGGTGGGAACACTCAACTTGCATCCAGGCCCACTGGCCCAACAAATAATGCTGAGCGATGCTCGGAAGGTCTGAGCAAGCCTTGCTTCCTATCCTGGCCAGTTGACCGCTCCGGCAGCCCATTAAGCATGGGTAGGGGGGAGCAGAGGGAGGAGAGGTAGTCGGGAGGCAGGAGAAACGGTAAATAAACAGGCGATGGTGGGCATCGGGCGTGGTATGGGATGGATAGTGGGGGAGGGGCAAGGGGGCAAAGGAGGGGTTACATTTACCAGAAAACAATATGTAGTGAAAGCAATCTCAGACCTGATATAGCACAGTTTGAGATTTCTGCAAACTCCCCTATGCATGGCTGTACTTCTTTGACACATGCAAGTATCTTGGTAATATGCTCTCTATGCATTACATTTGTATATTTGCAGTTACAGAAGTGAAATCCTTTGCAGCACATGGCCAGTCAAAGCCTCCTGCTTGCACCTGAGCTGGGACTATCACAGATATTACTGCACTTTGCTTGTATTTCCTTGGAAACAGGATCCTTTTGCAGACGTCCCCAGTGCTTTTCTTCATGGTACAGAAGTCCAGGTCGGAAAGAACCCTTCATACGAATGTCTACATTGGTACACCATAGCGTGAACATCCAACATACTGCAGTCAGAGAAGGGACATACTTCCCATGTGATGTGATTACTCATGTGCCCAGGCTACATTTGCATCCAAGCAATGCACATACATGGTGAACAATTATTTTATATAATGGTGTAAACCAAATTGCTCTGTCTGTTGTTCCCTGTGATATTGTATCTGACCCTTTCAAGACAAGGCCATCTTAACATATTTTGGGGCCCGATGCACAGACAACTTTGGGGAGTTCCGGGAACAAAAAATGAAGAGACCCCAAGACTTTGCTGGTGTCCATCGCAAGCCCTTCAGCACGCTCAGGGCTGGACTGGGAACCAAAAGAGGACTTGGAAATAATGTTCAAAGCGGCACCAAATTGCCAATTTTCAGCAAGACCAACACTTTTACTATGATAAAATGTGAAAATACCACGCAAAAGAGGCTCAGGGTGCAGCTAGCTACCAGGACATCTCCAGAGTTCCCTATAGGCCAGTCCACCACTGGCCAGGGTGGAGAGGCCTACTGGGAAATCTCCAGAGTTCCCTATAGGCCAGTCCACCACTGGCCAGGGTGCAGAGGCCTACTGGGAAATCTCCAGAGTTTCCTATAGGCCAGTCCACCCCTGACCAGGGTGCAGAGGCCTACTGGGAAATCTCCAGAGTTTCCTATAGGCCAGTCCACCCGGTGCAGAGGCCTACCGTGAATTCTCCAGAGTTGCCTCTATGCCAGTTCCCCTCTGATCACGATCACAACCCATAGCTTGATATGTTGCCCTGGTAGCTACTATAATAAGCATAGGAACTCCTTCCTTCAAAGGCCCCTTCCCCCTCTAACTGTGCTGCAATGGGAATAGTAATTCAAGGGCAGCATTAGCTGTGCACGATTAAAGACACCTGCGTTCTAGCATGTGTACAGAACCATTTTAACAACAGCTAGAAGGAAGCCATACTGGCTGCAGTAGCGATGCAGGAGACCGACTAGTAGCCACATGAGAAAGGTACACATACCCCAGCATAGGTACAGAACTCCAACAGGCAGCCTCACAGAATATGCAACTGCAGGAGCATGTGAACACAAAGTAATGTACCCATATTCCAGCATAGGTGGAGAACTCCTACAGGTAGCCTCGCAGAATATGCAACTGCAGGAGCATGGGAACACCAAGTAATGTACGCATAGGCCAGAATAGGTGCAGAACTCCTACAGGCAGCCTTGCAGAATATGCAACTGCAGGAGCATGGGAACACCAAGTAATGTACGCATAGGCCAGAATAGGTGCAGAACTCCTACAGGCAGCCTTGCAGAATATGCAACTGCAGGAGCATGGGAACACCATAAAATGTAGAAAAAAGAAAAAGTAAGGTGTATATACCCTACTAAAGACCGGTGCTCTCAGTTGACCCTGAACAGGGTTGCACAATTTCTTTCAATCTTTTCATATAGTGATCATAGATATGAGTGCGAAAAGATGATAAAAAATAATATAGAAGACAGTACTTGATTTTCAAAAAAGAAATGTTTACTTCACATTTCTAGGACCCATGTCCATTGGTTGATACATTTTTATATTGTGAGGCAACTCAAAAAGATCTAGGTCGTTTTTCAAAGAAGTACATGTGCCAATGCATTTCGGTCATAGACCATCTTCAGGGCCGTACTTAGATAGATCTAAGCTTTTGGAGCGAGAGCGATCGCTCCCGCTTGCGAACGCCGCATAAAGGAATGTTGGAGTGTGTTCTCCACGAACAATTACGAGAGAGGACAACTCGAATAGTCAGTTGATTTTAGATCTATCTAAGTACGGCCCTGAAGATGGTCTATGACCGAAATGCATTGGCACATGTACGTCTTTGAAAAACGACCTAGATCTTTTTGAGTTGCCTCACAATATAAAAATTTATCAACTAATGGACATGGGTCCTAGAAATGTGAAGTAAACATTTCTTTTTTGAAAATCAAGTACTGTCTTCTATATTATTTTTATCATCTTTTCGCACTCGTATCTATGATCAGTATATGAAAAGATTGAAAGAAATTGTGCAACCCTATTCAGGGTCAACTGAGAGCACCGGTCTTTAGTAGGGTATATACACCTTACTTTTTCTTTTTTCTGTTTCAGTGAGATCCGTATGCCAAAGGATCTATATTGGACTGGGAGCTCCAGGCTAAAATATGTTCTAGGTTTGAACAAATCATAAATGAATTCATAAATATTTTTTATTAACTAACAGTGGTGCCCACCTACACCTCGTACTTTTACAACACCATAAAATGTACCCATAGTCCAGCATAGGTGAAGAACTCATACAGGCAGCCTCACAGAATATGCAACTGCAGGAGCATGGGTGCACCAAGTAATGTACCCATAGTCCAGCATAGGTGCAGAACTCCTACAGGCAGCATTGCAGAATGTGCAACTGCAGGAGCATGGGAGCAACAAATAATGTACTCATAGTCCAGCATAGGTGCGGAACTCCTACAGGCAGTCTCGCAGAATATGCAACTGCGGGAGCATGGGTGCACCAAGTAATGTACCCATAGTCCAGCATAGGTGCAGAACTCCTACAGGCAGCCTCGCAGAATATGCAACTGCGGGAGCATGGGTGCACCAAGTAATGTACCCATAGTCCAGCATAGGTGCAGAACTCCTACAGGCAGCCTCGCAAAATATGCATCTGCGGGAGCACGGTCCAGCATAGTCTGAGGCTACAGATTAGAAGTTACCACGATTGGGCCTGGGCCCAAAATTAGTCTAAGATTACAAAAGGCCAAGGTATTTGAACCGTGCACCGTCACCACCGGAGTTGCCATAAATATGCCAAATAACAATTTGCTGTTTGCAATATACCAATGGCCATTATATTACATATAAAGCAACACTCTGTTGCTAATTAAATCAAAAGCGTGGAATTTTGAAGAGCGCACACTGATAACTAAATTATTTTTAGGGGCTTGTCATTTTTAAATATTAGGCACTGGCCACTTTGACAGGTTAAGAACTGCGAGTCTAAATAAATTGCCCAGGATCACACACGTATGGCCGCGTCTGCAAATTTGGCACCTGACGTCATTGTTTCCCAATTCTTGTCAGACAGCAAGGAGCAAACCTTTTATGAATGTTTGACTTTCGTGAACTAAAAATACTCTGTTTTGTATGCCTGGCTTCAAAAGTGCACAAATCATTTGATGAACCAGAATTGTGATATTTATAAAAACTTTGCATGCAGAAACATTCAATGCAAAGGAAAAATAATTGTACTTTTTTTCATCATGTTTGCAGAACGCTGTTTGATGTAAACCTAATAGATGTCACCTGGGTCGACCTCTGTATTTTAAGGATTTTAATGCATCCAGTGACAGAAAGTTTGCAGTAGGATCTCCTGCGCATCGTCATTATTTGCAGATATGCATAATCTCAAGGACATTTGAAATTGTACAAAAAAGCAAACTGTGTTTGTATTAAATAAGGAGACCTTAAAATCTGCTTGCTGGAAGCATGTGATATTTGATTGGCTCCTGTGTTGCTACTCAAATGGCTTACATGAAAAGAAAGAGCAGCCAATAGCTAAACAATTCATGGCTAAACAATTCCATTGCCATGTGAGAAGGCAAATCCTTTCCCTGAAGGCAGCACAGTACTATACAGTGAAATAAGTAACGTGACCTGTCCAGGATCACAGTATCCGGTGGCAACGTCAGCGCATGTGCCTTGATATTTTGGTTTCCCTTTCTCTAATTTGGCTATCTAATCACCTGTATGTGTATGTACAGAATGGATAGAGCGCAACAAAGATCCGAAGGCATCAAGGCGCTAGAGGTGGCAAGCCACCAGAGAGGTAGACAGAAGCATCAAAAATCAGAACAAATAGGTTTTTAGCTGCTTACGAAACAGAGATATGGCCGGATGCTCCTAACATGTGGGGGGAGAGCATTCCACAAGGAAGGGTCAACACAGAAAAAGATCTGCCCCCCGAGTGGATGCGTCAAAACAGGGGGACAGTCAACAGACCTGATTATCAACCTAACAGAGACCTTCACTCAGCTAGAGAGACAGCTTCGACTGAAGAAACTGGGCACCCATGGAATGGATGGCACGGTGGACCAAGCAAAGAATCTTAAACTTTACCCGTGACCTGACGGGAGCCAGTGGAGGCACTGAAGGAGGTCCTGGGAATGGGCACCTAAAGCCAATATGGCTGCAACATTATGAAGGATATCCAGTCGTTGGAGCAGTGCCTCAGGCTGGCCCAAGTAGATACCATGATGAAAAAACAACAGGTGTCCACAATCTTGTGGTACACACCCGTCCCTTGCACACCCTATATAAGTTGAAAACAACCAACTATTTGTAACAATTTAGTAAAAAAAATCCTTGACTCCAATCTCATACCCATTGTAGTATAATTTCTTTATATGATCATCCTAATACATGATCTTGGAGTCAAGAATTCTTTTACTAAATTGTTATAAATAGTTGGTTGTTTTCAACATGTATAGGGTGTGCAAGGGAAGGGAATGTACCACAAGATTGTGGACACCTGTTATTTTTTCATTATTGTACACCACCTAGTGTCAGGGTCGGTTTATCTCCCCTCCACCCCCCTCCCCATCCAAAAATCTAAATAAGCAACCATAATTACATGTGCTACCAGTTACAAGGAGAATTGCCAAGTAGATACCATTGCAGTAATCAATGGCACCCATAATGGCGGCCTAAAGAATTTAGCTCCCAGTTGTGTTGGGGAGAAATGGGAGCACCTTCCTCAATACCCTGAGTTTCACAAAACCACTCTGGCAGATCGCCGAGATTTGCGCCTCTCGAAATCCTGACGTCATGATCTTAATTCCCAAGCTTTTAACTACGGACTTCGGTTTGGAACAGGGTCCCAGGCAGGTGGGCCAGTGATCGGAGGTCCAGCTACTGGATGCCTGACCGAACTGTAGTATCTCAGACTTTTCCCTGTTCACCTTGAGCTGTTAAACCATATTCTCATAATACCGTCCGATTATGAACAATGGTCTAAGCGCTTTCGCCTTGTACAAAAAACCGCAGTTAAATAGATCTAAATAGAGTTGACTTCGTCGCCATCTTGGAAACCTCCACCATTTTGATTCTAACTTCTGCTTTCTGTCCTAAAATGGTGGACTGTGTTTTTGGCTGCAGCTGAGCAGAGTGAACTTTGGGCTAATGTCCAACATTAAGGCTGCTGAGAGCAGAATGTTTGTTCTGTGCAAAGAAACCTTGTGACTAGAATGAACTGCAATCTAAGTGTTGTCTGCGCCGACAGCCTCATCCTCATTCAAACAACAGAACTGAATGCAAAACAATTAAAAGCGTGTGCTTTGGCAGACACTCTTTGTTTTAATTATTGAAACTGGACTTACTCTAAGCTGGAGAACGAACATCGCCATTGAAGTTTCATGGACAAGTAAATATGTTAAATGTGTTAAACAATATTGTCATATTTGTCATCTGAACTGGGCATGAACCCTTGTATGTAACTTATTAGTTTGGAGAAGGGCTGGACAATGACCGGGATGGTGTATAAATAGAGCATGCTTTGGGATGTCCAGCACTCATTCCCCTCACAGTGTCTGCTGGTACACACTGCGAGGTCTTGGGAGCCCAGATAGCTATCTGATTTTGCCTTTGACTCTGTACAGAAATAAAGATACTGGTATCTTTTGACCCGTGTTTGGCGTATTTCATTTTGTGGTACTAAGCTCGATATTACGTTGGTCTTTCAGATGGCGCCCGAATAGGAACCCTCAAGATTGATGTCACCTCGCTGAAAAGAAGAGGGCTATCGGACCAGCATCAGAGAGTGAAGGGCCCTTTGTATGAGATGCGACACCTCGACAGTACTGCACTATCCGATCCCTGGACGGTGAGCAAGCGGTTCGAGAGGGAATCTTGACGAGGGTCCCAATAGCGAGGCGGGCTCTTCTCAGACCTCCTTAGAATTTGAAATCAGGTGAGTCATGCCCCGATTACTAAGAATCGTGATATTGGTTGCAGTTTTTTCTCATGAGTACAAACAATGTCAGGTAGCACCAGGATCTGACATGCTTGGAATTGTCTTCCTGTTTCAGGGTTTTATTCCACTGAGATAGACAATCTTTGGGATGAGACCATCCGGCACCACCCGTTGGGTCACCGGCTTGTTTAATGTACTGTAAGTACGGCCTAAATTGTATTGTATTTAATGAAATTTGGCACAGACAAACTAGAGGTGCTTCCGAACTTCAGTGGCCAGTTCATGGTAGTTTTGAAATTGAATAGAGTATTTAGTGTCTATATTGTTGAAGAAAAAGGCTAGGCCTGCAGCATTTGATGTAATTAAAGATTAGAGAAAGTAAGCTATGCAGCAGCTTAAGAGTAAAGAAACACATGCACGTAGACACATGTCTAATACTGAAAAAGCATCAACAGAAACAGTCTGAATCTATTAGAAGTATGGATAGGGCTTTTCAACTTGGAGTACAGAAAGTATATCCATCTCAGGATTTTCATACCTCAGATGAACTGATTAATAGGCTAATGAATGAACGGAGGTCTGTTGCCACTGCGCCACCTCCTTATGTGACTCTCCCCGTTGTCTTGCCTCTTCCCGCTTTTGCACCTCCTCCGTTGTTGTTCCCTTCCTCCCATTGCTGCTCCTCCTCCTGCTGTTGCTTCTCTTCCTGTTCTTGCTTCTCTCCTGCTGTTGTACCCCCTTCTGTATCTTCACCCTTACCCATAGTTGCTGTTCCCTTTATTCCATCTCCACCGCCAGTGGTAGTCTCTCCACTACCTACTGAACACGATTTGTCTGAATTTTCTTTTCCATGTGGTTCTGCTCCACCTATAGAGGTTGAAGGGGCGGGAGCTGTTTCAAGAATAGTAACTCGTAACACAGTATCCAAAGCTAGAAAAGAGAATTGTATACCTGGGCTAAAACATATAACAGAGGGTGAAGAATCAGCTGTTTTAGTTGCAATTTCTGTCCAAGAAAGTATTTCCAAACAGACTATTTTGATAGAGGGGATGGGAACACATTTGCTGATATTTGGAGTGATTTGACGGACATGAATGCCCACAAGGGTTGAGGGACTTGAATGTCCTTGCTCGCTCAAGGGACACTGCAGAGAAAGTACATGAGCATGTTGAGAAGCTATTTGAGTTCAAGACGTAGCTAGATCGGTTACAGAATGATGAAATAGATGGTAATATACTGGAAGCCTCATATGTGCAGAAGCAATTTCTTCCTTCTTTGAAACCAATGAGTGAGGAAACGCATATTTGCACACGAGACGTTCTTAGATTGATTTTGTATGTTTCAATTTCTCCCATTGAAGTGCATGCCATGTTTAGTCAGTGTGCTCCGGCTATGCAAAGGAAAGTGTTACAAGTGATGGTAGAGTATCTACAAGATGAGTTTATGAAGAGAATGGTTTATTGTCCCACAGATTTGATGGTCATTTATAAGAGAGCATTTTCGCCCGATACTGCTTTGACTACTTTGTCACTTGATTTAGCCTTGTTGCTCAATAACCGGTCAGATTTGCCTACTTTACAATAGCCGTTGAGGGAGGTTCCTCCGACATTTTTCCCCAAAGGAGAAATTCCAGGTGATGCTGCAGCTGGTACACCAGCTACTACTATTGAAGCACATTATGTCTCACAATTTTGCATGTCCCATTTTCTAGACAGGAAGTGAATACCATTAGACAAACAAGTCCAGATATTAGGAAGAATCCACAGGATTTTATAAAGAAATTGAATCTGTCTTGCATTCGTCAGTTTTCACGCTGGGTGATATAGATTTACAGCCTGATTCATGGAATTATTTGTGTGAAAAAACGCAGATTTGCGCACCTTTCTGCCTTAAAATCCCTGTTTGAAGTTTAGGGATTTTCGGGCAGAAAGGCACACAGATCTGCCCTTTTCACACAAATAATTCCATGAATCTGGCTATTAATGTTCCATGTGATCCTACCTGCTGATTTGTGGAAACAGATTAGAACTGTAGACGACCAGGCAGGAATTGGTGATACATGGGCTAACTTGGTACGGATAGATGGAAAAAAGAAGGCTGGTGAGAACCGCCACAAGTCATACTGATGTTGCCGGACAGAATAGTAGCTAAATTAAAAACTCTGGTTCCAGAGAGATGAATAGTTTGGGACAAGCTTACAGCTTGCATCCAAGGGAAGTCTAAGGGTGCTACTGAATTTTTTAATTGATTCGAACAAGTGTTTTCAGATTTCAGTGGTCAGGACTTAAATACAGAGTCAGGGAAAAGACTGTTCGTAGAGAAGTTTGTGCGTGGATTGTTGCCTGAAATCCGATCACAAATTATGACTTCCGAAAGCGCTTGGCAAGCGAGATCTCAGTCTGAAGTATTACATATGGCTCAGTACTATGAGAATAGTGTTAATACCAAAAAGGAGAAGGTAGAAAAGAAGAAGGGGGACTTGAAAGCAAAAGTATTGTTGCAGCAAATAGTTAGAGGAGCCAGAGGTGGGAATACACAGTTTAGAGGCTAATTTACACCACAGAGTAATGCGCAACTGGGTCCTGTACACATGAGCCAATGTGCCTATTGTAGGCAGGAAGGGCATTGGCGAGCACAAGGCCCAATCCTTCAGCAGCAATCAAAAAGCATGTATGGTACCATGGATAGACGATCCACAGGCTACCTGGGATATGGGGTACTGGTAGAAGTCAGTTCACTCAGAATCAACAGTCCTCTTCACAGGATAGTCAGCAACATAGTGTTAATAGTGGGAACATTTTGGATAATCCTTCGACTGTCTATTTTTCTGAGGATCTTGCATTTGATGATATACTATTCCACTAGGACCGCCCGAAGCAGAGTCTGGAACCAGTACCTATTTCCGTCGATCAGAAAGGGCCCTACGTTGAGATGCAGGTAGGGAATAGGAAGCATCTATTATATACAGGAGCACAGAAGTGTTCTATTGATCATTCACGGGTTCCAGATATTCCACGCGCAGGGCAGAACAACATTTCTGTAGGATTCTCTGGTACGCCAGTGATTAGTCCGGTCTCTCAGCCGGTACCGATTTCACTGGGGCCATTT
Organism: Ambystoma mexicanum; assembly: GCA_002915635.3. Lineage (NCBI taxonomy): Eukaryota > Metazoa > Chordata > Amphibia > Caudata > Ambystomatidae > Ambystoma > Ambystoma mexicanum. The sequence goes on along the minus strand of CM030325.1, from coordinate 959,224,816 downwards.
ACTGATTTGTGTCCATTTCTTTTGACGAGAAATTGGGGTGATTTGTTGGGGTTAAATTTGTTGAAAGAATTGAATGCTGTAATTTACTGTTCTCCGAATGGAGTGCATTTAACGATTTCGTCTCAACAAACTTCTGTTCCACAGTTTTTGTCTTGACTTTTACCACCTGAATTGAATAAGGTTCTGACATGTCTATGGGCAGTCAATGACAATGATGTAGGTATTTTCCCAATTGAACCAGTTAAAATTGTATTTAAACCAGGTCTTAAATGCTGTGTATTCTGCAATATAAGATTTCGGTTGATGGTGAACACGCTTTAAAGAGTATTGTTTCTGATTTTGTAGATCAAGGAGTGATTGAGGAAATTGCAGAGAGTGTGTGTAATAGTCCGATCCGACCAGTATATCAGAAAGGGGATAATGCAATTCCTTTTCGTTTCATTATTGACTTATGCACCATTAATAAGGTTATTGCCCCACAGTTTCGATTGTACCTGATGTTACTACAATATTGACAATGATTCCAGCCTCGGCTACTCATTTTAGTGTTGTGGATTTATAGAAAGCCTTCTTCAGTTATTCCTGTACATGTTGACAGTAGATATTTGTTCATGTTCACCCTAGGGAAAGCTCATTTACATTTACTTGTGTGCCACAAGGGTACACTGAGAGTCCAAGCATTTATAGTAGAGCATTGAAGGAGCAGCTTGATACAGTTGAGTTGCTACCCACCTGCACGTTGTTGCAGTATGTTGATGATCTACTTCTAGCTGTTGACTCTGAGGTTGCTTGCAAGGAGGGCACTGTGTTGCTGCTTATTCATTTAGCAGAACATGGGCATAAGGCTTCATCAAAAATGTTTCAGTATTGTCAACAGGAAGTCGCCTATCTAGGCTACCTCCTGTCGAAGGAGGGAAGAAGACTGACACCTGAACGGATACAAAGCATCTCTAGCATGTCTGTCCCAAATACACAGAAAGAGGACAGAGCCTTGATAGGTATGGCTTCATACTGTAGACAGTGGATACCAAACTTTTCATTAATGATAAAACCTATGTTGGCATTGACAAAAAGGGTAATTCGTTTGCCTTTACTGTGGATCATGGATTGCCAGAAAACTTTTGATCTGCTGAAGGCTATATTGTGTTCAGCACCAGTTTTGGGCACACCAAATTACAAAAAGGCCTTTGTGTTTTATGTGCATGAATGTGATGGATGCGCTTTGGCTGTGTTGACACAGGAACATGGGGGAAAAAATAGACCATGCAGTTATTTTTCCCCCACGTTAGACCCTGTTGCATGCACTTTGCCGAGATGTTTGAGAGCTGTTGCTGCTGCCACTTCGTGTGTAACACAAAGTGAGGGTATGGTTCTGGGTCACCTCTTAACCGTGATGGTACCTCACTCTGTAGACGTTCTATTAAACAGAACCCAGACACAACATCTCACATCAGCACAACTAACAAGGTACGAGCTGATTCTATTTGCACCGCATATCCAAATTAAGAGATGTTGCTCATTAAATTAAATCAAGCCGAACTATTGCCTCTTCTGCAAGAAATCGATTGCAGTGACAAAATGTCACATGACTGCCTCTATACCACAGAGCAAGAAACTAAGGGCAGAATTGATCTATCTAAGTGACATACCTCTAAAGAATCCACAAGGGGAGCTGTTTTCTGATGGTTCCTGCTTCAAATTTCCAGAGGGTACATCCACTGCTCCTTACGCAATCACCACTTTAAGCACTATAGTGGAAACTAAAGAAATTCTGCATAATTCTGCACAGGCCGCAGAGATTATTGTGTTGACCAGAGCCAGTATGCCTTTGGGGTAGTTCACAACTTTGGTCGATTATGGGCAGAGAGAGGTTTCTTGACCTCGCATGGAACTAAGATACAGCATGACACTCTAATAGTTCGGCTACTTTCAGCACTTGCGCTTCCTACTCAGTTAGCAATAATGAAGTGCGCAGCACACCAGAAAGTAACAGATGATGTGGGAAAAGGAAACGCTTTTGCTGACAGAATAGCCAAACAGACTTCTACCGATTTGCATTCCAAAATGTATGTGACAAAAGGGGTCACTAACACTTGTGTGATAGATGTAGGAATTGGATGCATAAATGATGCCACTCGAAACGAACTTAAACAGTGGGCTGAGGGTCCACCAAGTTGAGATGATGAAGGTTGTTGGGTGGATCATTTTTTTAAAAAATGGATGTTGCCCGATGCTTATGTCACCAATATGGTTACGATGGCTCATGGTCCAACTCACGTATGTGCCAAAAATATTTGTAAATTGTTAGAACCTGTCTGGTTTAATGTAAACATTCCAGAAACTGCTGAGCGTTTTGTCCAAAATTGCATGGTATGCTCACAGCATAATGTTGGGAAAGGACCATCGACACCAAAGGGTAGTTTGGGTCCCCCCTCTATGTCTTTTGAGGTCATACGCTTTGACTTTGTTGAAATGGAACATTGTCAGAATTACAAATATGTATTGGTAGTCATCTGTGCCTTTAGTAAATGGGTCGAAGCTTTTCCTCTAAGAGATGCCACAGCAATGACAATGGCGAAAACCATGCTGAAGGAATATTTTCCTAGGTTTGGTTTGCCAGTAGTCATTTGTCAGACAACGGACCACATTTTATTGCTGCTGTTATCCTACAAGTGTGCGTGGGATTGAAGATCGATAAACGGTTCCACTCGGCTAGACACGCTCAGAGCGCCGGACTTGTAGAAGCCATAAAGGCATACTAAAGAACAAGATAGCAAAAGTCTGTGCACATAGTAACCTGAAATGGCCAGATGGTTTACCGATAGCTTCATTATCAATGCGGACAACTGCACAATCAAAGACAGAGCTCTCTCCTTGTGAGATCGTCATGGGGAGACCATCCAATATTTGGAATCTACCAAAACCCAAGTTGTTAAAGAATGTGGCACATTTTCTTCTTTTTGACTACTGGGACCAGTTAACTCAAAACTTGTATTTGATTCATCAACAGGTGTGAGAAGCCCTCCCAGCAAAATATGAGGGTCCAGGTCATCGACTCCGACCTGGTGACTGCGTGCTCGTAAAAGCATTTGAAAGAGCCTCCTGTTTCGCACCTCGCTGGAGAGGACCGCATCAAGTCCACTTTGCCACACAGACCGCCATACGGGTGGCAGGGAAAAAACATTGGATTCACGCCACGCATGTCAAGACGATTCCTTTTCCTCTGCCCCACGACAAAGGAGAGGAGAAGGAGATTGTTCACTTTGATGCTCACAACGAGCTTGCCTTGTCTATGGAAATATTTCCTGAGCCCGTGGGACCTGGGGAGACTGCTGCTTTGTCTTCAAGTTCTTCTTAAATTTTCCTTCACCGTTGAGCAACCTAGCTTCCTCTCATCATTTCCCTCAGGAAACGACGACACTCTGTTTGACCGAGAAACTGAACTTACAGCACAGCATCGACTGTGCCTACAAGAGACCATCATTGAGCCAGACCCCATCACTCTTCTGCTGAAAAATAATAAGAGGCGGGGACCGGCAAAGTTACCTTCAAGCAACATAGGCCACGTGGTCAGAGGCCCACCGACAGATGAACTAAAAGAGCCTAATGGAGAGGCTTCTAAACGGACTCTGAGAAACAATGCCCATTCCTAAACCCACTCGTACTGAAATAAATACTGGTCACTTATCTAATGATGAATCTATCCATCGAAGGTCATGGTCCCTAGTACCCACTGTTTGCCGGTCACAATAGTAATTTGTTTAATAATTATATTTACACTGGGTTTTTGGTACTTGGAAAAAGTACATCCGCTTGATATTCTGTTACCCAGAACCTCTGGGATGTCCTCTCTTTGCGAATAGGAGCAAGCTCAATGTTGCTTCTATTAGGCCTTCTGATAGACTCCTCTAGACCTTTCCAATCACTGATTTCCTTTAAGATAGCTCCCGTAGGCTTCCGGGATGCCATGCCTCCTTCCTATACTATCAATCATAGTCCTAAATCTTTTCCTTTCTGCATACAAAGAGAAGGTTCTAAGCCAATGAGTACATTTGATGGTTGTACTAACATTGCAAATCTAACCAGCGAGGACAGACCTTTGTATGTAGGAGGTCCGGTTTACTTTGTTTGCGGCAATGAGGCTTATCCTTGGTTACCCAGAGATTGGCAGGGTACTTGTTACTTGGGTATTTTGTTGTCAGGAGTATATGTTTCCACCACCACAGAAGTTTGTAGAGCTCATCCAAGACGGGATGAGAATGGTGATACTCCTTCACAAGTATTGGGTGATGTAGCAAAATCGTTCGTGCCATTCTGGGGACAGATAATGAATTCTGAGGATATCAGAAGATTAGCAAGGGTACTGGAAAGACCGTCAATAGGACCACCGATATTTTGTACAACATGATGCTAGAGAAAAAGGCAATTAGATTAGTAGCCCTCCAAAATAGGATGGTTTCAGACATCATCCTAGCTGAGCATGGTGGGGAATGCAAAATGGTGGGATCTGCATGTTGTGTTTTTGTACCCGACTCCTCCCCTACTATATTCCAGGCAATTCAAAATCTACATACCTTGAATACTGAAGTACATGTCCCAGAGGGAAACTTGAATCTTAGTGTTTGGTTCTGGACTTGTTGCAATCATGGGTTGGAAAATCTTTGCAGTCCTTTTGATAATTCTTTGTATTATACTGTTTTGTTGTTGCTGTATACAATGTCTCCCTGTCATATGTTCTATGATAGGAGGATGTTGTGCACAAACAATAGGTAGACTAGGACCTAATATACATATGCCTGAGAAAGATACCAAGTCTTAGTAATGCAGGATATTACCTTCAAAGAGCTAATGGTGATTGATGTTTTTGAAGAATACGATTCAGGATGTATGGACATTGATGCATGGGTTTTGAATAATACGAATGTTTGAGTGATGCTCTTGGCTTAGGCCAAAAGGAGGGTTTGTTAAACCATATTTGCATAATACCGTCTGATTATGAACATTGGCCTAAGCGCATTCGCATTGTACAAAAAAACGCGGTTAAATAGATCTAAATAGAGTTGACTTCGCCGTCATCTTGGAAACATCCGCCATTTTGATTCTAATTCCTGCTTTCTGTCTAAAATGGTGGACTGTGTTTTTGCTGCAGCTGAGCAGAGTGAACTTTGAGCTATGTCAACATTAAGGCTGCTGAGAGCAGAACGTTTGTTCTGCACAAAGAAACATTGTGACTAGAATGAACTGCAATCTAAGTGTTGTCTGCGCCCACAGTCTCATCCTCATTCAAACAACGGACAGAATGCAAAACAACTAAAACCGTGTGCTTTGGCAGACAGTCTTTGTGTTCCTTCTTCAAACAGGACTTACTATAAGCAGGCGAACCAACATCACCATTGAATTTTCATGGACAAGTAAATATGTTAAATGTATTAAACAATATTGTTATATTTGTCATGTGAACTGGGCATGAACCCTTGTATGTAACTTATTAGTTTGGAGAAGTGCTGGACAATGACCGGGATGGTGTATAAATAGAGCACGCTTTGGGATGTCCAGCACTCACTCCCCTCATGGTGTCTGCTGGTACACACTGAGAGGTGTTGGGAGCCCGGATAGCTATCTGATTTTGCCTTTGAATCTGTACAGAAATAAAGATATTTGTATCTTTTGACCTGTGATTGGCATATTTCATTTTGTGGTACTAAGCCTCGATATTTCTTTGGTCTTTCAGAGCCAGTTTTCAGATATCCACTGGCACACGGCTGAAAGACAAGCTCTCAGACATCCAGAAGAATATTCCTTGGAAGATTTGAGATGGAACAAAATCTGAGTATCATCTGTATACATGAAGAAATGCACACTGACGCTGGCATTGAGACTGGCCAGGGCAGCCATGTAAAGGTTAAAAAGTAAGGGGGAGAGTGGAGAGCCCTGAGGAACTCCGCAGTCAACCACCATGGGAGGAGAGGTAAAGGGCAGAAGAGACACCACTTTAGTGTGACCGGATAAAAAAGAGGAGAAGCCTGTCAGGGGCACTCCTAAGACACCCACTTCAGACAGGCACTGCAATGTTCTCCGGTGGTCATTGGTGTCAAAGGCCGCAGAGAGATCAAGTAAGATAAGAGAACTCATCTCTACGCGGTCTAACACCAGTGCAATGTCATCATGAAGTGTGACCATAACTGATTCAGTACCCATTCCAGGACGGAAACCCGCCTGGAAAGGGTGAAGTTTATGGTTAGCCTCAAAATAAGTAGAGAGATGAGGAGTAATAATAGATTCCAACTCTTTGGACATGGCCGGAAGAAGCGAGATTGGACGATAGTTTTGCACCACTGTGGGGTCCAGATGTGGCTTGTTGATCAGTGGGCACACACAGCATGCTTAAGAGAGGGGCAGTAAAACTGGTGGTACATGAATATTGGAGCGCCTCAGTCAATATTGGAACCAAATTCAAGGCCGGATCTTGTAAAATGAACAAGGCAATAGGATCCACAGGTGAGGCCGATTTTAACTCGAGTAGCACATCTGATACCATACCATCTGTCATGGTATGAAAGCTAAACATACTGGAACATTTAGCTACATTTAGCAGGGAAATGTGAGAGCTGGGATAGGAAGCTCTCTCAGGCCCTATCTTCTCTCTGATCGTACACATTTTGTTATGAAAAAAGAGGCAATATGGTCACAGTGAGATTGTGATCGAGTGTTCAAGGAAGGAGCTTGAACAGGACTGGTAAGTTCCTTAACAACGGCAAAGAGCTCCTTAGAGGAGCATGAGGCATTAAGGATTCGATCAGCAATAGTGTTGCGTTTTTGCTGCTTTGACAGCATCTTGATAGTGATTCCTAGCTAGTGTGTAAGCCAACTTAGAATGATGGTCAAGTAAAGAGTGCCATTTCCGCTCCATGCGACTGCATTTCTGTTTCAGTGCTCTCAGGTCAGGGAAATACCAGGGGGCTGAAAGTGCAGTACGCATGGGGAGTAGCTAAGGAGGAGCGAGGGTGTCTGCTGAGTCCTTAAAGGCAGCAGCCAACGCATTACAAATGTTCAAACCCTTAATCCTGTTTTGTTGAGTCAGCAATAAGTAATGGCCTCCACAGGGACCTTGGACCATCGCCGTTGCAATTTCATAAGAGACGGGGCCTTAGCTTTAGTGGAAATATAGGGCAACGTAAAAGGAATCAGAAAATGAGAGGACCACAGCATTGGCAAAGCGTCGAACACCTGGGTACCATGAACATGAGGAAAAATTAGATCCAATTGGTTACCCCCAATATGAGTACAACTGTGGTTTCACAAAGAGAGACCAGAGTCAGCAAGAGAGGCAACAAGACGGTGTGCATGAGGGTCAGAGGACTGTAGGTGAAGATTAAAATCTCCTAACAGCACACCGATTGGAGTAAGTCTCCCAACTAATGCACTATGCTCTTCATTGGCGTGGCCACACAGTTTTTACAAACTTCGTTTGGAAGACAAACCTTTAGACTTGCATCACACTATTGCTATATAAATATTAGCATCAGTATAGTATTAACTTGCGTTTTGTGGTGGAGATTCTTGCACTAGGTGATACTATCACCCACGTTTATAAGCTCAAGGGAAGCAACCACAGAGAGAGGAAAGGCTAACCCTGCCATGCCAGGATTTGGAACTGTGATCTGGCGACTGAGCACAGACGTTTGCAACTAGTGCTGCACACACTGAGCTATCTTCTGAGCCATTGTTCCACTCAACTCATCAACATAGATTTTGTATATGATTATTGCATGCTATGTTATGTAACATCTGTATAGCGCCTACTGCCATTGGTATGGCCTTGAAACGCTGTGAGGTTGTACACCCTTTGGAGTTGAGAGGTGGTCGGAGGAGTGGTAAAAATGCATGTGTACATTATAACCTAATCGAAGGTAGGTAGGGAATGGCTAGGCTCCTGGCAGCCGTCCATATTATCAGGTGTGGGGACGGCTGCTGTGACTAATTGTCATGAGAGTCAATAATTGTGATTTGATTAATATATTTCCCCCGGGAAAGGTGAACGTGTGACTTAAGTTGTTCTACTGTGAACTCACAAACTGTAATATAAAACAGTATGTAGTAAAGTGAATATAGAATGCATTACAGGATTCATTGATCAGTACCGACCTTTGCTGTCAACAGCAACCAGACAGCCTGCTCAGTGCCTCGGCAGTTCACTGTACAATATCATAAGGTGTTATTTATTTATTTTAGTGAGCTCATGAACGGGGCAGCTTCCCACTCCATACTCTTCTCCTCCCCTGCCTTTAATGTCACCAGTTGGGCGCACGCCCCTTTCCCTTTACTCCACAGCCTGGCAACCCACTGGGTGTAATTAATTGATGTGTGGTGTGAATATAAATGAAGGTTTACATACATTTGTGAAATATGTGGAGTACAAAAGGCATACATGGTGGAAAAAAGTCATAATTTAGTGTTTTTGGTAAAAAGTTGAATTTTTATTCCAGTCTGGCATGGAGCCAGTTGTAACAGAGCAAGGTACTACATGTCAGACTACCACTGTTGGGTGTAACTCTTCCCTATTGGTGACTCAGGCATAATTTACACAGATTTTCTGACTGACAATTTACACCTATTTTGGTGAATTCAGTTTTCCATTTATGGAAAGCCCAGACGTGGGAGTAACTCACACCTGGCATAACTCAGGGCAAAATCAGCATTCTTTGACGAATGGCCTCTGGTTGCATAAGTGTGACCTCCTACGGCGGAACGTGCTCACACTTACACTAGAAAATACTGCGGGTGGGGGGAATCCACACGCAAGTCCCACTGGGGGTATGGGCTACGTCAGAGGCGTCCTTTATGCAAACTTTAATTCAGCAAATATCCACACCTGTGCCAGATGTTGAAGAGATGCCCATGAAGCCAATTTCTGATTATGCAACAGCCTACAACCTACAACTGCTCATTGGAATGGATCCTAAAGCCTGTGCAAAAGATTGATTCCAATGGAACATGCAAGATGTGGCAGGCTCCCGTGTGTGCAATATCTGAATTGGGTGAATTGTCTATATCTGAAAATGACCGAGGAAGAAATGACCGAATGTTATTTGTTCGAAAATATCATTCAGTATTTCCTCCTGCAGCCATTTTGGATAAACCAATCCCACCCACCCCCTTACTTACCTGTGGCCGGCACACTCTGCTGTGTGCCACCGACTAGCTGTGTCCCTGCGACGCCTGTTCCTATTCACTTCCATGATTGAGAACCGGCGCTGCAGAGTCCTTTTCTTTTCTTTTTAACTTTATGCAAACGGGTCGCAGGGACACCCCCGCAACCCCTGCTGACATTATCGTGAGGAGAGACCGTAGCTGGAGCGGAATTTAAGTTGTATTTCATTTCTGTGTGCTTGGCTTTGCTTACAGGTGTGACCTTGGTGCCGGCTGGTAGCACGTGAGTTGCAACATCGCGCCCTTGCTCATACAGTCTTCATGGTGAGGCTCTTGTTTGCGGCCTCCTCGGGCCTAGTTCATGGGTGGGGATGCATAATCCATGGTACCTATGTCGTGGTTTGACATGGCGTCATAAGCAATATTATGCCTTCATTATAGTGTCATCACGAGGCGAGAGGTGGGAGTAGTGTCAGCAAGCGTATACGAGAGTTCTTCAGGTGTCATGCGTTTCTGCATTACTATAAAGGGGCCTATGTGAAAAATAACAAAGATGCGCGTCAGTGGGTGTGTCAGTCACCTACGTCATAGCACTGAATATGTTCTTCGTGTAGGCTGGTGCGTGAGTGACCAGTGTGCATGGTGGCACGTGTGTTCTATACAGTTGGCTAGGTCGTTGTGGCATCTCTAATGATGTGGGTGCTCGTGACTTTTGTCTTAGTCGAGTTCATCCATGCCGCAGGTGTCGGCTTGACTCGGACAGGCTGGTGGGCATATCCTTATGTTCTTGAACCAGGGTATTTTGTCATCTGGTAGATAGACAAACTCGTCCCGTGGTGGGTGCCTGGGCCACGATCCTCTAGGCCATGGTCGCGATGAGATTGGGGGGAGCTTGTTCTCCCATTCTCCCACTTCAGTCCCCCCTCTGGTCGACTTGTTGACCACAAACATATCCTTTTCTTTATCTCCTCTTACTGTCCATACCATAGTTATTCCACCCAAGTGTCCATAGTGGTTTACATGGTCTTCAAATGACCAGTAGATATAAACACAGCTCCCTCCTGGTTTGCAGTATACCCATCTTCCGACATAGCTCCTCGGGTTTCTTGGGTTCTCCAACTTTACAGATGGTGGATTCAAGTGGTTGGTAATGATCTGTTTACGCAGTTTCTCTCTTTCCTTTATTATCACGTCGGTGTGCTGGTCATCATCAGTTGGCATCAAGAGATGCATGCCAACCATTTCGATCATTTTGTCTGTAGTACATGCCTTCCTGGCCTTCCAGAACCTTATTACAATCAATACTGCTGCATCTAATATTATGCATCCAACTATCACTTTCAGTCCATCTGACAGCCATGATGGCATCCATGACCATAACAATGAAAACCAGCTAGTATCCTTCTTCACTCCTTTGCTTTCTTCCATCATTTTGGAGTGCATCTGGGCCAGTTGTGATACTACTTCAGTAAGTGTTCCATTATCTGCATCGTTAGCACAAATAAATGTGAAGCATGATTGTCCTATTTTTGCACAAACTCCTCCTTCCATAGCTGTGAGAAGATCCAGTACATATCTGTTCTGCAGTGCTACCATTCTTACCGCTCGCAGCTCCTCTTTTATGGCGTTGAATCCGTTTACTGTTGAATTAATCGTCATCATTAGTTCCCATCGGGTGATCTGAAGCCATTTTGCATTTGCATATGCTTGTAGTCCTGGGTGTATTATTGACGAGAAGAACATTGCAGCCCTGCTGAATAATCTATGTTCTGGTGGGATGGAGGTGAGTGCTGTTTCTGACCTTCCCCACAGGTAGTTTCCTGTCAGGGGTTCTCCTTGTCTTTTCATTCTCGTTAGGATGTTATTTTTGTTGTTGTTCTCTCCCTCTTGTGATTGTACAGACCTTCTCTTCCTCTTGTTTCCTTCGTCCATTTTGGGAAATTGGCCCTGTTCACATGTTTTTTGGGCACCACTAGTGATGGTACATTGATGTGTACCATGGTGCATATACCATTCCACAACGGAGGCAAGGTGTGGTATGCCTTATCTGCGCAGGCCCAATAGTGATCCATTATTACTGCCGTTCCAGCACCCCCCTCTGGTAGTTCTAACACGCTTCCGCAGTTGGTGTTGTATCCCACCTCTACATCTCCTTTGTGTTGGTAGCATAGCTTGGGTGCGGTCAGCAGTAGTATGCTTATTGGATCTTCATCCTTCTCCATCCATGTCAGCATGGGTACATATTTGCCCCATGTCGTCCAGCATCTGTCGTTGTGTTCCTGTATGGTGTAACATTTTCTCTTGTTATCATATTGCTCCCAACCACTCCTATTTCCCATTCATTGTTCATGTATATCTTCCCTGTTATTGTTATCAGTGGCCTTTCCCAACATCCCTGCACACTAGGAACTTCAGTGGTGTACCAATCACATGGCAGGTATTCTAGCGTTACTTTCTTCGTTTCTCCTTTATCGGGGCCATTCGTCATGTATCTGAATGCCTCAGCATGTTAGCTGCTCTTGTAACTCAAATATGACTTGAGGAAGTTGTTTTCGTATGGGTATGTGTCCCTCATCTCCCACTGCATCCTCACCACCGTTCCTTGGAATCGTCCTCTCGTTTGAATAGTGCAGATATACTATACATCGCGCTGTCTTTCCTGTATTTCTGTGGCAACAAATGTCCTTGAAGCGCTCATGGCGTATGGGATCAATGAGCACACATAGCAGCTATTCTCTGTTGTCTGCTTACCATTTGGGTCATGTGCTGGTACCACATGTTGTTTGAGACGTGTGCTGAATCTGCTATGTAATTATCGATAACTTTGTGGTTAGTATATGTGCTGCGTTTAACTCTACTTCCCTTACCCTTAGGGTTGCTAATACCACCTGATGTCATACCTGCTGCAGCCGTGGGAGGGGGCATGTTAGTTTTGGGTGCAGCCATAATATTGATAGCATAACTTTTCTGCCATACAGAGGCAGCCAACAGACCAGTGATGACCAATACCCCTATCAGTTTTATTACTAGAGCTAGTCTCACCGGCATTTTGCTCTTACCTTGCTGCAGTCCGGCAGCTTATTCTTACAATGTTAAAGGTGCCCGCCTGAAAATTCTCAATATGCTGGTTATTATTGTTAGTTGTTAATTAAGCTCTCCCTATCAAGTAATCGTTCAATGCCCAGGCGAAGAGCTGTTCCCACGCTAATCTTAGAAATCTATCTCTTAGAGCCGGTAAGTGCTCATGAGGATGGGGAAATGATTGTTATATGGCCAAGACAAATGCCGTGTAATATACGCGTACCCTTCTTCTTTTTAGGTACTTCGGCCTTCTTATATGATATACAAATTGGTGTGATAGGGCTTCAGGTGTGTTATCATCCGTGGGCAGCATATACTCCTGGGCAGAGCACACTGTTAGTTACTTTACTTTCTAAACAGTACAATTATATGCGGTACCTGCATGTGCAAGAGAAAAATAGAGAAAACATACAAGTGTTTTATGTGTGTGTAACATCCAAGTTTGTTATACAATGTCCTTCAATCGTGGTGGCCTTGGAGGGGGGAGGGCTGGGGCTGGATTGGGCAGAAGTTTGTTTACTTTGTGATCTCGTGACCATGGGGTGGGCTGTGGGCAAGCATCCAATGTCTATGGCAGTGGTTGTGACTGGGGAATCTGGGCAGTGGTCAGTGTAGTGACACTATTGTCCTCAGCAGTGGTCGATGTATCCTTCTCTGTAGCCGACGCTGTTGATGTTGTTGTTCTTCCGATGGCCCTGTCGTGAACGCTAGGGCGGGTCTGGAGTTTGTAGATCTTTACGTCGTGTAGGTGATTCCAGGCGCGCTTATCCTGCAGTTTCACAGCTTAGGGAGCCACCTCCTCTACCAAGTGTGGTCCTGTAAAGCGTGGGCCGTTCCACTTTCTATTGAAGTTGCAGAGAAGCACATGGTCACCGTCAGCAATAGTGCATCCTTCCTTTTCCAGTTCCTTGCTGGTGTCTACTTGTTGAGAACTCTTCGACCCGCCCCACGTGCGCTCGAGCTGTTGAGATACAAAGGCGACACTAGTAATCAAAGAAGACACATATTGATACATTTCGTCACCAAGAACAGTTGCAGTGTTTTCATAGTCCGTAAATGCTCTTGATGCTGGCGTTAAAGGAAGGTGCATTTGACGTCCTGTCACCACCTCGTGGGAGTGAGTGGTGATCAGACCCTGGCCTATTCCTCAGCTCAAACAGAGCCAGCGGAAGGCAGTACAACCAGCTCTTTTTAGTTGTCTGCTGAATTTTGCGATCTCTTCTTTCAATAGGCCATTCAGGCGTTCACAATAGACCGTTTGGCCTGCGGTGGTATACACATGCAAATTTATGTTTAATACCCAGCAAGGATGTGATGTGTTGAAACATTTCATTAGCAAAGTGTGGGCCGTTATCCGACCGCAGCAATTCGCAAACACCCACCTGGGGAAGACCTCTCTCACTAAAAATTTAGCTGCTCTGAACGCATCTGCGTGTGAGCAGGGTCCGGCCTCGGTCCACCTGGAGAATGGGACATACATCTACTATATCATATTGATCATATCAACGTAGTCAATATGAAGGTGAAGGAAGTGTCCCTCGGGCCAGGGTATAGTTATCACTTGCAGCGTGTGACCGCCGTAAACTGTTGGCATGTGAGGCAGTTGCTGATGAAATCGGTGACATGAGAATTTAACTCAGGGCAGAACCAATCTTCCCTTAATTCGTGCTGCAATCACTTCCTTTCCTGTATGTGCTGGATGATGAAGCTGGGCCAGGGCGGTGTTCAACAGTGCCAATGGCATGACCACTTTTCCGGTATTATTTTGACGCCACAGTCCGTCTGTTGGGGACATTGTACATCCTCTTTTTACCCATAGTTCCTTTTCTGTCATTGTGCGGCCGCCTGTAATTCCATTATCTATGTTGCAGGAAGAGAGTGTACCCTTCCTTCATCATCATCTGTCTTGCCATTCCCCTCCCTCTCCCTCTCTCTGATTCTGGGGGTTCCATAGTTCACCAAAGTATGCCGCATGCTTGGCATGTGCGTCTGCTGTTTTATTTCCTTCGAGATATAGTCATCTCCATTAGTGTGTGCTGGGCATTTAACCAAAGCTATCTCATGGGGGTCATTAATACTTCAGTCAATTCTGCTAGTAAGAGGGCACGTTGTACTGGGGTGCCATCAGCTCTTCTAAACCCCCTTCTCTGCCATTTTATCAGCCCCGAGTGGACTGTTGATGTGACATATGCGCTATCAGAATATATGGTAACTCTTTTGTCAACACTTTCCTTTAATGCCAAAATCAGCGCAACCAATTCCGCTGTTTGAGCCGAATAATGCTGTGGTAATTGCACGCATTTCACCGGGACATACATCAAATCTTTTGTCATTTTTACAACTGCTGCCCCAGTTCTCCTTATCCCATCACTTTGGTTGATTGTTGATGAACCATCAATGTACAAAATCTCCCCCCCTTTAAGTGCATCCTCCTCAACTTTTCTTGTGCATGAGTACGTTTCAATAGTCTGTCTGCAATCATGAGCATAATCACCTTCCTCAACAACTTCCGCTATGAATCTGGCTGGGTTTACGGTACTGCATCTGACAATTGACAATTTGGGTCTAGATAAGATGATCTCATAACCTGACGCCCTCTGTGTGGTCAGTGTGGACTTAGGTTTATTCAAAATTGCAAATAGCGCATGCTCCATAAATAGTGTGGTGGGCACCCCATTGTAATGGATGATGATTTCTCCACCGCAAATGCAGCTGCAGCGAGTCCGCTGTAGAACGCTATTGCCTTGTGTCCCATGCTAGTTTTCTGAGTCAATACTGCTTTCATTACTGCTGAGTCGCAATGTGAAAAGATGATAAATTGCCGTTCGTAATCTGGGGTGGCTAGTACTGGGAGCTGTGGATATGGCATGTTTCAACTCATCAAACGCCTCCTTCATTCTCTTGTCCATCCCAATGTCTTGTCCCCTTTGTGTGCTTCTCTCAATGCCTCGAGCAGGGGTCCTATGTATGAGCTGTAATCAAAATCCCATGCTCTACAGTAGTTGCATAAGCCCAGGAATGCTGCAGTTCCCTCACTTTTGTGGTTGTGGCGTGTTGGATATGGCTTGTGCTCTTTGTGGTGCAATCTTTCTTCCATGCTGGGATATTAGTTGACAATGTATAGTAACTTTTCCTTGTCTACCTTGTAACCCTGTTCAGCCAACACTGTCAGCATTTTCACTGAGTCTTCCCTGCACCTTTCCTCAGTTGTGCTGCAAATTATTATATCGTCAACATATTGCAGCACCATACTTTCCAATTCAATGTTCCCCAGATCCATCTGTATTACTCTGTTGAAAATTGAGGGTGACTCGCAGTACCCTTGTGGTAACCTTGTGTGTTTCCATTTTGTGTTCCTGTATGTGAAGCTTGTCAAGTCTGGTGAATCTGGGTGCATAGGTATTGAGAAAAAAGCATTTTTGAGGTCAATCACGGTGAACCGTGATGCCTCTGCCGTATTCCGCATAGTATTGTGGCTGGGTTTGCTGTTATGGGGTATTCTGCCTATACAATGTTATTCAAGGGCCTGAGGTCCTGGATGAAACGCCAAGACTCTCCTTTAGCCTTGCGCACTGGGTACACTGCCGTGTTACATGTGATTCTGATAGTACCAATATGCCATTATTTATCAGGGCGTTATCGTTTCGTATATGCCCTCATCTGGCTCTTTTTGATAGTGGGTATTGCTTCACTAGTATTGCACCCTTTTTCAGCTTTATTTTTACTCCTCCAATACTCTTTATGCAGCCCACGTCATAGGGACTGGTGGTCCACAGTGATGCTGGAACCTTAGCCATATCTTCCTCGTAAACTGGTACTGGGGTAGATGCAGGTGCCTCGAGTGCCATAGTCCTTTTCTGTGCCACTTGTTTGTACGTTACTCTTAGCCAGATGTCTACACTCATCATAAATTCCATCTGTCCTTCTCCCCTTTCTTCTGAAAAGAGTTCTTCATCAGACACCTGGGTGAGCCTGCATCCCTCAGCCAGTGCTATCACTGCTCTCCATGCTCTCCCTTCCCGGTCTTGGGCATCTACTGCGATGTAATCAGCAGTTGCTATGATGCTCTCGATGCTCACTGAAATAACCTTCCCCTCTGGTTCACTAGCTGGTGTCTCAGGCCTGAACAAATATGCTGCTGGTCTCCTCCAAATCTTTCCTTCTATTCCTGGCATCAATGCAAATGCCATGTCTGTTCCATATTGGAACAGCTCGCCATCCACAGGCTCAGCTAGAGCTACTGTCTGGCCACAGTACGCTTGCAGTATTTGTCGTGCAGTAAGCATGTTTATTCCTGGTGTGGAGCAAATTATGCAATTCTCCGTGAAGGAGATTGTCACATTTAACCTGCTCATTATGTCCCTTCCAAGTATGTTCACTGGTGACTCCCTTGAACACAGAAGTGGACAGACATTGTCATATATCTCCTATAGATAAGGAGATGTTATCAGTAAAGGGAACCAACCCTCTAGCCCCAGAAATCCTTGGGTGTTCATGGCCTCACCTGACATTTTAAATTACCCTCCCTTATGCAAGACCTGGTTGCCCCAGTGTCAACAAGGAAGGAGAATTTTTTGTCACCCATCGCTACCTCAATGCATGGTTCCTCCGCACTATTAGGTGTTATCGACAGGATGGGACACACCAAGGTTGTCAGTGGGCTGTCCTATTGTGGGTAAAGTGACTGACCACTTCCTGTGTAAGGGTTGTGTCCCAAGATAGTCACCCTCCCCAACTGTGTTTGTTGTAGCTGTGTATCGATGGGGGTTAATTTATGATCCTGTATTTGAGTGAGCTGTTGCACTTTTTGTACTTGGTGTTGTTGTGTTATTGCCACCTGTTGCTGCGCTGGTGAGTATGTCTGCAACTGTTGTTGTGGTGCTAATTGCTGCTGTGTGCTGCTCTGTTGTGTTCCCTGCAGTTGTTGGTAACCTTGCTGCTCCCTCATAGGCCCTTGTGTTCCTTGTTCCCCCCATGCTGGTGGGGAGGGTCTCATTTCTACTTCGTACGCGACATGTGTCCTAACATTCCACAAACTCAACATACAGGAGGTTCCCTGGTCTGCCATGGGAAACTCCCTGCATTGTCTTGGTACCCTTGTTGCCCATTGGTGTAGTAGCTCCTTGCTGTTGTGCAGGTTGGCCATATCCCCTCCCTCTCATCATTCCACTCCTTCCCCTGGTGTTGTTATAATATCCATTTCCCGGTAGCATGTACCCTCCTCCTATGGGAGCCGTGTATGGTGGGGTGGTGGCATATGTTGTGTTATAAATCGTGGTGGTTGTGGTAGTGGTGCTACTTGTAGCTATGAGGGATCCTGTGTAGCCACCACTTGCGTGGGGTTTGGTGTCATTGTTGTTGGTGTAGTTATTAGTGCTCCTTCCATTGTATACTTAGTTTTTTCTGCCACTAATTTTGCCCTCTTCTGCTTTCCTATCTTCTTCCTTTTGTTTCATCTTTTTTGCCACATCCTACAATGGTGTTACTATTGTTAATTGTATTTCCGGCCAGGCCTTAGCTTCCATTCCCACTCTCTTCTTCAGTTGCCTTTTGTACTGCCTCCGGAAGCCTTGTATTAGTATGTGGTAAAAATTGCCAGTGTCTTGTCCCATTGCTCTCTAGTTTCCATGCGCCACTTCTCCTGAATCTCCTGGATATAATCAACAGGATTTTCGTTCTCACACATCTTGCGTGACGTAAATTGCTCCTATATACTGACGTGTCTGGATACTGTACCCTCAGAGCTTGCCATAATGCATGCCTGCAGTTCGCAAATGGCGCCCGTCATGTGATGTGTTCGTTATTTGTAACTCTGGGAATCCTGCCCTCTTCCAAATGTCATCTGCCGCGTCTCCCAAATATCGATATTAATAGACCCTTCACGTCTCCTACTGCTAGTTTCTGTCCTGTGGTGTGTTTTTCCATCTCGTATATCCATTTCCCGCTCCCTCCACTTAGTGATGGAGCCTGCACTTTTATATTTCCTTATCGGCATGCTTCCAAGGGACGTATTGTGGTCTAACCCCTCCCCTCTCCAATAGTGGCATTAAATTGTACCCCATCTGTCCCCCTAGTTGTCGCGGGGTGGAGTCCGTATACTCCTCCTCTTCCTCTGTGTCAAATAAATCATCTGTCATGTCCATATTACTGCTGCTTGTTGTAGCTTCTCCTTCATTTCTCCCCGTCTCCTATTGCTTTCTTTGTTTACTGCAGGTGTGTGTGTCCGTTCTTCCTGCCTGCATCCCGGGAGGTCTCTGAGCCTGCCGGCCTATGGGGTGTGTTCAGCAGCGGGTGTGGGTGGGCGTGTTGGGTGTAATGATGCGGGTGTAACTGGACGTGTTTGCCCTCCCGCCACTTCTCTTTCTTGCTCCTCGCTTCCCTTCACTTCTTCCTTCTTTTTGCATGCCCAGGGTGATTCCCTGTTTGTGCGTGTGATGTACAATTTGTCTAAGCTTTCCCTACCACCGCTTCTTCCTTCTTCCCCCATTCCCTCCTCTTCTTCGCTGCAAAATTCATCCAGGAGCGACAACCCACAATCTGTCCTTTTCCCCCTGATCGTCACCGTTTTTAAGTATATTAAATCCATTCCTTCCTATTCTCCTTTATCAGTTGCTCCCCTTTGCGCTGATGTTGTAGCTACTTCTGCATCCCGACGCACATATGTTCTTTCCCCACTCCCCCCTTTTCCATTCTCTTCTTTCCTCTTCCTTCTTTTCCAATATTTCACCACCTATTTCCTCTTTTTTCTTTTTCAATTCCTCCATCACCTCATTACTCACCTTCTCTAATATCCTTTCTTCCTCTCTCCTCCTTTCCCACCTCTCTCTTTCTCTTTTCAATATACTTTCTATTACTTTACCTTCTTTGTATTTCCTGGTGCTTCTCTGAAGATATTTTCTTCTTCCACAGTTCCATTTCCTTTTCTTTCTCTTCTTCCTCTCTTTTCTGTTACGCTGCTGCTGCTCGGGATACCCTTCTCTGCTATTGCCTTCATTCTCTCCGCTTCCTCTTCCTTTCTTCAGTTCGCTCCTTTCATTCTCTCTAACTCATCCCTACTTTCCTTCCGTTCCCTCCTTCTTCTCGTGCCCTCTTTCTCGAGCTGTTTAATCAGTGCACTCCGCTCATCCCTTAATTCTGCCAATCGTTCCTCCAACATCTCCTCCTCTTCTTGTGACAGCTCCCCGTCTCTCGTGTTACCTTCCTCGCCTCTTACTCCAGTGCTTTCCCGCGTTTGTCCTTGTTCATTCTCCTTACCACCTCTTTTTCTTCTCCTGTTAATGTCCCGCGCAGCTTTAAGAGCACCTGCGCTGCTACCACTCGTCGTGTCCTATGTTTGGAATGGGTTCTTTGCTGTTCTTCCCTTCCCTTGTGCCACCTTCGTGCAAGTCGAACCTACCGTGCTGTCACCTCCTCCCCTCCCGGGTAGCTACCTGTAGCTGTATATGTTGGTGGGCTGTATGTGGTGTTCGAATACCCCCAGCTGCCGTTAGTTGTTGCCTTGCTGCTTCTCGTAGCTCCAACACAGGATATAACCCACCTTCCTCCTTCTTCACTACTTTCGCTAGGGCATGTCGTCAGTCCCTTCCTTCTTTACTTCTACTTGATGTACAGTCCAGGCCTTTTCATCCCCTTCCTGTCTCTTCCCGCACACTGTGTGCTACTGGTCGCCTTTTCCCCGTTTCCCTCTTCCTCCTTAATCTTCTTCCCCTCCTTTGTTTCCTCGCTCCCCGTCTCTTCTGTCGTCCCTTCCACGGTGAACATCCCGGTTGGCCCTGGTCGGGACCCCTGGAACATCCTCCACAAATTAAACACCGCCACGTGATGTGCCAACTTCTTCCCTTTGTACGTGTTATGTTATGTGTGTCAGTAGTGAGTGTTGGACGTATGGGTCAAACTGCCGTTAGGCGGCCAGGGTGTTGCCATTTGTTGTCTGTCCCTTGTGTCCATTCTATGCAATATTTGATGAGTTTTTCCCTATGGGTGATAGTGTTTTACAAATATACTGGAGGGGGTAGTCAGGGTATTCCCCCCCCTCCGATCCTAACCCGTATGACATTGTTACACTGGTTTTTTAGCTCCCTTCAGTACAACTGTCGTTAGCTGGCCCCGTAGATTGGGGACATTCGACCGTCCGCTTAAAAAAAAAAACAGCAAAATATAACAATTACAAATATACAGTCTTTTTCCTCTGTTTACTTTCTTCCTTGTTACCGTTACGGCCCCCTGCGGCCACGGTGCACGAAGCCCCCTGCGGCTGCGTGCCCTGTGTGATGTGCTTATACAGCCGTCCCACTTTGTCTCCTCCCCTCCTCCTTTCACCTCAATCAGCGTGCTGGCGTTCTCCCGTGCACGGTCACTTCCCCTTTCCACCTGTCCCATATTTTGGGTGGCCGGGGGTCTCCGCGCGCACACCCCCACTTCGCTCACCTCCCTTTTACTACCCTTGTCCTCGGTTTACTTCCCCACCACCCTTCAACAACGCGATGTGGTCAAGGTGTCCTATGAAGGCCCTACGGTTGACGTCACCAACCTCTTTCAACAACTACCGGTAAAATCTTTACACTTCAAAAGAGCGCGCAATAAGTTTTAACTGCTTATCCCCGTTAACCCCACAGCTTTCCTCTTGTTACGCCTGGAACAAGGTAACCAACAATACACTCTCATAATCAGACTGTGCACGCTGCGTCGCTTTGCGTGTGACACGCCCCTCACCAGGAGGGCTTAAACAGCCAAATATCGTCTGTACTTGGCAACAATCTAGCTACCTCCTACAGGAGAACATCATCTATCTATCAAGTTCCACTGCTCTATCAATAGGGATCCTCATCTACTCATTGATCGAAAACGCCAATTCGTAGGAAAGCCACACACACACACCCCCTCTACAGGTGGCCACGATCTAGGCCAATCAGTGTCTACGAGCAACTGCACGTGGTGCCTTCTGGCTCAACCCACCCTTCTTTCGTGACGTGGTAGAGGATGGCTCTCGTGCCTGTCCCGTTACCACTCGCGTGTCTATCAACACTAATTAATCAAATCTTCGCCGCACACCTTAATAACACCTCTCGCCGCCCTTATTACAACTCCTCCCCCCTCCCTCACATTCTCACATTGCTTGTTGGGTGTGACATACTCACCAAGTTCTCTTGATGCGGGGCCACTCGACCGCGTGCACCCCTCCAAGCGGCTAGCCACCTCCCCTCGTCTGGACCACATCTGGACACTCGCCAACCGCGGGTGGGATACTTCTAAACCGGCTCCCGAGGGCCAATATCCGGATTGCGCTGTCCGGTCTTCTCGCAGTTCCGCGATGGTCCTGTAGTCCTCAAAAAGGGGACAGCGGCAGAGGAGGCCGCGCCGCTGGGCCTTCTCACAACGAGAGGCCTTGGAAAAATAAAAACTGAAAAGGTAGACCTTAAACAGATCTCAGCAGTGCCTCCAACTTGTCGGAGTGATTATCCCGGGGTCGGCTGAGCCGTCCGCGGACCTCCGGGCTGGGAGGCTCCAACTCCTCCCGTGCTTCCCAAAATGAGTATGAGACACACCCAAGGAGCAAGGTGGTTCTGCTGTTTATTATAACAACGGCAGGGATGGGTCTTGGATCGTACGCGTCCGTCCAGACTCTCAAACTTAATAAGGCTCGCAGGCCCATTTTACAGCAGTATTACGCGCTACTTGCGTCACCTGGGAAAGTTAGCGAAAAAACCTATTGCCACTTCGGATTTGGTTCCTCGAGTGGTAGGGTTAGCATAGGATACACATAGAGAAGAATATTAGTGGTTAAGGATGAGTCAGGTGGTATACTTGGGCTGTCCCTTCTATTAGATACTTGAAAATCGTTACACGAAGACCCCTGATGATTGGCTAATGTTAGTGGCGTCAGTGATGAGTCCCCCATGTTCTGATTGGTCCTCTTGCGAGCCCCAAGCCTGGGACCATCGTCGTTCCCAGCTCGCGGTGTACCTGTCACTAGCAACAATGTGTAACTATGTGTTTGTGCAGACAATGTACGGTTTGCTCATAGACTTGTGAGCAGGCCATTCCCATCGCCGTAGGTGTCCATCTTGCCATTTTGCTGTTGCAACTTGTGTCCCAGACGAGGGACCCAGGCGACTTCCGTCTCGTAGGTCTGGCACCTTGTCAGATCGGCTTAGTCACATGTGGAGAGACCGTAGCTGGAGCGGAATTCTGCACATTTAAAGTTGTATTTCATTTCTGTGTGCTTGGCTTTGCTTACAGGTGTGACCTTGGCGCCGGCTGGTAGTACATGAGTTGCAACATCGCGCCCTTGTCTACAAGCTCTCGCTGGGCTCGTTCTGCGTGATCAGCACTTGTATTCTTGCTCATACAGTCTTCATGGTGAGGCTCTTGTTTGCGGCCTACTCGGGCCTAGTTCATGGGCGGGGATGCATAATCCATGGTACCTATGTCGTGGTTTCACATGGCGTCATAAGCAATATTATGTCTTCATTATAGTGTCATCACAAGGCGAGAGGTGAGAGTAGCGTCAGCAAGCGTATACAAGAGTTCTTCAGGCGTCTTGCGTTTCAGCATTACTATAAAGGGGCCTATGTGAAAAATAACAAAGATGCGCGTCAGTGGGTGTGTCAGTCACCTACGTCATAGCACTGAATATGTTCTTCGTGTAGGCTGGAGCATGAGTGACCAGTGTGCATGGTGGCACGTGTGTTCTATACAGTTGGCTAGGTCGTTGTGACATCTCTAACGATGTGGGTGCTCGTGGCTTTTGTCTTAGTCGAGTTCCTCCATGCCGCAGGTGTCGGCTTGAGTCGGACAGGCTGGTGGGCATATCCTTATGTTCTTGAACCAGGGTATTTTGTCATCTGGTAGATAGACGAACTCGTCCCGTGGTGGGTGCCTGGGCCGCGATCCTCTTGTTCTCCCATTCTCCCACTTCAAACGGAAGAAGACTCGGGGGGTTGGGTGGTCTTCCTCTGAGAACATTTTATGAATAACGGGTTAAAATGATGCATTATATATATAAAGACACTTTATGTGAGAAAATAGTTAAAAGGCCACAATGTCTGCAATTGGTTCATTTCATGCCTTCCCCCACAATATATGCCAGTATAAAAAACATGTTCATGCTTGCTGCACCCAAACATTTCCATGCTGGTTGCACCAATACATTCCAATATAAGAATACATGCATGTCTGCTTTGTGCGTAATACCAGTAATGATACTATAAGAAAACAAGTCCAAGCTGGCTCTGCCAACATATGCCAGTAGCCCCACATAAGAACATACTCCAGTTGGCTTTGCCATTAAAAATGCCATACCACAATAAGAAAACATGTCCAAACTGGCTCGAATGTAGGCCAGCCTAGACCATACATACACATATCCTGCTTGCTTTATTATAGATGCTCAGTAAAACATGTCATGCCACAGTAACAATTGAGTAGGGTGGCTGCACCAAAATGCCAGTCTACCCATGTAATAAGCCTTAGCATGCTTGCTTTATCATAGAGGCTCTGTAAATAATGTCCTTCCACAGTAAGAAATGGCTAGATGGGTGCAACAAAATGCCAGGCTAGTCAGGTAGTAACACGTATCATGCATGCTTGTTTTTATCATAGATGCCTGGTACAAAACGTCATGCCACAGTAATTAATGGCTGGGCTGGCTGCACCAAAATATCAGTATAGCCATGTAATAACACACATCATGTTGGCTCTGTTCCATGCTTTCTTTCAAAGTTCCTCCTTCTTTCCTTTGTTTCCTCCTCTACCCTTCGTTTCTTACTTATTTGTTTAGTTCCTAACTTCTACCCTTTGTTCCTTAGTTTCTTTCTCGATTCCTCCCTTTATCCTTCATTCCATATTTTCCTTCTTGGATCCCTCTTTTCCCTGTGCTCCTTACTTTCGAAGGTTCCTCCTTCTACCTTTTGGTTCTTACTTTCATTCTTGGTTCATCCCTTTGGTCCATACTTTCCTTCTCAGTGTCCCTTCTTCCCAGCATTCCTTATTTTCTTCCTCAGTTCCTCCTGCTATCCTGCATTCCTTTCTTTCTCAGTTTCTTCCCTTTACCCATTGCTCCTCACTTTCTTTCTAGTTTCCCCTTCTACCTTCGTTCCTTACTTTCTTTCATGATTCGTCCCTTCTACATTTTGGACCTTACTTTCTTTCTCAACCCCCTTTTACCTTTCTTTCATTACTTTCTGTTTTGATTTGTTCCTTCTTCTTTTCGTTCCATACTTTCTTTCTCGGTTCCTTCCTTCCACCTTTTTGTTCTTTCTTTCTTGGTTCCTCCCTTCTACCTTTTGTGTCTTACTTTCTTTCTGCGTCCTCCCCTTCTACCTTTTGTTCCTTTCTTTCTTGTATCCTCTCTTCTACCTTTCATTCTTACTTTCTTTTTTGATTCCTAACAGCTACATTTCTTTCTCTGTACCTCATTTCTTCCCTTCACTCCTTCTTTCTTTCTTGGTTCCCCCTTCTTCCCTGCATACCGTAGTTTCTTTCTTGGTTCCTCCCTCATACCCTTGGTTCCTTACTGTATTGGTTCCTCCCTACTACTCTTTGTTCTTTGCTTTCTTTATCGGATTCTCCTTTCCATCCTTCATTCCTTGCTCTCATTCCCATCCAACCATCCATAAACCCACCCATCATATCTCATTTACTTCCACCCATCAGTCCCTCCATGCAAGTTTTGTCCATTTATCCCTATAGTCATTCCTCTATCCACCCAAGAGTGCATTAATCTATCCACCATATCCATGCATAAATCCATGCCTACCACCCCCTTTATCCATCCATCCATCCATCCATCCATCCATCCATCCATCCATCCATCCATCCATCCATCCATCCATCCATCCATCCATCCATCCATCCATCCATCCATCCATCCATCCATCCATCCATCCATCCATCCATCCTCCTATTCCCTCCCACCATTCCATCCTTGCTTTATCCACCCATCCATTCTCCCTATATCCTTTTACCACTTTCTATTGCTTGACATCCATGTTCCCTTTGTTATTATTATTATTTGTATTTGTATTAATATCTATTCCACCGTTATTCATAGGACAACCCCATTTATCCATCATCTATCCCTTCATCTAGACATTCATACATGTATTGCTTGTTCTCCTTTCATTTCTCCCTTTTCCTTCCTTCTGTCTTTCTTCCTTTGAATACCACTTTTTTTCCGTGCCTCTCTTTTCTTTTTTTCCCCTTTCCAGTCAGTTTTCGTTTTCTTTTCTACTTGCCAGTCTTTTCCTTTACCTTTTCTGTGTTTTCTCTCTTTTATTCTCTTTCTCGCTCACACAGGCACCCTCTTTCTCTTACTTTCTGTCCTTTCTTCCACCGAATCCCACCACATCCAATGACTTTCGCGGGGACGTTACTTTAGTGCCTTCTAACTGGAGGCCGGCGATGAAGTCAAAAAGTCATTGTGCATGCTTTCATCTGCCCCCCGCCTCCCTGATTCACCGAGCAGGCAAATTTCTGGCCTGGCTCTGGTCGGGATGAAGGCCCAACCTTCCATTCAGGCGCGTGAATTCACAAAGGAAGCAGGCATACCTTATGCCACATCAACGCCTCTACACAGCATGGTAGCCGCCTATTTGACCCGGAAGGGGAAGTATCATTCTCTTCCTCGGTCTCTCTGCAGCTGCATTCGTTGCCTTGTCCCTTCTCCCCCTTCGAGCTCACCTGTGAAGGTGGGAAGTGCTTTGCAGTTCAAGGTGCAAACATCTAGAATGGCCTGACTGCCTTGTCTCTAAAGCAGTTCAAGCAGACAGGATCAAGGCCAGGCATGTTATGTGAAGGCAGGCCGTGTACCCCCCTTGCACCTTCCCCCTCCACATTTCGGAACACCCTGCGCTTGTCCCAGGCCCTTCCTGAATCCAAGTGTTTGAGGAGTGGCAAAGGGCATATAATATGTGTGTCCACTGGCAGATTCCAAGGCATGTTCAATGATTATCGCAAGACAGAAATGTACTCATGGTTTCACAAGTTGTCAAGGGCTCTTTATTTATGCTGTACTAAGGAAGAACGTTTGGACAACTTAAAGAAATACAGAATTGTTAGCAGTGAAAATGATGTCCAGAATTCCCTTGAATGTTCTCCATGGTAAAATATCGGTATCCAGTCATTTTTAGTGCAAACATTAGAGTGGTACATGACAGAGTGGACAATAACACCGACAAGCACTTAAAAGATTAAATATATATATATATAAAGGGAAGTGGGGGTGCAGGGTTAAAATGGGTTGGGATGGGGTTAGGGTGTGATTATATGAGTAGAAAATCAGGGAGGGTTGAGGAGGGGCCCCCCAAAATAAAATAAATCAGTGTTTTTCAGTGTTTTTCCCGCAATGAAATGTACCACTCTGTAATTGTGGTCGGTAAAATCACATATAAGCACAATATCTCCCCTAAGTGTCTTCCAGGGAGAGCAGATCCAATGCTGCACATGTATGGTCAAACCTGACCCCCGCTCCCTCCTCTCGAATCTCCGGCTGTGGGGCGGAGACAGTCTAAGATTCAGGAGGGGCGGGAGGGAGGAGCTGCATGGCACCATGGGAAATAAAAATAATAGGCCAGCCATGGAGCTCCTAAGAGGTTCACTGATGCCCTGCCACCAGAGCCAGCTTCTTACAGGAAGACTTACCGTGGACAATGGGTCACTCCGATGATCCATTTCTGTCAGAGCCAGCCTCTGCCATGAAACGTATCATGGACAATGGTCACTCCGATGATACATTTCTGTAGTTTTAGAAGAGTATTTACCAGGCCAACATGAACCCCTTTGTGCAGTCCTGATACATACTTTCCTAACATATCAGCAATGGATCATCAGAGTTGCCATTGTCTGCCACAAGTCCTCTGACTAGGAGTTATTATTGAAGCCAAAAATGCACCAGTCCATCTGCATCTGATAAGCCCCATATGGATGGAGTATGCGAATGATCATTTCAGGACAACAATAAAAGTGAACCATAAAATACCCCCATTTTTAAAGAAATCAATACCAGTAATTTCCATGATATTATCTTGCATGACATGCAAATATATTTGTTTTAAACATTGTTTTTGAATCCATAAATAACAAGCTGCACGTCTCTGTGAATAACTATCAGCGCGTGATCCTATCAGATCGTTTCATTTACTGTGTGACTAATAGTCTTCGAAGTACAATTATGAAACCTAGAAGAGATTTTTTAGGCTTGCTTCAAATTGCGTTCTGGTACTTGTAGCCTTCTATTTATGAGCCACTTTATAAAGCCACATCAATTAGATTTGGCTAAAAGCTTATCACTGGACTGCCAGGTCCACACCACCTTACCCACACATCACTTGCACCACACAATACCAGTGTTGGGCTCCCAGAATCTTTTATTTTCTATTTCCAGCAGTGTTTGCTAGTTCAAAGAGACAATGGAATACTGATCACTTTGCTTTTGGCGATGCACAATTCCCCTGCTCAGGACATGCCGATGAGCTTCTGAACAAAATGCTCTTTTTTTCTGTGACTAACACACATTTGTATGACATGGTTATGCCTTACCTTATTAATGCACACAACTCAAGGAAACCTTTATAAATGAGGAGAATTGGTCAACTCAGTGAAGGGGAAGTGTAAAATATGACTGGTATAAAAGTTATTGAAATCTTCCTTAGCTTTTGTTAAACAGCCCATATTTTGTGACATTACGTTTATGTATAGCGTTTTTATGCCAGGTTGCTCCTGCTTCTAAGCACTGTTATAATTAGTTCTATTATCCAATTCAATGGAACTCAGTTCAATTAAAAACCTAAGGAACAATTGACTCAGTTTTGGTTAGATTTGGGTCTGCGAATGCCAGTTGGAACCAAATGTCCAAAGGAAAATCTTAACTCAATTAAACATCTTTCGTCTGTGTGTATGTTGGTTATAAATCTATTCAGTAAAAAAACTTTAATTGAGACACAGCTGAGGTGAAACTATTTATCTTAAAGTAACCCATGGTATTGGGCCGGTGTTGGAATGATTATGATTGGTTATTTATAAACCTCAGCAGGGATGTCATTTCACCAAAATGCCATGGGTAGCGGAAGTGACATCACACGACCCTTGACCCCTGGTGAATCACAGGAAGTGATGTCATTTGACCCCACCCTGGAGTGATATCGTGGGAAGCAATGGAACACAACCTTTCACCCGTTGACAGAACAGGAAGTGACATAGCATAGCATTGTACAGTACTAAAAATATGGTTACGATATCACTATAATGTGATGTACATTTCATACCTGAATGGATCACCATATGTATCGTTAAGATCAGTGTGTATAGGCCCATATTACCAAGTTACTGTGAATGCAAGCAGACGTCCATGACCAAATGATAATGATGTGTTACTATTTAGCACTTACGCTTAAGCGCTTTATAGAGAAAAAATATACACCCAATATCACCCAACCTGTGTTGGTACTCATTCATCGCCCTCAGAAGGATGAAAGGCTGAGTTGAGGCATTTAAGAACAGACTAAATCAGTGACTCACCCCCTGAAGTGTGCCTGAAATAAACCTTTAATGAGTCTAGCAATTATTGTATAGAATTCCAGAAAGACACATTATTTGGTATTCGTATTCTTTCTTATTTAGGCTCAGTGCTGAAAGTGTTAGACTTGTGGCACTCATGTTCTTATTTTTCTTATTTTTTTAAGGGTCTTGAACAAGAAATACAGCCACTCCAGAAGTAAAGAGCCACATGGTGCTGGCCACAGCCCAGGAGCTTGCATTAAAAAAAGTTGTTTTTTTAGAGGTCGCAAGGGAGACCTCTGGTGACCCCTCTGGTGACCCCTAAATGACGTCCCTGAACCTCAGGTTTTTATGTGGACCGGCGATCGAACCTTTATTGCTTCATGTTGTCTTGTTTTCAAGGGGGCGCGTTGCCCCTGAGCTATCCTCCGAGACAAGTGGAAGGAAGTGATGATGAGCTTAACTTGTAGCCTCCCTGACCCCGTTGATGTCGTACATGATGTCATTTATGATGTCGTTGCTGTTATCATCTGTGACATCATTTATGTGCTCATAGTATGAACATCAGGGATTGGGGGACTCGGAGTTAAGGTTGTTATGACTTACAAAACCCACCGAATTTAATGGTTTTGGTGTAATAAATTGTTTCACCACAACCTTGTTTTAACTAAAGTGTTTCTTTCACTGAATTCATGGGTTTGTTATGCTATACCCATTTGTGGTCTA
Organism: Ambystoma mexicanum; assembly: GCA_002915635.3. NCBI lineage: Eukaryota > Metazoa > Chordata > Amphibia > Caudata > Ambystomatidae > Ambystoma > Ambystoma mexicanum. The sequence goes on along the minus strand of CM030325.1, from coordinate 959,195,365 downwards.
GGTGCCACGGCCCCAGGGGTCCGAGACACAAAAGGATGCACACGAAAGTGTAGATAGCCTGCTATGCAGAGAGCAGGAAGCGGCAGCTGGAGGCCGGATCCTGCAGCAGATAAGTGGGTGGGGGCAGGAGCAGGTGCCATGCAGCAGATGGGCTTGAAGTAGGGGATACCCCCACTGCAAGGCTCATCAGTCATGGCCCGTATGCCATTTTCCACTGGCCCTGGCTCTTGGCCATGACCCCTGCTATTTTTCAATAAATCCGGAAAAGATGCTGGCCCATATCCCCTTTAGTAGTAAATAACCATGTTCCACTGCTCAGGGATTTTGGCCGTGTTCGCTGCCACTTTGCACCAATTAGGATGAAAGTGACTGGGCATGGACTTTGGCCATACCCTATGGCCATATCCCTGTAATAGTAAATGCCCACCTCCGACTGGTTATGGCCATGGCCTTAGGCCACTGGTTCACCCTTTCTTTTGCGTCTCCCTCTTTCAATCATGCAAGGTCTTCCCCCAAGAATTATTCATGGGAACATAACAGCTAATGCCATTATGCAGGATACTATTCCTGCCGAAAAATAATGGAACTTATTACGAGTTTGTGGATGTGGCAAAAATTTGCCAACAATTCTGCTGCCACAACTTTTTGAGGGGAAGTGAATTACTGCTGCTTTTACAGCACCACCTTATTCTGAGGTTGACCTTAAAGTGGAGGATTCACCTACAGCATCATGCTGGAGGTGAATCAGAGACTTCTACTTCTGGGGCAACAATTGGTGGATGTACTACGCATGATTATCGCACACAATGAATTTCCCAAAAAAATCAGTATTGGCATAGTTGGCCTAATGCCAACTTGACCTACTCCCATTTGACCGCATCTTTTTGAGCTAATTCGGTAGGTGAAATGGTACACATTAATAAAGAAATAGTTGTGGGGTAAGGGAATAGGTTGAGGTGGGGGAAGTCGGTGGGTCTCCCCTCACATTAGGGGGATTTGCAGGGTTCTCCCTCCGCAGTAGGTAAAAAAAAAAGAGGTCCGAAACATTTTTTAGGTCAAACAACCCATATCCCAAAAAATCCCCATGGAGTCCTTTGGACTCCTAAAAGGGGGATTTGCATTGCTATACCACCACCAAAAAGTGGTAATCCCATGGGACTGAGTGGCAGCAATGTCAAAGATCTTGGTGGTAAATCGGCCGGTTTACTGCCGATTTACTGTCAAGCTCGTTATGAGCCACAATGTCTGTTGCCAAAGTAAGCAGAACACGTCATACAATTAAAATAATTTCTTGAGGACCCTTCCAACTCTACTTGTGCACCCCTGCTATGTTTGTGGTCTCCCCACTTTCAGTCAAAATGCCCCCTGACCCCGTACTAAAATAAATGTTTACCCTTTCTTCCCTTGACATCACACTTCCCACTTCAACCTCATGATACGTCTGCGGTAAACCCATGGAATTCCCATAAAAAGTCAAAAACAATCTGACTGTAAAAGGCCTCTATAGGTCCCGTGAACTGTCTACCTCACCATTTAGTCCTTTTTAACTCACCATACATCCTCACTGATGTAAAGCCTTCCCTCTCCCTCCTACAGATATCATTTTGAGCACTTTTCACTAATTCCCATAGAATGATCATGGTAAAAGCTTGAATCAAGCAAAACAAATTAAAGGTTTTCATTTTTGAAAAGTGTCACTGCTGCAAGCACCAAGAGAGATGTAAAAAATAATTTACAATGGGGGCAGCCCTTCTATTATTTTTATTTTTTTTAAACGACTGCACAGAATTCACGAAACCACCAAAAGGCACATCTGCACTGCTTTGTTCCCAACTTGTTTTTTACTTGGCACAAATACGGCCAATGTTTTTTCTGTGTGCATTTCCAAAGGATGACCCTTTTCCTTTATGGGAAAATGAATGGGCTCAGTCCCAAAAGAGCTGTTTTCCTACACACAATAGCATTTGGGACAAATGTGCCCCCATTTTCAAATTTGGGGTTGGGCATGCAATTACTGTTTGGAAAGATTTCAGCCAGATCCGTCCAATGAGTCAAATAGTATTATTAATGGGATGTTTGCAGAAGCCAGTGGTTTATAGGTTTCCACAAACCCTGAATATGACTGCAGTCTCAAGATTAAAATATGGACGAGTTTATGTAGAACTTACCTCTACAGTTCCTGGGTGCAGGTTTGCTGGAGGAGGCCCTGAAACCCCTGTGAAGCTCTTCCCTACAGTTTACACAGCCTACCTCTGCTACTATAGCCTTCTCCTTCTCCACTAAGATAAGTACCTCCTACAACACTCACATTCTACCTTCCCTCCTTACAATTCTATCTTCCTCTGATATCTTCTTCCCAACCTCTTTCGTCTTCCCCACCACTTACTTATGTTCATTCTCAAACTCCCACCTGTTTCCACCTCCTCAATGATGGAACTCAACCTCCTCCTTCCTCTCACCTCCAACCTCTTCCAACAATCTGCCACCAAACTCCTGATGTTATTTTTTAACCCTCCCATTCTTCCTACCTTCAACCTCCTCCAAATCTCTGCCACTAATCTCTTGTAGCGATTTTCCAAACTTCTGCTTCCTCTCAGCTCCAACCTCCACCACCATCTCCCCTCTATCTAATCTCTTCCTCCACCACACAGAACTCTTCAAGCCTCCTCCTCCAACAGTCGTTTCCCTTTGAGTAGTCGCCCTTCATTTCTCTCCACTCTCCATCCTTCTTTTATTCTAACAAACAACATGCTACCTGAGTGGTGAGCCCCTTTCTATAGTCTGTTGGAGGCCTTCAACCAGTTGCAGCTGTGCTAGCAGGAGTGGGCTCACAAATAATTTAGTGATCCCTATTTTTTTTGCTGCGCTTGGTCAGGGGTGGGACTTACTCGGACAGAAGCTACAACAAGTGGGGCGGCTATCTTGAATCTCAATTTACTGTCTGCTTTGTCTGTAACTGTTGGGTCCTTGGTGTTTGTGCTGAGTTTGGGTCTCTGACGGTTGATCTTGTCATTCCATTCCAGTTTCCTTAAAGTTTATCTGACAGCTTGGGAGAGGTTATATGAGGTTGTTTACAGTATTTCTGGTGTTTTTGTGTGCCTTCTGACTCGGATTTTGGTCAGTGGATCTGGTTGCTTTCTGAGGATCCAGATCTGGGTCCTCAAATTGCAATTGTTTGTCTGAGGTGGTTTGCTTGTTCCAACATCCACTTTTTGGTTTGGCCATGATTGCTTTTCATAATGGGCCCATGTCTTCTTTTCTCCTGGATTGGGGTCACTGGTTGTATGGTTTTCCACCCCTGGGGAAGAGTCTTACCATGGTTAGATTCATGGTCTGAGTCATGTTGCAGGTTCCTACCAAGCTGCGGGACCTCAGCGCATTGTTCCAGGGGATCCCCTTCATGCCGCCTCCAGGAAAACCATGCAGACCTATATGGGCTTACCTGACTTTTTGGGCCATGGT